>OY744520.1:123677425-123764925 GCA_963556195.1 Sepiola atlantica
TATTTGATTACATGTTAAGGACACAATGACATGAACGTCGAATTTTGGCTGGCAATGTTTATAAACAGTTGCAATTTATTTCATTTTAAAAGGCAAAATATAGGTTTACGAAATAATCCTTTGCATATGACACACAGTAATTTTTTTTTTACGTAAAAGGATAGGGAGGGTAAAACAATATTTTGATAAAAAGTGGGTCTTGTATGACATAAAATGTGGCATCTGACAATATGTTATATACAGGGTTATTTAAAAAGAATGAACCGGTTTGAAATTCTTTCGTTTTTGGGCTGGGATCAAAGTGTAGTATCATTTTTGTTTGTCTGGTCAGAGGAGGGGAGATCTTTCTGAATTGGGACAATTTTTACTTTTTTCCCATTCAGAATGTCCCTTTTTAGGGAGCTGGATATACTCTGCATAAAAAACGACCTTGTGTCTAACTTTGCCCTCGTGAGGAGACAAGTAAATAAGGACTCAATCGTAAAAGTATTTTCTTCTTAACCTTTGGGCTGGGATCAAAGTGTAGTATCTTTTCTGTTTGTCTGGTCGGAAGAAAAAATACCATTCTTGACTTGAGCAATTTTTATTTTTGTCATCCAGACTTCCATAAAAAACCCGACCTTGTGTCTAACTCTGCCTTCGTGAAGAGGCAAGTAAATAGGAACTCGATTGTAAACAGCTGGCCGGCATTGTCTCGTTGACATGTTGTAAGTAGTCAGTTTAATTTCTCTGTTTTACTCTTTTTCTTTCTTTTCCGTTGTTGTTAACAGCCGTCGTTGTCTTTTTAATAATAGCAGTTGTAAGAGTTAAGATAGCACAAAACCATTTGGGGTTTAACAATTCTTTTACAATATACTTGTCAGTGGGGTCACAAATTTGCCGACTGCAAGCCCATGCAGAGAGTAACCCTCCCCCCTCGAAAACGGGGTCACCTGTAGGTCTTGGGTGGCGACCTGGGATCTGGTGGTTGAGCTATCCTTCCACTTAAGCCGTTACTTCAGTCAGAGGCCTGATTCGATCAATCAGCTGGTCAAGTCGTGCCCTAATGCTGGAATTGACACGTCATGACCCAATGCTGGAATTGACAAAGTTTGAATGCCTGTGGAGACGATTGATAACAGGAATCTGTTGACATTTGATTTAAAGACGACATTGTTGTAATCTGCAGGGAAGCAGTCCTGTGGTAACGTGTTCCATAGACGGAAAGCCCTTGCAAAGAGTCTCTGTTTGTGGAAATTCTGCTTGATGCTAGGCACACCAAGGAAGAAAGGACATATCTTTTTCGTTGTTGTAGCAAGACGAGTTCTTGCTATGAATGTCTTACAAGGAGGAACCAAAAATTGGAGCTCAGTCGAGCACCTACAATGGAAATAGCGATAGAGTAAAGAAAGCCTAGCAACACCTTATGTGAGAAAGAAACTGTCAGGAACAGAAGAGATCATGTGCCACTAGAGTTCGGAGTTAATTTTAAACTCTGTTATTCAATGTTAAATTCATTAAGGTTAGTGAGTAGTGGGGAAACATAAACGTGATCTTCTATGTATTCCCGCAAGAACAAAAAACACTCCTGATGAGATCTGTGGATCTCCCAGGCCAATTACAAATAGCATTGAATTACAAAATTTCACCCACTTCCTCTTATCGTTAGTGGTAAGTGCCTGAACAAAGTGTAGTCTTTAAGGTTTCAAATGTAGATGTCTTCTTAGCACACACCAGATAGTGGATTGAGGGATTGCAAGCTCACAGCTAGTTCCATGTGTGGACTACTGTGAGCACTCTTCTAACACAGCATGGATTTTTGCCACTTGTTCCTCCGAAACTCATGGCCATTCTAGACTTGCCCCTTTGCACATACACACAGCCTCTCAAAACTGTTAAAACCACCATTGAATACTCTTAGGACAGGGTGGATTAATGTTGAATTGCTTTGAAAATCATGCTGCACCGTGACAACCAATTTGTTTTCGTGAACTTGAGAATGCAAAACCCTTTTTGCTGAGCACTTGCCATGCCGGGAGTAAACAATGTATACTTATAAGATAATATATTATGTATATATTTTTTGTTTCAGTATTTTTTGGGGGAAGTCGCTCCAGACAAGGCATGATGTAAGGAGCTAAAAAGAATAAAAGATAATCATCACAAAGACAGGCGATGCCTATTGACCGTAGTCTTGAAAAGATCAAGGCTATAGGTAGGAGGAAAACAGTCAGCAGGAAGAGAGTACCACAAGCCTGCAATTTTGGGAAAGAAACTACTAGAATAGGAAGCTGTATTATAACGAAATATCTGAATGGCAAATTGATGAAGACCACTAGATCGAGTCAAATGAGCTGGAATGAAAGAAGCAGGTAATAAATAAGACAATTCTGAAGAACATATACCATAATAGTACTTATAGAAGAAACTGCAACTAGTTACATCACATTTGTAAGAGAGAGGGTGCAGTGAAGAAGAAAGGGTGGAGACCACTAAATTCCAGATACGTTTCTGAACCTTATCAAGAACCCTCAAATGAGAAAGAGAGTCACCAGCCTAGATATGACAACAGTACTCCATACAAGATCTGATAGTAGATTTGTGGAGATAGAAAATAGCCTATGGTGTGAGAAAATGTTTGGAGCAATAGAGAGAACCGACTTTACGAGAAGCAGAAAGAGCAATGGATGTAATGTATGAACTCTAAGAAAGATTTAATGAGAGAGTAAGACAAGAAGTTTCAGAGTCAATTTCTCCTTAAGAACAGAGCCACCCATGAGAACCTCATGAATTAAAGGGACACACCTACGATTGAAAGACAAGCGGAATCTTAATAAGATGAAACGAAATAAGCTATTTCTTACCCCAATCTACAACCAAACCCAACTTCCAGATCAACTGATCTGAGGGAGATGAGCGAGAAGCAACACCAGAATAGAGAGTGATATCATCAGCATAGATGTTAATCTTCTGAATAATATTCTCTGGAAGATCATTGATATAGAGAAGAATAAAGCCCTGAGGAACATCAGCATTGATATGGAAAGAGGATTAAGAATAATAGAAAATCAACTTCACAATCTAGTGGGAGATAATCTCTCCTCTTTCCTGCAGTCCCTTTCTCACAGAAGAGGCGTTGCTAGTCTTTCCTTATTCTATCAGTATTTTCATTGTAGGTGTTTGACTGAGCTTCAAGTTCTGGTTCTCTCCCTGCAACACTTTCTCAGCAAGAACTCATCTTACTACCAACACTTCAAAGAACTCTCCTTTCTTCCTCAGTGTACTTAAAATCAACTGGGACTTCCATGAACAGTTTTTTTCCAAGAACTTCCCATCTGTGGAACACATTACCGAGGGAATGTTTCCCTACAGATTGCAGCATGGTCGGTTTCAAGTCCAATGTCAACAAATATCTGTCATGTCATCCTGTGAATTAATCATAGTTCTAAATCCTTTTATAGCACTGTTCCATCATCCAATTGAAAATCTCATTAACCCTTATTTTCGAGTGGCTTTTGGCCTTCGTAAGTAGTGAACCTTTAGTATTAGAAATGAAATAAAATGAAAAATAATAAAGCGTATTCTTAATGATGATTGAATAAATACGAAACCAGCCTTTGCATGAGATAACAAAGGAGTCACCGATTGGACGACTTTTTGGCGGGTAGCGTTAAACGGATCTGCGAATTATCTATGTATGATCATATCACTAGGTATTTTTGGGTGTGTTTCGTAAAGCACATATGTTGCAGCCCCCCCCTCCCCCCGTTGCCTTTGTCTGCTGATATACAAACATTTACATACACATCTCAATGTACGCACAGTCATGGCTTCATACTTAAATGCAGATGTCTTCACCGTTAACGCTAAGGCCAACGTCGCAGACTTTAAAAAAAAAATAACCCTTTTTCTTCATAGCGACTAAGCTATGAAACAGATAGGTAAATATGATTTTCTAGGGCAGATTCTTAAGTCAAAGTGTGTATGTATATGTGTATATATTTATATATATATAGTAGTATGAAAATACATCTATGACAAGTAAGCTACAAAGAGCTTTGTAATTCCCTGCGGGAATGAAACATGGACGCCTCTGTGCAGCTTACTCCAATCTATGGTTCCCCCTGTAACACATTCACAACAAAAACTCGTCTAGCTACAACCACTATCAATAATTTTCCTTTCTCCATCTGTGTGCCTAAAACTAAACACAACTTCCACTTACTAAGAATTATCTGTCTGTGGAACACAATTATATTTCCATAAGAAACCTTACACCCGGGCAACACCGGGTAAATACCGCTAGTAATAAATTAAACAAATAAGATTTTAACGTGTAATTATGAAAGTTACATTGTTAGAAGTTCGTACGAACGTACGTTATCACCATTCACTTTTTAAAAAGATGCAATGCAAACAAAGTATTTAAAAAAAATTCATCTGATGTCAGTATGTGTCGAGCGTGAAACTAACTAAAATACACTTTTCTTGGCCTTCGGGCTAGGATAAAGGTGTAGTATATCTTCTGTCACAAGATCCTACAATAATATCGTGGGGTCTGCGTCGTGCAGACGTCCACAGAATAGAAATATGTCCCAAACTCCTACAAGGATTTTGGATGATTACAACATGGTCGCTTTCAAGTCCAATGTTAACAAATTCATGTTGAGCTGTCCTTTTAAATAATCAAATTCGGCCCAGTTTCAACCATCATTACCAATCGTCACAGTGTTCTCTCATCGTCCATCTGAAAAAAATTCATTAACCCTTATCCCCGAGTGGCCTTTGGGCCTTGATGAGCGGTGACTCGTTAGTACATTAAAAAAAAGATATGTTTTCATATTACTACTAAGCTCTACTCACTGTTAAAGTAAATACCGAAAATATATATGCACAATATATTATATTACCTTATAATATTATGTGTATATACATGAATAGTAACATTTATGTATATATGTTTATTTAGTAATATAAAATTATACTTATGGCAAGCGAACTACACAGAAACGTTCGTGTTTCATTCCCTCAAAGTAAAATCATTAGCTAGCCTGACGATTTCTTTCAATGAAATTAAACACAAACATTATTTTGTAGCTCACTTGCCATAAGTATATTTGATACTACTACTAAGCTTCACTCATGTATAGAGCACTGTTGAAGTAAATACTTAAACAAAAATATATACATAATATATTATCTTATAAGTATAAGTTCGTAAAGTTCTTTCAAACAAAAATTTTGAATAAATATTTCATTCTTAAGACAAAACCTTTTGCATTTATTCATATAAATAGCTAAATATTAATATTTTGGTAATTTTGATACACATTTATTTATCTTTTAAATAGGACCATAAAGAAATAGAAAGAAAGAAGAAATCAATTCGCCTGAGCGATGGTGTGTGTGTGGGGGACCTCTTTTTTTCTTCCTTACAATTTAGAAAAGGATGGCAATTTGAAAAAATCAACTTAGTTCCCCTAAAAGCACATTTGTACACAAATGTGAAATGTTTGTCCACGGGATCAAAACAATAATTGAATTTAAACAATAAAAAAGAAAATGTTGCATCGTTAATGGGAGGGAGAGAGCAAGCAAGCAACCACTTCTCCCCTCTCTCTATGGACTCTTCTTGCTTATACCTCGTCGGTATATTATTCTTTCTAGTCAGTGATTCTATCTCTTGATTTAATTCTTTTAAAAATATGACCATCTTTTGTCTTGCTTTCAACAACTTAAAACAAAACGAAATATCGTTTAAGGTTTTAATAAATCATTAACCGCCATTTTTCCTTTTGTTATATAAATTATTTAAATATCTGTTAAATCCTATTTACGTCACCCAAATTATTTAGAGTGAAATGGGGTTCCACATTACTTTCAAACAATTTATTTTTTACTTAAAGTATGTTTTAGTACCCCCCCCCCCAAAAAAAAACAACCCCACATTAAAACCGTAAGTTATATAGCAAGTTTCATTGTACACATGAAACGCCGAAAGGACTATATTTTGAATTATATTTCCATAAGAAACCTTACACCCGGGCTACACCGGGTAAATACCGCTAGTAATAAATTAAACAAATAAGATTTTAATGTATAATTATGAAAGTTACGTTGTTACAAGAACTACTCATACACATGAAGTTTTATGATTTATATAATAATACGCTAAGGTAATTTCATGTTCGTACGAACGTACGTTATCACCATTCATTTTTTAAAAAGATGCAACACAAACAAAGTATTAAAAAAAATTTCACCTGATGTCAGTATGTGTCGAGCGTGAAACTCTAACTAAAATACACTTTTCTTGGCCTTCTGGCTAGGATAAAAGTGTAGTATATCTTCTGTCATAAGATCCTACAATAATATCGTGGGGTCTGCGTCGTGCCAAACGTCCACATAATAGAAATATGTCCCAAACTCCTACAAGGGTTTTGGAGATAGACCCCCATAAAGATATATATTCTGAAACTACATTAACTACAATACTTAGATAAGTATGTTTCAGTTTGAAGAAAGGTGGTACAATAATCTCGTGGGGTGTGCGTTCACACCGGACATCCATAGAATTGAAATATTAAGCACGAAACAACATACAACAGATAAAGTATACAGATTTGGAATTTCCATGGGGCCCACTAGTATTTGATTAATATAGATTGATCAAACGTACAGTATGATTAGTTTTAACATTAGATCTTCTCATCGTATGGCAAGTGCTGATTTTGGTTATCTCGGGGCAAGCAGTAACTTCAACTGGGGGCTACTTATAGGTTTTGGGAGCAGGGGCATTTGTTTCCTTTTTAAAAAATTACTATTTGGTCACCACTTATCAAGGTCAAGAGCCACTCGAGGATAAGGGTTAATGAGATGGCATGATTGTTAGCCGAGAGAGATGGGGAATACTATGGGAGTGCTAACATTGATCAACACTGATTACATTTGATTACTTATGGGGCGGTTTATAACAAAAATTTTTTGACTTTTGATTTTTAGTGTCGCGTTCGTTGAGCAAAAAAAAAAATAATAACAATACGTAGGTCTTGAACTGTTCGAAAAAGTGAAGAAAAAAAATTTATTTCAGCTTTTTATATATTTTTTTTATTTAGGTCAAAAATTTATCATAGTAGCTCCGTCATAGCCCCTATGACGGAGCTACTATGATAAATTTTTGACCTAAATAAAAAAAATATATAAAAAGCTGAAATAATTTTTTTTTACTATGATAATCCATTTTATAAAGCATTATCATAGTAGTAACACCATACTACATCCGTATAACTCCGCCTTGTAACACGGCACATAAACATCCCTCGGAACAGAAAAAGATGACTAGGCACAATTGCAATAATCAGTGGCACTTTTGCATTTTCTTACACCAGACGTAGATGGAAGCGAATCAGCAAGAAAGCAAATGAAACTGCTGTTCCTCGAGTTATCTTTGGTTCACGTTTTCGTGATGTTTTCTCCTTTGATAGAATATAGACCTCAAACATACTAGCAAAAGCATTTCCATGAACTGGCTTAGCATTGGCGAGAAACAAAATATGTTACAGTTGTATCATACATGTGTTACTGTCCGGTTTTTAGCGGTCAAACAAACCAAAGTTGATAAGTTATAGGTACGTACAAAAATGGCCGTGTCTTGTACGGACCATGATTATTAAAAAGTGCTTATCATTAAGTTTTTAATCAGTTTTCGTGTAAACTTTGATTGTGTTTGAAAGATAAAAACCTACACCTAATCTCTAAAATTGAAAAAAAATGTATGTTTACGTGTGAAAAAAAAAAATTTAATGAAGAATGTTATCACGACGGCTAAAAAAAAAAAATTCAGTGAATTTTGAACTTTGAAGAAATTACTTGTACACACCCCTTGAAAGATAAATATAAATTTTCTGGAACTATTTCAAAGATAATTATTAAATTAAAGTCATAAAATACTGAATTAAAACAAAAAATTCTTACGTTTTACTAAAAATTAGCAAAATACCCCCCCCCCCCAAAAAAAAAACTCATAGTTTAGTCAAATCCAGCATTCAATCAATCGGTAAACGACTTTGTTTTACCGGAATTTAGGGGGATATTTCGTAATATATATGAAATATTAAAAAAAAAAAATTGTTTACATCTACAGTGTTTTATTTTCATTAAAACATCATGCATTTTTTTATTTATTAATACTTAAAAATATAACTTTAGTGAAGATGTATTTGGTTTTCAACAAATAATACATTTTCACTAAGATTTTAAGAAAAATAATGGTTTCATTATATTCCGTGATCATTGATTAATAAATACTGAAAATTTCATTAAAATTAATTGATTTCCTGAATTTTGGTGAATTTTTAAGTGAATGGAGAGTTAAAATGTTTTTACATTTTGGGAATTGCACATTGATTTTGCACGTACCTAATAAACTAAAAGGGGGAAATGCAGGTTGATTTAGGGTAATCATAGTAGCCCCCAAATGTCAAAATAGTCCCGGTTGATTGTACGCTTTTTTTCTTTTTGAAAAGGAGCCTTATAAATTCTGGTTCTTATTCGAAGATAAACAACAACCTGGCCAACCAAACCATCCAGTGTCGGCCACCTTTCCGTAACGCCAACTCTGGATCCAATGCAACGTTCAGATTCTTTATTTTTTTAAGTGTGGCAAATCTGGTGAATCGTTTCTTGACGGTGTCTACGTCGACATAAAACAAACAAAAACACTTTTATGAATATTTTTCAAGCCATGACGCCACCCCCAGCTGCAAACATCCTACACCCCATAAGTTCTCTTTGTCGGTATTCACCCCACACCCTCCCCAATCGCCTTTGAATATTCCATCCAAATAATGTGGACAGGGAGGAAGTGCTTTGATCAGTGGAGGTGGGTCTGAAATAATCACTGAAAGAAGATTTGATCCCTTCAATGCAATTTTATTTTGACTGTCACGCAACCCCTGTAATAAACAATGGAAAATGGAAGTACTAAGAATATTATCCCCCCCCCCCCCCCGCCTCCTACTTTTCTACTCCCTCTCGCCTCTCTTTGTCTGTGTTTTTTCGCTCTCTCTCCCCCCCCCTTCTCTCTCCCTCCCTCCCCCTTTCTCTCTCTCTCTCCCTCCCTCCCCCTTTCTCTCTCTCTCCCTCCCTCCCTCCCCCTTTCTCTCTCTCCCTCTCTCACCCTTTCTCTCTCTCCCTCTCTCACCCTTTCTCTCTCTCCCTCCCCCCCTTTCTCTCTCTCCCTCCCTCCCCCTTTCTCTCTCTCCCTCCCTCCCCCTCCCCCTTTCTCTCTCTCCCTGCCCCTTTCTCTCTCTCCCTCCCTTTTTCTCTCCCCCTTTCTCTCTCACCCCTTTCTCTCTCTCCCTCTTTCTATCTCTCCTTTTTATCTCTCCTTCATTCTGTCTTTCCCTCTTTCTCTCCCTCCCTCTTTCTATTGTTCTTTCTTTTGCTCTCCCTCACTCACGCGTGCTCTCACTCTCACTCTCACCCTCTCTTTATCTTACTCTCTCTCTCTGAAAAAATAGTTGGATCATTCCACCGATCCAGAAAATATCTCACTCCTGATGCAATCCTCTACCTGTATAAGAGTCAAATACGACAGAGTATACAACCGACTTCGAGATCTGGTGGGGGATGTCCTCTTCTCTTACCTACAGCCTCTTTATCACAGAAGAGAGGTTGCTAGTCTTTCTCTACTATATCGTTATTTTCATGGTAGGTGCTCGTCTGAGCGTCAATCTGTAAAACATTTACAACAAAAACTCGTCTAGCTACAACCACTGTAAATAATTTTCCTTTCTTCCTTTGTGTACCTAAAACTAAACAAAACTTCCATCAGCAAAGTTTCTTTCTAAGAACTACTCATCTTAGCCTACGTCCCAGCTGACTACAATATGGTTGTTTTCAAGTCCAATGTTAACAAATTCTTGTTGAGCTGTCTTAAATAATCAAATTACAATCGTCATGGTGTTGTCTCACCGTTCATCTTTCAAACTCATTAAGCCTTATCCTTTATTGGCCCTTGGGCCTTGATAAGTGGTTACTCGTTAATACATAAAAAACTTCTGCTATTACTAACCAGCAGAGCGTTACCACTGTCGACCAAGGGAAGAGTCTATAAGGCATGTGTACGCAGTGTTATTATATATAGAAGTGAAACCTGGCAAGTGAGGGAAGCGTTGCATGGAAAGAAATATGAGAATAATACGATGGATGTATAATGTGAATCTTAAAGACAGGCTTAGTTCTGATGACCTCAGAGGAAGATTAAATCTGGACAGTATAGGGAGATGTGTGGAGAACAGGAGACTTTGATGGTATTGCCATGTTGAAAGAATGGATAAGAGTTCTTGAGTTAGTAGATGTAGAACAGTTGAGGTAGCAGGTTAAAATAATTCAAAATATAGTCATGTTTACAATTTCTTTTAAATAGGCTTTAGAAAAATTTGTTTTAGTTTTATTTTATTTTATTTTATTTGTTGAAGATAGAACATTATCAAATGAAAGAATGACAGTCTATCCATATAAAATAATTCTTTTTATTGACAACTTGTTAAGACAATGTAAAATAAAGTGTTGACAATGAATGAGAGTTCAAAGAGTCCAAGGACGTTCTAGGTGAAAGAAGAGTTGTTTTGCTTGTAAGAAGAAATTGAGTACATGTTTTCATTTCGGCTGGCGCCATGTGCATTTAGGTGTGTGTAAATTGAATAGGCATGTAGATGTGTATATTAGCGTGTGTGTTTTTCCAGTTAGAGAGTGCATGTACGAACTAGTGTGCAAAAGATTTCGGTTAGCAGTGTGTATATGCTGATGTTGTGTTCAGTAGTTCATGAAAGTCTTTCATTGTGTCTCCTGTTATGCCTTCGCTATGGCTATTTTGTGAGGGCTGTTCTCACATGCATCAACTATAGATGAAAATCGGACAAGAGAAAGAAAGCTGTGTGTTTGGGTTTTTATAGTATACACTGGAATTTATATTGAATGCTTTTGCATCTGGGATTTGCTGAAACGAGATTTTGTTCAATCGAGAGTCAATGCGTAAAAATAACATTAGCTGCCGTAATTAACATATTTTTGATTTCAATAAATATTTGCTTAATAGTAATCAAAACTAATAATTCAACGTGCATTTATCAAATACACATTTCTGATATATTAACAAAGGTTTATTTTAATTTGGCAGTTGAAACACTATTTAGAATAAAACTGTTGCAAAGTAAATGTCTACATTAACTTTTTAACATGTTTAAAATTGAACTTTTATGTCATTTTCTTTACGTATTGCAGCCATTTTCTTTTTGGTAATTTGTCATTCTTAAATTATTGACTAGTATTTTAAACTCCTCATTTTTTATTTTAAATTTGGTAAATTCTGTTATTTATTATTAAGTTGATGTTTTTAACTTTCATCTGGCTCATTCGGCATAATTGTAAGTGTTTGCTAATGGGCTGGAAGACTAGGGTTCAATCCTCTGTCGAGCCATACCAAAGACTTAAAAATTGTACTTGATGCCTCGTGCTAAATACTCAGCATTATAAGGTGAGGATATCAAGGATAAGTGGAGTAATCCTGAGAAAAGAGTGGCGCCCTCCCCAACACCTCGCAGTGGTAGCTAATGAAAAAGGAACCTTCAGGTCGCCCTTGACTTTACTTTTTTTATTCATTTTTTAAATCCCTGTATTAATTCATTTTAAATGAACAAATACATTTATTTACAGAGAAAAAAGAATAAAATATATTCAAAGTTACATATGGGTGAGAAACACAGACGCGCACAAGATCTTTTCTAATAGTTTTATTAATACAGAAGTTATTGACTAGTTATGTTTTACCTTCTTCATTAAACTCTATTAATTTAAAAGATAAAGATAGTTAAGAAATAACTAGTCTCCATTTACTTGTCTCCCCACGAGGGCAAAGTTAGACGAAAGGTCGATTTTTTTATGTAGGGGATATTTAGCCCCCCCCCCTTCCCCCCAAAATGCTTTACTGGATGGGACAAAAATAAAAATTACCCCAGTCTCGAGAGATTCCTCCTCTGACTTTACAGAACAGGTACTACACTTTGATCCCAGCCCGAAGGCCAGGGAGTACTAGTCGATAATTTAATGATAATCATCAACTAAAAATGCTCACCAGCGATTGAAAGTTTTGCATAAAGTTAAGATTTAAAGACTTGGAAAAAATTGGATTAGAGTTTTATTTCAAGAGTAAAAGTTATATTTCAGACAATCAATTTTATGCAAATTTTGTGTAAAAACAAAAAACAACAAAAATAACTTGTATTATTGGATTAGTGTTCTCATCTTGAATGTTATTCTCACAACGTTTCAGCCAATGTAACCTCCGACCTTCTTCAGGTGTCTCTTGTCAAACTCTGAATCACTGCAAAATTTTGAACGGAACCCTTTATTTAATCCACAGGGGTAATTTACTATCACTCCATTAAGTATAACCAGTTAGAAGTCTGAAGTAATTTGTAATTGTATTCTTAGTATCGCCTGCACTGAGGATTGAACCTTCAACTCGAGAAGACTGTCACTTAGAACTGATTATCACTTAAAACTTTTATCCATTGTGCTACAGGTTCTTGTGAATCCCCAAGTTCAACAGGATACACCTGAAGAAGGTCGGAGGTTAGATCGGCTGAAATATTATGTGAATAACATTCAAGTTCGAGTAATCCAAATAATCCAACTTATCAATCCTCATCTAAACAATTCTGAAACATAACAAAAAAACAATCATAATAGGCGAGATCTTTCAATAGAGAGGCCCCTATTCTACAATTGAACCGACTGAACAATAAACAAAAAGGACAGTTTTTTAATACCCACTTGTTTTCTTCTCTAATCCTCCCCTCCTTTCTATTTGTATTTCTATTCTTCCCCCTTTTCTGAGCCGGTCCCATTTGTTCCACACAAAATGGCAACAGTCAAAGTAAGGAGACAGCTACACACTTAATTACACAAACACAGAAGAAATATTTTGTTACTCTGTGGTCGAAAAGGGAGGGGAAAGAAATTATTGTTTGGGCGGGGGGGGGGATGTGAAGGGGGGGATGTGAAGGGCGAAGAACGTGTTCAATTCTAATTGTCCATTTTTGAATAACCGTCACACTCCAGTATACAACTAAAAAAACAGCAACAACCAGATTTTTGTACTGAGGAATTCTGCTAGTTATATGGCCTTGATTATTACATTAAGCTACTGGGCCCATAACCTGTTAGATTCATTGTAGAGTTGCTGAACTTGGGCCCAGATTTAAATTTATTTCTAGTAGAATAATTTGTGGGAAGCAAAATTCAAACTTTATTTACTTGCTTCCCCACGAGGGCTAAGCTAGACACAAAGTTGTGTTTTATATGGGGTATATCCAGCACCCCCCAAAAGGGACAATCTGGATATGGCAAAAATAAAAATTGACTTAGTCAAGAATGATATCCCCTCCACAGATACTACACTTTGATCCCAGTTCGAAGGTCAAGAAAGTGCAATCTTCGGGTCCAGTGGAGGGAAAAATATAAAACACATGTGGAGGTAATGAATTTATTGCTTGAACTGAAAAAAGAAAATTTGGTGCCAAGAGAGAATAAGGCGCTGCTACTAGTTAGATTTGGACAGTAAACGTAAAGCTTACACACATGAAATAAACACATAAACCAATATTCGTTAATGTCTTACAGCTTACAGAGCTACTGTTGCTACTTTAATGTCTTATAGCTTACACATATATACACACATGAAATAAGCATATACATCAATTTATCATTAATGTCACACACAGCTGCTGTGATACATGCTACACACAGCACATGAATGTGCATAAACACATGCACACATATATTTATGCAGTATTATATATGATTCCATTAAAAAAAATTCTGGTAAAGTTTCTGCCTCCAAAAAAAATATGATAAAATGTTAACAAGAAAAAAAATTAACAAAATTCTAATCATTTGTATCTGTTTAAGAGATAAAAAAAAAATTTCACCATGCTAAAATATCCTTTTCACAAGCTGTAAAGGAAGTGGCTTTCCATACTTGTTAACAGACAGCCAAGACAGTGGTTACCTCAAAAGCCAAGTTGTCCTTCTGAGGAAAGATTCATAGATTGATAAATTCGAACGCTGAACATCTCGGAACAAACAAAACAAACATATATTACAAGTAAGGCCATCCCTATAACAGGCTAGGCGATCATACAACTGGGGTATTTTACTAGAAAGTATGAGAATTTCCTTACATATAGCAGTAAAAAACAGAGGGAAGATTCCCCTGTGAGATTAGTTTGATGTTTTTATGTTTTACATATCCACAATTGAAGCACAATGAGTTAACGAATGTAACAATTACTGAAAAATTCCTATAAATAAAGAGACAGGTAACTTTGAATGAACAAAGGCATAAAAAATGGTATTTCTTGAATAAACAATGCTGTCAATATGAAAAGAAAACCTCAAAAAAGATTGATATGAAATTTTTATAAAATTACATATTTTGTAAAAATTTCATATCACAATTTTTTGCTAACTAGCAAACTTGGCCTAAGAAATTAAAATGGTATGAACTACTGTCTTAATTTTTTTTCAATTAATAATGGCCAAAAAATAGTTCTCAATAAAATTCAATTTTTACTTTTTACAGTATACTCCCAAACTTATAATCCAAATGTAATTCATGATACAGAATCTCAGCTGAAATAAATTTGATGGGTTAGAATTCCCTTTTAGAATGAAATTTTCTCTGAGCAATGAGAGTGAAGAGTTAGCAGCTAAAAATATTCCTGCTGACCGACTTGAAATCTTGCCTTCAATAAAAGACCCTAAATGTTCGACCATTGATTCTATATACATGTTGTTCAGGAGAAATTTGACACTTTTTGGAAAAGAAAGAAAAAAAAATACATCATATCTTGACCAATAATTTATGTATTTAAAAAATTCAAAGTACATCTTTTAAAGGACGTTTTTTCCGAGTACAGCTCACTTGAAAAAGCTACCCAGAGCCTATGGTGACCTTTGCGAGATGCCTGAACACCAGTTTGATCCTGGCAATCAGCTCGTTCTTGGTGTTGCAGGCGGTATGGTTGGTGTCTTACCCAACTGCGCCTCATACATAATAGTCCATGAGGTTGAAAGTTGTGGAAGTTGGCAGACAGCCACATTGTTGTTTTCCCTGAGGTGTGACACAGAGCTGAATCCTGCTGCGACACTTATGACTTTCCTTTGTCTGTACGGGACTTTTTGTGAACTGTAGGCTAGCCTCCTGTTGTTATGTGCATTGTACAACTGGTCCTGTGCATCTCCGGCTCGACTGGGTTTTTGATCTTGTTGTGGAGTTTCTTGACGATTCTCTTGGGCTTTTTCTTCATCGTCGCAACTCCAACACCCATCTCATTGTTTTGTCTAGATGTTACTTTTGGAATATTTACAATTGAAAACAGGGACAAGTTGGATAAAAGAGGAAGGGGGGAATTTTTCTTTTCTCTCTCTCCCTCCCTCCTTTCTCTCCCTCTTTTATTTTCTCTCTCTCTTATTCCCTTTACTTTCTCACTTTTCTTCTGCGATTTTCTATCTTTCTCCACCTCTTTCTCCCCCCTTTTCTTCCTTTCTTTCTCTCTTTCCTCCTTCCTTTTCCTCTTCCTTTCTACCTTTCATTTCTCCCTTTCTTTCTTCCATCTCTTACTCCTTTTCCTTTCTCACTTTTTCTCCCTCACGTTTTCCTTTGTGATTTTCTATCTTTCTTTCTCTCTCCCTTACTCTCTCTCCCTTACTCTCTCCTCCTTTTCTATCTATTCTTTTCTCTATACCTCTTCACCCTTCTTCTTCTCACGCTCTCTCCTGTTTTTACTTTTTTCTCTTGTATTTCTCTTGAATATCTTTTTCTTTCAAAATAATCCATGTAAAATCATGAAAAAAGTCATGAATTCTCTGAAACGAGAGTAAATCCCAAGTACTACACACTTTCTTCCTTCCTGATGATCGCTGTCGAACTGTCGACCTTAGTGAGAAGTAACCATTGATGCGGTTGACATTGATGAATGAATGAAGCACTCCACTCCAGAAAAGTCTCTCCTGGAATTCAAAAATGTATAGAAATGTAATTGAGGAGGCAGACACAAAGATCAGTGATTCACTTTACATGAAACTGTCGTTCCAGGTGTTTGTCTCATACACTTGAACGTTGAATTCTTATTCTGATTAGTTTTAAGAAAAAAAAGCACTTAACTCCCTTGGGGTGAATATCTAAAGGATTTCCCCATAGCAGAGACTTCAGAATCGAACAGAAACTGTGTCCGCTCTATTTCTTTCTCTCTCTATTTCTTTCTTTCTCTCTCTCTCTTTCTCTCTCTTTCTTTCTCTCTCATTCTTTCTCTCTCTCTTTCTCTCTCTTTTTTTCTCTCTCTTTCTTTCTCTCTCTCTTTCTCTCTCCCTCTTTCTCTTTCCCTCTTTCTCTTTCCCTCTTTCTCTTTCTCTTTCCCTCTTTCTCTTTCCCTCTTTCTCTTTCCCTCTTTCTCTTTCTCTCTCTCTCTCTTTCTCTCTTTCTCTTTGTTTCTCTCTCTCTTTGTTTCTTTCTCTCTCTTTGTTTCTTTCTCTCTCTCTCTCTCTGTTTTTCTCTCTCTCTCTGTTTTTCTCTCTCTGTTTTGCTCTCTCTCTGTTTTTTTTTCTCTCTCTCTCTGTTTCTCCCTCTCTATCTGTTTCTCTCTCTTTCTTTCTCTTTTTTTCTTTCTCTCTCTTTCTTTCTCTTTTTTCTTTCTCTCTCTCTCTTTCTTTCTCTTTTTTCTCTTTCTTTCTCTTTTTTCTCTCTTTTTCTCTTTTTTTCTCTCTCTTTTTCTCTTTTTTTCTCTCTCTTTTTCTCTTTTTTCTCTTTTTTCTCTCTCTTTCTTTTTTTTTCTCTCTCTCTCTCTCTCTCTCTCCCTCTTTCTTTTTTTCTCCTTCCTCCCTTTCTCTACACTCTCTTTCATTGCTCTGGTCATTTGTCTTCCTCTTTTTCTTACTTTGACCTTCATTCTTACCTCAAGATCCAAGTCTGACTCTTTTACCATTAACAAGGTCCTGCTCTCAAGTGGATATTAACAAACAGAGACAGATAGACACAGATTTATCTAAGAACAAATACCAGACCATTTCCTATGCTCATATCTGACCATAAATAATGTGGGATGGCAACCACCACTAAAAGGAAGTAAAATGATAAATAAAAAAAGACAACTCAGCGATTTTCACCTACATATTTAGAAATAAAAAGATAAATAAATTTAAAAAAACTTCAAGATAGATCTGACAGGAGCTTTTCACAATCTAAGATATATCAAAACCATCTATTTTGGTAAACTATAAAAGAACTTTACACTTTTGTAACATGCCAGTGACGAGTTAATTTCCTATGAGGGCATCTTAAATGATCAAAATCTTATAAGATTTTGAAAATCAGCATAATTGTGTGTCGCTTACTGATGGTTTAAATCTCATGTCAGAGGTTAAGCATTTTCAGTGGTTGAATAGAGGGAAAGGTTATACTTTCTCAGGAAATTTTTTAACGTTTTCAATAGTAGAATTGAGACTTGCCATAATGGTTGAAGCAACGATTTAATGGGGTGGTCGCTCTATCGATCTCTCATCTCTGCAATAGCTTCGGTATAATGGCCATGCCATGATCAGGTGTATGTACAGCTGCAAACCGAAGAAAAGAATCCCGTAACCGTGTTTCATTAAGAGATTTGATATTAGTGGGGTTTATAGATGCCTTACATGCTTGGTGTTTCAGATGGTTTGGCCATGTACAGCGTGCTGCCACTTGCATCAACTCCATAGCACATGTCCTTCTGCCTTCCCTTGTCCATCTCCAAGTAAAGAGCAACTGCAGCTGCACTCAGATATGCTTGCTACGTTATGCACATGCTGAACTCTTCCCACCCAACTCATCTTCTTTAGCCATCTGATAACATCTCTGAAATAACTTCCAGGAGATGTAGCAAATGCGCCAACGATACAAGAATTCAAGACGAATTTGGACATGTGCTCGGCTACTGTATCCTCTTCTGTGTAAATTTCTACCACCTTTTCCCTACATGGCAACTGAAGCATACTTGTTTTATTTTTGCCAAATTTATTGAATTGAAAAAAAAAAAAAAAAAAAAATACCTTTCACCATTGACTTAAACATGTTACTGCTTAGGTGGGCCATCACCATCTTTAAAGGTCGAAGTAGTTTGAAAGATTTATCAGCGGGTACACTTTTTTCCTCTTCACCATCTTATTATCACTGCACACTTTCCATATTGCCTTATTTTAACCTTCTTTCTCTTTTCATCCCACTTCTTTCTCATTCCCCTACTCTTACTCCTTATTATGTGTCTCCATTATTGCTTGTTGCCAACCTACAAATTCTTAACTTTATATAACTAACTAGCTGTATGGAGTGGACAGATCCTACCCCCTACCCCTAGATAAACGATATAGGATCGCCTGTATTATGCATAATAACTACACCAATTGCTGATCAAAGCAGGCTATTATTTGCACCGGCTCACTTTGAACCAGGCCTTGAAAGAAGACTTGAAAGCGACGATGGTTGAAAGAAGACTTGAAAGCGACGATGGTTGAAAGAAGACTTGAAAGCGACGATGGTTGAAAGAAGACTTGAAAGCGACGATGGTTGAGAGAAGACTTGAAAGCGACGATGGTTGAAAGAAGACTTGAAAGCGACGATGGTTGAAAGAAGACTTGAAAGCGACGATGGTTGAAAGAAGACTTGAAAGCGACGATGGTTGAAAGAAGACTTGAAAGCGACGATGGTTGAAAGAAGACTTGAAAGCGACGATGGTTGAAAGAAGACTTGAAAGCGACGATGGTTGAAAGAAGACTTGAAAGCGACGATGGTTGAAAGAAGACTTGAAAGCGACGATGGTTGAAAGAAGACTTGAAAGCGACGATGGTTGAAAGAAGACTTGAAAGTGACGATGGTTGAAAGAAGACTTGAAAGCGATGAAGGTTGAAAGAGTTGTACTTGCAAACCTTACCAACAATAGAGGAACAATCACCAAAGCCCAGTTTCATAAAATATCACTTAGGCTTACATGAATTACAGAGAAAACATATGTTTAGGCTCTTCTATACGATAAGGGCACTCGAAAAGAAAAAAAAATTTGGTTTAAAAGCACAAACTTTGCATTTAAATTTTAATTTGCCAATGATAGTTTAAAATCTTCAAAATTACTTTCGAATTTTGAAGAGTCACGATAACAAAAAGCTACTACGTTAATCCATCTTCTAATATTTTGTTATTGTTGTACTGTGTTATTGGTAATAACTAACGTGTTATTGGCAGTAATACTTAGCTGCAATTTATTTAAAAAATTACATAGTCCGGCACAGATATGAAACATTCTTGAATAATCACCTAAAAATAAAAAAAAATCAACAAGGAGGATAACTCATTTTAAATTTAAGAATATAATAGGAGTTGTCTACTTTAAGTTTTAAAATGTTCAAACAAATAATAGTTAATAATTAAGATGACTTCACAGTACGATACAGCTAGTACAATATTAATTTTATATTTATACAAATTTTTTATTGTGTAGAAAATTTGCCTTTTGGTGTTTTTATTTGAAATTGTTTTTTTTTTAATTTAAATTGTTTCTTTTTTTTCCAAAATATGTTTTTGTTTCAAACAAAGGAAAGTAACTCTGTGTTGATGAATACAGAGTTATCTCAGTTTATTCTTTAAAGATGACGTCTATACGAAAATAAGTATTTCCTGTAAGAAATAAATTTAGTTAAATGTTATTGTTCTCAACGACATGCTCCAACTATTCACCAAAATAACTAACGAACCAGAACCAAATACTGATTTTGTAGGAGGAAAGCTATCGATGACAAAAATCAAGAAAAAAAACTGACTTGATTGAGGAAATTTTTATTTTTGCCCTAATCCAGTGTGGCCCTTTTTGGGGAAGCTGGATTTTCCCCTATATTAAAAACCGACCTTGTGTCTAACTTTACCCTCGTAGGGAGGCAAGTAAATAGGGACATATCAGTAGTGCATATAAAACTGAAGCAGGTTGTGCATGCATCCTTTCAAGATGGTGGACAACAAGGGGGAGAGGCAATGTGACCCTTTAGCTTCAGGTAAATCATTTGTCACCATTTCTTGAAAATCTAGGTGACGTAATCAATGAAAAGGGTGGACGTTTCCACCAGGTCTTAAAATGGCGAAACGTTACCAGGGATAATGAGATCGAATAATGTTGGCAGATTTTGGAAAAAAAAACTCGGGCAGAATTTCCCACCAAAGATCAAATAAAAGAAAATGATATTGAACTCTGTTTTTTTTTTTTATTCAGACTACTGTTCTCATCTTGTATGTTATTCTCACAACGTTTCGGTCGATGTAACTTTTGTTCTTCTTCAGTTACGTCTTGTCGAACTCAGGAATTTGTACAAGATTTCGAATGTAACTCTTTATTATATCCACGAGGGTAGATTGCTCTCCTTCCACTAGCAATGGCTGGGTAGAAGTAATTCTTAATTATGTTTTGAGGCATGTCCGTCCGTCCGTCCATTCGGATTTTTCTCCGTAACCATCCATTGAATTTCTCTGAAATTTTGCATGAAGTAACTTTGGTCAGGTGAGAAAGTGACATTCTCCGATTTTTGAAAAAAAAATCTGGTTA
Source organism: Sepiola atlantica (assembly GCA_963556195.1). Taxonomy (NCBI): domain Eukaryota; kingdom Metazoa; phylum Mollusca; class Cephalopoda; order Sepiida; family Sepiolidae; genus Sepiola; species Sepiola atlantica. The sequence goes on from OY744520.1 coordinate 123,698,086, forward strand.
GCCCCCCAGGGGGTCAAAAGGCCCCGAAATGGTAAAAAATGACATTTTTTGCCCCATAACTTTTCATCCATCCATTCAATTTCTCTGAAACTTAGCCAAAATGTGGAGACAATTGTTCCTAATAGAAAATAAGTATCGCTGACCTTAGAAAAAATCTGGTTCGTGCCCCTAGGGGGTCAAAAGCCCCCAAAATGGCAAAAAATGACCCTTTTCTCCCATAACGTTTGATCCATCCATTCAATTTTTCTGAAACTTGGCCAAAATGTAGAGGCAATTGTTCTGGATATAAAATGAGCATCCTTGACCTCAGAAAAATTCTGATTCTCGCCCCCAGGGGGTCAAAAATGCCCCAAATTACCCAAATTTATTGCATTTTACACTCGCCACATCGAGTCACATACAGAGGGGGACCACGCACGCGCGGCTTGTTATATTCTTTATATTGCCTGTACTGAGGATTAAACCTTCAAACTCCAGAAGACTGTCACTTAGAACTGATTATTGCTTAACACTTTATCCGTGGCATCACATGTCCATATGGACAATTCTAGTTTGAATTTTGGGAGCTTTAAACCTATTTTTGTTTTAGATGTGTAGTGTTACAACTTATCACTATATATTACAACTTATCGCTATATATTACAACTTATCACTATATATTACAACTTATCACTATATATTACAACTTATCGCTATATATTACAACTTATCACTATATATTACAACTTATCACTATATATTACAACTTATCACTATATATTACTACTTATCGCTATATATTACAACTTATCACTATATATTACTACTTATCGCTATATATTACAACTTATCACTATATATTACAACTTATCACTATATATTACTACTTATCACTATATATTACAACTTATCACTATATATTACAACTTATCACTATATATTACAACTTATCACTATATATTACAACTTATCGCTATATATTACAACTTATCACTATATATTACAACTTATCACTATATATTACAACTTATCACTATATATTACTACTTATCGCTATATATTACAACTTATCGCTATATATTACAACTTATCGCTATATATTACAACTTATCACTATATATTACAACTTATCGCTATATATTACAACTTATCGCTATATATTACAACTTATCGCTATATATTACAACTTATCGCTATATATTACTACTTATCGCTATATATTACTACTTATCACTATATATTACAACTTATCACTATATATTACAACTTATCGCTATATATTACTACTTATCGCTATATATTACTACTTATCACTATATATTACAACTTATCACTATATATTACAACTTATCACTATATATTACAACTTATCGTTATATATTACAACTTATCACTATATATTACAACTTATCGCTATATATTACAACTTATCGCTATATATTACAACTTATCACTATATATTACAACTTATCACTATATATTACTACTTATCGCTATATATTACAACTTATCGCTATATATTACTACTTATCGCTATATATTACAACTTATCGCTATATATTACAACTTATCACTATATATTACTACTTATCGCTATATATTACAACTTATCACTATATATTACAACTTATCACTATATATTACTACTTATCGCTATATATTACAACTTATCGCTATATATTACAACTTATCGCTATATATTACAACTTATCGCTATATATTACAACTTATCACTATATATTACAACTTATCGCTATATATTACTACTTATCGCTATATATTACTACTTATCACTATATATTACAACTTATCACTATATATTACTACTTATCGTAAAATCTAAATCAAGAATAGTTCTGGAATTGAGATTAATTAGTCGGAATTGGCATCGCTATTCAAATCGTATTATTTGAATTATTCGAACTACTATTCTCATCTTAGTTATATTTGCAACGTTTTGGCCGATTTTATCTCCGACCTTCTCTTTCAAACTTGGGAACTTTCTAGTCAAACTTGGAAATCTTTATGTCATACTCCAAGGGCTACCTGTCTGTTAAACACATTATCCAAAGACTGCTTCCTTGCAGATTACAACATGGCCGTCTTCAAATACTATCATAAACCGTCCTCATAAGTAATCAAATTTTGTTTATTTCATTCATTGTTTTCGGTCCTCTCATAATATCCTTCATCATTCAACTAACATTCCATCTATCTCATTAACACTGATGATCGAATGGCTTTTAGCCTTGATAAATGGTGACTCATTAGTAAAAAATAAAATAAAAAAAGCAACAGATAAAAAACAAAAACGCAGGAACCTGAACCGAACAGGAGGTTACATCGACCGAAACGTTGTGAACATAACAACCAAGATGAAAATAGTAGTCAGAATAATACGGATTATTAGCCGTCATCTAAAAAATTCCGAAATAGTATTTTTTTTCGTATTTTTTTAATCATAAAAGCCACTCGAGGATAAGGGTTAATGAGATAGAACGATTGTCAGCCGAAACATGAGGAACAATAAATAATGTGAAATAAGTTCGATTACTTATGGGACGGGTTATGACAACTATTTGTTGACGTTGAATTTGAAGACGACCATGTTTTAATCTGCAGGAAAGCAGTCCTGCAATAATGTGTTCAGCAGACAGGAAACCCTTGCAAAAAGAAGCTCTGTCCATGGAAATTCCATCTAATGTTAGGCACATAGGGGAAGAAAAGAAAGTCTTTTGCTATTGTGGTAAAAAGACGAGTTCTTGCTGTGAATGTCTTACAAGGTGCAACCAGAGATTGGAGTTCAGCCGAGCTCCTTCCATGAAAATAACTATAGAGTGGAGAGAGACTAGCAACGTCTCTTCTGTGAGTCAGATCGTTCGGAATTTTTGTCTAGTCTCATCACGTGCTTTTGTGGAGGCTTTGAAAATCCTCTTAAGAATATCATCACACGATTTGCCGATCTGGGAAGTAACCCTTTTCTGAAAAAAAAGAAAAAGAAAGATGGGGGGGGGGGGGGGGGGGGAACAAACCATGGATGATGCCCTCTGACTTTTGTAAAGGGAAAATCATGTGATAAGGGTTTGTGTTCCAATTTCTATTTGGCCTTTATTGTCGTCCCTTAAACAATGAAGACACTTGTTTCGGGGTGAGAAAGAAGATAGACGGGACCTTTTAAAGTCGATAAGACAAACATGGAAGTCGCGGATGGAAATCCTCAGCTTTCTCTGCTTTCATAGCTCGGTGACATTTATACTGTTTATTCAGATGAATCTTAAGGTGTGTGTGTGAGAGAGAATGAGGGTCTACATACACACATCTCTGTATGTGTATGTCTACATACGCACTTATGTGTGTGTATGTGATAGGCTACATACGCACTACTATCTATTTATTTATGTAAATGTGACCCGGTTACCAATGTACAGGTATCCATTATGTGTTTATATAAATTACTAGCTGGCTTTGCCGACTCACTATGCTTCACAAAGTTTTCTGCTTGAAATACTTGTAACATTCATTAATTTAAAATAAACATTACATTCATAACTTTGTTGTAAACATGAAACAAAATCTTATTTATTCATAGAGGTAAACATTAACATTTTGGTAATTTCAATGCAAATTTATTTGACCGAAAAGGAAGAAGAGATCAATTTGCCTTTTCATTTGCAATTTAGAAATGGATCGTAACGTGTTTAAAATCAAATCGCTTCTTCTAAAGACAGGAACATTTGAATGCTAAATATTTGTCCAGGAAATAAAACAAAATATTGCGAAGCAGAACTATTTGTTATATTAAAATCAAAACAATCATTGAATTAAAAAAACAATAACAAATAATTGTCAATGAAATAATATATTGACACTTTGAAATATCGTTACACATTTGAATTTTTACGAAGCCAAAAACGATATGTTTTTTTTTCTTTTTAATAAAATATTTATTTACCTTGAAGATATGCACGAACACGCTTTCGACCTAATAGGTCTTTTTCAAGCGATGGTATTTCTTTTTCTTTTTTGTTAATCATTTTTCCGTCGGAGATATCCAGATGATCCGTGGTCAACACCTCAACGAACTATTATCAACAAGACATTTTTTATATCTTCGATGGAAAAATAATCAACAAAAAAAAAGGAAAGAAAATACCATTGCTTGAAAAGAACCTATTAGGTCGAAAGCTTGTTCGTTCATATCTTTAAGGTAAGTAAATAATTTATTTCAAAGAAAAAACAAACCATATCGTTTTTGGCCCCCTAAAATTTCTAATAATAATTCAAATAATAGTTACTTAATAAAATGTCCTTTTTCAAAACTAATATGGAAATTAGTTAACCTTGCGACTGATATCGCATAAGCAGTATATAGAAAAGATAGTGCGTCTATTGTGTAAAGTTGAATTAACTTGAAATATACCGTTAGTGCGAGTAATAAGCCCAACTTCCGCATTTATTCATTTAGAAGACTAATTAGAAGGGAGACTCGACGTTGCTCAGGATTTAACGAGGAACACTTTTTTCACTACATATTAGTTTCGTTTTTCTTTTTTAAAAAAATGGTTTAATGGTTTTACTGGTTTTATGGTTTAATTTTCATTAAAATCGGATATACGTATTTGAAGTTTTAAGGATATTTTCCCCTTAGAGGGAGCACATTCGGCACATTGAGTAGCACGTAAAGATTCGGGACTACTGTCATTGTCTTTCCCTGAGAATTTTTATACATACGATTCAAATTTCATCAAAATAGGATACATTTGAAGTTTTAATGGAGGTTGTGCCTCCATAGCTATCTTAAGGGGTACACTTAGAGATTTGGGACCACTTTCATTGTCTTCACCGTAAATTTTTTAAATAAATACATTTTTAGATTGTATGTAGATTCTCTAACCTTTCTATAGGAAACACACAGACATTTACATATATAAATTATGAGTATTTCTATCTTCGACTCTATTATAAAGACGACTGTGTATTTGTATATAAATAAATTGATGGACTTCCATTCCGCCAGGCAAAAGTTAGCGAGTCAAACATATGCCTATTTCGAAACCATTTAAAGTGGTGAGGGCAAACGAGAAAGCAAATAGCAAGTCAGACAACCACTCAGAATCTCAAGGTATGTGTGTGTGTGAGGATGTCTACATACGCGCATCTGTGTGTGTTAGGGTCTACATATGTGCATTTGTGTGTGTGTGAGGGTCTACATACGCACATCTATGTATGCATTTGTGTGAAAAAATCCGTGTGCAATATAAAACAAATTAACTCCTACTAAAAAAAAAAATTAGATTTTCGTTTAATAATTTTACAGATTCTTTATAGCAGAAATACTTAAGAAGATATAAATTGTTTATATTGTAAATGGATGGACTTTATGGACAGGGACAAACATATACACACACACACACACACATAAAATGAAACACGCGTAACCTTTATCTATGGATGAATATTAAATTTGAATAAATTACTTTTGTGTGCAAAATGAGATATGTAAAAAAAACTCCTCGAAGTACAGAAATAAAGAAGTTATTAAAACTAATTATGATTTTGGATTAATTAACCATGGTTTATGAAATATATATATATATATATATATATATATATATATATATATAATTTAATAATTTTACAGATTCTTTATAGCAGAAATATTTAAGAAGTTATAAATTGTTTATATTGTAAATGTACTATATGGACGCACACACACATATATGTATATAATATTTACAAATAAATATTAAATTATTTATACCCACATACGCCGGCGTTTCAAGCTTACACTCTCATCAGTGCAGGAAGTGACAATTTCAGACGGCACGGACCCGGTTCACAGGTGTGTGTATGCTTTATTGGTATTTTGCTTAAGAAATTTAAAAAAATGAAAAGCTTTCATCTTGAGAAAGCCTGAATAAATTTTTAGGTGAAATATCGATTTTGCCACACGTCTTTGTGTTGATTTTATTTTGACCCATATAGATGTTTTTTAATTATTTTATTCCATTTTAATTTTGTGTGTGTGTGTGCACTTATGATGTTATCCATTAAAACAGAGGTGGGGATAATCACGCACAGTTGATGACATCACAAAAGTATAATTAAAGCATGATTAAAACAGATGGGGGGGGGATGACTTTGCACAGCGAATGACGTCACAAAATAATGATAGCATTCATCAAACCAGAGAGAGAAAGGAGTAGAGCTCCTTCATGATGTTTTATCTAGACGACCCATGACCCAAAAGCTGATCAAGTATACTTCGAAAACACTGATCTTGTTTGCTCGCTTATCAACATGGACACTTCCTATGTATGTATGCATGTATGTATGCACATATATTTATTTAAAAATGGATGACGTCACAAAAAATAAATGACGTAAATAAAAAGGCGCATTATAAGATAAGTAGTCAATGGCATAGATAATTAAGAGAAAGGAGAGAAGAGAGGAATAGGGAAGAGCAGATATAATAAAGAATGATTATTATAAAGAAAGAAACATTTATATTTATTTGAAGATGGATGACATCATGAATGAGTTTTATCTTTTTGAAAGTTCGAGTAAATTCTTTACTGTAAAATCATGAGTATCAACTAATGTCAAAGTTAAGAAATTGTATATTTAATTATATAACGAATACTGACCCAACGGGTCACGAGTGGTGTAATGTATATCAAAACCCAAACTTATGTCTGTAAGGTAATCCGCGTCTTTTATGAGTAAACCTGCTGGGAGTCATTTAAGTTCTTTGACTCATTTTATTGTTGGCCGAGTTTCATACAAAATGCATTTGACTTATTTTTTGTTTAGTTTAAGGTTAGAAAAACATAACCGATATATTTTTTGTCTATATATGTGGATATTATGTGACACACACACACACACACACACACACACACACACACATATATATATAAATAAAAAAAAGCAAACATTGTTAAAAATAACAGAATTCTTCTGCTGAATTATAGCTTCTTTACTTTTTAAATTTTTTTCATGATCTTTGTGTTAAAACCAAAAAAATTAATGTATGTTCCATATGTATCACGAACGTTTTCGATTCTAGTACAGATGGAACATACATTAATTTTTTGATTTTAACACAAAGATCATTAGAAAAATATAAAAAGGTATAAGTAAGCAAAATGATTCTGTTATTATTACCAATGTTCGCTTAAATGAAATAATGCTGCCTAAATACACATCCTACACACACACACACACACATATATATTAAATTCAAATATATTGATAACATGAACTAAAAATCAATATTTTTTCAGAAGTGCTCAATAAGTGAGTAGAGCTTTTATAAATAAAATTATATAAGCATTAGAAACAGTCTATGCAGATCAACCAATGTTTCAACGTTAACACGTCTCATTGGGACTGATTTAAAGTGATTTAAGTCATCGATATTAGAATTATCCAAAAGAAAACAGACAGAACAAAGTGCGCCAGCCGAAAGTTAACCTCATTAAACATGTCATTTATTCTTCCTACGGTCATACGGCTTCCCCCCTACCCCAACACATTTGCCGAGCCCATGTACATTTAACCTCCATGCAATGAGTTAGACTTTCTTATCTCCCTCTTCTTTCCTCCCTCCACCAACCTTCAATCGCCCAGACAACTTAAGATTTATGCACATTCATCTTCCAGACACAAGTAAAACCACACCTTCCACATACTATTCACCGTAGATTAAATATTTACATACACATATTATAGGGAACAGTTAGCAATAGTATACACACATTCATTCACTCATTTCCCTGCATTCATATTTAAAAATTTTTTTTTTTAACATAGTTCACCCCAAACAAGGCAGGCCGCCACTGTAGACGTAAGGGGCTACTGAGAAAAAAGAAAAGGGGAGAAGATAGGGGGCGGTCAACCTAGACTGGGATCTGCGCAGCGAGATGTTTGTTTACATTAGTTTTAAACTTCTGCATGTCTGTACTGTCGGGGAAACGGAGGGCAGGAAAGGAGTTCCAGAGGCCAGCAGTACGAGGAAAGAAGCTATTTGAGTAGAAGGCTCTCCGACATCTGGGGACCTCCACAGTGAATGAATGAGATTTAGTTGATTGTCGAGTTAGTCTAGTGAATTTTCGTCGAGGGGGCACCAGAGTAGCCAATTCATCGGAGCATAATCCATTGAAGTATTTGTAAAACAAGCACAAGGATGCCACATTGCGGCGATGGGACAGAGGCTGGAGCTTGGTTGACAGTGAGGGACCTATTAGGTTGGCGATTCTTTTTTGGACCTTGTCAAGGAGGGAGAGACTAGTAGATGATGCGCCAGCCCAGATGTAACAACAATACTCCATGCATGGGCGGATGGTGGCTTTGTAGAGATACAGGATAATGCCAGGTGTGAGGAGTTTACTAGCACGGTAGAGGGAGCCAACCTTCTTTGCAGCAGCCTTGGCAATGTCTTCAATGTATTTGTTCCAATTCATGTTAACTGTGAAGGTTAAGTCGAGGAGTTTGAATGATGAACTCTCAGGTAGGGTGTTATTTGCCATGACAATCGGTGGTTGCAAAGGTTCCTTGTAATTATTGAAGGACAGGAGCTTTGTCTTTGCGGCATTAAAAGTTACCAACCATTTATGGCTCCAATCCACTACAGCCTGGAGGTCATTTTCTAAAGATCCAGCCATTGCCTCGGATATGATTGCGTTGGTTTTACCAACATGGCGAGAGTAAAGGGTGGTGTCATCAGCAAATAAACCAATCTCAGACTCTATGCCATCAGGGAGATCGTTTATATAGATCAGGAACAACAAGGGTCCAAGGATAGATCCCTGGGGTACACCAGCATTTATGTCATGTTGCATAGATGAGCAGCCATCGAGGACAACCTGGATTTTTCTTTTGTCTAGGAAGGATCTAATTATATTAAGTAATTGCCCAGTAATACCGTATGAGCGTATTTTCAGGAGAAGCCATTTATGCCAAACCTTGTAAAAGGCCTTGGATATATCTAGCGCTACTGCTCTAGCTTCTCCAGCCCCGTCGAGTGCATGATACATGCGCTCAGAGATGACCGTTAGGATGTCTGCAGTAGATCGTGCTTGTCTAAATCCATACTGGCGGTCTGAAAGAAGTTTAGAATTAACTAAGTGCCGTACTATCACTAGATTGATTAGGGATTCAAAGATTTTAGCAAAGATCGGCAGCAGACTGATTGGGCGATAGTTCTGAGGATCGGTTCTATTCCCAGAGCTCTTGTAGACTGGTACCACAGAGGCAATTTTCCAGCTATCGGGGAAGCAAGATTCAGCTAGACACTTCTTGTAGAGTTTGGAGAGGACAGGGGCCAGTTCAGCAGAGCATTTCTTTATTACTATTACTGGTATAAGATCAGGCCCACAAGCTTTGGAGGTGTCAAGGTTTTTTATGATGTCTCTGACCTGGGATGGGGTGATGACCAGGTTATCGTGTGGCTTCGGTCAGCAAAGGGAATCTGGGGAGGGGGTGGTTATCTGAGTCCAAAGTAGAGTTAGAAGCGAAGCGATGGGCAAGTAGTTCAGCCTTATCAGTGGCAGTGCAAGCTACATCATTGTGGTTTGATAGTGGGGGAATCGTTGATTGACCATTATTCACTACACTATTGTAGTACCTAATTTCTGTGACTGGATGCGTTTTTTTGTTAACTCATTATACTTTCTCTTTGCTTCTACTATCACGGCCTTGCAATTATTTCTTGACTATATAAACTTATTTCTATTAGTAGCTGACTTATGGCGGCCGAATTTACGGAATGCTTGTTGCCTCTCGGAAATGGCAACTGCACATTCCGAGGTGAACCATTGAGGAGAGTGAGGCTTACTAAAGAATTTTCGCATGGGGACATAGGCTTCAATGCCTGCTTTGACCCATTCAGTTAATTCGTTTGCACACTGGTTGGCAGGGAGTGAGAAGGTTTCCCTCCATGGGGCGTCACTGATGTGATCTCTCATTGACTCAAAATCAGCCCGCTCGTAGTATCTTGTTGTTTTGAGCAACGGTTCATCAGCTTTTGGACGACATCTTAAGGTAATATGTATCATTAGAACAATGTGATCAGCATTCCCGAGTGGGCTATGGGCTTTCGTTACACAAGCCTCGGGCATTGAGGTCAAGAAAAGGTCTAGAAGTGAGGCTTGTTGGTCTACTCGATCGGGGATGCGGGTCGGAAAATCGACAGTCTGAGAGAGGGAGTGAGCTAAGGAGAAATTATACGTAGAGTGGCCGGCTGCGTCAGTAAGGCTGGAGAATCCCAACCAGTCACGGTGGTGGGCATTAAAATCCCCAAATACATGTATCTGGGCATTCGAGTCAGTTAAGAGTGCTCTGTCTATGCTTACAGAGACAGAGTTTAGCAGAGTACAGTCTTGGGTCGCCGGGGAGCGGTATAAGAAATATAAGTAACTGACGCTGTGATGTAAAGTCAATCTAAAGCACATGTAGTCATAGTCATCTGATTCTAGCCTATGTTCTCTAGTCAGGGGTAGGGTGTTCCGAACATAAACTCCTAGCCCATGCATATGTTTGTCAGTGTCTTTACGGTAGAGTGGGAGGTAGTCAGTCATGTCAAAGTGATGAGAGGAGATTGAGGATTGGAGGTTAGTTTCACTTAGAGCTAGGATATCCGGGGAGTTTGTCAGGAGAAAGGATTCTACGTTGTTGATATTGGTTTTAAGTCCCCGGATATTTGTGAATACGAGCCTCAAGGGCGGAGGCGAAAGTGTTTTTTGTTGGGTGTCTGGTTTAGGTTTGCTTTTATTTTTTTGTAATGACATGTAGATTAAAAGAAAATTCTGAATTTATTTTACTACTATTTTTATACTTAGGCCTGGTAATTAGAAAAATAGCTCTTTTATAATTTATAAAGTTATAAAATCATAATTTTATCAAATAAAAACTTAGTAAAACATATATAATATTTAAATTCAAATAGTATCTTTACACCCCCCCCCTAATAACCCACTTATGCAAATTAGTAAGGATATAATTAATGAAAAATAATACAGCAATAAGATTACAGTTGGGTCTAAGGAAAAATCTATCCCCTATCGAATTTACAACAAAATTCGACTGGGGCTTAAATAGATAACTCCATACTTAAACCTGTCAATTAAAAGATGTAATCTGTATTTACTAAACCTATCAATCTTATACTAAGAAGAATAAATGAAAAATTTCAAAACCTATTTTAAGAAACAATAAAAGGATTTCCATTGCACTAAGATAGATGATATGAGAATGATACAATGGATGTGTAGTGTGAGCCTTAAAGACAGACTTAGTTCTGATGATCCCCAGAGGAAATTTAAATCTGGACATTACAGGGAGATGTGTGCAGAATAGGAGATTTTGTTAAAAGAATGGTTGCGAGTGCTTGGATTAGATGTAGAACGGTTGTGGTGGCAGGGGAAGGCCAAGGAAACATGGAAGGAAGTGATAAGGATGTATTTGAGAGAAAGATGGATAAATTAAGATCTGGCCAGAGATCAGTTAGTTCAAAAGTCAATTTTTAAAAGCTGTCCAACACATGCCAGCATGTAAAACAGATGATGATGTCCTTAAGTAAAATTCTACCTTGAAGAATTGGGGGTTAATTTAGAAATTTATTTTATTTTTTATCTTTTTAGACAAGTTGAGCTGCATAATTGCAGGTTTTTCTATAAGTAACGAGGAGTGTGTATATGTTTGTATATATCTCTGTGTTTGTGGTTTATGTATGTGTGTGTGTGTTTGTGGTCTATGTATTAGGTCGTTACAAAATTAATGGCCGATTTCAGAAACATACATTTATTCATGAAAATATTTTCATCTTTGTAAATGATGTGAAACTGTTGCAGCGTTGACAGCAAGTGTCTAAGATATTCTTCGACACTTTGACGTTGATTTTGCCCAACAAGTGTTTGCAATTATTCATTGTCAAGATTACACGGCCGTCCTCTACCTTCTTCATCTTCAAGGATCTCATCTCCACTACGCATTTTCTGGAACCACCTTCGTATTGTCCGATCGCTTGTGTATCCATCTCCCCATGCTCTATTGACATTGGCAGAAGTTTCAGAGGCATTGTGTCCAAGTTTAAACTCATGCAATATAAGAAGGCAAAGGTTATGTTCATCATTGAGGGTCTTTTATGCTTTAAAAATACTTTCTATCTGATAAAAAATTACAAATTATTATTGAGAACACATTAATTATTATATATGTTAAAATTTGCCAGAAATAAAACTACAAAATCTGTGTTAAAATGACTTTTTAAAACCCAGCGCTTCAGGCGGCCATTATTTTTGTAACGACCTCATATATCTGAATGTTTTATATATATGTCTGCTTCCATGCACCTAATATAATTTGTATCTATATGTGATTTTAATCTGGTTTTAATCTTTTAAAGTTATTTTCAGAATGCGCCTGCTAGTGCTGAGACATTTTTGTTTACGAAAATTTCCCAATTTTTAAATTTTATTTTCAAACAAAAACTAATGCACACATGTTTCGCTTAAAATGGCTCTGGGGAGAAAGATCTTTTTCAGCTGTTAAAACCGTTTATTCTGTCTTCATTTAAAACATCATTAATCTCTTTTCTTGTTGTTGAAGCATGAAGACGACATTTAAACCATTTTCAACCTCCATTTTTATACAAAATATTTTCTTTTAATTAAAATTGTAATTCTTGCTATTAAAAAATCGTTGACGTTTTGCTCTTTCTTCTGATGACTGTTGAGTTTGGTATTCTTCAGCAGTTACTTCTCATAAGATTTCTCATTCTTTTCTTTTTTCATTATTTTATCTCTTTTTCTTCTGCTAATTCTTTTTCATCCTTTCTTTCATACCTCCTTTTCATTTTTCCTTCATTTTTTATTTCCTTTTCCTTCTCTTTTTCTGTTTCCTTTTCTTTCCTATCTTTTTCCATTTTTTCTTTTGTGTTTGTTTTCCTTTATCATCTTCCTCTTTTCACCCTTTTTTGTTCATACTCTCTTTTGTTCATACTCTCTTTTGTTCATACTCTCTTTTCTTCGGACTCTCTTTTCTTCGGACTCTCTTTTCTTCGAACTCTCTTTTCTTCGGACTCTCTTTTCTTCGGACTCTCTTTTCTTCGGACTCTCTTTTCTTCGGACTCTCTTTTCTTCGTACTCTCTTTTCTTTGTACTCTCTTTTCTTTGTACTCTCTTTTCTTCGTACTCTCTTTTCTTTGTACTCTCTTTTCTTCATACTCTCTTTTCTTCGTACTTTTTTTTCATGTTCTTTTTTATTTGTTTTCTCTTTCTTATTTTATCACAAAGAAAAAAATACCAATGAACATTCGTATTAACCTCAACAGTTGACAAGATTGCTATCACAAATGATCCAATTCTCGTTTTCATTAGAACACTTAACAAAAGCAGTAAAGTTTACCGGCACTACACTCAACTGCCTCGGACACCCTTGAGCAAGGTGTCATTCTACTTGTCTTGTCCTGGGAAGGTTGAACCAGCTTCCCCCATACAAGTTAAGAAGTTTCTAGAGGATATTGAATTCACAAGCGGTCCCCAAAAGCCGAATATATATGTCGGTTCGGGAAGATGATTTTGACAACATTATTTTTTTATAGGGAGATATTGTCCTCCCACATGCAGCACATTGTATTCTCAAATGGTCACCCATCTGATACTGACCAAGCTCAACGTTGTTTAACTTTGGTGAACCAGTGTATCAACGTGATTATACCATATATGTTCGCTCCAAACCACCCTACTACCTCGAAATCCACTTTTCCCAAATCTTTTTACCTATTATTTTTTCTTCCTCTACCTACCCTACTTCCCAACCCTATAAAACTAATCCGATTCTGTCTCCTCCTGACTATAAATTTAACTACATCTGATATTCAATTCAGGCGATTGTAGAGTTACTCCTTAGTTGGCAATACACCCAGGTCCGCTCTCACTCGGAGTGGTAGTATCTGTCAAGGTCGTATCTAGGGATTACGTATAATCCTTTGCTTTCACATTATTTATTAAAAAGGTAATCTTCCAGTATAGTTAACGGCCGAGAAATTGAAAAGATGTTATGACTCATTACTTTCACCAAACGCAAAATAAGATTTTGTTCAAAGCTCTCTTTTAAGGCCATTAAAAAATTAAATATGGCAGTCTACATTTTTCGTTCAGCTTCAAGATGCTACGAATTATTTTGAGAAAAAATAAACTTTAAAACAGTTTCAGAACGTTAAAAATCTACAGATGTTAAGATGAAGCAGATTTCATCTTGAAAATATAATTAAAAGAGAAAAGAAATATGAAACCTTTTTATATTTAAAAGGGAAGTATCTCTTTGTCCTTGGTTATCTCCCTTGCCTCAAAGAGATTTTGAGAGTGAGTTATGTCCTTTGCAATTTTCAAACATGCTGAGATTTTGGATTGAACGTGTCGCACGGCGACCTTTAATTAATAAGTAATTCTTTTTCGGTCGTAAATATATAATACATATTTGTTGATGTATACAGCAGAGTTTTTATTCAATTCATTCTTTATATTCGTCCCATGTCTCACAAATACCACCACTTCACTTCAGGTTAGTAGAAAATTAAATTTTATTGCGTCTAGTAAAATTATTTGTTGTATATATATTTTTAAAATTTCTCGGCTATTAATTGTACTGCAAGATTTCCTAACAAAATTTGTGTGTGCAAAACAATTTAATATATAAATATTTTAAGATATTAAGAACTTGAAGAATTTACCAATATGAATGAATTTGACTGTAAATGACGCTAACGGGGTTGATATGCCGTAAAACAAAACGACCAAAAGGCAGTAAAAAACTGCACTGTTTCATTTGGATATTCTCATCTATTTCTAACATTTTGATTGGTTATCTTTGACGACAAGAGATTTGTGATTCATGTACATTACTAACCATATCGTTATCCTTACTATAATGGAGATTTTGAGTCCATTTGTTTGTAACCAAACTCAAAATATTCTTTAAAAGGAAAATCGTGTTTAAATAACACTGGTCATTATATTTAACCACACCGATGTATCTATTGTTAATGGAGATGTTGTATATGTGTCTGTCTGAAGCTATACTATTCTATATTTCATGCTCAATTCAGTTTATTATTTCAGACTAATGTACTATCTTTCAATGCTCAATTCAGGGGTGTGGGTAATGTAGTATCTATTCTGTTGTCATGAGACCACCCTCCCAGGTATAACCTCCTTCTTTTTGAGGGTGGGAGAGAGGTAGTGTAGTATCTGTTCTGTTGTCATGAGCCATTCTCCCAAGCATTACCTCATTTTTTGGGGGGAGAGGGGTTGGGTTAGTGTAGTATCTGTTCTGTGGTCATGTCCCATCCTCCCAGTGATTACCGTCTCCTTTTTTTTTGGGGGGGGGAAGGGTGTTACTGTAGTATCTGTTCTGTTGTCATGAGAACATCCTCCCAAACATTACCTCCTTTTTTGGGGAGCGGGTAATGTAGCATATGTTCGTTCATAATGATATCATCTTTCCATGCATTATCTCCTCCTTTTCTGTAAGGAGGGTTTAGTGTAGTATCTGTTCTGTTGTCATGAGACCATCCTCCCAGGCATTACCTCTTCCTTTTGGGTGTGTGTTAGGGGGGGGGGGTAACGTACGTCAACAAGAAATAGTCACAATCAATCGGCTGTTCATTAGCAAACTCAACACTTACATTACGATTTTTCTTGTAAGTATAATGACCGCTGTTATTTAACACCAAGTTTCTTCTAAAAAATATTCTAAATTTGGGTTACAATAATACAGACACACAATCACTTTTATAATTAAAAAAAACACCCATTTTTTTAATGCTATCCACAAATTTAGGGGTCTGTGATCCCTCTCCCGTCAGAAGGTTACCAACCACTATTATAATAGATTGTCAAAACGATTTTTGTGTTAAATGTTCTACATAGCTAAAAACATAAACTTGTTTTAGATTTGTGAAATGCACTCAGACTTGTCAGAAAGCATTTGAGAAAAATCGTCAAGATAAGTTTAAAAGAAATGTCTTGTTGTCTACCTTCATATTTCATTATTTGTCATACGAGTGTACATCCTCCATCAAAAATGATAGAAAATGAAATTATGCTTTGCCAGTGTTTGCACTAATATTCATATTTATACAAAATAACGTCTCAATCAGAAAGAAAACGTCTCAAACTTGAAAGTTTAAGAACAGAATACAAAACGTTTAAGTCGGTATAGAAAGAAGACAGGAAAGAAAACGTCTCATTATAGAAATAGATTGAAGGCGGGGTGTTTGTCTGACTTGCTATTTGCCTTTTCAATTCCCCAAAATACTTTAAATGGATTCGCCAAGTAGTTTTTTTACTCACTAACGTTTGTGTGATGGGACAGATATATATATATATATATATATATATATACACACACACACACACATTGTTCTTTATTATAGAATGAATGATTTCGTTTATATAAGGAAAAAATGTTTTATATATACAGGGTGTTTGAAAAATCGATGGCACAACTTCAGAATATATTCTAAATGTGTAAAGGAGCCTCTTTTTTTGTGTATGTGGCGGGGCTTTTATAATAGCGCTCTATTACGAGTGACGTTTCTTTTGTGGTCTATTTTTTTTCTTCTGTGTGGCTTTTGGTTTGTGCTCGTGATGGGACGATTCCAATATTTTCCCTTGATTCCGATGCTGATTCTGTTCTAAATTCCTGATTTCGATACAATTACAGATTCTGATTCTTTTAAAATCTCTTAAATATTTAGCTATAGAGGTGTTGTTTCGTTTTTTAAATGTTCAGATTACCATAAAAACCTATGTAATATGTGCATATATTTTTGCAAACGTTAAAATACACTTGTGGGGAGGGGTGATCTGTAGATTTCAGTTTTACTTGTAGTTTAAAATCAATACATATTAATCAATTTATCATTAGTACGAGCAATGGAAAATTTTGTTTTAAACAAAAACAAACAAAGAAAAAACAATTAAAAGAATCGTTTTTGATATCGGAAGATAGGCACAAATTTGTCCGATACCGATTCCAATACCCCAAAATGATTAATCGTCCCAACACTAGTTTGTGCTGATCATATTTATTTACGTGTATTTGGTCTGTTGTATTTTGTTACCTGAAATAAGAAGAGCCAATATTCGCAGGATACTGATCGGGTCCCCCATGTCGGCTATCAAAGGAACCCTTGCCAATAATGACGCTCAGATCTTTCTTTTAAGCCCCATAGCTTTTATATTTGTCATTTCTTTGTTCATGGTTTTGTTGGTGTATGTGGCAACACTTGACTCAAGTTTATTTTTATAAGGTTAGTGTTTATCTATCCCATATGTAGAAATAACCGTGCACTATCAAATACGTTGTACATGTTAGATGTTTACAATAAAGAATGTTGATCAGTATTTTTTTCAATGGCCTATAACTCAGAAACCAAGTGTTTCCTGACCTATATAGATATATAGAACATAATCCCAAAGTTATGCCATCGATTTTCCAAACACCCTGTCTGTATATATATATATATATATATATATATATATATATATATATAATCTAATATATAAAGTTAAGACGATTTTTCCCCTGTACCTTCTTGAAGAATAAGAAAATAACCACATGCATCACAGGCTACTAAACTCACCACAATATTACGCTTATTCACTCAAGCGTGTTATAGTAAATTTATTATTTTTCTTCAGCTAACACTAAATATTACTTTTGGCCCATCATCTTCGACTCTCCTCAAAGCATACTCCATATAGGTGGTAGCAAAAACTCCCCCCCCCCCCTTAACACTGACCCCCCCCCCCCCCCATCGACACCAGGAATTAATAAACGTCTACTTTTCAAAAGATTGTCCGTTATTATTTCGTATTTGTCTGCTATTAAATTACTACATGATACAAAACATTATGCACATATCTAATAGACGCTCCTGCTAATTCCACTGAATTGCAAGAATATCGGATTACGTTATTTCTACTTATTACGTATACATTTATAGTCATAATTACTTTTAGAGAATGCAATTAACAAACATGGTTCTTTGCAGTATTTCATCTTTAAACATGGTGACTACAATTTCTTCAACGTCTCGACTTCCGAACTAAGTCACTATACGCCAAGATACCTGACAGATCCATAAAGTGTACAATTTCTGATTCCTACACCTTTCACATGCATAATATCCAACAATTGGAAAAAAACATTGATTTCTTGATATAGAAATGACCCAAAACGTGGGACTGGTTGACTCTACATTCGGTCGACTTACAGCAAATCATACAATAACACTCATGCCAGCTACTGACTGACTTCGTTTAAATGACCTATTTTTTCATGGATTTTATACTTGCTTCCGTGGCTGAAAGGTTAGCAGCGTAGATCCAAAACCAAGAGGTTTATGGTTCTATCCCAGTCATCTCACATGAGTTTTTTTTTTTTTAACATTGTTAAACTTCTGCCTACAAGGGAGGGTAGAAGAGAAGACTATGGACCGGATTTTTTAAAATCAACGTTATTATGTAGTCATTTGAAAAGAAATCAATGTAATATGTAGTACTTGAACTATTGTGAATATCATTCTGATGTGATCTATTTGCGCTCGGTCGGATGTTGACAAATTTTAATTCATTCTTTTCTATTTCTCCTGTTTAACGCAGCAGGATGGGTCCAGCTAGTATATATATAACTTAATTACGACATAATCATTTACTTACGTTCCAAGAATTGAACATAAGCAACAGTTTGTGTACGATCGTTTCTGAGACGATATGGGTTTTTATTGATATCGAGTCTCTTCATCAGCATAGGGTATGTACACCAACTTTGAAGCCAAAATATAGCATCAAGACTAAAGTATAGGGAGGTTATGGGTAATGAAAATATTTTATATTTACATGGTCCATCTTCGTTAAGGCTCATCGGTGTGGCTATATACACACAAATATATATGCAAGTTCAACGCTGATTTCTGGCCCCCTTTCTTCTAGAGCCTTACCGGATTAATCGTTTTGCTGGACCTTAATAATAATTCAGCCCCCCCCCCCCCTAACTCACTAATTATACATCTACCATATCTTTAAACAATCAGAGATTGCTAGAAACTTAAACTTTTTTTTTTGATGGAAATAGACCAGTGTTTATGTTTAACATCACAGCTGACACTTGAATTTGCCTATGAAGCCTTAACTAGAGTTAAATTTAAGCTAAATAAGATATAATCTCAAAATAAAGGGAGTTAATCAGACGCAGACACAGTGTAAACAAATTGATGGCACATTATACACAGAGCCATCTGTTGGTCGCCAAGTAAACTAGTTTGGAAGCAGTTGAATTATCAAGTTCCTTCTCACAATTTTGTCTGGATTAAAAGAGGTGCCAGACCATCAGTTGCCGAAAAATCGTTTATATATATATATATATATATATATATATATATATATATATATATATATTATGATAAAAGACAAAATGAAAAACAAAAACAATATTTTTTATAAGCCTAACGCCGGTTTCAGTACATCTTCTGAGCCTTAGATTTTTATTGGGCTAAATACTAAATACAAGGAGTGATATTTTATGGCAACAGTTTACAGTGAAAGTGTGAAATCATAAAGTACAAAAATGTGCTCGGTTAAAAATGTTTATTTTAAGTAAAAAAAATGAAACATTAAATTTTTCAAAACAGAATTTTCATCAGTATCCAGAAAAACAAACCAACAACAATGTCTAAAAAAAATTCGGTTTTCACCAAAATCAAAGCTAAAATCACAAGAATAGATTCATTGTCAAATATTGACACATATGTATATATAGATATATATTAAAGTTTTTTTTTATTGTTATTTGCTAGTGAACGAATGAACACTCATTTAATTACATATTGTTATCTAAGCGGTAAGAGAGTTAGCTCCCTAAATTAATGTATTTTACTACATTATTTCGCCCATGATGGGATGTATATTAATATTTAGTTTTATTTTCATTATTTATTTTATTTATACACACATAAAAGTAATCTGTGAACACGTTTCATAGTTTTACTAATCATCAGCTGGATTACTTTTGTGTGTGTATAAATAATATATATATATATATATATATATATATAATATTTATAAATAAATATTAAATTATTTATACCTACAGACGCTAGCGTTTCAAGCTTATTGCTCTCATCAGTGCAGGGAAGTAACAATTTCAGACGGTCAGGAGGCGCGAACCTGGTACACAGAGTCAGCCATATCCACTCGGCCCACGGAAACTGTCACGTAATTTAGGGAAATTAAGATCTATATGTACCTAGAAGCGGGCACAGATAGAAGACTAGTCGAGAGTGTTCAACGAACGTATTCGGAATATATATATGCATATACTTAACTTTTATATATATATATATATATATATATATATATATATATATGAATATACTAAACTTTTATATATATATATATATATATATATTTTCTGATGATTTTGTAGTGTTGCAGAGACGATATTGACATACAAATGTTGTTTGGCACAAAACAAATGAAACGGACCGTTAAATATATTTCACAGAAATTTGGAATTTTTGGAAATGTGAAAAAAATAAAAATAAAAATAAAGGTAATAAAACAAACCATGGTTATTGGAATATAATAAAAAACTGTTATATATATATATATATATATATATATATATATATATATATATATAAATAAATGCATATACTTAACTTTTATATATATATATATATATATATATAAATAAATGCATATACTTAACTTTTATATATATATATATATATAAATAAATGCATATACTTAACTTTTATATATATATATATATATATATAAATAAATGCATATACTTAACTTTTATATATATATATATATATATATATATAAATAAATGCATATACTTAACTTTTATATATATATATATATATAAATAAATGCATATACTTTCATATATATATATATATATATATATATAAATAAATGCATATACTTTCATATATATATATATATATATAAATAAATGCATATACTTTCATATATATATATATAGTTTCAAAATAAACAAATTTATGATGTAAATGTATATGTCATAAATTTGTTTATTTCAAAACTATAATAGCTCTGGTTAATCTAAAGGTTCTACCATTGAGCTGATCTTTATGCTTGCAGTATTTCTGGATATATAATGGTCTAAATCATGGCTTCTGTTCAGTCTTGAGAGACAATGGATAATCCTTGTAAAGGGGGCTGTATGTGTAATTGTAAAGCAAAGATTGTGCAATTCCTAACCACACCTCTCCTGAATCAGCACTGCTTGATTCCAGTTGCAAGGAGAAGTTCAAAACGACTGGAAACAATACCGAGATAAGCATCTGGTATTCCCAAAATGGTCACCCATTTAGTACTGACCAGGCTCAAGGTCGTTTAACTTCGGTGATCTAACAGGAACCAGTATGTATGTGTGTGTGTGTGTGTATATAAACATATCTAATCAGATGTTGAAGATAGTCTTTGATGTTCTCAAGATAAACCACTTTATAAATACTAGAAAAGGAGATTACCACATTTTCTTTTCTTTATAGAGGACATGTCTATAACCCCCCCCCCCAATCAACCCAAGTTTCTTTTAGTGTCTGAAAGCCTAAATTATCTTAATATCTAATTCTCTGTGTTGTCTCAAGTGCTTTCAGGGTATTCAAGATATGTAGGGCCTTGTTTTCCCTCGGTGATAAACTGTAGGCATCTGGGTGACCTTTAGGAGTTGAGGGGATGGAGGTTGTTTACAAATTAGTCTTTTGTGGGATATCTTAAGTTCCTGAAGTTTGGAAACATTTGTAGTTTTGGATATACCACTCAGATTGCATGGAGAGGGAGAGATTTTTTGGATGTACCACTCAGCCTGCAGCCTCTATAAATGGCAGCCACCTGATAGCCCAAACAGTCTTTCTCTCCCTTTTTAAACTCATCTTGTAAGATTTTAATATTTTGTCTTTATTGTTAAAAAAGATTTAGGCTGTTTGAAGATACCGGCTTTCTGACCAAAAATGCACCAAACATTGATGTTATTGTTTTTTTCCCTTTTCCTTTGCAAAACTCAATCCTGTTTTGCAAGGCCAAAAACAAAAACATTTTTTCTCATTCTGGATAAATATTTGTAGATATCAAAAACTTGAACCATAAAACTTTTACAAAATTGACTGGATTCGGCATTAAATAACCTGAAAAGGGTTGATATGCTGTAAAACAAAACAACCAAACTAAAAAGACTTCCTTAGAAAAAAAAATTCCGAGTGAATTTGATTCTATTGTTTTGGTTTATCTGTTTTTTAAAATTCTGTCTTACAACATAAATACAATGTCTAAAATGACCTCTAATTTTCTGACACATACACGAGTGGTTAAAATTCTAAACAAACAAAAAATAGAAAAATAATTTTCTAGCAACTATGTTTTAAATTTATTATTAGAATTCAGAATACCTTTCTCTGTTCAGACAAGTTTTTAGAATCGAAAAATATTAATATATATAAAGACCGCTCGGTATACTGATGGTTGACTGTCAACATAACACTTCTGCTGGATACACAGTCATTGTTAATGCAACTCCCGCCAATTACGTCTTCTCTTTGTCTGCTTTCACTGTACACCAATTATAAATAGTTGTCTGGGTGAAAAGCACAGAGAAAAATAATAGTATTTATCAAAGTAAGTATAGGTGAGAAACTCATACACACTACTTAGCCATTTATTAATAGTACTATCATTTAAACAGCCGAACTGGCTTTTCCTTTTAATTCTACTTTCAATCTACATGAGTAATTTTCGAGCAGTTACGTGAATTGAAATAAATTTAACTTTAAATAAACTTTAAAAAATAAAATTAAAGTTCAATTATTAAACAAAGAAAAAGAAAAGGCGTAACAATATTATCATCGAATAATACAGTGACAAAAACCCCCTTTGTTTACAATAATAATCAATGCCATCATCTAATCACCAACTAAAGAAAAAATATATGAATAGATAATAATATACCTATTATAACAAGAATCCAGCCTTCACGATTAATTGCAGTCTGCTCTGACACTGACACCAATGTTCACCATAGCCGCTTGTATCAATTCATGAAAACAACATTTTAATTAGTTGCTAAAAATCGAATTATCATACCCACTCTGGTTTCTTTTTTATAACTCAATAGTAAACAAATATTGTTTATCTGAAAGCTGATAGAGAGAGATCAAAGGTTGACTTTTTTATTAATGTCGTAGGAATGCCTTTTTTAACATCGGTGAATCACAAAAAACTATCTCTTACTGAATGTGCGCCCCTGATTTCATGAGTGTCGAGAGGAGGATTTCGCCTATGGGAGAGTGAGCTCTTCCTCTTCCTTTATTTATCACTAATCAAAAACAAAATATCGAACAGGATTAAATATTAAAATCGATTGGAAGTAAACTCTTTTTTAAGAACACAGAGATTCGAACTCACAGTAGCATAAAATTTTGGAACTGAAGGCGAATGTTTTATTCACACGGCTACTGACAAAACGAAAATATTTTGTCTTGTTAACCTACTTAAATGAGTTCGGCGTAGAGATACAAAAGTAAAATCTGTTTTACTCTCTGCATAGATTTAAACTAGTTCGATCTAAAATAGTTTGATCTAAAATAGTTCGATTGCCTAAAATAAATTAAAAAAAACAAAAAAATATTAGTGAACATTTATCAAATATTTTTTTATCCATTTTTTAAATTAAAAAAGTATAAGTGTTTTCTCTTCAAAGTAAACAATATGTCAAATGCATACGATGATTTGACATTAAAAACTATAAACGATTATTCTAAGTATGTTGTTAGGTCGGCTAATAAAATACTAAACTAAAAAGTGCAGACTTAAAATGGAATATTAGTTTCTAATGATATTTTTACATACTTTTAACTTTAAACAAGGAGTTTTAAAAACAGATAAAAAACTGGCATCGATAATGACATTAGATTGAAGGTGCTGATTCCAAATCCGCTGTTAATTTGACTCTTAGATTAACCGTTGAACCGGAACCACAAGTTACTTGGTCTTGATAAGTGATGATCCATTAGTAAAAAAAAAAAATAATTAAAAAAAAAAATTACATCATGTTATTTATTATTGATCACATTCAATTTTGTTATAATAGAATTTTATTATTTATTTTTTTAAAGTACATTTTAATGCAAATGATAATTTTGTTTTCATTTTAATTTCAGGTGTGTTATTTTATGTATGGGACAAAAGATATTTTGGAACGAGAATGTAAAGATTTGCAGAAGAAGATTAAGGTAGGTAGTTTTCGTTTTTGTGATTTGTATGTTGTGTATTCGCCTGACCATGTTGCATCACTCACCAGGGTCCCACATAGTTGCAGTGTTTACATTGCTCAAACAAGTTGATGTGAAAGCCTCTTTTTTTACAGGATGGAATATACAAAAAAACAAATAAAGAAATACATAGTGTGGACAATATTTGTTCGCAATTTTCAACTTTATACAGTCAATAAAATTTTTATTTGTTGTTACATTCCTGAAATGTTATTAACGTTGGACATTTTCCTCTTTTATATTATTTTTTTTTCATTTGTAATATATTTCAATTTCTGTTTAATAAATTGTTTTCCCTATCTTTCATTTCATGTATATTTTCTTTTTCACTTTCGTTGTCAGTCTTGTCTTCATGAAAACGGTGACTAGATTTCCATTTTTCTTTTTTTTTTTCAGAATAATTGATTATGGACAATTTAGGTCATACCTATTAATAGATGCACACAAACAATACGATTTATATTTTTAGATTAGAATTAAATTGAGCTAAATTCTCTTTTAGCCATAACTTTTTTCTAGAAATCGGATAATGTTTATATTTTTTTTGCACTAAAAGGCATGTTTTTTCTGGGGCCTAGTGTACTACTTGTAATCTGGTGATTGCCATTGTTGGCACATGCACCTTAGGTTGGTCATCCATCTTCTAGAAGGTTTGTTTTACCTGTTTTATTGGCATATAAACACTTTTGGTATAATTTGATGACAAAACACTGTCTGTGCAGTTCTAGGAGGTCCACATTCCCAGACTTTTCCTTCTCGTCCTCTGGGAAGGAATTAGTTTATTGTTAATCGCCTGGAGAGCTCCTACTGAAGAATGATGCCAGGAATGCCCAGGCAAGTTTTGTTTGGTCAGAGCGCCCTTCCTATAGGGTGCTGGTTTCAAATCCCACTTTCTCGACCTTGTGTCACATCTTCCCACTGTGGGAGGTAAATAAATAAAACACAAGATATATTGTAAAAAATTAATTAATTGTTGTTGTATGGCATATCAACCCATTTTGGGAGTAATTTAATGCCAAAACAATACCTATCATATATGACTCATCAATTACTTCAGTTTCTGTTTTATGGCATATCAACCCATTTTTGTATTTGATGACAGAACACAAAATCTATTATAAATGATTCATGAATTACTTTATTTTGTCTCGTTTATGACATGTCAACCCTCTTTGGGTTATTTAATGCCAAAACTTAATCCTATTATAAATTGTCCTTGTGGGATATAGAAAACACTCATTATTAACTAAGGGATGTGTCTGCCAATCGATCCTTTTCTTTGGCTGCAAGACATGCCCAATAATGGTGATCGATCGGCAGAAGTTGGAAGTATTTGACAATGACTGCTTCCTCTGTATTTTGAGTTTCCGGTGCGCTGAACATGTTTCACTGCTATTCTCTTCAGCCTGAAGTCTCTGTCGTCCTTCTTGTTGCAGCGATATCTTTGATGTTTCGAGTATGTAGCTCATTACCCAGAGGAATAATTAATTTGCAAATTAATCCTCCCTATCTCTCTGCCATGGTTTTGCAATCATATCAGTGGACAACCGAGGACTTGGACAACAACCATCAAGGAGGACTTGGTTGAGCCTTCAGGTTCACTGGTGGTCGGCCTTGGACAGTGGAATCGCAATTGGTTAGCCATCTTCTGTGACTTTGCTCATGACCACTGTGCATGGGCTGCCATGGTTTGGGATATGGTGCAGATCAGTGAAGTAGCCGGTTCAACTCAACCAGGGTGAATGCTGTTGCTACAACAACCACTCATTAATTAATTATCTGTTTTATGGCATATCAACCCTGTTTGGGTTATTTAATGCCGAATCACAACATATATTGTAAAACGATTCATTGTTTAAAGTAACCATTTTTTACATCCTTTTTATTATATAATAAAACTCAAGAACAATCAAATTCTTCACTTCTTTATTTGGAAATTCTAGCTAATAATAATTTGGGATCAAGTTGATTCGTTATTAAGTTTGGATCAAGTTGATTCGTTATTAAGTTTGGATCAAGTTGATTCGTTATTAAGTTTGGATCAAGTTGATTCGTTATTAAGTTTGGATCAAGTTGATTCGTTATTAAGTTTAGATCAAGTTGATTCGTTATTAAGTTTAGATCAAGTTGATTCGTTATTAAGTTTGGATCAAGTTGATTCGTTATTAAGTTTGGATCAAGTTGATTCGTTATTAAGTTTGGATCAAGTTGATTCGTTATTAAGTTTGGATCAAGTTGATTCGTTATTAAGTTTGGATCAAGTTAATTCGTTATTAAGTTTGGATCAAGTTGATTCATTATTGTAGTTTTACTTTTGTTTATTTTTAACGTAAAATTTCTAAATAATAAGAATCTAAGAGCTAGAGGTTCTAAATCAGCAATCAGGCCGATCAAAAGAGTGGTCTCCCTTGACGACTTAAAGCCAGCCATTTTCAGACTATCCATTCTGCTTCACGCTATTATACCAGTGATAAGCACCGGACCTAGATGGTGTAAAACGTAAAATGGATAGGAATTGGCATTGAATAAGCTAAATGAAGGTTGATATGCCATAAAACATTGAAAAAGAAGGATTTGACAAATATGGTGTTGATGTTAAGGAGTTATCTCCATTGACGACTGAAAAGCCAGTCATTTCCAGCAATTTGTTGTGTTTAACTTAAAAAATGGGTTTTATTCTGCATAGAACTGAAAATAGAGAAACAAAGCATATAAAAAGAATGTAACAACAACAAAAACAACACATGTAACAATGCAGCATTTTCATGTCACCAATGCACACAGATGCACACTCGTTTGCTTTTTTTTCAAATAGAATTTTAAAAACAAATATTTGCACAAGTTTCTCTTCCTCTTCATCATGTACAACTGAACAACACTTCTTGATTTCACATTTTGATGGATTGCCCGATGACATAAGAAAAAGATCCCCTTCCCCGAAAAGGCAGGTCTTCTAATTTGCTGATGTGATGTCTTCTCTCCCCAAGAATGTTGCACATTTTCTTATGGCATTCTTTGAGATTTTTTATTGATTAGAACAAAATTGAAAAAAAAGAATCCATTCTTAAGGACGTAGATAACTTGTACCATGTGCAGACTTACCAATCTTATTTACTAAAAACATATGTTAGATTATATCTCTCTCATCTTATATATATATATATATATATATATATATATATATATACTAACTGTACCTACCAGTTTCTCAAACCTTTCTTGTCTGCACGTCAGTTCAAATGAAAAAGGTTTTGTTTTTTTACTTTAATTGTTGATTCCAAATGTAGTTTGACTCTTAGATCGATCGTTTAATTGTGATACTGCAACACACACACATACCCACAGATCACTTTGCTATATATATAGAGAGAGATATACTAGGAAATATATGCGACCGGAGGGAGCATATTTTTGCTCAACTGAGATGATGACATGATGAACAAACTACATACACTGACTCCAAAGGACTAGGTAATGACTGAGGATAATATAATGACGAATGACCCTTCCCCCCCCCCCCAAAGTAGGGGTTACTGCCTGGGAGCATGATATCATGACAACATCATAGATAGTACACTACACCCTCTCACACACAAAATAGAAGGTAATCCTGGGAGGATGGTATCGTGAGGAACGAACGTATACTATGCTCCCCCCCCCTTTAAAAGAGGAAGTAATGCCTGGGAGAAATGCATCATGAGGAATGAAAATATACTACACAGAATTAAATAAGCATAAACCGTTTTAATGGAAATATAGTGAGGATAGGTGGAAAAAAACTTTCGCATTCATTCATTTAGATAAAATTAAAAACAATGGCAAGTTTTATTGTCAACGTGAAACGGCGAAATTGGGTGGAAAAATATAGTCACCACCTTTATAAACAAAGAGAAAGATGCTAGCTGAGAAAGAACGATAACTTCCTTTCATAATTTTTGTAGTTTCTTGACTTGTTTAGATGGCGACTATATTTTTCCGACCTAATTTTTTTTTGGCGTTTCACGTGTACGATGAAACTTGACATAACAACAAAAAACCCATCAAAACCCCAAAGTTGTTTTCCTTATTAAAGTTGTTTACGAGTAATGCCGAAACCTAGAAGTATTTTCAGACTATTGTTGATAGAATAATCTGAAAAAATACTCCTTTTCTTATTTCTGTCTCATAAACTGAACGAAAATAAATAAGAGAAGAAAGGCCAACATGGCTGTTTTATTTATTTATTGGGTGGGGGGGGGGGAGAGAGAGAAATGTTGATAACAGGATTTATTGAGAATTGAAAGAAAACTTTAAATAAAATTTTTTTAAAATTTAAACAGAAAATTCAATTTTATTGGTTTGTATTTTAAGTGAAATACGTTTTTATTTCAGACTGTATAATTTTTTAGAAAAAAATGTTGAGCTCTTACTATTTGCTCTATAGCAAGAGGACGGTCTTATGACAACAGAACCGATACTATATTACCCCTCCCCCCCCTTAAAATATATTCCGTTAAAATCAAGTTGTTTTGTTTGTTTTTTTATTTCATTCATTTAAAAATGCCTAGTCACAAAAACATTATTTTTTTCATGGTTCCTTGGTCTTTTCGCTAAGATTAAAGTGTAGTATCTGTTCTCCACATCTCAGCAACACACCACAAACACATATGTCAATTATAGACAAAATAATAAGTCTATTTAATTTAAAATAATAAAGTCACATCTCAACTGTATTTTCACATTTCGTATCGTGCTGGTAACGGTGGTTAGATCGCCAAAAATGACCACTCCCCAATGGGGGAAAAAAAAAAGACTATAAATTTAACAATGTATAAACCATGTTTCTAAAAAAAAAGTCCTAAAAATACCAGACAAATTTAACGAACAAAACGGTGAGTTACAGTTATCTGTAATTAAGTTATTCTTTTATTCCTATAACATATTCATATCTTTATAAAGTTATGTATATATATTTGTATATGCAGGATTCACTCCAAATTAACCAATCATAATGAATTTTGGAAGCCCTTCGTTAAAATTCAAATACCTCCAATTTTTACGAAATTTTAATAGTTATTCGACATCAATTAATAAATATTTTCCAAATTTCAGTTTCTTTCGGGTATTTTAAAGGGTTTTAAGGGGCCATAATATGGGCACAACCTTCCATTTGAAAATTCAAATATATCAGATTTGCATTGAATTTGATCCATAGCAAAATTCTCAAAATTTCTAAATTTTGAAGACCCCTTAAGTTTAAGTCATTTTCTAGAATAAAAATCATGTAATGGATTTTGATCAAAATTAGATTAAGGATTCTAGACATAAGGTCTATTACATGTAAGTGGTGCAAAACTGTTCTGTTTCAGGAATTAATTTTATCTGTCCTGGGACAGGGTTTTTCTCGGATAAAATATATATATATATATATATATATATATATATATATATATATATATATATATCCACAGACACGTGTTATCTTTATGACTCCCCAGTGTGGCTAGACGTAGCAAGATTCGAAACTGGGGAAACCAGTGGTTGGCCTCTGGTGCTCTACCGATTAAGCTAACAAAACTGCTACTTTGAAGGGGGAGAAATTATATTGTATTTAAATGAAACTATTCATTTATTTACATTTTTCTTGCGATACTGATAACCGAAAATACTCTTTTTTTACAGAGGAGCATAGCTTTTTATGCTAAGTGGAAACTATCATTTCCTTAACTAGAGTGCTCAACCCACAGAACACACACACACACACACATGCATAGTATACAGATGGTTCGAAAATCATTCACGTTTCAGTACATTAAATACCTTCTTCAGATATGCAAAGCTAAGAGAGAAAAAAGATGTTTTCACATTTAGCATTACAAATGAATAAAGAAAAGATTATGAACAGGGAAGAGAAAATGGGCGTGTAAGCAATGGAAAATTGATTTCTGGTAACCTACTCGACAGGGTCAAATGTACTTTTATATAACTCTTACTCATCATCGTTATACCATGCTGTCAGATAATTTTCTCCTTTTATATTTGTATATTTATTTTTTGTAGTTAAGCTTTCAGAGTTTAAGCTCAATAGATATTTATAATTCCAGAGCATTTATAAATAGACAATAAAAAGGCAGATTCTAGCGACTATATCTTTATTTTCCAGTAAAAAGATACTTGTTTACGCCCATTTCCTTATTTATCTAGACAATAAACGTGTTTAAGCATATCTTGAATTTTATAGAACAATGATACGCCAGAAAAAAGACAAGAAAAGCACATATATATATACTAGTGTACACCCTTTGTCAAAAATGCCCCCCCGAACAATTATGCTTCACTAGTGTTCACACTCACTATTTATCTAGATATATTATTAAATTACTCATATAAAATCCTAGAATTACGTCAGTAATTTAATTTTTCATATATAAATAATGATTATCATTTCTGATGACCTAAAGGAAAAAAATACACCCACCGTTGACTTTCTGAATTAATTTCAGACAGAACAAGTCTGACATGCTATTTACTTTCTCGCTTCCCCTCATGACTTGAAATTGGTTTCGTCTGGCGAGAAAAGAGCACGTTTTTTACTTGTTAACTTTTATGTGATGCAAGGAAGTACATATACTTTTATATGTAGAAATAAATACACATTGGTCTTATAGAGTGGAGGATATATAAAAGTAAAATCATCCTGGCCTTTGGTATATGTAAGGAATGTCCTAATAGGCCCAGTCAAAAGAATGTCTTCCGGATCCTGGCAATAAGCCACAAGTCATAAATCTGCCACCGAAGACTTGTTTCCGAAACAATTCACCACAATGAAACACAAAAAGAATTTCTGTTGCGTTGCATGCGTAGATAATCTTTGTTCGTCTTCGTAACATTCTGTTAGCTATAACCAGTATTGCTGTGGAGTCGGTAAGCTCAAATGCCGACTCCCACTCTTATTCTGACTAAAGTTTTGAAATGTCTCACTTCGAGTCTTGGAATTAAAAAAAATCTGAATTTGACTCCTGCTCTGACCTAAAATAAAACCTTTTTCCACCAGTTTTGAGTCGATCACTGAAGTTTAGCGACATTAAGCCTGGTTAGTACCAGATGGGTGACCATTTGGGAATGCCAAGTGCTGTATATGAAACGATGGCGACAAAACAAAAACAGCAAAAAGATTTTTTTTATATTAAGTCACTATTTCTCAAGGCCAAGAGGATAAGGATTAATGAGGTTTTTTTGGGGTTTTTTTTTCGATAACATGGGTAAAATTATCTTGCTTAGAAATCTCTAAGTTACCCTCTGTGCTGAATATTTACATGCCTCTACCTTTAAATGACCTACGGTCACAAAACCCCCTTAAAACTTCAAATACCTATATCTGATTTTAAACCATATGTATAAGACACTAATTCAGAGTTTTGCAACATTTGAGCTTCTTCCGACTAGGAGGCGAAACGGGAGGAGGGGTGCAGTAAAAACAAAGAAACTAATATGGTATTATGAGCATAGTGAAAAAATACATAATTGTGATCCTCATTTGATCCCGAGCAACGCCGGGTCTTCCTGCTAGTATTCATATACAACCATAGAATTACATCAGTAATTTAAGTTTTCATATATAAATTATTATAAACTGGCGGAACACAGTGGAAATTCCCCGGTGCTTTCTACACCAATCTGTATAATTTACTATTTATAACAATATTCCTTTTGAAATAATAAATGTCCATCAGGATCAATACTATTAAGAAAACATACTCTTTCTTCTTCTGTAAAAATAATTGTCACTGTCAGCTAAATATTATTTAACCCTTGAATGCTTTTTGTTTCAAATATGACACATTCCAACAAAATGCCTATTTAATATAATATTCAACAAAAATGTGTCAAACTGCAACTTGTTTCACATCTGCAATCAGCTTGTTGGCAAGTGTGAGTAGGTATTAGTATGATGTTGCATCAGCACACCCACTAAATAGGTAATCAGTATCTTCGATGTCACATGTGAGTGTCATCGGTGTGTCATCTGCCTAATTCAAGAGCCTAAACCTTTAAATTTGGTCATTATAATGTTAAGTAAAATTTATTTTATGAATGTCTAGTGTATTATTATTATTATTTAGATGCATATATTGTAGTGTTTTGTTATACATGTAAAGTTTTATGCCATTTGTTTAACATTTTCAACATCATTTATTTTTGTTCAATAAATATTATTTTTTCCCAAAAATTCATTTATACCACTTTATATTACCCCTATGAAACGTTTTTCACTTTTTTCAAACCAATATAAAAAATAAAGCATTTAAGTGTTAAATAAAATGAATAGGTCTATTTATTCGTTTTAAATCGTAACAGTTTAATTCTTTTTAAAACAATAAATATTCTCTGTCTTCTAACGGTAAAAATAATTATAATCTAATCAATAAAACGTATGTCACTTTTTGAAAAGTATTTATTTAAAATTATACTCTTTTAGTATGTGAGACGACATAATTTTATTTAGGAACAATTCATTTTAAAAATGATTTTATATGAATATTTGATTAATATATATAGATAAATAGCAAGCATTTTCTTTTTTTCTGTCACTTTTCACGGAGGGTGTACACTAATGTTTGTATCACAATCTAATGAAAGATGATCTATTCTCTTCCCTGCAGCCCTTATCTTGCAGAAGAGGCGTTGCATGTCTTTCCCTACGCTATTGGTATTTCCATGATAGGTGTTCGACTGAGCTTCAAGCTCTGGTACCTCCCCCCATACGATCTTCTCTGCAAGAACACATCTTCCTACAAACACTGCAAAATACTCTTTTCTTCATCTGTGTACCAAAAATCAAACAGAACTTCCATGAACAGAGTTTCTTTCCAAGAACTTCCCACCTACAGAACACGTTGCTATGAGAATGTTTTCCTACAGACTACAACATGGTCGTTTTCCAAGTCCAATGTCAACAAATATCTGTCATGTCGTCCTGTGAATTAATATAGCTTTCAACCCTTTCATAGTACTGTTCCATCATCCAACTGAAAATGTTACTAACAGTTATCCTCGAGTGGATTTTGGCCTTGGTAAGTGGTGAACCATTAGTATATAATAAAATAACTAAAAATAAAATAAAATCAACTGATGTATTGCGATTTTATATTTAATCTTTTAAAAATACTTTATCAGAAATTAGTGATGTTTTAATTTAATTACAAAAATGACTAAAGTTTTTAATGTTAGCAAAATCTAAGAAACGAGAAAGGATGAAAGAAAGGAAGGGGAAAGTGACACACACGAGGTAAAGGAATATTTAGACGAGAAACCCATCTCGATTATATATAAATTGAAATGAGTGATGAGAATAAAAATTGGAAAAAGAACAATATTTATTGAATCATCAAATAGTTCAAACAAGGAATATATAAATAAACTTTTCCCCCTCTTTCCTTAACCCATGGATTTAAAAAAAAATGCAAGATTTTATCATCATAGGGATGAATCAGTAAAATTATATTACTGTTAGTACAGATTTGAAAATATAAAAGAATATACAAAAATACACAAAATTTTTGAGCAAAGAGAATCAACTTCGATGGAAAAATGTAACATGTCCAAAAAAGGTACATCTCGGATATTATGAATGTTCAGCAAATATAGCAGAAATTCGAATAAATACTTTATTATATTACTAGACTAGCAGGGTTACCAGCCTATGACTCGAGTAAAAAAAAAAAAAATTGAAGAGGTTAAAGTGTGTGCAACATCTTTATATTAAAACTTCTATCTCCCTACCTCTCTCAATTCGTCTCTCTATCTTTCTCTCTTTCCTTCTTCCCCATTTTCCCACATCCATCAACCCCACTCTTTCACCTCTACCCAGTTCATTCCTCTCTTGTTTTGATGTATCGAAAATAATAACGATGTAAGTCATTCACCTCCTTTATATAATAGATGACATTAGAAATGGCTGAAAAACTGACCCTCCCCCCTGGTTATTTTACTAAAACCGAGTGAATTGAGGTTTGTTTTGTAGAGGGAAAGGCAATATCAGATGAAAGAATAACAAAATCGATCCATACACAAGAATTAATTTTTATTGACAACTTAAGAGATAAAAAGTTTGTAGAATACAAAAGTTCAGAGAGTCCCAAAAATGTTCTAGTGAAAGAAGAGGAGTTTTGTCTGTAGGGAGAAATTGAGTATTGATTTACTCCTCTCCAGGAGTTAGGCACAAGGCCAGTTTTTTATCTTACTCCCACAAGTAAGATGTGACCCAATGTCGGGTCGGGAAAGTTGAGTACACATGTTTGTTTCAGCTGGTGTTGTATGCGTTTATGTGGGTACATGGAATAGGCATAAAGGTGTGTGCATATATTAGCTGCCTATTTTGTTAGTGAGAGAGTGTATGTATAATCTATGTATGTGAGTTTGGTGAGCAGCGTGTGTGTGCGCTTTGCTGGGCATACAGAAGTTTGTGTGCATCTCTCATGTTTGTCAAGGGCTTCTGCTCCATAGGGGCCCAGGCAGGACTGTGTTGTACGCACATGTTTTGTCTGTAAAAGAAAAGGAGGAAAGAGAAAGAAAAACGCTGTGTTTGGGTTTTTATACTACGCACAGGATTTGGAAGTGACTATCTGTTGCGTTGTGATTGATTTAAAAAAAACTGCTGATTTGAGCTTTTGCCCAATCAAGAGTGGATACATAACATTCACTGTCGCTGCTACTTCAGTTTTCTAATGGATTTTTCCAATATACTTTGATGATAAAATATACATGTGAAGATATTAGTTTTAGGATTGAGTTACGTTTCAAAAGAATTTTGTTTTAATTATTCTAATTGACTGTAATTTGTAATTAATTCATCTATGTCTCACTTAGCTATCTATGTACTTCTCTCGCACTCTCTTATTGTATGTTTATTCAACCATTCTCTGATATTTTTAGTGTCTCCGTGACCGTTTAGAGAAAGAGTGGCTATATATTTTCAGCATTGCTTTATAATTGCTTTATTCTACCATCTAATATACATAGTGTGTTCGTACACTCTGTAAATGTGTATGTAAATTGGATAGCAAAAAATAAGTCTCTTTACTGTGTCTATTATTCATACAAATAATAAAGAAATAAAGAAACTTATTCGTTAATTGAATTATGTCCCCTTTGCAGATTGGCTGTTTGGAGTTTCTAAAGCTAGATAGCTTTGTATAGGAGGGAGTGTCATTAGTATATAAACTGTACTTTTTGATTGAAGAGTGCTATTGATTATATGACCTGCAACAGGGAGGACTGACATTATTATTTTTAGTTATGCAAGAAGAATGTTTTAACAGAGATGTGACAGTTATGAAGTTTTTGATGAAATCAAAGTGAAATAAATGGCTGTAGTGGTTATGACCCAACAGATCTCAGGTAGTCTAGAATATATATTTATATTGGTAATGCCAAATGTATGATGGTATTAAAGAACCATTCCATGTGAGTGTCTGTTTTAATAAGAAATACTAGCGGGATCCGTGGAAATTCCACAGTTGTAGTCTTCATCTGTTGTATATTGTTGTGATGCTTAAAAATATTTCCTTTTTATGGACGCCCACCATGATATCATTGTACCACCTTTGTTCAAACTGAAACATACTTATCTAAGTATTCTGGTTAATGTAGTTTCAGAATATATCTGGTTATGGAAGTCTTTTTCCAAAACCCTTGTAGGAGTTTGTTACTTTTTTTCATTCTATGGATGTCCAATGCAAACGCAGACCCCACAATATTATGGTACCATCTTTTGACAGAACAGATACGCAAAAGCCAAGAATGTGTAATTTAGTTCGAATGTCACATTTGACACAACAGCGGCATAATAAGACATTTTTAGAAATTACTTTATTTGGTAATCGGGCGATCCCATTAAAAAAAAAAGGTGGTGGGTGATAACATACGTACGAACATGAAATTGCCTTAGCATGTTATTATATAGATAATCCGCAGTGAGAGCTTGATGCATATAATTTCACAAAGTAAATGGACACAGCCAAATAGAAATACTGTCAACTACAGAAGATTGCTCCATTAGTTTTTATAAAGAGCTTTGCATTATCACTAATGGTAGTTGTTGATTTCACTTACAACAGTGCTCACCCCAAGAAGGGGACATGTGTAGTCATTGTGTGTAGTAATAACAAAGGTTTGTGTTTAGATTTTGATAAAAAAGATTTCAAATGCTGATTTTCACAGCTAATAGATTCTGTTTAATTGAAAGATTATTGTCGAGTTTCTAATGCCGATTTAATCTAGGCCTTGTGTCATGTTATGTTGCATTCTTTACTGGTGCCAGGTGTTGCAGCAAAAAATGAAGAATTGAAAAAAAAGGTTCTTTTCTAGCTTATAATTTATTGTAGTAGAATGTCAACATGCTCTTAGCACATCCTACCTTACAGATGCAGTCAACTCCCTAGTCCCTGCTGGATGGAACAAAAGGTGGAATGTCTGCTCATTTTCGATCGCAAGTCTCGCTCTGTTGTTTTTTTTGATTCTTACTCGATCGGTGCCGTAATTCATAAAAAATCTTTTCAACACATTCCTAAAATCGGCATCTCTCAAAATACAAACAATAAAATGTTTATATTTTACTTTTTTCTTACAATCTTAAAATTATCAAAATAATCACAGTCGCATTTCAAACGTAATGCCTACCCATACCCCTGGCCTACATCTTGTTATCATCTAGGTTATGATTACTACCCTACTTTTTCGATCACCCCGAAATAATCTCGTTACACTTACACCAATCTTGAATCATCTTTCTTTTTGTTATTTCCTTTCAACTTGTAAATTGGGTGTCATTTTATAGGCTGTGCATGTCAAGCATCAGCATCTTTAAATCAAAATGAAGAATTTGTTTTTCTTAAATTTCCGAACAATAACGGTTTCTTAGAAAGTAAGTTAATTATTCTTCCTCTTAGAGAAAACAAACAAAACAAATCTATTCTAAATTTCTCTCGTTGATATGAAAATATCTTAGAGAGAAGATGGAAAAAGTTTAAGAAAATAATTGTTTTATCTTGGAAGGTCAGAAAAAATTTGATGTTGATAAAATATGAGGGAAGGGCCAATGAGAGTTGTTGTTAAGGCGAAAGAAGGTAACCACCCCTTTGCTACCTTTTAAAAAGATATTCGTACCCTCAGTAAGCCCTATAACATTTCTGTTTCCTTTTTTGTTTACCGACTTCACATAACTATTTGGCAGTAGGAAATGGGTGGTTCAGCAGAATGAGGGTTAGCATGGGGATGAGAGGGGGGGGGCTTTAAACATTTTTGAAGGGTTGCATGTCTTATCTTCTTTCCGATTTTCTTTTCATGTTGAGATTATTTCTTTGGTAAACCCTCAATCACTTGTAATCCAAGTACAATAGTAAAGCCCCTACCAAGTTTCCCAACTAAGCATCAATCTAGCTGTTTACCCCTTTCTGACTAGCTGAAAAGCAATTTAATGCGTTTAGGAAATGTGAGGATATGGAGGGAATGCAATCATGGAAACTATTGGATATTCGTTCGTGATTGTCTTGGTGGTTTCATTATTTCGACATTACCTATGAACCAGATTTTACTTGATTGGTGGGAATCTACCTTGAAATGAATGGTTTGAATTGATGGTTGTAAAACCCTTCTCTTAGGAGACACCCGTCCCAGTGTTGATAAAATGAATTTCTAGAACACATCATTTTGATTCTAAATTTAAAGCTTAAGGAGTTTTAAGAAGAAATTAAAATTCAGGGAATATTGCTTAATTGATATCTAATGACTATAGATCAAATTTCATGCGAATCTGAAATATTTGAATTTTAACAAATGGGAGGTACTGCTCATATTATGCTCCCTAACAACCCTTTACAGTCCTCCAAAGAAACTGAAAGTTGAGGAATATTTATTAATTGATGTTTAATATCTATCGTTAAAATTTCACAAAAATCAAAGATATCTGAATTTTCACAAATTTTCTCTTTGCTCTTTTGCATGAAACTAAATATAACCCACAGTACCCACCCTTACACCTAGCTGCTGTGTTCCAAAATTACAAAATGATCGGTTCATTAGTTTAGGAGTTAATCATGTGCATCAATTAAATTGCCTTTAAAGTTGTTTTATTAGTAAGACCTGGGGCTTATTGAGTGGTGGGTTACTCTCTGGAGCAATAGCAACTTAGCAACAGATTGGATATAATCTTCTATTCTGCAAAACCGAAGTTCCAACTTAGGTGTAAAGAATCATGAAAACTGAATATTCAAGAAAAACACATTTCCAAAATTTATTAAACTATTTTTAAAATTTCTAATGAGTACAAAGCTTATATGCATGGTTAGCAATGTATGCGTGTTACAATCAACCGACCTGTGATGGGGAAAAATATCTGACTCTAGATTTAACCACCCAGTTATGTTTACTTCAGTTGATAGACCCCCCCCCCCTGGTCAGTCAGTTTTAATATGCAGTGATTAAACAGCAGATCATTCTCATATGGTCTCTTCATAGTCAAACAAGACTGTATTTTGATGTTTATAAGTCACCACTTATCAAGTCTAAAGACCACTCAAGGGTAAGCATTAATGAGATTGGTTGATTGTCAATCGGATGATGATGAATATTACGACGGGATTGAAAATAATGAATGGAATGGATAAAATTTGATGTCTTATGAGAACGGTTTATGACAAGTATTTGTTGACAACTAACTAATCATCATCATCATCCATTTTATTGTCTTATTTCTCTTAGTCAGGGGTCTGACATTTCTGCAATCTCAGTCTCCAAGCTTGGTGGTCCTGAGGATTGATTCCATCCAAGTTCCACTGTCTAAGATCCTTGTTGATGGTTTGCATCCAAATTTTCTTGGGTCGACCAACTTTCCTCCAGCTCTCCACCTCAAGGTCTCTGTAGGACTCCAACATTCACCTCCATACAGAATCATGCTCATAACACAGTTGCTATATACCCTCCCCCTGGTATTCTGAGTAAAACAGAGAGAAGGATTTTTAGGGTTTCAACCCATCTGGTGAGCAAGCTGATGGATTGTTTGTGTTTAGTTGGAAAAGATATCTTCATTCGGTCGGCTCAAAGTACCGTCATGATTTTAAGTAGACAGTTTGTTGTTTTGTTAGAAGTGACTGTTCTGATTGCAAGTCTGTCATTTAGTAGAGAAAGCAAATGTCATTTTAAACTGCTCAAAATAAAACATTGTTACTTGTTTTAAAACTCAGAGTTGTAATTTTATTTGAAAGAAAAACAACAACATTTGTTAGAGTAGTGAGCGAGACCACATGATTGACACTTCGGCCACATTCGAAATCAAACATCAAATTCGGTCGGGGACAATAAACGGACCCGTGCAATGAACACACACACAAACACAAGTTCACACTTATCTGAGAATAAAAATTTAAAAGTTTATCTGGTTATCTTTTTTATCTTTGTAGCTTGAACTTGATGGACGAGAAGTTGTCCTTCCAGAATTGGAAGGATTAGTTGTGTTGAACATCAGCAGTTGGGGCGGAGGCTGCCATGCCTGGGAGATCAAAGGGGATAACGAATCTGAAGAAGAATATCAACCTGCCAAGTAAGTTTAGAAATTCTTCTCTTAAATTATTGTTACATAGCATGTTTGTCCGGTGCTGTCTCACAGTCAGTGAGCCGGCTTTTAAATAGAGACAAGTAGGTTGTTGGATGTTGTCTGCGGCCGCTGATGTCTTTGTACATCCATGCATGATCGTAAACACAGCGCGTACACATCTAGCAGTCCCAGTATTAAATTGGAATGCACGTGCATGGACCTGCAACAAAATCTTATCAAGAAGACAACGATACATGTTTTACGGTTCACAGATTTATTTATGTTTATATTCTGTTGGCCAGGATCTCGTTAAACAATATCTGTTGATCAGCCGCCATTAAAGGACTCCCAACTCCCCCTCCCTCCCTCCCATTACCAAGCTGACTTTTGGGTGAGAGGGAAATCGACACAAGCCTCAACTTACACGTCTGCCTTAGAAACCACCTGCTGGAGAAAGAGCAGACTATTATCTCTTCAAATCTCACCATGACATCACTTATGAGATCTCATCTTTCCCTTTCTAATTATACGTCATTATCACGGTTCACTTAAAATTTATTTGTGTACTATTCGTTTTTATTAGCAAGAACATTAAATTCTGCTTCCAACAAACCCTCAATCACTCTCAGATGATAATCTTTGGCCGAGTTATGGTTGAAACAGTGATTTTGACCAAAAGCCGATAACCATTCTCAGGCAATAATTTTTGGCTGAGATATAAATTTTTCCCCATTTTTGGCATGAACAATGTTTCTCGTCTGTGGTATATAATACCAAGAAGTTGCTTGCCAGCTTATTACAACATGGTCCTTTTTAAATCTAATGTTAAGAGATTGTTGTGGAGCCGTTCACTTAAATAATAATTTTCACCCATCGT
The DNA here is from genome assembly GCA_963556195.1 of Sepiola atlantica. Lineage (NCBI taxonomy): Eukaryota > Metazoa > Mollusca > Cephalopoda > Sepiida > Sepiolidae > Sepiola > Sepiola atlantica. Next base: position 123,738,886 of record OY744520.1, read on the forward strand.
TTTGATTCCTTGCAAGGTGTTGTTCATCACCAACCGACAATCTCATTATCCCTTATCCTTGTGTGGCCTTTGGACTTTGATAAGCAGTGACATGCTATTTACAACAAAGAAAAAGAAAAAAAAGAACCCCATAGTTGCCATTACTTCCAGGTTCATTCTGACCTGGAGTGGTAGTACCTGTCAGGATCCCCATCTATGGGTTAAATAGAATCGATCGTTTGCAGACTATTTATTTACATTGGAATAGTCCATTATAGACAAAAGGAAATATTACCACAGGTAGTAATACTATTGATCCGTAGCTGAATACGGAGAGAAATAGCTAGTAGAAAGAGACTAATTTGGGATTTTGTCTTTATTAAAATTTAACTGGCTTTACAAACTTACTTTTTCCTGATTCAAACAATGTAACCCGAGCTCAATGGGATTTTTTCTCTCGTTTATTTACAAAAGTGTAACAACTTTTACGAAAATGATTGAATTCGACACTTACAGAACAAATGAATCTACAAACGAATACAAAACATATGTACAGTTTCGACATAAAATGACCCAACAACATAAAGATCAACAAGCAACCAACCTACTCTCAAGTCCACCTTGACATAAAGTGGTAGTACCTGTCAGGGCCCCCATTAAATAGAAACTATAGTTTATTTATAGAATATACGCTTGCAAAACAAGTGAATCTACAAAACAATCAAATGCAAAGAATATGAACAGTTTCAGCATAAATTGACCCAACAAGGGTTGACATGCCATAAAAACCCAACCAACCAACCAACCAAACAAAGATGTCAATGATGATGGAAAACAAAAGTTTTTGTTTTATATATGAAAAATGTGTTTTAAAGAATTAAAATTATATTGAAAAATGGGTGCTTGTATAGAAGGGGATCCATATTAACCTGAATGTTTCCGATTGCGATTTATGGAACAAACTTGAAATGGCCAAAGCAGTTTACGATTTGAAAGCTGAAAAAAAAAAAATAAAAAAATAAATAAAATGGCAGATGACATGAAACATACAAATACAAAAGGGTTGGGTTCAAAAATATTTTTAGACCACCTCCTCCCAAATAAAGTTGAAAAAACTTCCTAAGAAAAAATAAAGAAAATAAAGTTTATTCACTTATTGATTTGAAGAAAATTATCAAACCAATTCTTAACACAGATGAAGTGGGGGATAATTAAGACTAACCTTAAGTCCTGAGATAAAATAAAAAAGTTGTTTCATTTAATGTCAGTACAAATTGACTGTTTGGTGACTGCTCAGCCATTTTTGGTCTGTTCTGTAAATCGCGACGGCAAATATTTGGGTTGATATGGGTCCCCATGCTATAGAAGCACCAGAAAATGAAACAAACATATTCTTTCTGTATTAAATAAGTCATTTTTTTGTGCAAAATTCGCCTTATTTATTGAATACCACTCATATATATCTATATTTTTGTTTGTAGATACAATGACCAATTATTAGAAGTATTTGGTCTTCATTCATCTTTCCATGTTGCCCAGCTTCAAGTCGGAATGACCACGCCTATTCGTATTGGACAGGCACGACATATAAAAGTAAGTATAAACAAAACGATATACTTTTTTGATTTACAAAAAATTAAAAAAATTTTTTTACTTATGAGTCACCATTTATCGAGGCGAAAATCCACTTGAGGATAAGCGTTAAAGAAGATGTGTAGATTGACGATTGAATGATGATGAATACTATGAAAGGATTGGAAATAATGAATTAAATGAATAAAATTTTATGTCTTATGAGAACGGTTTATGAGAGGTTCTCAACCTTTTCCCCGTTAAGTATCTCCTGAGTAATAAACGATCTTTCCGAACCCCCAATAATGTGAGAATGAACATAATGGTAATTTACTAACTCATTATACTACAATAATTCTGCAAATCTCATATCATATCTTCGAACACGTTTGAGTGCTCAGTAACACACTCTGAAGAGTGCTTGTTTGAATCACTAACGTTTCTTTGTCATTTTTTATTATTAATATAATATATTTAGCGCTTGATATATTCTAAGCCTTTGCCAAGGTCTGGCATAAAAGTATTCTCCTAAAAATTCACACATATGGTATTACTGGACAAATATTTAATATAATTAGATCCTTCCTAACTAAAAGAAAGATCCAGGTTGTCCTCGATGGCTGTTCATCTAAGCAACATGGCATAAATGCTGGTGTACCTCAGGGATCTATCCTTGGACCTCTACTGTTCCTGATTTTTATAAACGACCTCCCTGATGTCATTGAGACTAAGATAGGAATATTTGCTGACAACACCACGCTCAACTCTTGTCATGTGGACAAAACGGACACGCACATATCTGAGGTATTAGCTGAATCCTTAGAAAATGACCTCCAAGCTGTAGTGGATTGGGTTCATAAATGAATGGTAAATTTTAATGCCACAAGGACAAAGCTCCTTTCCTTTAATAACTACAAGAAACCTCTTCAATCATTGATTGCCATGGCAAAAAACACCCCACCTGAGAGTTACACATTCAAACTCCTCAGCCTATCATTCACAGGTAACATGAATTGGAATAAATACATTGAAGACGTTGCCAAGGCTGCTGCAAAGAAGGTATCTCCCTCTACCGTGCTAGTAAACTTCTTACACCTGACATTATCCTGTATCTCTACAAAGCCACCATCGGCCCATGCATGGAGTATTGTTGCCACATCTGGGCTGATGCATCATCCACTAGTCTCTCCCTCTTAGACAAAGTCCAAAAAAGAGTCGTCAACTTAATGGGCCCCTCACTATCCACCAAGCTCCAAATCCTGTCTCTTCGCCGCAATGTTGCATCCTAGTGCCTGTTTTACAAGTACTTCAATGGATTGTGCTCTGATGAACTTGCTGCACTAGTGCCCTCTCGACATAAATTCACTAGACCAACCCGACAATCAGCCAAATCCCATCCATTCACTGTGGAGGTCCCCAGATGCCGAAGAGCCTTCTGCTCCAATAGCTTCTTTCCTTGTGCTGCCGGCCTCCGAACTCCCTCCCTGCTCCCTGTTTCCCCGACTGTACTGACATGCAGAAATTTAAAACTAATCTAAACAGACATATCGCTGCACAGCTCCCAACTTAGGATGACCCTCAAAACCTACACCCTATTTCTCAGTAGCCCCTTACGTCTACAGTGGTGGACTGCCTTGTTTCGTATGAACTATGTTAAACTATGTTTTAATTATTACTTATATATTGATATATGTTTTTTCTAAACCAATAATGAAAGCAACTTTATGAAGGCACAGACACTGAATCTCATAATCCGCAACTATTACTATTTAAAATACCTCTTTCATCAGCCATCGAAGTACCCCTAGAAATCTTGTTGTGAGCCCCTGAGGGTTCGTGAACCCCTGGTCACCATCACCATCCATTTTATTGTCTTATTTTTCTTAGTCAGGAGTCTGACGTTTCTGCAATCTCAGTCTCCAAGCTTGGTGGTGCTCAGGATTGATTCCATTCAAATTCCACTGTCTAAGATCTTTGTTGATGGTTTACATCCAAATTTTCTTGGGTTGACCAACTTTCCTCTGATCTTCAACCTCAAGATCTCTGCAGGACTGCGTGAGACTCTAACATTCATCTCCATACAGTATCATGCTATTAACATAGTTGGTAGTGAGAGGGATAACTCGCGATGTCAGGACCGGCAACTGTCTGTGGAATTTACCCTATCCCGACTTTACTCTAATGGTAGAGATTAACTCATAACCACCTCTAGCATTTAACATATTCCCAAGATAACAAAAGGAGTCTACCACTTCGAAAGGATCGTCGTCCAACTTCACGTCAGTGCAATGTTGGCAATTAAGTTGGTCTGCCCCAGACGTTATGTACACTTATAGTTGGAGCTTTTTTCTTACTTAATTTACAAAAAATTCTGTTTTCAACACATCCACATCAAGAACTAACGAGAACTCACGGGACATGCTAGTTCAACCTAGTGATTGCTAAACTACTCTTTTCACCTTGTGTGTTTTGTTTAGTAAAGCTTCTTTTTTGTCCTTAATCCTTGTTTAGATGTACATACTCCCCCTCCTCTTATTTTATCTGTTAGTTCTGATACTCGGGTTACAACACTTGGTGATGATGGGTTTCGAGAAATGAGGTATAAACTAAAAGAAAATGGCGAAGTACAGTGTTGCTTTTTCATTTACCGAGTGTGTATAAATCATTCATACGCCCGTGTCATGGTCGAACCCAGGTTGCTTGTCTGTGGACACAAAACTACTCAGACCGCAATGTTTAGTTTTTAGTAAGATTTTTTTAAAACTAAGAACAGTCACAGAGACAGGTTATTTTTGCATGCCTGAGAGAGAGAGAGAGAGAGAGAGAGAGAGAGAGATAGAGATAGAGAGAGGTAGATAGATAGATAGATAGATGGATAGCCTGTCTCGCTACACTCGGCCACATGGTTTTGTGACTTCCACCTGGTGTCACTCTCTGACCCTTGACCTTTAAACTTGTCCGCGCAAACACGGCCCTCATTATGTAACAAGAGAACGGTTAGAGATAAACGGAAAAGGTATGACTCCCAAGGGAGTTAAATCTCAAAAGGGGAGATAAGAAGAATGGAATCGTCTGTTTTTTTTCTATAAAAAGAACGAGAACTCACAGGACTTGCTAGCTCAACCTACCGATTGCTAAATTACTCTGTTAACCTTTGTGCTTCTTTTCTATCTTAAATACTTGTTGAGGTTTTACCCCTCTATTATTTTTTGTATTACCTCTGATACTTGGGTTACAATACTGAAACTCCAATTTCTATTTCAAGAAATTAATTCTCACACATTTTTAAAAATTATTTTATTTTCTCTGTTGTCTTTCAGATTTTGCTGCATAGCACAGCACCGATGCAGGTGGATGGGGAGCCTTGGGAACAACACCCAGCCGAGATCCAAGTCACTCATAGAAGCAAATCCGTAATGCTATCTTTATGCTAGCTCAACCAATTCTGCAGAGAAATTATTTTTTTAAGGGTCTGGAACCCTTAATTCTACTAGGGGCTTTCATTTCATCTTGTCAGTCAAAAAATGTATTATATACTTAGATGGATCTCTTAAGTTATATTATATACCCTCATATGTCTGTGTATGTATCTATACATATGTATATACAAATTAATTATATATGTGTGCATATAATAATTTATATATATGGATGTGTATATAATAAACGATATATACATATATGTATGTGCTTGTGTGAGGATAAAATACATGATATGTTATAAAAATAAAATGTTTTGGAGACAAAATGGAAAAATCAAATTAAACACAAGAGGAAAAAAAAGAAAACATGAGATTAACCGGTTTCGTTCAGAAAAAGTGATGATTTTCAAAATTTCACTATCATCATTTTTTCTGAAGACATTCGTAGATCCGAACAAAACCGGTCAATCTCATGTTTTTTTCTTTCTCTTGTGTTTAATTTGTTTTTTTTTCATGTACGTGTCTGTGGAATAAGGTAATAAGCAAAGAACAAACTAAATAGAAGAGAAAAAATTTACACAGACTCATGCTTCTATTGATTTGATATTTCGTTTTAGCTATGAAACTTTGTCTAGAATAAACATTTATTGAACAGAATTCAGATTAAATGTACAAAGAAGTTGGAAGTGGTGATGGGAGTGAGACAATACTCTAATGTGGGTGGGTAAAGTGAAGGAAATCTGTTAAGATGAGAGTGAAAGTGAGGTTGTTAGTAAGTAGGACGTTGAGTGTGTTGAAAAATGATTGATGGAAGATAAGTAGTGAGTGTGTATCAATTAGTGGGGCAATGAATAAAAAGAGAAAAAGAAGCTGTGCGTTAATTTTTCCTGTTCTATTAAGGTTGTTCTTTGCTTATTACCTAATTACTATTTATACCAGCATATTTTGTCAGATATTTCTTCCTTTAAACAAAGTTATATATATATATATATATATATATATATATATATATATATATATATATATATATATATATATATATGCACACTCTATGGATCATGCTTGCTTGTTTGTATCTATGCATAGTGAATGACGTCACAAAAAGAATAACAACATAACATAGAGGGGAAAAAGAGATTCTTTACAACATCACAAAAACAAAGTATGACGTCATCCATTAATACAGAGAGACAAAGGAGAGAGAAGGGAGTGTCAGAGAAATCTAACAAATGGGTCACGGGTTGTCTAGTATATGTATATAAAAATAAATAATACATTTGCCTTATGTGAACACTTATTCATTTATTATTCATATAAATCTCTATCTGAAAAGATATTGAGCACTTTGTATGTACAAAGACTGCTGTCTTGATTTGGATCGGTTTCGGAATCATATCTGGATACTCATGTTTGAGAGGTTGATTTTTATGTCATTGTTACATATATGTATGTGTGTATTATATTTAAAGGATGATAATCTAACAGAATGTATGGATAACAAAAATGGAAATAAGCAAAAAGACAGACTAAATTGAACAAAAAGCAATTAACACAGGATCATGATTTGAATGAGTCTTTTTGCTTATTTCCTTATTTTCATTTTTTTCTACCTATACATGCATATTTATATATATATATGTATATATTACTATTTCATGCATATGCTCTTATATTATAAAATAATATATTACACACACACACACACACACACACACATATATAAATTAATTTTTATAAATTAATGTTTGAGTACATAAAAACAATGACAAAGCTGCGTATATATGTATATATATATATATATATATATATATATTTATGTTTTTGGTATTTGCTTCAACAGTGTTCAATATGTGAGAAGAGCTTAGTAGTAGTATACAAATATACTTATGGCAAGTAAGCCACAAAGAAACGTTTGTGTCTCATTACCATGCAAAATGCTAATCAGGCTGATCAACATGATACTGTCAGTTTACAGTCAGTGTGGATTCAAAATCAACAGCTATCATCAGTCATGCATGAAAAGTTATGTTTGATGACTGTGAGATTCGTGGATTTTGAATTCTCACTGACTTGAAACCGACAGTATCATGTTAATTTGACTTGATATTCTGTAACACCATGCTCTTATTTTTATCTTTTTGGAGACTTTTAAAATAATTTTAAATAATTGAGCACTCTGTTGGATTTTTTCTTCCAATCTCAGCAATGACTATATGTGTGTGTGTGTGTGTGTGTGTGTGTATGTGTGTAAATAAACTTCTCAAAATAAGAACTGAGCGAAATTGAGACAGCAGACCTTTCACATACAAACGGCTTGATATCCTTTCAAATATAGCTTTATAACAATGATAAATAAAATGTTACGATAAGCCACAATTTTTATTTATTGTTTTATATGTAGAAAAGTTTGGATAACATTTGATAAAATGTAGAAATAAGTGGGGAAAATGGATTGACCAACAACACAATCAATTCATAAGGTGTGATTTTATATTTTGTCTTTATTATCTCATTCTTGATGAAGTCTTTTAGTAATAGCGAAAAAATATAAAATCACATGTAGCGTTGTCTTCTTGGTCTATCCATCTGTTCCACTTATTGGAGGAGAGATGTGTTCATATACATCCCAAGGGCAGTAGTGAGAGTGACACAACAACAGCCATGACAGAACTTGAACTAAGTGTGCTATGCCGGTAACCATCGCATCACTTCCATAAATCTCCCTTAAAGGCTGAGCACTCTGAGAGAAATATGAAAATCTTCTATCAATATACCAAGTTATACTCTCTGAAGCTTACTATATTCATAAAGATAGAGTTTATTTCTTTCCTATTTTATATAGCTGTCATGATGACCGTATTGAATAGGCTGTTGGATAGAAGTAAGTGGTGACTCGGGTCTAGGTTTCAATTGTGCGACCGGCAAAACAGTTATATATAGCCACACTGATGATTGTTAGTAAACATGAAACGTATGTCTGCAGATGTTAAATATTTATTTAAAAGAAAAAACAATTATTTAAAAGCTTCCTTAAGAAAAAAAAAATGAAAATCTTCTATTTAGACAGTATGTGAAGTTTTCTCCCCTTGGAAGATGGAATATTTTTTCAAGCTTACTATATTCATAAAAGATAGTTTATTTCTCTCCTCTTTTATATAGCTGTCATAATGGCCGCATTCCTTTTGGTGTTAGATAGAAGTTAATGCTGACTTGAGTCCAGGTTTCGAATCGTGCAACCAATGGAACAGTTATATATAGCCATACTGATAATTGTAAGTGAACATGAAACTGTGGATATTAAGTATTTATTCAAATTAAAAACACATCCACAGATAGCTGTTTTGCCATATCATATCTCTTCAGTGTAGCTAGATGAGCAAATGCTTCAAGCTGAGATTTGAAACCCAACTGCCGACAAAGCAGTTGGGACCTCTTACCGCTATCAGCCACCCTAAGAAATAAGGGGAATTATAATGCTTATATATGTTTACATTTGCATTATTGACTGATGAGGATGCTTCATTCTTTTATGAAGAGCTATACTTTAGGCTACGTGGCAGCCATTTATTCTCTTACTAGAGAGCTCAACTCATGAGTGGGGAGCAAATGGCTGAAGAGCGATGAATCGGATTTAAGCCTAAAGTTTTTTTCCCCAGGCTCTGGTTGTTCACGAAACCATCGGGTCCATGTGATCTAAACTTCTGTAAAATATATATAAAACTGAATCTCTGAAAATGAAGATATAGTCGCTGGAATCTGTTTTTCTATTGTCTATTAATAAATGCTCTGGAATTATAAGTTAATATCAATTGAGCTTAAACTCCAAAGTGATAAATTAAAAGTTATTATTTAGTAATAAAGTTGATATATATGCAATAAAATAGTGCTATAATACTAAAATTATTAGTCGAGTTTATATATTTATATTTTTGGCTTACACTGATAGTGCCAATGTTTCGACCTGCTGTTTTTTCTAGAGCCAAGTCTCTATGTATATGTCCGATAGAAATAATGACTGGAAAATTGTTCATGTGAAATAAGCTTTTAGTTAACATGACGTTTCGGTACAATTCATGCCTTTTTCAGATGTGAAACTCTAGGCAATATTGGAGAAAATATATTACAATTTGAATAAGATAAGCTAGGAAAATATCACACACACACACAAGAGGAGGTAATACCTGGCAGGTTGTATCTCCTAGGACTAATCTGAGCTATACCCCATTGCGACAAAGAAATATCTGATGGTTCAAGTCAGACCCTAAGTTGTCAGAATGATGCCAAAATGAACTTCAGCTGGTATAACAATCACTTACTGTTTTGTTAAGAGATAGGTAGCGATTAATTTTACTATAAACAGGTTAGAGTTAGGGTTAAAATTCATGTTTCTTTTGTAGATAAAGTATTGCAAAGTAGACAGTCCCTATTTACTTGTATCCCCACAAGGGCAAAGTTAGACACAAGGTCAGGTTTTAATGTGGGGAAAATCTATCTCTTCCAAAAACGTTACTCTGGATTGGGACAAAAATCAAAATTACCTCAATCTAGAAGGATTTCTCCTTCATTGACCGAGGACAGAAAAGATGAAGTGTTATATCAGAATAGATACTACACTTTGGTAATAGCCAAAATGTGTCAAGAGTCTTATTTAAGTCAGCATCATAGCTTCCTTCCTTCTCAATTGGGCTATTTTATCTTTGATTGAGGGCATGTGGGATCCACCCTATGCAAACCTTTTGAGTGCCGACTTGGCCACCTGAAATTTTTTCTACTTTTTTCTTGAGTTCTGGGTATAACCCTAAAGAGTATCTGGTGGTGAGGCCCCAATTTGGGGGCTTTGGAGAGTGTAAAGTAATACCTTAGTTACTATTACTCTCTGGTTCGTTCTGACCTGGAGTCAGTGACATGCAGAGGTCTGGTGATTCCCTGGCTCAACTCTTTGATTGTATGCCCCAGACTCAAGTATAAGTCCTAGTACTGAGAAATATTATGAGGAGGGGAGATAGTTTTAATATGATTGGTCCCCCCCCTCCCCGATTTTGATGGCTGGGTTAAATAGTATCTGTCTCGGGCATGATACTAAACTGGATAACCTTGGGCAAGGTGTTCGCCTCTACCCCACCCTGAAATCCTTCTTTCCAGCTCTCTACCTACCCTATTTCCTAACCCTATCAACTACTGAAGCTGCACCCTCCTCCCAACTGTCCTGTATCCAGTGTTGAAGCCTAAATTTGCGAGCTTTGAGAAGGGGGAGCCACCCTCAAGTTACCACTACCCTAAGGTCCACTTTGACCCAGAGTAGTGGTACCTATCTGGACCACAAACTATGGGTTGAATAGAAACTATCGTTTAGGGACTTTTTATTTATAAAAACTGCCTATAAAACAAATGAATCTACAAACCAATCAGATATGTACGGTTTCGATATAAATCACCAAACGACGGTTGACATGCCGTAAAACCTAACAATCATTCATCAACCACTTCTCTTCATCATTTTAGAACTGCTGTCCTTGGCCTAATGGATGCCACCATGGATTATGGAATTATCGGCTATGCCAACTTTAAATCCTATAGTGGTTGACTAAGTCTTCCCCCCCATCTTTCATATGTCTGGACACCCAAGAGTCTCATCACTTTATTTCTTAAGTGTGGTATTCCATCCCTGAATAAGACCAGTTACGGTGGGGCACATAAGTATTTTCTTTAAATGGATAATATTCAGATGTGATTTTATACTTAGCAAAAGTTAGAAAAAGATCTCAGCTGTGAAATTCAGAACTTGGTTATTCAATAGAAGAATGTTCTAAACATAACAGTACAAATAAACAGACATAATTATTCTTAAGATTCAACACATTCAATTGCATAGCTTTTCTGATCAATAATCTTAATTATATATCTTTAACTGTATCTATCTATCCATCTTTATCTATTCACATCTGCTTTATCTATCTATCTTTATCCTTTTCTTTCTTTATCCTTTTCTTTCTCTATCTATCTATCTATCTATCTATCTATCTATCTATCTATCTATCTATCTCTATCGTTAACTATATCTATCTGTCTTGAAATATATATATATCTATTCATCTTTATATATTCCCATCTACTTTATCTATCTCTTTCTTTATCCTTTTCTTTCTTTCTCTTTCTATCTCAATCACTTTTTATCTTTGTTCATATCCATAGATATCCCAACTCATATGAAATCAATCACAGATTCCTTTTCTTGAAAAGTCGCATCCGATGCAACAGATGCTTCATTCCATGCTAAAAAAAAATCGGATTTTGATTTTCAAAATAAAATTCTACAATTTTTCTTTCCTCAATCTCTATTGAACTTTTCCAACATGAATTTCCAAGTGTTTCCCTGTTAATATCCGAAAGGATACACATTAAGACGGTAATGATTTCTTTTTAATTAGTTGTTATTTTTTAGGCTGCTGAGAAGAGAAGGTAGAACATTTTAAATTCTTTTGGAACATTTCTTCTATTAAATCTTCTGTAACTTAAGAAGAATAGCCATCGCCTTCTTTATCAGCTTTCATATTTTTTTAATACTAACGAGTCACCACTTACCAAGGCCGAAAGCCACTTAAGGATAAGGGTTAATGAGATTGCCAATTGGATGATGAACAACACCATGAGAGGATTGGAAACAATGGGTGGAATAGGCAAAATTTTATTACTTAAGAGGACAGCTCAATAAGTATTTGTTGACATTAGACTTGAAGACGACCATGTTGTAGTCAGCCGGGAAGCAGTCCCATGGTATTTTGTTTCACAATTTTAATTCAAAATAAGTGTGTTGAGATATTTTGGGGGATTATCACGCATTCATATATGTAACTTAGGTTTTTTTTCTTCTTTTGCTATAGAAATTTCTTACCAGAAATCTTACGTTTGGCATTGGGACGATATTTGTACTTAAGCTAGCCGCATTGTCTCATGATGATTTTTAAAATTTTGTTCCAAACCTGTAAATGCTCGTTTTTCGGGGAGGGGGGTGTTGTCCTTCGACATTTACCGATGAGTATGAAGGGGTGAAGGAGAAAGATTCCGATGAGCCTCTTTGTCATTAGAAAATTTTATTTTTTATTTTTTTGACCGCCATCACAACATCCAAATATTTATATATATATTTTTTTCTCTACATGATTTCATATTTCTGAAATGTGTTGTTTTTAACTTGTAAAAAGTTATATTTAATTAAAAAAAACGTTGAAATAAATATCTAATTCATAATATGAATAAATGTGTTGAGTTTTTAATTTCGTCATAAAAAAAACAACATTATTTTTAGTGTATGGCACCTTCTTTTTCATGCTTGTGTAGTTTCACTGACGTCTGAGTGTAACACGATAAATCAGAGAACATATTGTTTAGGATAAAACACGGGGATACTCGAAACCATGGAAAAAATAATAAAAAGTCAAACCATTATTTGAAACACGGTTGTGGAATTTGTAAAACGCAATTTTATTGGGATGATTTTGTATCACGTCATTCAACAGAGAATGGACAATGATAAAACTGCCAATTAAATAAGCTGCAAAGTGAGTCAAGTAATCTAAAAAATAATAATAAAAAGTGGAACGATTATTTGAAACACACTTGGTCGGGGAATTTGTAAAATGCAATTTTCACGTTGGGATTATTTTTGTATGATGTCAGTCAATGGACAATGGATACTGATAAAAGTGATAATCAGACAGTCTGTAAAGTGAGTCTAGTAATTTAAATTAAAAATGTTGGATTGGAAATGGAAATGGAAACAAAATAACAATGGCGTAGGGCTGACACAATTATTTGTTTTCAAAACACAAACAGAACAATAAAGAGACAGCCAGGTAAACATAGATGCATACAACATACACTGCCTGTTGAAAACGTATGAATTGTCAGCGAAAAAGAGAAGCATGCTCTTTTGTGTTTTACATACGTTAAATAAACATAAAGATATGTTTCTCACAACTCATAATAAATGTGTTTATTTTTCTTCTTATCTCGGAATTGGACAACGGCAAAAAACGATCAAAAAGAAATAACTTGTCAAGTACTGAAAATTACAGGATCTGAGTAATTGCTCATGCATCATTTTAATTTTATAATCAAGGAGATTATAATCTCACCACTGATCACATACAAGTGTATCGTGATGTGTTGATTGTAACAGAGTTACCTCCCATGTTTTTCTCACATTATGATAAAAATAACTCAGCAATAAGAACCCAACAACGAGAGAGGAAAGACATCAGGAAACGAACTCCTAAAAATAACCTCAAAATGTAACACAATGATATACCTTTTACACTTTTTACCTGGTTATCATACTTGTACCAGTTCATTATGTACTCTATTCTTATAAAAAATAAATTCCTTATAAAAAATAAGTAGTTGCATGTTTCATTTCTGAGGAGGAACTAGAGAGATGACTAGTGAATCTATTTGTCTATGGAGTGAGGATTGGATTATTTCCTTTATCTGAACGTTTAAACTGCCTTCATTTTACTACCTTACTATACAGGAATATCTCATCTAACTATACAAGCTTCTCACATTGTTAGTCGATCAGAAGTACTTGGGTTGGATCTGTAATGGCTAATGAGGAACTCATATTTCAGCCAGCTAAAATGACTTTTTAGCTGGTGCCAAAATCACTGGAGGTGTAAAACGAGCATGATTTTTATTCCCCATAACGGAGAACAAGTAGCAGTGTGAACTACAATGTCGCAAAAGCAAACCTGACAAGTTTTCATCCACGAATATTCAAAGAATGACAAAACTAAATGTTTTTCTCGACACAGAACTTCTCCAAACAAAATTAATGTACACATGTTGCAAGTAAGACATTTAAGAAAATATACAGTAACAGTGCAAAATACAGATTAATTTTAATACAAGTCTTATTGTATGCCCATGCTGTTCACTTTATTCCAGTATAAAAACCAAAGGATTTCCTTGACAATTACTAACATATAATAACTAATATCACAAACACTTACAGTTCCAAGCCCCCTCAAAAAATGAGAAAGTTCAACAACGTAAGTGAATAATATAACTTATTTGTATCACGATTATAATTGTTATTGAAGGCGGGTTTGGGATATTTAACATCAATTTTAGCTAACAACTGGTATGACCCTACAATACAAACTAAACGGAATAACAAACAGGACCCAAACTTTGCCTTGAATGTTTTTTACACTAAACTTGTCTCTGCTATGCACCCAAACTAACTGCAGTAGTTTTAAACATGGTCGTAAAATTGGAAGAGATAAGGTCCAACTCCGACTGCTAGAATTCCAAAATATCTGACTCTGATTCCTTATTTTAAAGTCTTCCGATATTCAGACTGTCTGTTCATCATCATTTCGTATGACTCAGATGATTCTATTGCTGGCATTGGTTTCCCCGATGTCTTTCTAGTTAGAATTCTTTTTTAGAAAGACATCGGGTATTACGGGAGGGACCACGTGAAGGTTGCTAACATCCTAAGTGAAAGTGTTTCTTTGCACCGAACTGGATTCGAACTTAGCACACCCAGGTTGTCAGTAGGTGTCGTTAGCCACCGTCACTTACCAGACTATCTGTTGGTTCTTCTGAAGATTAAAAAATCCGACTCCAACTCCTTCCAAAACCTCTGACTCTGCAACCCTGGTTTGTAAACTGGGTTGAATTCATGTGTTTCCTAAAGTGGTATTTTCCCAGCACAGACCTCGCGCATTGGCAATACATAAAATAGTTTTTCACAGCAAGCCACCACAACATATCCAAGAAAATGAGACTAACATACAAATTCTTTGATTTGTAGTTTTTAATGACAGGACGAACCCTCCATTCGGTTTTATTATCAAGTTTCTAAAGCTGGTCACACTTATTAAGGGATGGACATTCAAACTAAGGTTGTGGAGTCTGAAGGTATAAAGTCTGATTCCGACTTCTAGGATTCCCAAAATTCAGACTCCAATTCCTAGAATTCCAAAATATTCAACTCCGACTTAAAAAAAAATGTTTTCCAATATTCAGATTGTCTGTTGATTTTTTAAAGATTAAGCACCTGACCCCGACTCCTAGCAGTCTTACGAATGCGAATCAGACTCCTTCCCGAACTTCTGACTCTGACACCCTGATGAAAACACTGTCTATTATCAACAGAATTCTATTGAAACTTTACAGAATTAAAACAAATAACACCAGGAAAACTTACTATAATAAACACAATAAAAGATTTTCTTTTAAAATATTTTGTGTGTAAAAATAGTGCTAAAAACGGAAATTTCCATGTAAGGTTAGAATAAGAAAGAAAAAGGAATTATCCGTGAGAAGGTAGAGCTATGTGTATAGGAAATTGTCATGGGAGGAAGTATGTTGCAGAGAAACGAGATTTGTTTTGTCTCTTGTATGTTCTTAGAACATGTCAAATATTCTATATAAACATATACACATACCTAACTTTATATAAATAGAGATTAATTTTTAAAATAAATAATCTTTATTTGTAACATATATGTGTCCTCAGTTCTAAGAGCTTGTCTTTGCTTACCACATGCAGAGGCATAGACGACCAGACGACGACGGATCCTGATACCGACTCCTAAGTTTTTCGTTTTTTCCAATATCACCCAGCTTGTGCTTCTCTTCATGGAATGCTGAGTC
This sequence comes from Sepiola atlantica, assembly GCA_963556195.1. Lineage (NCBI taxonomy): Eukaryota > Metazoa > Mollusca > Cephalopoda > Sepiida > Sepiolidae > Sepiola > Sepiola atlantica. The sequence goes on from OY744520.1 coordinate 123,754,521, forward strand.
ACAAAATATGAGATCTTGTCGGTCGTATGTCAACTTTCCTTTTTTTTCTTATCTTTCTCACAATTAATAATGACAATGAATAACACAAAAAAAATGTTATTCGTGTTTCTATCTCTTGTTCTTTCTTGCCAAGGTGTCTAAATGTTGGTGTCAGATAGTTACGATTATATTACGTAAACAGGAAATGAATTGAAACTTAACGTGAAAACCTAACGACCTGAACGTGTTACCCTTCCCCCTGTTGATACCAAACTCATGTGACTGATGGGTTCTACATGAATCCTCTTTTCGTATAAATCAGCATGTTGATTCTGTTATTGTTGTTGTTGGACTTCTGCATAGAGCTCACAAAGATTGTGCCTCAGGGTTGTCTGGTCTGCATGAAGTTCTCCTCGGCGGTTGCAGCTATTTATTAACCTGCAAAATGCAGGTTTTTATCCCTAACACAGAACAGCAAAGCTCAGGTGTCGCATGCGAAGTCGGGGAAGGTTTAACTCAGAACACACAAGAGAACGGCGCAGAAGCAATGTTATCCCTCTCTCTCCTTTGATTTGCGGTCCTGTGCCTGACATATCTTTGCTTACCGCATGCAGAGGAATAAACGACCAAAGGACGACAGATCCTGATACAGACTCCTCCTGGATTTTCACCAGAGCCCTGTAAGCAGGGTACTTTGCCACTTCCCCTACCATGGTGAAGAAGGGTTAGACTTTAGAGGAGGGGGTAACTCTGTTGTTGGCATTGGTCTCCCCAATTTAATTTTTAGAATCAGGCACTCACAGGAGGGACCACGTGAAGGTTGCCAACATCAATAGTGATGCTATGATACGATTGGACTCGAACACGGATCAGTCTTCAGTTTATGTAAGTATCCACTTCACCACCACCCAGAAATCTGAACCACCCACTATAAGACATTCTCACCAAAAATTTAACATCCATAATCTAAGATATTTATAAAAATACTAGAAAAAAATGACCCGTTAGGTCACCCATTGAACTTGAGTTCGGGTGTTTGAACCAGGAAAATGTTAATTTGCAAAGCCAGTTTAATATAAAAAAATAAAGACAACATTCCAAATTAGTGTCTATCTGTATGCTACATAACTCCCCCCCTCTCTCTACAGCTACGAGTTAAATAATATTACTACTTGTGGTGATATTCTCTTTTGCTTATAACGCCCTGTTCCAATCTTTTTATTACCTTTGACTTAATAAACTCAGAGAGAGAGATGCTGTATAAAATAAGAGCAGGGGGATCAAACATGGGACGAGAAAGGTAGATAGAAATTTAGTAAGAGATGAGTCACTTGATGTGTTCATTGAAAATTGCGACTAACTAGAATAATTAAAATGAAAGTTTTTTTCAAACATAACTCAATCCCAAAACAAGAAATATTTTAGCATGTAGTTTGTGTGATTAAAATATATTGGAAATAAACCGTAGGGAAATAAACGTTGATTAACTCAGCTTTAGAATGATCATTCTCCACTCTGTAATAAAGACCAGTGTGTGTGTGTGTGTATATATATATATATACTTTCATTCCGTCATGCAAAAGTTAGCAAGTAAAATACGTCCCTTTACTAGCCCCCGGACGAAATCATTTCAAGTGGCGAGGTAAAGGGAGAAAGCAAATAGCAAGTTAGACAACCGCCTCAGATTTACCCCGCCTCCTGAAATAAATTTGGAAAGAAATCCTCCACACTATAATAAAAAGTTAATAGTGGTTTATTTTTTCCATAGGTCATCAAAATGATGATAATTTCTATATGAAAAATTAAATTACTGACCTAATTCTATGATTTTATATGAATATCTTAGTAATATATCTCGGTAAATAGTGAGTGCGAACACTGGCAAAGCATAACTTTTTCCCATCATTTTTGACGGAGGGTGTACACTAGTAATAGATAATAGGTAAGGAATTATTTTTTACTTAAAGCCAGGAAGTGGGAGTTGTGCAGCGAAATGTTTGTTCACATTAGATTTAAACTTCTGCATGTTGGTACAGTCAGGGAAACAAAGAGCAGAGAGGGAATTCCAAAGGCTAGCAGTTTAAGGAAAAACTATTAGGATATAAAGCCCTACGGCATCTGGGGACCTCCACAGTGAAGGAATGGGATTTAGCTGACTGTCGGGGGCATTTATGTGGAGGGAGCACCAGAGCAACAAGTTCGTCCAAGCACATTCCATTGAAGTACTTGTAAAACAAGCACAGGGAAGCAACATTGCGGCGATGGAGCTTGTTAGATAGTGTAGGACCTATTAAATTAGTGAATCTTTGTTAGACCCTATCTAAGATGAAGAAACTAGTGGTTGGTGCACCAGCCCAGATGTGACAACAATACTCCATGCATGGGCAGGGATGGTGGCTTTGTAGAGATATAGGATATTGGCAGGTGTGAAAAGTTTTCTAGCACGGTAGAAGAAGCCCATTTTTCTTATATGTAAGTTGAACACAGATTTTCCGCCATCCTTGATTCCAAAGCCTTGGCGTATTAATCATTTTGCTGGACTATCTGATTTCACCTTAATAACAATTCATCAACACATCCCTAACCAATTAATGATACACCTTCCATGCCTCTAAATCACCACTGATTGCTAGGAACTTAAACTATTTCTTTCATAGAAATAGATGAGTATTTATGTTTAACACCACAGCTGCCACTTAAATTTTCTTGTGAAGCCATAACTTGAGTTAAATTTAAGTCGAATAAGATATAATCTCAAAATAAAGGGAGACTACCACCAGCAAGTGCAGTGTAAACAAATAAGTGATGGAATGCTACACAGAGACACCTGTTAACCACCCAGTAAACTAGTCTGACCGCAACGGGGTCATCAAGTTCCCTCGTGATTTTGTCTAGACAAGATAGAATCGAAAGCGGATTGCTTTGTCAGCAGTCGGGACCTCTTATCTATACGCGGTCACCCTTGCTACAAAGTAAGGGAAAGTATAATGCTTATATATTTTTACACTTGCATTATCAAATGCCGAAAGTGCTCAATACTTTTACGAAGAGCTATTCCTTATGCTAAGTGACAGCCATTTATTCCCTTAATATAAGGCTCACAAGTGGGAAGGCACTAGCAGATACCACCGGCGTTGCCTGAGAAATAATCCTGCTCCTATCTCTGAACGTTATATTATTAGTTTTATCTTACTTTATTTTTGGAACAAATACATAGAAGACATTGCCAAGGCTGCTGCAAAGAAGGTGGGCTCCCTCTACCGTGCTAGAAAACTACTCACACCTGCCAGTATCTTTTATCTGTTCAAAGCCACCATTCTCCTATGCATGGAGTATTGTTGCCATATCTGGGTTGGTGCATCTACCACTAGTCTCTCCCTATTAGACACAGTCCAAAAAAGAGTCCTTCACTGTCAAGCAAGCTCCAACCCTTTTCCCATTGCCACAATGTTGCATCCCTGTGCTTGTTTTACAAGTACTTTCATGGAATGTGCTCTGACGAACTTGTAGCATTTATTCCCCCTCGACGTAAATACCTATGACTAACCAAAATCCTACCCGTCACTGTAGAGTTCCCTTGAGTCCGGAAAGCTTTTTACTCTAATATTTTTTTCCCTCGAACTGCTAGACTTTTAAATTCCCTCCCTGTTTCTTGCTTCCCTGACTGTACTAACCTGCAGAAATTTAAATGTTATGCAAACAGACATCTTGTTGCTAAGAGTGTCCTTGTACGCATGGTCCCTTACGTCACAGTGGCAATGTGCCTTGTTTGGGGTGAATAAGAGTAAAAAAAAATAAGTGAAAAAAAAGACATTTAGGATGTTTATGGTTGTTCGGCATGAACGCAGACCCCCCCGTCCACTCTTAATGTTATTATAAAACCCTTAATACAAAATGAATGTAACCATTAGATTCCTCTTAAATTTTATTCCTTAAAATTTGTTGATGTTGGTATAAATCTTTGTTTTCAATTTCATCCTGATCATATTGGAATCTATAATTAGACCCTTGTGACCCAAGATGAAATCGGAGGAAAATTTGAATGGTGTCATGCAAGTACTTACAAAATTTTTAACCTTATTGAAGTTAATTTGAATTGTCTAACTCTTAACATATCGATTTCTAACATAACAGCTAAACAAACATACTTTCTCATATATGAGCTTCATAAATAAAACTTTGATTCTGACGAACCAATTTTCATTTGTTATTGTTGTACCATATTATTAGCAATAAACTAACATACTTCACTACAATTCATTAAAAAAATTCTTCATCTGGTTCAGTAGTTTACTAATATGAAGACATTCTTAAATAAACACCTTCAAAGAAATATCAACCAAGGGTAATAACTCTTATTCTTTTAGTAAGAGTTAGCGTTCCTTTTTTGCTTTTTTAGCTCAGATCCTGAACGTAATAGAAAAGGCCTGCTTATAGAACATAGAAATATTTGAGTGTAATAGATTCTCAGGCAACACTGGGTCTGTACAGCTTATATATATATATATATATATATATATATATATATATATATATGCCATCTACAGGTAGAATTGTTTCGCTGTATCGCAGCTGTTCAGTGTGGCTAGACAAGCAAATGCGTCAAAGTGAGATCGAAACTCAAGTGTTTTTGACAGTCGAAGATTCTAACTGCTACCCCATCACGCACAAGCCACAAGGAACCGAAATCTTACTGTTTATATAAATAGTATCAACTGCCGAAGAGTGCTCTATTCGTTTTTTGAATAACTTTATATGCATAAATATCTTTTGGGGTTACTGCATCATATTGACTGATACCCTTGGGAAAGGTATGAATCCATGTTCCCTTCAGACCGTTTGCCTTTGGAATTCCCTTCTTGCTCCCTTTTTCCCTGGTTGTATCAACATGCAGATATTTAAATGTAATGTAAAAAAACATATTTTTGCTCACCCAGGTTGCCCCCTATGAATCTGGCCCTTACCACAGTAGCCCCTTACGCTTCGGTGGCAATATGCCTTGTTTGGGATGAATGAAAAGTAAAAAGAATAGTAGGGTAGACTACACTCTCAAGCCTTGATTGTGAAACTAGTCTAGGAGTAAAAATAACACCAGTCTTTCTCTGCATATTCTGGAATTGTTCCCAGTCGTCCTGAGCTTCTTTTTACCATTTTAACGAACCGGTTATACCTGGTGAGGTATAAGCCCTGGGTCTCCTCCAAAGGAGGAAGTTTACAGGGAATATCAAATTCACAAGCGGTCCCCATTCGCATGTATACCCCGGTTATGAGAAGATGACATACATCGTCTAGAATTCCCGAATGGTCACCCATCTGGTACTGGCCAGTCTCCACGTCGCTTAACTTCGGTGATATAACAAGAACCAGTGTATCAACACGATTTGCCATTGGACTCACGAAATACCGATTCAGGATTTGTTAAGTATTACGCAACCTTTGCTTTACAATAGACTTCCTGCATAGGCATCTTTACAAGGGGTATCCACTGTCTTTAGAGATTGAACGAAGACTTTATAGATATAAGTTCTTTCTTTTTATTATTTTAAAAAGTTATTATGTATCTATATTCATCATGTTAAAGTTGAGATCTAGCTGAAAAAAAAACTATGCCAAAAATCTAATCTAGATCTTTATTTTTCTTCTCGATTGACGTGTAAGAAATTCTTGCCTTTCATTGGCTAAAAGTACGAATCTATTTAACAGCTGGAACAATTTAATTGGTCCTTTAAGAAAACAATATTTAACTTTGGCACTCGTAAAGCAGTTAAAAAAAGCTGAAGGCGTTAAAAATGGTAAACATTGGAATTTTTGTGTTTTTGTAAAGTTGCAAAGACAGAAAGAAAACAAGTATATTTTTCACTTATTTATTCTGCTAGAAGACATGATGAATGGGTTGACCTCTTTCAAAACCGGAGCAATTCTTCAAAATGGTTAAAACAGGATGTAATTGCTATCACCCGACATGGTTACAAACAGTTATATTGAAAAGATCTTGCATGCCTTCAATATATCATCTTAAAGTTGAAGCAGTCAACATGGCATGACAATACACAATATCTGTTTGCTCACATAAATCGTACTTCTTGACAGTTGTTCTTCTTATGCTCACTTTAATAGAAAAGATGCAGCAGATGCCGTGCGGAAATCTAACAGCGGTAAATTCTTTTAAAGGAATCTTTCCAAGAATTTTAACCACGGTAAATTTATTAAAAGTTTCTTTTCAAGAAATTTAACAATCGTAAATATATTAAAACGGGAAATTATTTTTTAAATTTAACAACAGTAAATAAATTTTAAAAAATAAATTCATTTAAACGAGAATCTTTTAAAGAAACTTAACAAGGATAATTTAATTAAAAGAACAGTCGTTTCCAAATATTTAACAATGGTAAATGTATTAAAATAAAAAAAAAACTTCTCAAGAAATTAAGCAATGCTAAATTTATTAAAACAGAAATATTTTCACGAAATATAACAATGGTAAATATATTAATTAAAAAAAATTAAAACAAGAACGTAATCAAGAAATTTAACAAGGGTAACTGTATTAAAAGAACATCTTTACAAGAAATTTAGCTATATTTAATTTAGTAAAGCAACAATATTTTTTTAACTTAAGCAAAAGGATAGTTTAAAAGAATTAACATTGGTAAATGTATAAAAATAGTAATATTTGCAAGAAATGTAACAATATTAAATTCATTAAACTAACAATTTGTTCAAGAATTCTAAATGCGGTAAATGTATTAAAAATCTTTAAAAAATTAATAATAGTAAATATATATAAAAAATAATAAATTTATTAAAAGACTTTAACAAATTAATAATAGTAAATATATATAAAAAATAATAAATTCATTAAAAATCTTAAAAAAATTAATAATAGTAAATATATATAAAAAACAATAAATTTATTAAGAAATCCTAATACTATAATTCGTATATTACAAAAATAACTGTATCCTTTCCCAACGTATAAATTGTGTGTATATGTGTGTAAATATTAGCTGAATGCGTATATGGCGAGAAAATGATGTGTTGTTTCCATGTGGATTTCAATTGAACAGACAAAATCATATCTCAACTTAAATTAAAGAAGCTATTTACATGTAAAATTATTATTTGAATTTAGTCATGTGACTTTTTTAAGTTAACCTCTGTCCTATTCTTATATATGAATATGTAAAAAGAAGACATTTGTATCTTTTTCTCTCGACCTGAAGATACTGAGTTTACAAGAGCTCCGGTTGAAACGTGTCATGACGTGTAGCCAAATGTTTTTGTAAATACAACTATTATATGTATGTATGTATGTATGTATGTATGTATGTATGTATGTATGTATGTATGTATGTATGTATGTATGTATGTCAATAATTATATATCCATATATACTTAACAAGTCCAGGGCCTCACTAATAAAACAACTTTTAGGCAAAATTCGATTTCATTCATAAACATGGATTATTTCTAGGGTATTAAAAAAAAAAATGATCACCGCTTATCAAGGCCCAAAGGCTACTCGAGGATAAGGGTTATTGAGTTTGGCAGGTGGGCGGTAAAACATCGAGAAGATTAGTAACGATGGTTGTAACTGGTCAGAAATTGACTATTTAAGAGGACGGCCCAAAAAGAATTTCTCACACCTGACATTATCCTGTATCTCTACAAAGCCACCATCCGCCCATGCATGGATTATTGTTGCCACATCTGGGCTGGTGCATCATCCGCTAGAGTCTCCCTCTTAGACAAGGTCCAAAAAAGAGTCGCCAACTTGATAGGTCCTTCACTATCCACCAAGCTCCAACCCCTGTCCCATCGCCGCAATGTTGCTTCCTTGTGCCTGTTTTACAAGTACTTCAATGGATTGTGCTCTGATGAACTTGCTGCTCTGGTGCCCCCACGACGTAGATTCACTAGACCAACCCGACAATCTGCCAAATCCCATCAACTCACTGTGGAGGTCCCCAGATGCCGAAGAGCTTTCTACTCCAAAAGCTTCTTTACTCGTGCTGCTGGACTCTAGAACTCCCCCCCTGCTCCCTGTGTTCCTGACGTTACTGACATGCAGAAATTTAAAACTAATGTAGACAGATATCTCGCTGTGCAGCTCCCAAATTAGGTTGACTCCCCCAAAACCATCACCCTTTTTTTCTCAGTAGCCCCTTACGTCTACAGTGGCGGTCTGCCTTGTTTGGGATGAACTATGTTTTAAAAAAATTTGTTTACATTGGACTTGAAAACGGCAATCTTGTAGTCAGCCGGGAAGCAGCCCCGTGGCATTGTGTTCCACAGACGGGCAGTTCTAGAGAATAATATTTGCTTGTAGACTAATTCAAATGTTTCTCTAACAATTTGATGCCTTTTTTGTTGAACGATTTGTCTATGACTTAAAAATATCACTCAGTTTCCGATATCACTTCTTCATTGGAGCCTAATCTCTTTCCCCGGAGCATTCTTTTGAGATCTGCAAACATCCAGTAGTCTCTAGGGTATATATCTGGAGAATAGGGTGGGTGCGGAGCAATTCGAAGTGCAATTTATGTAGTTCTGCCATCATTGCGATCGACTTGTGATGTTAACATTCACTAGGCGTCATTTTTATTGGGTTGCTCTATCTCAGCATAACTGAATGAAATGCTGCAAGAGCCAGCATTTCTCACATGGTAGGGATGCACTAGGCGGCATGTTTAGTGAGTTGCATGTTTGCGGTGCATGCGAATAGAAGACTAGTTGCAGGTGAGAGATGTTCAGCCAAGAGAAGGGGGTCACAGAAGAAATTCAAAATGTCTTTGTTTTTTTGGTTCGGCCACACAGAATTCGATTTCTCCGTGAAGAAAAAATAAGTGTCTCTTTAAACGGGTGTTCATGCTGGGAGATAAAAAAGCTGAAAAAATAATGTTTATAGATTGTCTGCAGATAGGCCCTCTGAATGGACACTGGTTATCCGTTATCTTAAGTGAATATCTGGGTAGTTCATTGGGTGATCGAATGGGAATGACTGAGAAAAAGATCTGAATCTAAGATTTCCGGTCAAAAGTACATATATTCCAATAGATGGGCAAGAGGTTTCAATTAGTCTTGGACCTTTATGCATTACAGAGGCAGTTTTGTCCTCTGGGAGCTGACAGAAGGTGGGTCTGTGTGTCTCTCCAAGCAAAATGGGCCCTGGGACTTATGTTTTGATTTGGTCGGGCAAAAATCTCTCATTTGGAAAATCTGTTGTTCAGAAACGAGTACCAGTGTGACCATCCCAAAATGAACCTCTGTTTTTTGTTTTAAACTGGGGTTGTGGTTTTATTTGGAGGGAGAATTCTTCTGTCGTAGCACTGACTGAGACCACACGGTTAACAGTGCGACCGGTTTCAGAATCGATCAACAACAACAACCTTAGACAGGCACAACAAGCTAACGATCATAGTATGTGCAGTGAAAAGCACACAGACACGTTCATACTGACACGGTGTATTGTCGTGTGAAAAAGCACTTTTTTCTTCTTCACTTGTGATGTTTTTTTTCGATTTCTTCTGTCAAGCGCACCAATAATGCTAAATAATATTCGTGATTGTTTTTCCTTTCTAAAAGTAGTCGATGAAATACCTTCCGTATCTCAAAATATGGAGGCCAAAACCTTGCCGGCTGATGTTTGAATCTTTGGTCGCTTTGGACGGCTTTCACCTGCTGTTGAACAACTAAACTGACTGTCGATTTGACTCCAGAGTGAAGTAGTATATTTATGTTTCATCCATTGTCACATATTGACGCAAAACCACCTTTTTGTTGCATTGAAACAGTTGCAAGCTCTGAATTGTCGATTTGCTGTCGTTTCTGATCGACTGTGAGCAAATGCGGCGCACATTTGGAACGCAGCTTTCTCATTGACAAATGCAAAATGGTTAATACACTGACTTCTGATATCTTCAAATTCTCTTCTTTCTCATGCAACTTTAATTTACGTTATTTTAGTTTGTGGACTTTTTTACGTTTTTCGGGACAACTGCCGAATTTGGGTGACTTGAGCGTTCAGCATCATTTGTGTCTGTACGACCGCGTTTAAAGTCAGCACTCCACTTCTTAAAAGTTGTTTCCGACAGAGCAGAGTATGAACAACACTTATCAAGCCATGCCTTTGTTAGAATAATATTTTTTATCCATCAGAAAGCAAGACTTTATCAACACAAAAAATTCATATTTTTCCATTGTTTTGAAAATTTACCACAGTAGCTTCACTTAAATAACTAATTTGATAATCCGAATGGGCTCACATTTTGACACGTGCTATTTGAAGGTTACAACTTGATAATAATCATATGAATTTTTATTATTATTAGTGACGCAATCTATGTGTCAGGCCCTGTACTTATTTGGTAATGTATTAATAAAGTCAGTCCGTTTGTCGATTTAGGTCATTGATAGCTTTGATTCT
>OY744520.1:123767425-123954925 GCA_963556195.1 Sepiola atlantica
ACTAAGCTGGCTTTCAATGTGATCCACTTGTGACCCCCCCCCCATTTTTTTTCCTAAACTTGTCACTGGTCTTCATTTTAATTTTTTAAAGTTTTTAGTCGTAATGCTTGAATAATTTCCACGTATTTACTCTGATGAGTGTGGACGAATACCGGCTTAGTATATTCATGTATTTTTTTCCTCTCGTTTTTACACTTTCAATTTCATTCTACCCCCTCCCCCCAAAAAAAAAGAATGTCACAAACGTCTATATTCCTTGCTTTAATATATATATATATATGTATATATATATATATATATATATATATATATATGTATATATATATATATATATATATATATATATATATATATATATATATATATATATATATATAATACACATTGGTTGGACAGTCGACACTAATTAATTCGTGTTTCAACGCATATGCCTCTTGACAAGACTGTGTCGACAAGTGAACATCGGTTTTGAAATCTGTCCAGAAAACCAAAGGTGAAAAGAAGAGAAAACAAATTTAAAGAACGCGTGGAAAGAAAAGTCGGTCGATCAGTCTGGAATACATCCAACCTCACTATAACGTCGTGTGTTTTCCACTTACCTAATCAAATTATTAAATAAAAATTTAAATCTATTTTTAGTTAAATTACTAAGATATATTTTATGTGTAAAAACAATTTAAAGGTCATCCCTATACAATTATGATCAGAATATTCAATTATGTTAAATCTGAACTTGATATTTATATTAGAAGATTGTACTTGGAAATTATAAAAACCTTATCCTTCATATCACTAGCAATCGGTTGGTGGTACTTCCATTAAACCATATTATAATTATACGGGTGTGTACAATATTGGAAATACCACCCTCTGATTGATCGTGATATGAAGGATAAGGTTTTTATAATTTAGAAATGCAATCTGTTTATTTATTTAATGTAACATTTTATTTATACAAACACTATTGGCTACATGTGTGCATACATGTTTCAGCTACAGCGTTATTAGGCTAAACTTCTATAGGATATGTTGTTAAAATAGGAATTCATTCTCATTTCAACAACGTGTCCTTAAGAAACTTAGCCTTATAAGAATGTAGCTGCAACATTGAAACATATGTAGGCAATAATATTTGTATAAAAATTATATATATATATATATATATATATATATATATATATATATATATATATATATATATATACGTGCCTGTGTGTATAAAATGCTGTTTCTGCAATAAAAAGTATGTTTATAGGTTGGGTGTCACAGTGACTGAAATAGCCATTGTTTAACTGCGTTACGCCCACACTCGACGCGTCTCGTGGTTTGTTAACAGATTTAAAAAAAAATGGAGTGATACAAAATCTGACCGTTGCTCAGACAAATCTCGTAGGGCAATCCTGTGAGTCTGCTTTTCCCGAGAATTCGATACTCGGGGGTGCGGTCGAGATTTACGTAGACGTCTCTTTCCGAAATAAAAAATGTACACCATTTTCGCCGAACACTTCGCCACTGCCGCCAGCCATGTATGTATACGTGTAATTAAACACGAATCTACATCGGAAATGTTTAAGACCCCCCCTTCCATGATTTAATTTTAAAACAAAACAAAAAGCAAACAAACCAAAGCGGATACACTTAAAATATGGCCATTCAATCTACGCGTTTAGCGATGGAAATGGCTTGGAGCAAACTGTAGTATATGTTCTGGTACTATACTTTATATGTTGTAACGTCGGCCAGTGTAGGAAAAATCCTTCTAGAGTGAGGTATTTAAAAAAACTTTTGTCTCAATTTAGAGGGTGCCTTTTTTGGGGATCTGGATTTTCCCACATAAAAAAACGATGTTGTCTCTAACTCTGTCGTCGTGGTGAGGCAAGTAAATAAAGGCATAGCGCCTTATAAATACTGCTATTTCGAACTTAGACCTGACAGACCGAAGAGAATTTCTTTTCAAGCTTAACCGTGGCATGCTATTTGAATTCATAAAACACTCATAGATTTGTCAGTGTGGTTGTCTTCTAGTGTTCCTTTAAGGATCGCGTGGATTGGCCAATTACTGCTCCCTTATGTGTCACGTGATAAATGTATATAAAATCAAACGTTTAAGGCTCCCGCCTCTTTTCCCATTTTTACTACTACGGTTGACGTCAGTTAACCGTTAGCTGCTTTCCGACACAATCCCATACAACGCTATCGCAAGCAAAACCTTCATCCGAAGATAAATAGAGCCATCAACCATTGTATAGCATTCTCGGTTGTCCGTGGCGTGTATAAATCATTATAAATCCGTCGTCGGGAACCCAGGTTCTTAATTGTTAAGGGCCTGTGGACGAGTGGTTATAGCACTTGTCTTTGGGCTGGACGGGTTCGATCCCACTCACGGCATGCGAAGTAAATGGGTACCTGACTAAAACTCAGGCAGCGGAAGGAGAGGGATGGGCTCCGCCTTCCATATGCTGTGCCCTAGACACGGTGATGCTTAACAAATCACCGCCGCTACGGCCATGGGCAGTGTGCGATGTCGGCAACGACACTCGTGCGCGTCCAAGCTATGCGACCTTTACCTTTACCTTTACAATCACTCGGACGCCGATGTTTAATTTTTATACGAGGTTAATTAACACTAACATTAAGCCTATCACGTAAGACCAAGCTACACTGTGCGCGACCGCACTACCCTCACCGGAGCTCTTCGGAGAGCGGCCGAGTTGTCAAACGATTAAAGGAAGATCTCCCTTCTCCCAGAAGTCACGTAATTTTACAACTTCCCGTTAACTAAAGGTTAAATTCTGACCTCTAATTCGTCAATCACTCTTCGCTCAACTAACAAATTTCGTTATGTAACAGTTGGGACCGAAGTGTGCGCACCTGTTACAAGAACACTTCTTCGCATAAAATATATTCCGTGGATACACGTGTTCGCAAACACTACTCTATATTTACCGTTTACTATTTGTATATCATCCGTTTTACTTGCCTAAGTAAAATTGTTCAATTTATATACACAGTTGCTGCTTTTTTTTAACTTCAAAAGCTGTCGCTCTCAATTCAACTTTCGACGCTCATCTTCAAGTATAATTCCTATTTTTTCTCGATCGATAATTTAACTTTCTTCTGAGGATAGAAATCCGCACAAAACAGACCGACGAACAGAGCGTCATATAGAGATGCTTAGACGCATCTGAAATACTTTGGATGCTAGAATCACTCAATATTCTAAAAATTAAACTGATTTCTTTTTCTTGCATCCTTAAAGTCTATCTTCGTTTGTCTGTGCCTCGGTTAATCCGGAGCCGAGATTCGACACGTATTTTGAAGTCCGTCTGTCGTCGTGTAAACATACATGATACTGCATGTTTAGTAGGGGTGCATACTGCATGTTTAGTAGGGGTGCATACATGTGTGCTACAAAAGGCAGACCTGCAATAGGAAAATTTTTAGCTCAGAGAAGAGACCACCCAAGAAATTTGTTAGGTTCTTTGAAAAGATAATTGCGTCTTGAAAACGGGAGTTCATGCTGAGGAAGCAGACTATTTGAAATCCTACAGAATTAATGGCCACCCCAAATAATAGAATCCCTGGTCAGTCGGTTGTTATGTCCAGAGATTAAACAGCCAATAATTTTCAACTGTATGATCTACGCCAAATGATTAATATCTCTCTCTATATATTCTGAGCAAAACAGAGAGAAGGGAAATTTGGCGTTTGAGTCAATTGGTGTCGGGAGATTTTTTGGCTCTGGGTACAGTCATTAATTTATTCGGACGGGTTTGTTGTTTTGTGTTTGGTTAGAAGCGACTGTCGTTTTGATTTACAGCATGTCGTTCGGTAGAGAAACCAAGTATCATTGTAACTTCACGAAATAAAATATTGCTGCTCAGAGTTGTAATTTTATTCGGAAGGAAATTCCTTTATTACAGTCTTATCAAATGTTAAATAAACATAAGCAATTCTTGGTCTACGACGAACGATAGTCCTTGTGTGCGTTTATTATTTCCTCCGTGTGTCGGGATAGGTAAAAACAGAGAACCGATTAAAGGGAATCCATTCTTCAAGCACTTAAATGACACCAAAATTCTTCAACCACTAAATGACGTCAATATGTATATATATATTCCAGCAGGACGAGCAGATGGGACCAGTTGCGTGTCTGTTCGTTCAATGAGGCGTAAATGAAGAACTGTTTGTGTTCGTTTGGATTTGCAAGTTTGTCATTCGGTAGAAAAAAAACACGTATCACTGTAACCTCTCAAAATAAAACATCGTTACTTGTGATTTTATTTCGAAGGGAAAACCCTTCGTTACAGTACTGATCGAGACCAGATGATTGACACTAAAGCCAGTGTGAAAATGAAGCACGAAATTCGGACGAAAACAACGAGCGTACGAATACAAATAAAAAATACGAAAATTAGAATAGCGATTATGAACCATATATAATAATATAAATAAGTTATTGCAACAACTACATTAAAAGTACATATGATGAATTTGATAGATAGATTAAATAAATAAAAATTAGAATAAATGTACTATCACTTTAGGGGAATAATGTAATTGGATAGATCGGCACCAATGTCAATATTATAATATGAGATCGAACGGAATAAAAAACTAGAAGTATATTGAATTGATAAAAACATATACATTATAATATTGAAATATAATTTAAAATTAGATAAGGGATAAAGAACAAAAATCTGCATATCACATTATCTTAAATTAGAATTTAATACTATTACGACCTTGACAGAGGGGTGTAGCAGTTACCTCCTCCTTTCAAAACATAACTGCACCGGTTGGCCGTTAGGTGTCGCTTTTTCACCGACAGGTGGCGCTGAAAACGACACCAGAGTTATCTGCCCATCGGACTATAAAATCCGTTGCAAACGGAAATTCGCCCTCTTCTTCACCGATCAGCCTCGGCAGAACAACGCTGGCACCAGTGCTCCGTTTCACTCGCTTTTTCCTACTCAATTGGCCTCGACAGAACGACGCTGACACTAGCGTTCCGTTTCACTTTTTCTCTTCTGGTTGATTGGCCTCGGCAGAACGACGCTAATGCACTAGCGCTTCGTCTCACGCTTTTCTCTTCAAATGGCATCGGCATAACAACTACCAACACACGTGGTCAAACAACGGTAAGAGTTCTCAACTCATTTTCTTTGTGTACGGCTTTCAAAGACTTTCCACACGCCGGATTCATTTCTTCTTATACCTTTTTAAGAACTGTTTTTCCATCGACACATGCATACATCACACACTTCATCATTCCACGTACACACACGTTCAATAAACGTTATTTGAACTACCTCATTTTGTTTATTAATTATTACTCTGTCTTTTGCATGCAACATTGCTTGATTAACGTACACGCTTATAATCGGGGGACACGACCCTCGATCCTAACAATTGGTGACCTGACGTGCAAGCTTTGTTGTATGTGACGGAGTAATTAATTTCGTACGAGAACAAAAAAAATATATATATCATATCTCGTTTTACCTTTCGTGGTGAAACGAATTACGCACCCATCTTTTTCCTTTTTTTTCTACACACGTGGTAGAAATATACAAACAAACAAAAGAAAAGAAGCCGTCATTATTTTTTTCCTGGCAACGTGGAAATACCCAAACAAAGAAAAACAAAAACATTTCTCGGCTCTCTCCGAGTATAAAACAAATTACAATTTCATTTTTTCTTCTTCTCTTTCTCTACCCACGTGTCGGAAAATTATATACAAAGAAAAGGCAAACTTTTGCCAATCCTTTTTTTTCTTTTTCGACGAACAAAAGGACCTTACAAGACGCCACTTCCTTTGTTTTGAACACGTGGAGATAAAAAGAAAACAAAAGAAGACAAACGCTCACATGCCGCCATCCTTTTCACAACCACGTGTTGATAAAAAATTTTTTAAATTGCCGCCATCTTTTTCTCTAGCCACGTGGAAATGAAAATTCAAACAACAAAAAAAAAAAATGCGAATTTATTTTCTCTGTTTCAACAACAAGCAAAAAAAGGAAGCCGCCATCTTTTCCCCTAACCACGTGGAAATGAAAATTCAAACAAAAAAAAAAAAAGAAGAAAATACGAATTTATTTTTTTTCTTTCTTTTCGACAACAAAGAAAAGAGAAGCCGCCATTCTTTCTCTACGTGGAAACTAACATTCAAACAAACTAAAACGAAAACAAAAAAGGCATTCCGTGTGTGGAACAAATTACGGCTCCATTTTTTTCTTTTTCCCTTCTACCCACGTGTTGGAAATATATATATATATATATATATATATATATATATATATATATATATATATATATAAAAGAAGAGAAAACTACAAAACAGACAACACACGATGCCAAACACGAACAACATCACCAAGCCCCAAGACTTAATACTGGTTGTAAAAAGTCAGGCTCAGCAAGCACCAACATCACCTTTCAAGGGCTACCAACCCTCTTCAACAACTGGACGTTCATTGATCAACAGGAGGACCCATCAACTTGAACAACCACATCTTCCCGGACATTCATCAAGCACCAAACATTTCCGGACCTCACTGACAACACTATGGAAGAAATCACACCAGTTTAAAATGAGTACAACTGCACAAGCACGACTAAATACTCAACAACTGGACGTTCGTTGATCAACTGGAGAACACATCAACTCGAACGACGCGCACCAACACTAGCACAGACCCACTTGTACCTGGACCTGCTAACTCACTTGCAGACATTTGTGCATCTGACTTTGACCATAGTGTACCACCGATCTCAACAACTAGATGTTTGTTCATCAGTTCCACAACACGGACTAATTAACATGAACAACATCAACAACTGCACAGCCCCACTTGTGCTCATTCATCAACAACTGCACAGACCTACTTGTGCTCATTCATCAACAACTGCACAGACTCACTTGTGCTCATTCATCAACAACTGCACAGCCTCACTTGTGCTCATTCATCAACAACTGCACAGACTCACTTGTGCTCATTCATCAACAACTGCACAGATTCACTTGTGCTCACTCATCAACACCGCGCAGACCCCACATGCGCTCATTCATCAGCAACCGCGCAGACCCCACATGCGCTCACTCGTCAGCAACCACGCAGACCCAAGCACCAAACAATACCGAACACTTAAACACTTGTCTTTGACCACAATGCAACACTGACAATTCAACGTTCGTTCATCAGCTCTGCATCACGCAGACTAATCAACATGAACAACGCCACCAACAAGTGCAAATTTGCTTGCGCTCAAACTTGATGCAGGCCCAATTGCATGCAAACAACACGCAGATCCACATGCGTTACAAACACTCAATTCCGCAGACGCACATGCGATCAATCATTCAATACAGATAGAAAAACAGAAATAAGTAGCGTGCACACTACTTTTTTCTAATCTTCAACAGCAAAACAGACATACCCACAAAGAATGCTTCTCATCTACAACTGTACATATTGAATAATATTTTCAATATTTTCAATCTGGGGGAGGGGGAGTCCTTGTAGCAGTTACCTCCTCCTTTCAAGACATAACTGCACCGGTTGGCCGTTAGGTGTCGCTTTTTCACCGACAAGTGGCGCTGAAAACGACACCAGAGTTATCTGCCCTTCGGACTATAAAATCCGTTGCAAACGGAAATTCGCCCTCTTCTTCACCGACCAGCCTCGGCAGAACAACGCTCGCACCAGCGCTCCATTTCACTCGCTTTTTCCTACTCAATTGGCCTCGACAGAACGACGCTGACACTAGCGTTCCGTTTCACTTTTTCTCTTCTGGTTGATTGGCCTCGGCAGAACGACGCTAATGCACTAGCGCTTCGTCTCACGCTTTTCTCTTCAAATGGCATCGGCATAACAACTACCAACACACGTGGTCAAACAACGGTAAGAGTTCTCAACTCATTTTCTTTGTGTACGGCTTTCAAAGACTTTCCACACGCCGGATTCATTTCTTCTTATACCTTTTTAAGAACTGTTTTTCCATCGACACATGCATACATCACACACTTCATCATTCCACGTACACACACGTTCAATAAACGTTATTTGAACTACCTCATTTTGTTTATTAATTATTACTCTGTCTTTTGCATGCAACATTGCTTGATTAACGTACACGCTTATAATCGTGGGACACGACCCTCGATCCTAACAGGGGTTTATTCACATAGGAAGTTAAACTCGAAAATGTTTAAAATAAATAAACAATCGTAGTAAATGGAAAATGATACGCAAAAGTTCCTATTTTCCTTAGATAAAAAGATTGTGAATTTAGTATACCTTATATATAAAGTAGAGACGTTTTTTCCCCTGTACCTTTGCGTCGAATAGGAAAATAAACTCGAACTCAATAGGGTTACTACAATCACAATGCTACGATACGAACACAACCAGTGCCCAGTTATTCACCTTAATTATAAAAAAATTAGAATAATTCTGATATTTCATATTATAATAATTTAAAAAAAATTTCAACTCTAACAATTAATAACAACATTTACGTTTTTCCTTATTTACATAAAGTTAAAACAACTTCATTCCACCGAGTCAACCTTAAATGCCAGACTGCATTTTTCATTTTACATTATAAATTTTCGTTTTAAACGATCACTATTGACTATTCTGATAGAATTTTAAATCCCCCGTGCTACCGTGTTGACAAATGTTTAACATTAAAAAAAAAATTTCGTTTTACTAGAATGGGATCGAACGCCAAAAAACTATAACGTCGTAACCACTAACCCTCCGATGGGGAATATAATATTAATATGAAAATTAATATACTTAAACGAAGCCTGTTCGATATATACTGAAAGCAATTTACTTTGATTTCACCAGAATTTTTATTTTTATTTTTTATAAACACCGGCTCTGTCTGTGATAAGGGCCCTTGGAAAATTAAAGAGGCCTACATAGCCCCATTAAAATCCCACCCCAATTACCTTTGCATATAAATTCCATTTTCTTTGGCTGAAAAGAAAAATGGAAAATGAGCACCACTGAAACACACAAATATAATTAATGTAGGCTGCAGAGCATTACAAATTGTATTCGGATGGGGGGGGGCACTAAAATTTCTATTATATGCTTATTTTTAATAATGACGACTATTCTCTAACTTTTTTGCATGACTGCGATTGAGTCACGTGAGCCAAATGCCGATGGCGACCGGGAAAAGTGCTGCCCGTTTTATGTTACGATTCACCTTCTGGCGAGCAAAATAACGGTCCACCATTTGTAAGGGGGGGGGGCATAACAATAAGTAAAAAAAAAATTTTTTCTTATAACATTACATGCAGACAATCCTCTTTACTTTTAATTGCTTGCTATTGTTTAATTTGAGTCGGGTAAACCAAATCCTTGATTGTGCTTGGTGGCAGTAACTGGCGGAGACAAAAACTGCTGCCCTTATATGTCATAGCATACATGTACACTGTTGAGTGGCAGAAAAGAAGATAAAAATTGAGATCCTCTGACATACATTCAGTTATCAGTGCGGAAATTCCAGATCCAGTGGCAGATCCGGTTTTACATGATTTCATTAGGCACCATATGATTCATGGACCATGTGGAAACATAAACAGATGTTCACTCTGTCCCAAAGATGGACACTGCAGTAAGAGATATCCAAGACACTTCTTGAGTGAAACTCAATCGGATACAAATGGCTACCCACAATATCGACGACTATCTCCTTTAGCTGGAGGTTTTGAGACGACAGTTACCCTACCTGGCAGCATAACAGTTCCTGTAGATAACCGATGGGTTGTTCCACATAATAAACTGCTTTGTAAGATTTTTGATGCACATATCAATGTTGAATATTGCAACAGCATGACATCACTAAAATACATTTGTAAATATGAAAATAAGGGTAGTGATCAAGCTATCTTCACAATTGAAAGTAATACTCATGATGAAGTTAAGAGATACGATACGGGACGCTACATATCAACCAATGAAGCCATTTGGAGAATACTTAACTTTCACATACATATACATCATCCCCCAGTTATTCACCTATCAGTTCATCTAGAAAATGGACAGCGTATATATTTTACTGAAAGTACTGCAGCAGATAGAGTTGCAAATCCACCTTCAACCACTCTAACAACTTTCTTCAAATTGTGTCAAACAGATATTTTTGCACGTACACTTTTGTACTGAGAAGTTCCACTATATTACACCTGGGACACTAAAACTAAGGTCTTCAAGCGACGGTTACAGGGTAAGCCAGTTCCAGGCTATCCGTGCGTTAAAAGAAAAGAAGTTTTGGGCAGGGTATACACCGTGCATCCAAATCAATTTGACTGCTTCTGTTTGAGACTGCTTCTACACAATGTTAGAGGTTCACAGATCTTTAATGACCTAAAAACGATCAATGGTCAAGTTATGACTACATTCAGGGATGCATGTAGTGCACATGGACTACTTGAGGATCATAACCACTCGGATGCTACATTACAGGAAGCATCTATATCTGAATCTGCAGACAATTTGAGACATTTGTTTGCCATCATGTTGACATCATGTGCAGTGTCTCATCCAAAACGACTTTTGGATGCACACAAAGAAGCTTTTAGTGCAGATTTCCTTCTTAGGAAACACAATCAACAGCCTGAAGTTGATATCACATTTTTAGACGACATCTTCAATATGGCTTTAGTTCATATCGAAGATATGACTTATAGGATGAATGGTAAAACACTGACAAAATTGGGTCTTACCTCACCTAATCGATCTAATACACATCCGGTCATTACTGCATGGACGCGTGAAATTAGTTATCAACCTCATGAGCAAGCATCAATTGTTCGAGATGGTATCGCACAACTAAATAATGAGCAAATTCATATTTTTTGTACTGTAGTTAATAATGAAGAAGATCAGCAAGGTGGCCTTATATTCCTTGATGCACCCGGAGGTACTCCTGGTGGTAGGACAGCTCACTCCACATTTAAGTTTCCATTATCTAACAAAAGATGCTGATCCAATTTGTCAAATAGAAAGAGGGTCACATTCAGCCAAAGTCTTACAGAATTGTTCCTTGATCGTATGGGATGAATGTACAATGGCACATAAACAAGCGTTCGAGGCTCTAGATAAAACATTGCGTGATCTCAAGAGACGTGATATTGTTATGGGTGGCATAACACTTTTATTATCAGGTGACTTCCGACAAACGCTTCCTATTGTTCCACGTGGAAGTTCCGCTGATGAGCTTAATGCTTGCATTAAATTGTCCTATTTGTGGAAGTACATTAAGACTGTAACGTTATTTACAAACATACGTGACCCAATGGCTGGTGAGTTTGCCTCCCTCCTCCTAAAAATAGGTGATGGCAAGCTTGCAACAACCAACAATGGCAAGATTGTTATTACTCCAGGTATTGGCTCAATTGTTTCATCACTCACAGAACTTAGTAGCAAAGTTTATCCAAATATAACCGAAAACTATGTGCATCCTGAATGGCTAACTGAGAGGGTAATTCTAGCTCCTAAAAATGACATGGTGCATGTCATCAATCAACAACTGCTTGATGAAATTCCAGGTGATGAACAAACTTTCACTTCTGTGGATTCTACTCTCAATGGCGTCCAGGCTGTACAATACCCTACAGAATTTTTAAATTCATTAGAATTGCCTGGTATGCCAACACACAGCTGAAAGCTGGATGCCCAATTATGTTACTCCGGAATCTTGATGCTCCAAGGCTATGTAATGGAACGAGACTGTATTAAACGCATGCAACCTCATGTGATAGAAGCTGTAATACTAACTGGTGTGGCAAGGGGCAAACTGACATTCCTTCCCAGAATACCCATTATTCCGTCGGATTCTGCAATAAAATTTAAAAGGCCTCAGTTCCCAGTTAAATTGTGTTTTGCCATGACAATTAACAAGTCCCAAAGACAATCATTGGCAGTGGTGGGTCTAAACTTGACTTCACCTTGCTTTAGCCATGGGCAGTTTTATGTAGGATGTTCAAGAGCTTTGTACGAATAACTTTTACCACTATAAAGGAGACATCTGTTGGAACAAACACAAGAACGCTAGGGCAGAGCTCCGTGTTAAATCCTATTTTAATTACCTAAATTACTTCCAGTGAAATGATTTATTTTCTGAATCTATTTATTTAACTTAAAAATTAAAATCAGGCTGTTATATTTTCCCGGGCAACGCCGGGACACGGGTCCTGCTAGTATAAAATAAAATTAGTATTAAATAAAAAATTGCATAAATATAATACTTTAATACAATTAAAAAACATCGATGAATATCCAATTCAATTACCTACGACGAAAACAAACATATGTAATAGGAGGAGTCAGTACCTAATATGATACCTAATTTTATTAATTATAGAAAAAGTGTTTATAATTAAATATAAAAATATTTTCTAAAAATATTTTAATACTTCCGATAATCTTCAAAATATTGTAGATATACTTAGTTATTAATGGGCTAGAAAATAGATAAGTCTACGTAAATTTACAGATATAAAAATATAATGTAACAAAGAAATAAAATTAAATCAATAAGATGACTAAAACCCCGAAGAAAAAAGGAAATAACTGGGTGAAACAACAAAGGACGGTCAGTGGATATATATATTTTAATTCAGGAATGTATAGATTAATAATTATGGCGGATGATGAATGATTAGAAATACAAATAGATAAAAGGATAAGATACATTTATGTTACTACATGAATATAACGAGACCATAGTTCCATGTGAAAAATTATATATAATGTTGATAATGAGTACTGATTGTAAGTTAGACTTTTATCGCCTAGTTTTCCCGGTTTTCTTTTGCGTTTTCGCTTTGTTTTGTAAAATTAGCACTGAAGATAGCCACACCAAGAAATAAATGCAAATATATTGGTGTTTGCCGAAACAATTGTATGCTGAATAAAAATAAGTTTTATGAAATAACATGAATCTGTCCTTTATAACATTAAAATGGTATAAAATTACATTAAAATATTGAATAGCTTTGACCTTACGCTATTGAGCTATTATAATTACTTTATGTTATAAAATTTATATTTTGATTAGAAAAAATTCTAAATATAAATTAAAAATACACCCCCCCACACACACATATATATATATATAATTGTTTTTCCACAAGCCAGCAATAAACAGGAATTCCTGGACTCGACGTTCGCCATATTTGAGACTCTTCAGTAAGATATATCAATTGGCTTGGGTTGGTTATTTTGTTAGTTGGAAGACATGTCAAAATACATTTGATAATGCATCTCCCCGTATTCTTCTTTTGTTAGGTATTAGTAGAGGAAATAAATAACAACTCCAAATTCATTACGGATAAGTGTAACTCACTGCTTTCTCTATTAAATTTGACTTTTGATGAAGCATGGTTTAATATATTGTTAATTATATAGATTTTGCCTTTTCCGATTGAGTAGTAACCATTTTTAAAACGATTTAAACTTTTGTACGCGTTTCAAATAACGCTGACAACTCTACTTTATTTAATTGATATAGAAGATAGCATCTTCGAAAATTCCCAATCCCCAATGAGGCAAAAAC
Organism: Sepiola atlantica; assembly: GCA_963556195.1. NCBI lineage: Eukaryota > Metazoa > Mollusca > Cephalopoda > Sepiida > Sepiolidae > Sepiola > Sepiola atlantica. The sequence goes on from OY744520.1 coordinate 123,781,010, forward strand.
TATATCTTTAACAATATATTAAACCACACTTCCTAAATATATAAAAAAATATGGACAGATTTAAAAGATCAAGCAGTGTGTTTGAGTTATGTGTAATTAATTTGCTTTTTGTAATTTATTTCCTCTAATAATATTATTATTATTATTATTATTATTATTATTATTATTATTATTATTATTATTATTATTATTATTAATGATAATAATGATAATGATAATATATAAATGGAGATGTATGGAAGTAAACTTTCTGTATGTGTGTGCGTGTTTATGTTAATGCGTGTGTAATTCCTTTATTTATTTATCTTCATAATGCAAACAAAGGATTTTTGACAATTTCAGTTTTCTTACGTAATCTGGGATGCGAAATGAAAATGATCTTGAAAAAACGGGGACGTCCAAACACAGGGGACAGGGTGGTTCGGGTGGTGAACGGATGCGAAGGAAGAACATCGTCGCAACAAATTGAGAATCTTATTTATACAAATGACATTCTCTATCCACCAAAGAACTCAAATTAATTCAGGATGGAAAAGTTTTGAAATTGGTTATAAATTTAATTCATGGCGCGTAAAATTAAAAATCCTTCAAGAATGGCCGCCATGTTCGTGCTGTTGATGTACGTGTGCTTTGAATATGCACTCACAGACGGACATACAAGGTGGGGCATGAAGATCTGTAATCTGAACGAACGCATAAAACTAATTATGTTTCTCAAAAGTACATAAACCATTTAGTGGATTTTAAATGATACAAGAAGAATGTTGGGAATGCATAGATGGAGTCTTTCCAGGAAGTTCTTAGTGACTCTCCGAATCATTTCGTGGGCAGGAAGGTAAACAAAAAATAAATAAAAATAATAATAACAACTCAAGATGGAGAAAACAATCGCAAACATGTGAATCATCCACTCTAAAATAAACAGCAATGTGTTGTTTTTATAAATAAATATATATCCGACGAATAAGGAAAGAGAAGACGCAAATCTATCTCCATACGTTTTTTCTTTCTGCTTTCTATACCGATTTATACGTTTTTTCTTTAGTCTTTTTTTTAAAATTGACCAGTTTGGAACATTTTCTTTCTTTCTTTAATTGTTTGTTTGTTTGTTTCATTCTTTCTTTCATTATTTCTTTCTTTCTTATTTCTTTATATGAGCCACGATTGTTTTCTTTTAAATTTCATTTTTAACCGCTAACCTCTTTGATGTTTTAACATCGGCATCATTTTTTAAAAATCTAGTCACCCTACTTCTCAATAATCAAAGGAAGAAAAATAAGTCAACGGTGAGTGTATTTTTTGAGGTCATCAGAAATAACTCGTGATAGTTCAGTTCTATCCTATTGAAATAAGAAAATATATTACCAGATTTACATTGGAAAGCAAACAGAAAGTCAGACAACCCGAGCCGTCTGAAATGAATTCGGAGAGAAATCCCCCACTCTAAATAAAAAAGTAAACGATATGTGTTGTTTTTCTTTAGGTTATCAAAAATTATAATAATGCTATATATATGAAAGGATAAATTACTGACGCAATTCTATGATTTTATATGAATATTAGTGTGAACACTGGCGAAGCATATTTTTTCTGTGATTTTTGACGGAGGATGTATATCAGTAATGTAAATAATTAACAATACCTCGTTTCATAAATATGGTCAAACGCAACAAGAAAAAGGTTGTCACTTCAGTATGCGGTCTACCCTGCAATACTCGATCTGCAAAAAATACACACGAGTTTGATCTACAATGAGGTATGAAAGGGGTACCAACTTCTTTATTTGTTAAACATCTGTAACAATATTTAGATGCGAGTGGATAAAATAGTGTTAAAACGGTATTTTCTACGTAAGGTTAAATTAAGCAAAGGAATGAAAAATTCCATTAGAAGTTAAAAATTAAAATTAAAACTACGTGTCAGCATATGACGTCACGGACAGGAAGTTCGAACTAAGACGTGGCGAAGGAAAAAGAAAGATATCACTTTTTGTCTAGATTTAATCGCTCTTTTTTGAAGCTCTGTTTTGCCCCCCCCCCGCGCCCCCGAGGAAAGGGCAATGCAAATATGTAATATTACAATGCTGTAAAAAAATTAAAAAACAAACATCGAAGAGTATGTCGCCATTGAGCAAGAATATTGTTGGCGTTTTTTGTTTTGCTTTAATTGATATCTACAGCTGCCAGAGAGGAGGACGGCTGCTGCTGTCATCACAACCAGGGAAGAAGAAAGGGTAAAACTTTGTTTTTGCTGTTAAAACACTTCAGCGATGACGGCTATTGTCACCACTCAGAGACGCCACTTTCCACTGAGCAACTATTTACGTGTCAAAGAGACGAACATCTGATTCTATCCACGACCCAACACCGGTTAATTGTGTACAATGGGGCCGAGTCGAAGAAAATAACACGCAATGTTACAAATCGCGTATTACCACGGTAATGTTACACATTACCCACTTGTTTACTTGCTGAGATGAACTTTCGACTTGTTAAAAAACGAGACTGTTTACAGTAAAATTATGTATAATTGCCATCTGTCTGTTAGTGTTGAACTATGCGCGCGCATCTGACTGACCGCTTTACTATCACGCATGTGCCGTGATTCTTCTTCTTGTTGGCCGTGTCGGGATTCTAGCGCTAAGTCACAGTTCACAATTTACATGCACAATAAAAACAACACATAAAAACATTGTATACAAGCGACTGTTCCACACGGATGTGTGTGTGTCTGTGTGTGTGGTTGGTAGAGTCTTGTAGCTAGTGTCCTACGTCCGAGCCAACTCTTCATATATCGCCTTCTAAGTCTCAGCTAAGACTAACTCCGTCGTTCGCAACCCCGCCTCGCCGCTCGCCATGATCATTCTCGCCATCGTGATCGTTCACTGTCAGACTCTGTCGACGTTTTCCTTTCAACAGCCAGTGTCCCCCGAATATATTTACTTTCCCCTAGCTTCATTCCACCGGAAACTGGAGATGTCTGATTTCTTTCTCATCCTTCAGAATTCGCCATTGTAACCTTCCGGTTGTTAAACTGTCCATGGCGTCGCTTTGCCTGTGAATTTTAATGGACCAGTCGGTTTTTCATTGTTATTCATTTCCGAGCTAATCTCTCCCGGTGGGGTGGGCGAACTTTAGAATTAGATTCCATAAGAATCGATCTGAACTATATATATATATATATATATATATATATATATATATATATATATATATATATATATATATATATATACAGTTTAGTTACATTCAATGCCCCCCCCCCCAAAAAAAAAATTGTCCACAATCATTATTTTTATTTATTTTTTTATATTTTAATTTTGGCGAATTCCTGTATTTTTTCCATTTCGTCTTACGCGCGTTTCATAACCCGTAAAGAAAATATAATCTTTAGCTTAACAGGCCGCTCTTCAGAGAACTGTTCATTTAATAATAAAAAAAACAAGCACATTATTCCAAAACAGGAGGAATAAATGTGATAAAAATGACGAGAAAACGGCAAGTCATAAACACAATAACCTCACATTAAAGATGACATTCAGAGATCCCCCCCACCCAAAAGAAACAGCGGACACAAACTTGAGTCGATTCTCAAACCGCCATTAGGGTTCAAATCAGTAGAGCTAGGATCGGCATGTTTTCATTCAAAACACAACACCCGTGAAAAAAACTCTCCATAAAATTTGAAAATGCCAGTGGATAAAATATTGTTAGTTCTAAAGTTGAATAATAATGATTAAAAATGTTAGATTTTATAGAATAGCTGGATACGAAAATACTGTTAGTTGGGAAGGTTACCAAACGATAACAATAGTTTTGTCGTAACTACAGGTTAAATAACACTAACACTAAGAAATATGTTATCTATTTCAGATAGTATTAATTCTAACAAAAGTAAACTTTAAATTGTAGTTAATTAGATTTATTTTCTAAATCTTTATCTTATAATTTGTTATAATTAAATTGCCTTAATATGACTAAAACTTTATTATCCGTTCTCACCAGTCTTAAAAACAGGTCCAAGGGACTAATTCTGTTGAAAAAAGGAGTTATCTTCTCCTAATTTCCCTACTTTTCCATTAAAAAAACGGAAATTTTTTTTTTATTTCATACCCATAATATGCTTTCCGCTTCACTATGTGTTGGTTCGTCGATAAATAATATTAAAAAAAACTATTTATATTACAGTCTTAGTAGTGAAAGTTCCAACTGATTTGCAAGCTATTTATGCTATAAATATTCCTATTTTATTCATTCCCCCATCACATCAATATAATCCGATGTATTTCTAACATTTACTAGATCCATCATGATGGTCCTATACTATCCCCAGTTATTTATATATAGATAGAAACATCTTAATTGCATGGATAGATTTTTACACTTATGCGCTACTCTCATGCGTTATCTATATAGCTACGTAGCCCCCGGACATCTGCCCATTGAGTGGTGCCGTTATGAGATAGTAGTTCCCTACTATGTAAATAATTCCTATTTGATATTCCTCATTTTTAATTTACTGAATCTAATATGTTGTTTATTGAAGTTGTTAAAATGATTCACATTCGTTTATGATCCATATGGAGACATAGTTCCCGATGTAATCCATTCGTATTATCTATTTAATTGGGTGGCAGAAGACTATACCCTCAACAAACAAAGCTCCTACCCCACAAGTAAAACCCCTCAAATTAACCCATTTGGGATGTAGAGTATGCCATTAACCACCTGATCAAACTTGCCAAAGACAGTCACAAACAAAAAAAGTTATTTTTAAATCAATAAATACATAGATAATGCAAAAGAATTTCAGCAAGTGTTTTTTCGTTTTCTAGGCAATTTTAACGAATCCAATGTTTTTGAAGGAGGCAAAACTTATGTTTTGTAAATAAGTGTAAACATTAAAGTAAAGAAGAAATCCGTCTGGACCGAGGCAATATTTTTGTGGGGGTATCGGATTGACATCCTAATAACTAAGGGGAGACGAATACGACCTTTCTTTCACTTGTTGACTCAGCCCTTTTTTCGTCTCTAAGAAAGAGAGCCTGCGGGGCCTTTGATCTCGGCAAATCACGTTGACAGAGGTTTCCGACCAATCACAGACCAGAGATCATGCGTGACCACGCGTGATTTGAGTGATATAAAAGAAGGTACGCCTTTCTTCTTCTTCTCTTTTTACCCGCTCCCAGCAAGTAACACGGTCCTGTCAACGAAGTCTTTCTCTCCCTACGACCAGCGATTAAGACGATCCCATGGGGCAAGAAAACACTGCCTACTACTGTCAAACAGTTACTACACGCCGTCTCCCCTTTCCTCCTGACCGGACACAGGACGAATAGTAAGCTTACACCCTTTCCATTATTTCTCTGTTTTAAGTATCGTCGAACGCCAAATTCCTACCATGTCGTACGCACCAAAAAAGGGGTAGAGAGACGGCCCATTTTCTCTAATTTACGCGCACACCAAAACACGTGTACTTTTCAAGAACAAACTTTAAAAGAGACATTTATACAAACAGTAAAATGAACATTTTCCTGTGCACAAAACTCAGACTTTCATTTAAGAATTTATACAATTTATATGAACCTAATTTTTCTTTGAATTACGCGCACACCAAAACACGTGTGCTTTCCAAGAAGAAACTTTAAAAGACAATTTTATACAAACAGTAAAATCAACATTTTCCTGTGCACAAAACTCAGGCTTTTCATTGAGGAATTTATACAATTTAATTGAACCACGTTAAATAAATTGTTATGTTTATATGTATTTTTGAATGCGGGCTTTCTTACTTTTTGTGTTGGTTATTGACGTATTTTTACTCTTTCTTTCATGCTTAATAAGAATAGAAAACGTTAGAACCCCCACAGGGGTACCGTACACGCACGCAAATATTTGTGTTATTAAACAACAAAAACTTTCTCTTCGCTAAGACGCTTTCAGCGTCCCAAATTCTTTTCGCTAAGTAAGAAAATCGAAAATGATTTCTACCTCACTGATCGTGGACAGGAAAGGTTTTAACGATTCTAAAACAGAAGTTTTGTTTTTTCTTGAAAGTGAGAAGGAAGATTTTCATTCTTTAGCACATGCAAACAAAAGGTATGAAGTAAGTAAAATGTTTCAATGAAATCTAGCAAAAACGTAGAAAAACGGAAGTTGTCAAAATGTTTGCGCATGCGTAGATCAAACAGATAGTTAAAAAACAATAACATCTAAGCATTCCCTTACATGTTTCTCGTCCGGTTAGAAAATTATCAACTTTGTGACGTTTTGTTGAGTAGTTTTTGACGAGTATCATTACATATATATTCATATATACATACATACACACATCATACAGACAGGTGGCATTTATAAAATAGGCTAGCAGGGGTACCCGGCGTTGCCCGGAGCTCTCTCTTCCTTGGTAGACCCATTTTACCGCCCTCACTCCCCGTTGCCACATTCTTCCTGTTGCCTTCGGCGAAATCTGTCCTTTCCGCACCCCTCCTCTTCCGTTGCCCGGGGCAAAAGTATGACATATTTCTATTAAAAGTATCGCCTCTGTCTGCGCCTTCTATATACGTACGTATCCCCACCCCGGTGCGCAGACTATATACTTATCTATCTCCGCCCGGTGCACATATTATATATGTACATATTTACGCCCCGGTGCGCATACTATATACGTACTTATCTCCGCCCCATCACGAAAACCGGCCCAGTTGACCCTCAGAGAATGAATTTTTTATCTGAATATTCGATATTATACGTTCGAGTTGAAGTTGCTTCAGAAAATATCAACTTTCTCACAGTTTGTTGGGTAGTTTTTGACGAGTATCATTACATACAGACATACATACAGACAAGTGGCATTTATATAATAGATATATGATAAAAAATGTAAATAATATTTCAACGTAATGGAAAATGAAAAAAAAGGAAAACCGAATTATTATTTAGGTATTTATCAACCTTTCGCTTTTATTTCAAAACTTCATCGGGTTGATTCGTGTGAAGAAATATTTATTTGTACTTGTGTGTTATATAATTTATGTATAAAAACTAAACGTTGATGAATACATAAATAATATTTTTGGTTTTCCTTTTTTCATTTTCCATATATATATATATATATATATATATATATATATATATATATATATATATATATATATATATATATATATAGTGTGTGCAGAGTTGAATAGTTTCGATGGTAATCTGAGTAAGAGGGCTCAATATACTTGTTAACAGAGCAGGAATAAATTCAAAAGAAATACACTAAACACACATTAGGGCTGTCCGCATTATAAATTATTTCGACCTAGATGGGTCTCATCAGACGCGTACACAGCCACTCAGTTCCGAAATGTGGCTGTGTACGCGTCTGATGAGACCCATCTAGGTCGAAATAATTTATAATGCGGACAGCCCTAATGTGTGTTTAGTTTATTTCTTTTAAATTTATATATATATATATATATATATATATATATATATATATATATATATATATATATATATATATATATGGAAAATTAAAAAATGAAACGTCGGCGTATGTAGGTATAAATAATTTAATATTTATTTGTAAATATTGTTATAAAAATCCTTTATAAGATTAAAGTTGAGCACTGTTCGGAGATATTAAAAACTGACTGTCACTTAGCTATAAGCAAGGTTCCGATTACGTTCGTCGAACCCTCTAGATGATCTGATGTTTACAGCCCGATGTATTTCGGCATAAATATAACTTAATTTCTCCTGGATCACGTGATAATGTCCGATGACCGCGAGGATAGAGCGAGCGCGTACAGAGTCTTGGTTGACTCTGTGAACCGGGTCAGCTCCCTGTGACCGTATCAAATTGTCACTTCCTACACCGATGAGAGCGTGAGCCCAAAACGCCGACGTATATAGGTATACAAATTTAATATTTCCTTGTTAATATTGTTGTACACCCCCCCCACACACACATATATATATATATATATATATATATATATATATATATATATATATATATATATATATATATATATATATTAGCGGTATTCACCTGGCATTGTCCGCATGGAGATATATTGCTGTTCGAAAAAAGTTATTTGAAATATAGTCATGTTTACAATTTTTCCATTGAAAGAAAATTTTTAAAAAATTATATGCAATGTGAGGTTAAGCAATAACATAAAATTACTGTTAGCGTAGTGGTGTTTTCTTAAAAAAGACTACTTGTTGACGCTGCGTTTCTTACAGACAGCTGCAAAACGGCAAAAGGCTTAAATAAATCGAAACAAATTTAATTATTTTAGATATTAAAAAAAAACAATAAAAATAATTTTTTTAAATACGTTCTCCACTGAGATATTTTTTGTTTTATTTTATATTTGTTTCATGAAACGAAAAAAATCTATTTCAGAAAAAATGAATTTTGTTTCTTTCCGTGCTAATATATTTCAATTATTTTATGGACCTAACCGATACTTGTCCATAGTGACCCCAGATGAAATCGAAGGAAAATGTCAATTGTGTCTTTAGATTCTCTGAAAAAATTAATTTTTATTGGAACTAATTTGCATATTCTAACTGTAAATATATCGATTAATATAACACACAAACAAGCAAACATTGACTTTATATATATATATATATATATATATATATATATATATATATATATATATATATATATATATATATATATAAGATCATAGAATAGATGGAGAGAGAGTTTATCAAAAAGAGTTGATATGCCGTAAATCAATAAAACCAAACCAATTAATGAATTGTTTCCAATAGTTATTGTAATTAGACATTCAATACCAGCCAAAAGACAAACTAAAAAGAATCCTTATATAGCTAGTATTTTTAAAATGGCGTGTGCTTATGTCCGTGTTCTTTCGGCCCACACATACCTCAAATATTTGATTAGGTACTGCTTGAGTGAGGACTGGCGGGACTTCTTTAGATGAAGCCAAAGTTTCCGTCGCAAAACGGAAATATTTGGAAAACGATTTAATAAGTATAACACCTTCTGAAAAGAGGCAAATGTTAATAGCGAATCCAGATGTTTTTAGTTTTGGATTTTATTGCTTTTGATTTTATCGCTTAATTTAATTTACAACGGAACCATAATTACGATCTTTTCGGAAACCATCTAGGTTTCTTTGCGTTAAAGTTAAGGAAACACACATATACACATACACAATCTCTCTCGCTCTTTTTCTCTCTCTATCTCTGTATATATATATATATATATATATAACTAAAATATAACTAAAATAACTAAAAATTACAGAAAATCAAACACTGACTTAGTCCAAAACATAAATATTAGTAGCAAGGAAATTACTGACAAACTCAAAATTAGTGATAGGGTTAGTAAACTAAAAGTAAGGGCAGCATATATACTCCTTAAAGACCACAAACCTGACTTTCAGACAAAGCCCACAACTAGACTAATTAATCCTACAAAACAAGAAACCGGAAAAATTAGCAAAATCATTCTACAAAAAATTAACAAAAACATTAGATCAACATACAAACTCAATCAATGGATCAACACGACCGATACAATTAATTGGTTCCACAAAAGAAAAAAACAAAATAAATTGTTCCTTCATCCAATTTGATATAATTAACTATTACCCCTCAATTTCTAATGAACTCTTCGAAAGCGTCATGGAGTTTGCTACTCTTCTCTCGGATATTTCTGAAGAAGTGATTAACATTGTGAGAAAATGTAGGAAAACAGTGTTAATTAGTAAAAAAGATCAATGGACAAAGAGCAACCAATCTGGCTCTTTTGATGTTTCGATGGGTTCTTTCGACTCTGCAGAAATCACCGACCTAGTTGGCTTATACATCCTCTACAACCTAACTAAAGATATAGATATTGAAGACATTGGCCTATATAGGGATGATGGACTTTTAGTAGTCAGAAATTCTAATGGGCAAAAGTGCGAAAATATTAAAAAGATTATTATTAGAGAGATGAAGAGGATATGCCTTAAAGTTGAAATAATTTCCAACATTAAAATAGTAAATTTCCTAGATGTAACTCTCAACTTAACTAAAGAAACATACGAACCATATAATAAAGAAAACTTTAACCCAATCTATGTACACCCCCTCTCCAACCACCCCAAAACTATCATTAAACACATCCCTAAATCTATCCAACATAGGATAAGCAATAACTCATCAAATGAAACAATCTTTAACAAACATAAAGAATTCTATAATAAAGCACTAAAAAACAGCGGGTACAAGAATACACAAATTAAATTTACTAAACCTACAACGACTAATAATAAAAACAATAAAGCAAGAAACAGGAATATAATATGGTTTACACCCCCCTTCAATCAAGCAGTTAAAACCAAACTTGGTAAAAATTTTTTTAGACCTCATAAACATATATTTCCCCCGAAACAATATCTTACATAAAATATTCAACAAAAATACACTTAAACTAAGTTACAGTTGCAGTGAAAACTTAGAAATGATAATTAAAAAACACAATAACAAAATCCTAAACAGCAACCTAAACCCTGAATTAGATAACAATAAAACAACTAAAGTAAAGTCCTGTAACTGCATAAATAAAAATGAATGCCCCTTGCAACAAAACTGTTTAATGACAAAAACTATTTACCAAGCAACAATCTCAACTAAGGAAACTCCAGATATAAAAAATACTACATAGGTATGGCAGGTAATACTTTCAAAGAAAGATACACCGACCATAAATGTTCATTCAACAACCCAAGCTACCAAAACAGAACATCACTCTCAAATTACAACTGGGAACTAACTAATAAAAATAATTCACCAACTGTAATCTGGAACACTATCAGAAAAACTAGCACTTGTAGCTCCTTAAACTCACCATGCTATTTATGCCTCGGCGAAAAACTTGAAATAATTAAATTTACCGACAGAGGAAAGCTTTTAAACAAAAAACAGGAAACATCGATCAACTGTAGGCATAACAGATCACATCTCCTTAGTAATTTGTACAACACCCCCTAAATAATACCATTAGAACAAAAAAAAACAATACCCAACAACCCCGCTAAAATTAACACTCATTAACACCTACAAATCAAATAACTTTAACCCTCAACTACAAATACAATACAATTACCCCCCTTTTGAATAAATACTATACCACGTACAAGTAGAACTTTTATATATATATATATATATATATATATATATATATATATATATATATATATATATATATATATTGTTACAAAATGTAGGGAGAGCTATCGGGATTCGAACTCACGACTCCGGTTTACGGAGAGAGATGGGATTCATTTTTGCATATTTATACACGACCGAGAAATTATCATAATGCGACTCAAATGACGTCAGAAAAAGAGAGATAAAAAGAGAGAGTGAAGAAAAAAAACTTTAGCCGCACGCGAAGCCGCACGCGAAGAAGAAAAGAAACAGGAAGTTAACGCGAGACAGAGGACGAAGGATGCCGGCAAGGAAGTACGTTAGCTGCCGGGTTAAGACGGACATATTTTGAGGACAACTATAGTCAGTCTTCCCGAGTACCTCTGCGCTGAACGGGGAAGAAATGAACGACCGTCGACAAGAAATTCGCGAGGAAAGGCAGGGACCTTTTGAAAATGGAATTATAGCCGCCCTCGGCTCGGGCGAGACGAGCCTGTTGAAAATGGAATTATAGCCGCCCTCGGCTCGGGCGAGACGAGCCTGTTGAAAATGGAATTATAGCCGCCTTCGGCTTGGGGTGAGACGAGCCTGTTGAAATGGAATTATAGCCGCCCTCGGCTCGGGCGAGACGAGCCTGTTGAAAATGGAATTATAGCCGCCCTCGGCTCGGGCGAGACGAGCCTGTTGAAAATGGAATTATAGCCGCCCTCGGCTCGGGCGGGGCGAGCCTGTTGAAAATGGAATTATAGCCGCCCTCGGCTCGGGCGAGACGACCCGCTGAACTAAGCGGAGAAAAAGCTTGAAGATGGAATTATAGCCGCCCTCGGCTCGGGCGAGACGACCCGCTGAACTAAGCGGAGAAAAAGTAACCAGCCAGGAATTGTTTTTCCTTAGAAAAAAATGTATTTCAAAACTACATGTGCAAGGAGGTACGGCTACGACGACATGCCGGAAATATCTACTCTAAATCGAACAATGCATCCATTTTGTAAGTAACAACCTGAATATCTCTTCACGGACATTCGCCCCCTAGGGCTGTAATATATGTGTATATTTTTTGTGTAGAAATGAATCCTGCTACTATAGGGATAGGATAGACAATCTCCCCCCTCTTCTTAAGAATATACTTTTGTTTTGATGTTTTATTTCGTTTTGTTTTATAGATACACTCCCCTTTTTTCTAGTATACAGTTTCATTAAATAAATGAATATAAATTTAAGTCCTAATGTCTTTTTGTCGTTTCTTCGTATCTTTTGTTTGTTTCCTGACGGTATTTTATATTGGAGAAATCCCCATCCCATATCATTTGACATGTTTTATTTGAACCTGGGATAATACGAGCCACTCCGGACTTTTTTAAAAACTTTTTTTTATCACTGTCACGTAATGTCTTTCGGTGGTCCCGACCGGCGGCATTCGTGACAATATATATAGGTGAATTTTGTGGACATATGGATATGCATATGTATGAAGATATAAAATTTATAACTATTTATGTGTGTATGTGTATGCTTGTGTACTTGTGTGTATACGTATACATATGTGCACATACATGTGTGTCTGTGTGTTCGTGTATATGGGTATGGGTGCATATATGAATGTCTGTGTATACATGTGCATATATGTATTTATATGTATGCACAGGTGCGTGTATGCGTTCAACATCCAGCTCACAAAATCCCACAAAAGTAAACCACATATTACCAAAATCAATTTTTAAATAATTATATACTGATCACTTTAATCAAAATTACTGGCCCCCACCATTTCTAATCCCCCCTTCATAGACCATAACTTGCGTTAACAACTTTAACTAGAACACCTTACCACTAATATAATAACAGGTGTTAACCCCACCATTAGTAATAGGATTACAACGAATAATAAAATTTATCTATACCACTGAAATTAATCCATATATAACTTCCATTAAAAATAAAAGCAATTACCAATATGTTTTATTAATCCATCACTAACTATTACTTATAATCGAAATACATTTATTTATACTCCAAAATAATTAAAACTAAACATAATAGTATAATCCATCAATATCAATGTCATAAAGTTACGAACTTATAAATATACAATCCTTACCAAGAATAATTCCCAATATATTTTAACTCATTATTATCTAGAACTAAATCTACTAATATTACTGCCACTAATCCATATATGAATCTTACTAAAAATAAAGATAATTACCACTATGTTTTATTAATTAACTGATAAATACTATTTAAAATATATTTAACTATCCATCAAAATAATCAAAATTAAATGCCAATTGATCAAAATATAACAGCATAATTTATTAATATTAAGGTCATAAATCCATCACTAATAATAATTTAAACTAAAATATCCCCGTAAGCTGTTTGTCATGTAATTGTTATATGTCTGCATTGAAATAAATTGAGACAACGCAATATACAGGAAGCAGACACGACAACCTTGACACCTCCCCTCCTTCTCTTTCTTTATCTTCTCTTTCTCTCTTGTTTCATCTCCCCGACCCCCATTTTTATCCAGCCCAGCGTTGAATAAAAATAAATATGAATTTAACTCGAATCTTACATTAACCATTCTCAGCCCGCAACAAATCCTAAATGGCTATAGACACCCACCCCTAACATCCCTCTACCCCTCTCCCCTTTCCCTTTCTTTTTCTTTTTCCTTCAACCCCCTACCCTAGCTAAGCATTGGATAAAGATAAAAAAATAAAAATATAAATAGCTTTAAATTAAACTTTTCTAACGGCAATTATATTTGTCTTCCTTTTTCTTTCTCTTCTCTTTTTCTTTTCCTCGCCCCCCCTCTTTCTACCCCAGCTCAGCGTTGGATATAAAAAAAAATGAAAATATTAATTTCTAACGGCAATCATATTTTTAAAATCGGTCACATGACTTTTATTTCTTTCTCCTCTTCTTTTTTGCTTGACTTCATTCTCCCTGGAATTCAGCAACCAGGTTGGATCAAAAAATAATTCTCTGCCTGATGAGACCTCAGCTCTTGAGAGCTGTAGATCGATAAAATCGACATGCCAGTGTAGCAGACCTTGTACATGTTTGAATAAAAGCATTCACAATACAGCTCTATATTTTTTTATTGAGCACTCTTTTATAAACCCGGTTTGATTCCCTTTGGATTTCTACCCTGTGGATTTTTACCCTACCTGGATTAATATATATATATATATATATATATATATATATATATATATATATATATATATATATATATATATATATATATATATATGTGTGTGTGTGTGTGTGTGTGTGTGTATGATATATATATATAAATTTATATATATATATAGAGAGAGAGAGACGTCAGAAATACATATATATATGTGTGTATTTCTGACGATTTAAATCATTTGCAAATCATGTTTAAAATAAAGAATATACACAAAGTGTTAAAGTTGTTTGCAGCTGCTTGATGGCAATTTTTATTTCAAACATTATGAAACATAACATTTTTTAAACATCGAATCTCCTCAGCACAGAATTTTCATAAGTACTCATAAAAACAAACCAACAACAATGCCAAAACAAAGAAACAAATCACCATTCTCCGCAATCAATCCGACAGAAGATGGGCCACTGTGGCATCAGCTGACCAGGCTTTGTCGAAGTGAGTTATTCTCCTGTTCATTCCTAGGAGGTACACTTTCCTAGACTTTACATTCTCTCTCTGAGAAGGCGTTGGCTTATTAACAAGCACCTGAGGCGCCCCGACCGGGAAATGCCGATGGGAATGATCAAATTATTTCTGCAGAGCCAGACTGCACCATCTTTTTGGGGTGCTGTTTTTTTTCTTATCTCTCACTTTCACGGGCGACAAACCCCCAACAAAAAGGGGGCATTTTAAACAGCCATAATCGGTCCTGTCGACATTTCGAGGTGAGGGCGCCACAGGCGTTCCGCAGTAACCCACTCCAAAAAAAGGTTGTAATGCTGGGGGGGGGGGGGGCGAATAGACGGAAAGACTAACATACAGTGCCAAAAAGTGTAAGTGCTTTTCGATTATCATCATGGACAAAAAATAGAATAAAACAGCAAACTATTCGATTTAAAGGCAAAGTTCAAATCATGGTTAGGGGGATAGACCAACTGACATGCATAATAACAGAGACGTGATTGTGGTATTTTCAATTACTGGTGCGTGTGTATAAACCATTATACACCCGTGTCGTCGCCGGGAACTCAGGTTCTTGTTTGTCTGTGGATATAATCACTCGGACGCCGATGCTTAATTTTGAATAGAGGTTTATTGTAATAAAGATAAGTATAGTAACAGAAAACATTACGTGGAAGAAATAGATGCACAGATTGATAGATAGATAGACAGATAGATAGATAGCGAAAGAGAGAGTGAGAGAGAGAGAGAGAGAGAGTGAGTGATAGATAGACGGATAGCTCATCCAGCTGCACCTAGTTACACTGTGCGCGCCCGTCTCCCACATCGGACACGTCTTTTACGCTTGAAATCTTGCCAGTCAAGAGATTGAAAAAAATCTCCGTCTGGAAGTCACGTGGTTTTGTAAACTTCCGTCTGGGGTCACATCTGACCCTTAAGTGTCACTCAAACTTTTCCATTTAAACACGGTTTCGTTATGTAATAGTGATGATAATAAAAAATATGTATACAGAATGTATGCAAACATGACATAAAAGCAAATTATCTTTGATTCATGCTGGAATATTCACGAATCAAACAAGTGCTTAACCTTCTAGTAAAAAAAAAAAACAAACAAAAACCCACGAGTATTCTAAGATGCTGGTCCTGGGCATGACCGTAAAGTGCATCGGGTGGTGAAGCCCCAATTTGGGGGCTTTAAAGAGCGTGGAATCATCCTTTAGTTACCACTACAACCAAGACCACACTAACCCGAAGTGGTAGTACCTGTCAGGATCATATCTATAGGTTAAATAAAAACTATAGTTTGTAGACTATCTATTTACAAAACATATGCGTACAAAATAAATTAATCAACGATTGTGCAGTATAGTTAACAAGAAAAAAGAGATAAAAAATAAAACAAATAGACAACAAATAACTGTTACCAAACGATAGAAAATTTAATATTCTATCAATTTGTTAGTTTTAAACTTTTGGAAACTATTCATGTTTTGTTAGTTTAAAATGTATGTTGTTACTTTCATTTAACCGATTTCGTCAAAGAAAATGGCGGCGATTTTTTCCTTTTTAGGTGATCATTTCAAATATATAAAAAAGTAAAAATAAAATAAATAGATTTATAGTACCACTAACACTAAGTCCTGGGTAGTTTCCAGTCGGATTAGAGTATTTTTGTATTTTTTAAGCCTGAAATTAGCAACCACCTAAAAAAAGAAAATTTCACCGCCATTTTCCTGAACGAAATCGATTAAGTGAAGTAACGACACGCATTTTGAAATAACAAAACTTACAAATAGTTTTCAAAAGTTTAAAAATAACAGCTCGATAGAATATTAAATTTTTAATCGTTTGGTAACAGTTATTGGTTGTTTACTTGTTTTTGTTTTTCACCTCTTTTTTCTTGTTAAATATACTGCACGATCGCCGATTAATCTACAAACCAATCGTATACAGAACGGATGTAAAGTTTCGATATGATTGTATTGTCGTGCAAATAGATGTCGCTAACGATTCTTAAGTTAGAACAAAATAACAATGAACATTGTCTAAACGAGTCTCTTATCAGATGCTGGATTGATATCTTGATCCATAGATCCACGCCTTTTTGTTTACATATTAATAACGAGGAGACAGGATGCATTTTGATTAGCAACACACACGCGTGTGTATTGCTGTCTTTATGTTTCAAGTATGTACAGGAAGTCCGGAAGTCACCGGTGTCCGGTTCGCTAGTTCTAATCTCATTATAACTAATATAAAATGACTCAACGACGATTGACATGCCGTAAAACCAACAACCAACGTTACGGTGTGACCATCCAATTTGCGCGTTTAGCGATGTAAATGCTATTTCAAATTGAAGTATGACAAACTGAATTACCGAAATACGGACTGACAGACAGACAGAATCTTTCACAATTTAACTTAAAATGAAAAAGTGGACACATAAATAAACCGCTGTTCATTTTAAATTCGAAAATCGTGAGAACAAATACCCCCCCCCACATATATATATATATATATATATATATATATATATATATATATATATATATATATATATATATATTTTTATAAACAATATTAAATTATTTTTATCTACATACGCCAGCGTTTCAAGCTTTGATCGCATCGGCGTAGGGAATGATAATCTCAGACGATCGCAAGGTTTGAACCCCTGCTACTGGATCAACTTAGACTCAACAAGCAAGAGCCATAAGCAATCGGCCACGGAACATTTCCACATCGAGAAGGGACTGACTAGAGATTCAACGAACGTTGTCGGAATATGCCTTATAGCCACGTGTCAGTCTATTTTGTAACTTCCCCGAACAGGGCTCAACTTCAATCTTATTAAAGGGGGTTATAACAATATTAATTTGTAAGTAAATAATATTAAATTATTTTTTTATCTACAAACGCCAGCGTTTCAAGCTTTCCCCTTAATCTATCTATCTATCTATCTATCTATCTATCTATCTATCTATCTATCTATCTATCTATCTATCTATCTATCTATCTAGTTTCATTTTACGTCAATCGAAATTCTCAGAAATCAAGAGGCCCCTTCCTGGGGCTAACACTTGATCTCTATATGAAATACATAGATATTCGAATGTTCGATTAAAGTTCTCCTTTACTTGTCAAACGTTGAGTTAGTAAATAAATTAAGAATATTAATTTTCGTCTCCCCAATAGACCAGTTAACTATGTTATAGTATATCTTTCTTGTGGTCATACTTGATTCCAGGACAAGAATTCATCTAGTCTGGTGGAGTATCCAGCAAAGTGCTGTTACTTGAGGTAACATTACTTGGAGAACGTGCACCATTCCTCGTATGAGTCAGTGTATAGCCGTGTCGAGGGGATCTTATTTGGGCTTCGCATACTAGGTTATTTTGAATATTTGGTCAGGGTTTATGTAGGGTAAAGTATCCTCATGTCAGGTTGTCCTGACAAACACTTGTACAGACAGACCGAAGACACTCGAGGATGGTGTCTATATATGTATGTGGTGTGTGTCGATGTAAGTAATAAACAAACAAATAAACAAACTAAATGACATGAATAGGAACAAAAGTTGAATATCACTTACATAACTTACTTAACAACGCCTCCTCCCCAGATACAACACAGATGGTTATTGTGCGCACGTGTGTTAACACACACATACATACACACGTACATACATACATTCTCTCCCCGCTCCCTCCCCTCTCTCTCTCTCTCTCTCTCTCTCTATATATATATATATATATATATATGAGTTTATAGGTTTAAAATGGGATTACAATCACCTTCCAGAAGTAAACATCACCAAAAATCAGTTTTGTTACGCACCTTTCGAAACGGTCTTCATTAATTACACCGGCAAAAACATAGAATTAAAGTATTCAGAATTGTCCATACCGTAACATAGACTATGTCCTCTCTTCGGAAACGTATATAAAAGATCCAACAATGAACCACATATGTCAAATAAAGACTAGCAGAAGAAAGAACAGTCACCATCATTTTCAAAGGAATCTAAGTGGAAATATAGTCTGTCCTGAAAAGGAATTAATTGCGGTCGATCGTGTTAGTATCCATAATCAGTCGCATCTGTAGTAAAGAGTTCTAATCCAAGGGGAGTAACATGTTAATCTCCACACACACACACACACACACACACACACACACACACACACACACACACACACACACACACACACACATATATATATATATATATATATATATACGCCCCTCCCTCCGCTTTTCTTCCCCCTTCTCTCTCCATCTTTGTTTCTCTCAAACGCGATTTTTTAGGGTTGTCAGGTTGGCTTTTTAACACCAAATTTAGCCTTTTCTAAAGCAGTTTGAACTTAGAATATTGTTTTGGCATCTTTAAAAATCTGAGTAAAATGCAAAAAAAAAAAAAATCGCTCGATATTGTAATGTGAAATGAATAACTTCTAAATCTTAAAAATCTTTGATTATGGAAAAGTTTTTGTTGGGTGGAATCGCACTGATTTGTGTGTATCTGTTTACGTGTCTGTGTGTATTTGTGCGTGGTGTGTGTGTGTTGGTTGGGGACAGTGGATGTTGCTTATAAATTACAATCTAGAATTATTTTCACTCCAAATGTTAAGAATTTATGCACAATATAGAAAAAAACAAACTAATAATGAATTAATAAGAGTTCGTTTTTAAAAGAAATATGGAAATTATTTTGAAGTCGCTTACATATCCACGATTGAGTATATTACGAAGTTATTTTCTTCTATAATAAATAGAAATACGACCTTTTAATCTATTGTCAGTGCGACAAATGGCTCAACTTTATATGTAAAGATATATAGATTCTAGAGACTCGGGAATGGCAATTAGTTTAGGAGAAAGAAAACTCTGTGGTTTCTGGCTCATTGGTTTCGCGACAATCAATTGAAACGCTCGTGTCTTTTTGGCATTTCTATAACTTCTGTGTGGGATTGTAAAACCCACACGAGAAATTAACACACACACACACACACATCCACACACACACACACACACACACACACACACACACACACACACACACACACATATATATATATATATATATATATTTTTTTTTTTTCTTCTCCACGTTACTCTTTTCCCCGTTTTTAAGCGATATTCGCCGACGTATCCCTTGACAATGTATCGGTTGAAAGGTACTTTGGAATTTAGTCTGTTACTTTTAGTCGATCTGTTTATTCTTTTTAAAAGATTTTAATCGATTGTCTTGCGACGATTAAATTACTACAAATTTCCTCTCTTTTTTTTTCTTGTGATATTGTCCTCGACTCGCGATGACTCCGTTCATCCTATTTAAAACTTTGATAAAATTCTGTACCACAAAAAAAAAATTGTTCACACACACACACACACACACACACACATATATATATATATATATATATATATATATATATATATATATATATATATATATATATATATATATATATATATATATATATAAGAAAATTTACCAGAATGAATGATCACATTTGACAACAGATACGAAATGGCTGGTAGTCTATGAATAATGGATCTTATGGTTTCTTTTGAGGAACGGTTTTTGTTGGAAATACATAAAAAAGTTTTTTGTTTTTTTTTGCTTGTGGGTTTTCTCCGGATCTTCTGATGAGCTACATGAGCGAAAGATCCTAGTAAGTATATGTTTATTCCTGGATGTTCGTTTCCGCGCGAAACAATTGTCAAGAGTTACATTGAATTTTTAAAAAATACGGGAAGTAAAAATATGAATAAAGACTTGGTCATTGGAATCTAAAATTCCAAGTTCCCGGGGCTCCGGTGGTAATTCATGACGTATGGAGCCGAGAGTTCTTTTTGGGGCCATCTCAAGCGCTTTCTCTCTTCGCGATTTGTTTTTCTCGCTGTGTTGTTGTTATTTAAAATGTGTTTTCTTAGATCCATACTCTATGAATTACCGCAAGAGACCCGGAAACTTACTCGTCGAGGCAAAGATATAAAAAAAAATAACGAAAAGAAAAAATTCCGTCGTCTTTAATCAGACATGTATTGAGAACAACTTGCTGCGTAACTTCAAGCAAACTACCATTTCATTATATATATATATATATATATATATATATATATATATATATATATATATATATATATATATATATATATATAGTGCTGTATCTGTGAAGGATTGTGACATTTCTGTAGGAAATCTTGAGTAAGAGAGCTTAATATAATACAGAGAAAGAATAAAAGTTTAAAAAAACCCAGACCAACAGTAAAGCCATTTTACATTATAATTTTATTTCTTTTCACCAAGTCGAGAATCATTAGATGTGGCACGATACACGCACGCACGCACACCCACACACACACCCACACACACACACACACACACACACATATATATATATATATCGTGTAATTTAGTGTTATAGGAGAAATATAATAGTGCTCAATTACATAACAAGTGTGCTCAATTACTTGTGCAAGTGAATATATATATATTTTTAATGGACACTTTACATTATTATAATTCCTGTCTTATGTATAAGACTGATCTTAGTTCACACTTGCGTTTGTGTAGATAAATGAAACGGTTAATTATTTCAAGGGGACCGGCCATATAGAGAATTCACTAAATCTGTACCTACGAAGAGGAACCGTTTTTAGCCGGCGTCGGCTTTTATCACTCAACCAACGGATCAGTTTCGAATACTGTACCAGTCTCGTTGTGGATTATTAATCACTATTATACAGGAGTGTTACACGGATCTGAGAGAGAGAGAGAGAGAGAGAGAGAGAGAGAGAGAGAGAGAGAGAGAGAGGGGAGAGAGAGAGGAAGTGTGAGAGAGAGTGAGTGAGTGAGTGAGAAGGAGAGAGAGAGAGAGAGAGAGAGAGAGAGAGGGGTATATACGGACTGAGACAGAAAGCCAGATACACAGCCTGAAAAACATAGACAGATAGGAATAGAAATAGAACTAGAAAAAAAGAAAGAGATAGAGAGAGCGAGAGAAGGAGAGAGGATAGTCGAGCGCGCGAAAGATAGATAGATAGATAGATAGATAGAGAGAGAGAGAGAGAGAGAGAGAGAGAGAGAGAGAGAGAGAGAGAGAGAGAGAGAGAGGGGAGATGAAAATGACTGCCAACTGTGGCAATAAAAATAACAGCATTAAGATAACGTAAAAATGCGAATTATGTCGATAAAAACATGTCGAAGTTAAAATCATTCTCTAGCAAAGAAAGCCCTTCGTGTGCCTTTTCATTTGGAAGCGAATTGTCGCTTCTGTCTGGTTGACAGAAAGATAAGGTCAAGTTGTATTCACTTGCGCGAATAAGTTTCACGACGTCACCAACTCTCCATTTTTGTTTTTCTATTTCGTTTCGTTTCTTTCCTTTTCGCTTCGTTACTTTTTGTTTTAAACGCTGGACGATGGTATTTGCAAGATTTGTTTTTGTCTGCTGCTGCCGCTTTAATTTTTTTCTGATGGCTTCAAACGTGACGTCACCAACTTTAATAATGCTACCGAGACTTTCAGATGAAGGTTAATTATCGGAGTTGAAATCGGCTGAGGTCTTAAGACACCCCCCCCCCACACACATTCAAGAGAAGGTATTTTAATTTTTCTATTGTAATCTATGTATCTATTCATAGCATATTTCTAATTCTCAAAAATACACATGCCCATAGTCACGAAGAACAAATGTAGTAAAATATTATGAAGTCAATCGTATACCCAGCTTTATTAATATTTTCCAATAAAGGCTAACAATTATGTGAAAAGCGCACCAATTAAGGCTAACAATTCAATATGTAGAGCACTACTGGAAGCTGCCGCTGAAAAGATATGGAATATAGTTCGTTACTTAACTGCATATAGGCCTAAAATACTTTCACACACCACATTGTAGAACCAGGTGTTCATTCATGAAAGAGTAAGCGCTCCCAGCTAACCATGTGCCACCCGCCATATCTTACAAAATAACACACAAGCCGTATTTGTCCACTGTATGTCTTTGACTTAATCATTGAGTTGAGCACTAGCATTTCAAATCCAAACTTATCTACTCTCTCCGGATAGCGTACTCGAAGTTTATCTAAAAGACCAAGAATTTCCCGTACAGTTCCACCATGACTTTTCATCCTCCGTAACAACCTGTATGCTGTTGGGACGAAATTATCAATACTAGAAAAGCATCGGGAAAGTCTGAGAAACTCACTAAAATCGACTCATAAAAAGTAAATGAAGGTTTATTTCTAACTAATATGGCATCAGAACAATATGGAAATTAAATGCATCTCGATTGTCAAACAATTTATACCTAAATTCATCTTCGTGAATCTCAATTTTAAGATCCAAAAATGTAACCCTGTTTCTTTTGTACTCGAGTTTCAATTCCAAGTTTGGGAGATAGCTATCCCTTCGTGTTTAAAGAAACGCATTCCCAACCACTAACGTTTTAAAGATCATCAAAAAACCTGAAGTTTCCATTATTATTAAATAAATGTCGTTCGTCTGTATTAACTGATCAGTTCTGGCATAAATCAATCCTCATAGCAATGAAGGTAAAGATTTGCCCAAATGGAGCGAGATCTATACCCATTGGTATGTCTATTCTTTGTCTTGGAAGTAAATGTCCAGCAATAAAATAGAAAGTTTTAATTAAAAATCTAACAGCAAGATTTCGAAAAAAAATTCTGCTACCTTCGAGACCCAAAATGCCTTCTTGCCTGAACACGAAACAAACTTTTTCTTACCCCCTTTGAATGCTTTGTGAATGACTTTGTTTAAAACAAGGGGTTCAAATAAAACTGATGATATTGTATTTTGTACAATCTTTATTTTCATCCTTTACTTGTTTATATATATATATATATATATATATATATATATATATACCATAATTTGCAACGTTTCCATTCAATCTGTGCCTTATATAGTACTTAAACTGTTAATCATAAACGTTTTCAATTATAAAGTTTTTCCTTGTAGTGTAACTTTAGTTATTAGTCAGCCCTCGAATTTGATTTGTTCTCCAGTGACGCTTTTGGCTACATTTTATTGTCCTGAATAAAGTCGGTTTTCCAATTTTCTTCCATGTCTGAAGATTTATAATTAACAAATCGGAGCCTGAGTCAAGTTGCATTTTAATATTTCTATTCAGTATTCTTACTTGAACAAACTTCCTAATATTTTCAACTTCGTCACAATTAGCGATTCTAATAAAACTTAAAAAAAATTATTTTTTACTCTGCAGTGTGTATTTTTATGCTTCAGACGATTGCACTTAATTTCTGGCGAACTGATTGACGAGATCGGGACTTTGACTGCTATATATACCGATACAGAACGGATACTGAATTCCGCCATGACGCAAAAAGATGTGGCACAAGACCGGAAAGTGGGAAGAATCAAGCCAGCGCTCATAAAGAACAGGCACTTTGGCCTACTAAAAATAGCAGCAACAACCTCGTCAGCATTCGCCGGTTGGGTCGCTTCAGGTATTTACCAATAAACTTACTCCACCCCAAAGAATGGAGGCAAGGCATGGAAGGATGCACCTCCTAGGATTACTCAGGACAAAATAAAAGGAAATGGAACAGTTTCTGTCAGACTGATTGTCGAAATCGGATCCTCGACTGGTATATATATATCGACACAGAACGGCAAATGAATGCCGCCATGACGGTATTTACTTTTTTCTCACCGAAAGAAAGATGTAGCATAAGACCGTCAATTTGAGAGAATCAAGCCAGCGCCCCTAAAGAAGGGGCACTCTGGCCTCTTAAAAATAACCTGGACAGCCTTGTCGGCATTCCCCGGTCAGCGCGCCTCAGGCAGTTTGGAATAAACTAACTCCACCCAAAGAGGAGAGGCAAGGCCAGGGAATATGTACCTGTGCAGTTCCGTCGGCAGTATCCGGTTGCAATAAACTAACTCCACCCCAATTAGGGGAAGCAAGACATGGGATGGTGCACTTTCTAGCACAACCCAGGACTAATACCTCGCCTAGACAAAAAAAAAACTGATCGTCGACTTGTATGCGGCTGTCAACGCGAACGGACGGCAAATGAATGGCGCTAGCGAGGGTATTTACTTCCTTCCCACCACAGGAAGATGTGGCTCAAGGCCGGAATGTGTCGAGAGTCAAGCCAGCGCCCCTAAAGAAGGTACACTCTGGCCCTTTAAAAATTGCCTGGGCAGCTCCGTCGGCATTCCCCGGTCAGGTCGTCTCAGGCAGTTAGCAATAAACTAACTCCACCCCAAAGAGGGGAGGCAAAGCGAGGAAGGTTGGACCTCCTAGGACTACTCAGGACAAATATCTCAGCCCGACAGATAAAAGGCCACCGAAATGGCCTCGTTTCTGGCGGACTGATTGTCGAGATCGGAACCCCGACTCGTATGTCTCTCAACCTCGACGGTAGCCAAAACGAATGACGCCGGCGTGTGCCACAACACTTAGTCGTAACTCTATTCATAGTGTCTGAAAGAGTCCATCTATTTCCGAAATAGGATAGACAAACATCACACCATAACATATTAACATTTTCCAAAAACTATTTGAAGTTGATTATTATTTCTAAAAGAAGAGAATTCATTTGAGTTACTTTAACTCCCGGATTTTTCAAAGAAAATATTCTTCTTCTCTTCTTGGAAATAAGTTTTTTCAAGAAGAGAAGAAGGATATTTTCTTTGAAAAATCCGGGATTTAAAGTAACTCAAATGAACTCTCTTTTGAATATTAAGAAATAAGATTTTTTGTTGTTTCAGTTTCCTCGGGTTCACGTGGTGTTTCTTCCATGTTTCTCTTGCAACTTTCATGTGGCTTGTTAGTGTTCGCATTTTATGTGGGTTGGTTTCCACATTCAAGAATTTTCCTTTTTTCAGCTGTTTTCATCATTGCCGTCCGTTGTATAGTCTCAGTCTTCCCTTTAATTCCAATTTCTCCAAGTCTTTTTTCCATTTTTTTCGGGGCTGCTCCTAGTGCTCATACGATTATTAATATATTTATTTTTTTCATGTTCCGTATCCCTTTCAGTTCTCTGGCAAATCCCGTGAATTTGCTTCGTTTTTATGTCTCCATGATCTTTACCCTGCGGTCTGCTGGGGCGGCAAAATCTACAATTTTGGTAGTTTTTTTCCTTTTTAGTTAACTATTATAACGTCCAGTCTCCTTGGTTGGATGAATTTGTAATTTTCATTTTCCAGTACTGTCTCCGGTTTGCATGTGTACCATTTGTCTGCATGTTCAAAATGGAGCCGTTTGCATAGTTCGCAGTGTACTGCTTTTCCCACGCAGTCGTGTCTGTTCTTGTATTCTTTTTAGGCTAGTTTGTTGAAATCATTTATTATTTGATTTACCGTTTCGTCTCTTTGTCCACAAAGTCTGCATTTACTATTTTCCTGGGTTTGATCTATTTTAGCTTTATGTATTTAGTTCTAATCGCATTGTTCTGCACAGCTGTCAGTAGCGATTCCGTTTCTTTGTTCAAGTGCCCTTTTCTTAGCCATGTCCAGTGTTTTCGTACGTCTCTTCTCTTGCCATTCATATAAATCGTTCATGTAGCTGGTTCTCTTCCTACTTTTCTTTTCTTGTATTTTTGTATTTTTGTTTCTGATTTTACTGCTTCCTGTTCATTTTGACGGCATCTCTTGCTGCGGTGATCAGTCTTTCTGTGTTATGTATTTTTCCAAATTTGTTTTGATGTCTTCCACACAGTCTTTTATACTTACCAATCCTGTTTCCCCTTCGTTCCTTTTCACGTAGAGTCGGTCAGTATCATCTTTCGGGTGTAATGCATTGTGCAATGTCATTAGCTTTCTAGTCTTCTGGGCAAGATTCATCAGTTCTTTTATCCAGCCTATGGATTGTCCGGAGTATCTTATTAGTAATACTGCTATATAATTTTGTTTCTAAGAGCCTCCTTGTTCTTCGCAAATATTTTTTTCCAATCTTCCATTTCATTTCTGTAGATTTGATGGTGTCTGCTTCCAGAACTCCCAACTATTTATACCTATACTGTTCGCTTAGCGCCCTTATCTGCTCTTGGTTGGACAATTCCATACCTTCTATTGTCTCCAGTTTTCCCATTTTCATCTCTAGCAGTGCCCACATTTCCATTCCGTATTCCATTTTAATGTCCTGGCTGAAGACCCTGGTTGTATTTATCAGCTGTTCCATTTCCCTTTTACTGTTTGCAAATAGTTTCAGGTCGTCCATGTACATGAGGTGGTTTATTCTTTTTTCTGTGTCTGTAAACTTGTATTCGGCATCACATTTACGGTCTTACAATTATTTCTTGACTCTATAAATTTCTGTCTATTAGTAGCTGACTTATGGCGGCCGAATTTACGGAATGCTTGTTGCCTCTCAGCAATGGCAGCTGCGCATTCCGAGGTGAACCATTGGGGAGAGTGAGGCTTGCTAAAGAATTTTCGTATGGGGACATGGGCTTCAATGCCTGCTTTGACCCATTCAGTTAATTCATTTGCACACTGGTCAGCAGGGAATGAGAAGGTTTCCCTCCATGGGGCGTCGCTGATGTGACTCTGATTGACTCAAAATCAGCCTGCTTGTAGTATCTCGTTATTTTGAGCAACGGTTCATCAGCTTTTGGACGACGTTTTAGGGTGATATGAATCATTAGCACAATGTGATCAGCGTTTCCGAGTGGGCTATGAGCTTTCGTCACACAAGCCTCGGGCAGTGAGGTTAAGAAAAGGTCTAGAAGTGAGGCTTGCTGGTCTACTCGATCGGGGATGCGGGTCGGAAAATCGACATTCTGAGAGAGGGAGTGAGCTAAGGAGAAATTATACGTAGAGTTGCCGGCTGTCTCAGTAAGGCTGGAGAATCCCAACCAGTCACAGTGGTATGCATTAAAATCCCCAAATACATGTATCTGGGCATTCAGGTCAATTGAGAGTGCTCTATCTATGCTTTCAGAGACAGAGTTTAGCAGGGTACAGTCCTGGGTCGAAGGGGAACGGTATAAGAAATATAAGTAACTGACGCTGTGATGTAAGGTCAATCTAAAGCACATGTAGTCTTGGTCATACGATTCTAACCTATGTTCTCTAGTCAGATGGAGGGTGTTCCGAACATAAACTCCTAGCCCGTGCATATGTTTGTCAGAGTCTTTACGGTAGAATTGGGGGTAGTCAGTCATGTCAAAGTGGTGAGAGGAGATTGAGGATTTAAGGATTGTTTCACTTAGAGCTAGGATATCCGGGGAGTTTGTCAGGAGAAAGGTTTCTACGTCGTTGATGTTGGTTCTAAGTCCCCAGATATTTGTGAATGCGAGCCTCAAGGGCGGAGGCGAAAGTGTTTTTTTTTTGTTGGCTGTCTGGTTTAGGTTTGATTTTATTTTTTTGTAATGACATGTTTGTTTTGTTATAGAGTGGGTTGGGCAAGGTGGGTCCTTGTTTGATGCCAATAAGCTCACACAACGAGTCCATTAGTCGCGACCTGGTCCATGGTGGTTGTGGCCTCGGATAATCCCACCGGAGATAATTTCAGGGTCCCTTTCCATGCGCGACATGGCACATACAACTACCCACGGTATTATGCAATTGATGATGGAGTAGCCGTTCTTAGCGCTATCCAAGAGTTTGGGCTTCTGTCCTGTCAGTCGGAAACAGCAGCCAGACAAGCTGTCTAACCTGTACACTCAACCTGTCGGAACAAGAGCGACCCAGACTGGTCATGTAAGACTTAGTGACGAAAAACTTTCCCCAAGTTGTCCAAATAGAGAGAAAGAGAAACGGCGTTCATTGTCCTAGTAAAGAAAACAAGGCTAGGCACTGAGTGTTTTTGAGGCGACCCAGCGCTCGTACCTCTGCACCTGGCTAATAGACAAAGAAGGGGTGCAAAGGCCGATGATAGGCAGAACCTATCTACTCCTTAAGCAATTGTAGGTTTACAAACAGGATATTTTGTTCGAGATTCCAACTCTAGGAAGGTTGTCGATTAGGACTAAGGAGGCCTCCCTCCCCAACGGTTTACTGCTATTGGTATTGTACTGACTTCCTTCATGCTCCATATTCATTTCAGTTCTTTGACTAGTTCCGTGTATTTGCTTCGTTTTTCCGTTTCTCTGATCTTCACTCTGTTGGCTGCTGGAACGGCGAAGTCTACGATTTTGCAAGATTCTTCCTTCTTGTTGATTATTATAACATCCGGTCTTCTTGCTTGTTTTAATTTGTCTGTTTGTATATCCATATCCCAGATGATTTTGTGTTTTTCGTTTTCCAGTACTGTTTCTGGTTTATGTTTGTACCAGTTGTCTGTGTATTTGAAATTCAATTGTTTGCACTGTTCCCGGTGTACTGCTTTCCCCACACAGTCATGTCTGTTCTTGTATTCTTTTTGGGCTAATTTGCCACATTCACTTATTATATGATTTACTGTCTCGTCTCTTTGTCAACACAGTCTGCATTTACTGTTTTCCTGGGTTTTATCTATTTTAGCTTTAATGTAGTTTGTCCTAATTGCATTATTCTGTGCAGCCATCAGTAAAGATTCCGTTTCTTTGTTCAAGTGTCCTTTTCTTAGCCATGCCCATCTATTTTTGTTGGTTTCTTCTCTTGTCAGTCTTCTGAAGCGTCCATGTAGTTGTTTATCTTCCCACTTTTCTTTTCTTGTCGTTTTGCTTCTGGTTTCGGTGCGTCCAGAGTTGTTCGTTGTAACGGTGTCTCTTGCTGCAGTGATAAGGATTTCCATGTGTTGAGTTATGTATTTCTCCAGCTCTTTTTTGAGTTTTCCACACAATCTTCTATACTTACCAGTCCTATTCCACCTTCGTTTCTTTTCATGTAGAGTCTGTCCGTATCGTCTTTTGGATGTAGTGCGTTGTGCATGGTCATTAATTTTCTAGTCCTCTAGTCAAGGTGCCTGAGTTCCTCTTTGGTCCAGCCTATGAATGGTCCAGAGTATCTTATTAGTGCTACTGCCCAGCTGTTTATTCCTGTTACTAGATTCCTGTTATATAATTTCGTTTCTAGGAATTTTCTTGTTCTTCGTAAATATTTTTTTCCAATCTTCTCTTTCATTTCTGTAGATTTGATGGTGTCTGCTTCCACAACACCAAGATATCCTTTTCGCCTAGCGCCCTCATTTCCTCTTGGTTGGGGAGTTCCATGCCCTCTGTTGTCTCCAGTTTTCCTTTTTTTTATTTCTAGTAGTGCACACTTTTCCATTCCGAATTCCACTTGGATGTTCTGACTGAAGATGTTGGTTGTATTTATCAGCTATTCCAGTTCCTTTTTGCTTTTTGCAAATAGTTTCAGGCCATCCATGTACATCAGGTGGTTTACTCCTAGTTATGTGTCTGTAAACTTGTATCCGGCATCACATTTTCTGAGTATGTAGTTGAGTGGCATTATAGCTATTATAAACAATAGTGATGATAGGGAGTCTCCTTGGAATATGCCTCTCTGTATTTTTATCATCATCATCATCATCATCATCATCATCATCATCATCATCATCATCATCATCATCATCATTATTATTATTATTATTATTATTATTATTATTACTACCACCACCACCTCCGCCAAGGAGGTTATGTATTAGGTAGAATTTATCACTATGTTTCTTTGTGTATGGCCTAGCGTCTATATTGCTTGACAAATCGTCACCAAACTATCAGTTATGGTCTTACTTACAACTGATTTAATATGGGGATATCTAGGTCAACGGTCAAAGTCAACGACATTGAAAAATGTAAAAGTCACACTTTTGGCGATAACTTCGGTTTTGTTCATTGTAGTGAGTCGCTTTAGTCAATGAAGTCATGTATCTTATATGACCTTTTCTTGACTTTGTCATTTGACCTTGAAACTAACAACTTCGGTCATGTTGTAAGTTTTAACTGAATTTCAACTTATCATTTGTCTAAATTTGACGTATGGATCTGTTGCTCTTCTATAATATTTCAACCTGATTAGAAAGATAGTTTTTGAGTTATCAACGTTTTCTATGGAATAACTTCGAGAATACTTCATGCAATATGGAGAAGTAATGCCCAGATTGGACTTTAGTCCATCCTTACGTTGTCAGGCAGAGCTATGCAGTTTCATGTGTGACTTATGTTCTTGTTGTTGTTGTCGTTATTATTATTATTATTATTATTATTATTATTATTATTATTATTATTATTATTATTATTATTATTATTATTATTATTATTATTATACAATATAAGATATATATATATACACATATATATACATATATATATATATATATATATATATATATATATATATATATATATATATATATATATATATATAGAGAGAGAGAGAGAGAGAGAGAGAGAGAGAGAAAGAGAGAGAAAGAAAGAGAGGGAGATTAGAAAGGAACAAAGGGAAGGTGAATTAAAAACAAGAATAACGAAAGAATGATAATTGAGAATAAAACCTAATTCCGCAGATTGTTTGAGATTCAAGACATTTTGGTTTGTTTTCCAAGAGAATTCCTCATCTCCCATGAACGAGACACGCCGCAGTTTCACACTTTTCATGTTTTAACGATAAAAACAAGAAAACGACGAAACGAAAAACAAACAGAAAAGAAACAAACAACGAGAGATGAAAGCAAATATTTCTCAACTCTATAATAAAGACCAATGTGTATTTATTTGTATATATATAATTATCTACAATGTCACGCAAAACTTAACTAGTAAAAAAAACTGCTGGACGATACCCCTTTTAAGTGTGTATTAGAAGGGAGAAAGCAAATAAAAAGTCAGACAACTACCGTCATCTGAAATTAATTCGGAAAGAAACTTTCACTCTGTTTCCATAATGAGACTTTTTCTTTATTTATTTTCCTTTCTTTTTTCAATGTCGAGTGATACGCGTTTCTTTCTTTCTATTTAAAAAAACAAACTTTCCAGTTTAAGACGTCTTCTTTCTTTTTTTAATTACAACGATTGAGACGTTATTTTACATGAATATGACTAATAGTGCGAACACTGGCGAAGCATGCCCCCCCCCCCCGTCATTTTGGATGAAGAGTGTACACTCGTAAAACATAAAACAGAATGAGAACAGATACACGGAGAGCCCACACCTCCACCAATGGCAAACACATTTTCGACGATAACATTGGTCAGATCCGCAGCTGAACCGGAGTTCTGTCGTTCAAGATACAGAGATTAAAAATAAATGTGTTATATATTCAGGTTATCGGCAAGAAAGAACGTATTCAACATAGCGTTATAAAAGATATAACAGTTTCTTTGTTCGTAGTCCGACAAGTCTAGAAATAAAAAAGAAGTTATTTTTCAATTTGTGATCTTCGTAGTTAATTGGTTGGAAAGGATTCTCTCCACGTAATATCAAACAGGGTAATGAGAGTTCTTTTGAACAGATTCTTCCAACGTAATATCAAATAAGGTGGTGACAGTTAGTTGGCTGACAGTTTGATTAGTTTCAGGGGAAAATACGTGTCGCCATTTACTGTTCTCTCTGCTGCTTCTATCTTCACTCCCGTCAGTGGTCGCTAATCCCAATCAAACTGCTTTTTCTCACACTGCGTTTTCTCACACCAGCAGACGTATCTGCGACATTGACCATCTGTCTGATTCTGTGATTCAACTACTATATAAGAATAATAAAGATTACTACTACTACTACTACTACTACTACTACTACTACTACTACTACTAGAAATTCCACGGTTTCTTTTTCATTTATTTTTTTCTGGGGCTTTTTTCTGTGACTCTTTTTTTCTGTGACTCTTTTTTCTGTGTTACTTTCTTTTTCTGTGACTTATTCTTCTGTACCTTTTTTCTGTAACCTTTTCTTTCTGTAACTTTATAGTTGCTTTATTAAATACTAAACGTTCGGCAGAATAGCGACAATAGATGCATTGAAATATATTATAGTCTAATATATTCTTTTTTTGCATTGCATCTTGGACGATCGGGCGATCTCATCTTAAAACAAAAAAAGATGGGATCGCCTGAGTTGGGATTGGTGATACCATACGTATAAACACAAACATGACACCTTCACAGCAAATAACCGTTTGGCTACCGTCACTGCAAAAATACTTTCCATTCTTCCCCTGTGTCCCTAAAACCCAACGAAACTTCCATGAGAAGAGGTTATTTCCAAGATCTTCTCATCTGTGGAACACAAAACCGCGGGGTTGCTTCCCAGCTGACTACAACATGGTCGTTTTCAAGTCCAATATCAACAAATACTTATCGAGCCGTCCTCTTAAGTAATCAAATTCTGCCCATTGCTTCTAATCCCCTCATAGTATTGTTCATCATCCAACTAACAATCTCATTAACTCTTATCCTCGAGTGAGCTTTGGGCCTTGATAAGTGGTGACTCATTAGTATGAATACAAAAGAATAATATAGAATATAGAATAATATAGAAGTAACAATATATATATATATATATATATATATATATATATATATATATATATATATATATATATACATACACACACACTAGTAGAGACGTATTATTTTTAGCTATGCAAGAAGAATATCTGAAATCAGAGTAGAATAAATAGTAGTAGTGATTGTGACCCAACGGGTCACAGGTACGTAGATATAATATAACATATACAAAAAGAATATATATCTATATATTCTTTTTTAGAACCAATGCGAATCTTTAATTTAATAATTTTAGAAATATTCCAGTCGAATCTATCTATGTCTTATAAATAGACAACTAATCTAGTTTAAGCTAGGAGAAAAGTGTAGTATCTGTCTGACGCTGAACTTCGTCTTTTCAGTCCCCAGTCAGTGAAGAAATAGTCCTTCTTGACTGAGGAAGCTTTTATTTTTCTTCTAATTCTGAGTGCACTATTTTTAGGGAGCTGGATTTTCCCCACATTAAAAACTGCCCCTGTGTCTAATTCTTCTTTCGTGGGGAGGCACGTAAATAGGAACGAATCTAGCTTAACATATCTCCGAAAAGTGTTCGCTGGGGCATGCGCTTGCTACATGCTTTAGCGAACTGTAACAATTCGAATCTTACTTTTTGTATAAGCTTTTGAGTGTTTATCTTCTTTTTGTGTAATCTTTTGTCAGGGAGAAGTAACCCTTTTAATCCCCTTGTTTACTGAACTGAAAAATACTCATTCAAAAAGCAGCCTATCGCATGTACATACACTCCGTTTCTTTTCACACGCAAAATATATTTCAGGGGAACCGCCTAAAAATGGATGTCCTACATCAAATCTGTTGCTAAGGTAGCTGGAAAAATTGTGGGATCATTCTATCGCTGCAGCAATCCTCTACCTGTATTAGTGTAAGATGCGTCCTAAGTTGGGGTACTACTGCCACATCTGGGGAGGCGTAGCTCAAAGCACCGTTTCTTGCATTGAGAGAATACAAAATCAACTTTGCAATCTAGTGGAAAATGACCTTTTCCCTTCCCCGCTGCCACTTTCTCATCAAAGAGACGGTGTTAGTCTTTTTCTATCTTGTCGTTATTTTTGGCAGCTCGACGGAACTACAATCTCTGCTACCCCCCATCCCTGTAAAATCTTCACAGCAAGTACCCGTCTTGTCTACTGTCACTGTAAAGAACTTTCCATTCTTCTTCTGTGTACCTGAAACTAAAAAAACTTCCTGGAGCAGATCTGCTTTCCAAGAACTTCCCACACGTGGAATACAATATTGCGGGGTTGTTTCCCAGTTGTCTAAAACATGATTGTTTTCAATCCAATATCAACAAATCAAGCTGCCCTCTTAAGTAATCGAATTCTGCCCATTCCACTTATCGCTTCCAATCTTCTCATATTATTGGTCATCATTCAACTGACAATTTCATTAACTCTTATGCTCGCGTGACTCATTAATGTATATATATATATATATATATATATATATATATATATATATATATATATATATATATATATGTGTGTGTGTGTGTGTGTGTATAAAAAATCAATATGAAAAATATATTTTTTATATATTTTCACAATTTATTTTCTATATTTTGACATTAGGAATATCAATTTTCCCTTATATAGAAAAAAGTTTTTTTCCAAGAAAGAAGAACAAAATTTTCAGCCGTAATACTTCGGCCTTCGTCAGTGTACTGAAGAATTGTGGGTGCACGGTTGGAGATGGGTGGTGGAAGTAGGAGAGAAAAAAAAAGGGGAAAAAACAGTGAAATGATAAACACGCATGTGTCTGTCTCTATGGTCGAGTAGACCATAAATTTATTCCATGTGTGACATGGCATGAGGGTGTGAACAGACGGATAAGCATAAAAAAATACGATACACGTATCCACGCATACACACAAACACACCGGTACACTGGCCCGCGCCCATCAACTCCCACACACATGCATATCTCCATACCAACACATAGCAGGGGAGAGAGAAGGGAGAAGAGAGATTGGGGTGGTCGGACAAATTGTCTGGAGTAATTTAAAATTAGAGTAGGGGTGTGAAGTTTAGTACGCGGAGTGTGCGTGAACTTTGAAACATGAAAGAATGAAAAATAAATAAAAGTGAATGAAAATAAAAAAATAAAAAATAAAATATGTCCACGCACACACACGCGCATTCATGTGGAGAGAGGCAGGCATAGACAGTTATATGTGTGTAGGCATATACATGCATACACGCACACCCACAAAGGCGTACGTGCACACACCTATTTATGTGTGTAGGCATATACATGCATACTCGCTCGCCCACAAGGGCATACGTGTACACACATATATATGGAGAGAGGAAGAAGGGGAGTGTGTGTGTTTGTGTGTGTGTGTGTGTGTGTGAGAGAGAGAGAGAGAGAGAGAGAGAGAGAGAGAGAAAGAGAGAGAGAGAGGGGATAGGCAGATGAATGGATGCAACCTACTGTTTGAAAATGATGTTGGTTAGTTCGTGTTTTTGTAAAAAGTGTACTTGCTGAGAAGTCCCAGATCTCTATTTAGTCCTAATGTGTGCGTGTTTAGTTTCAGGATAGGTTTGGCCTCATATTTCCTTCTGTGTTTTTGTGATTTGAGTTTTGAAGCTAGGAGAATGCATTTCATGTTGTCTATGGTGTGGTTTGTGAGATTAAAATGTTCGGCTACTGGGTGTTCTTTGAGCTTGTTCTTGATTGTGTATTTGTGGTTGTTGAAGCGTTTGCGGAACTCAGTGACTCTTCAGCATGTTGCTAAATCAGGAAGATGTCATCTATGTACCTGTAGTAGTGTAGTGGTTTGAGGTGGTAGGTGTGTATGTATTTTTGTTCAAATGTGTGCATGTAGATGTTGGCATAGCTGGGAGCCATTTTAGTTCCCATGGCTGTGCCTGATATATATATATATATATATATATATATATATATACATATATATATGTATATATATAATATTAAATTATATTTTAATATATATATATGATATTAAATTATATTTTAATATATATATATATATATATATATATATATATATATATATATATATATATATATATATATATATAAGTAAAGACATAACTTTTAGTTATGCAAGACGAATCTCTTAACAGATATATCAATGTCTATTGAATTTTCGAATGAAATCAGAGTAGAATAAATAGTGGCAGTTATTGGTACCCAACGGGTCACTGGTACGCCTAGTAATATAATATAATATATACAAAAACATATTTTAGAACCAATGAGAATCTTTGATTTTAGGAATGATCTTGTTGAATCTATTTATGGTTTTATTAATAGACAACTAATCTAGCTTAAAAAAATCTCCGAAAAATGTTCGCTGGGGCATGCGTTTGCTATATGCTTTAGCGGACCGTAGCAATTCGAGTCTGACTTTTTGTATAACCTTTTGAGTGGCTTTTTACTTTCTATTATCAGGCAGAAATAACCCTTTAAATTCCCCTGTTTACTGAGCTGAAATCTACTTCTTCAACATGCAGCTGACACACACCGAGGCCTCCCTGTTCCTTTTCATACGCAAAAATATTTCGCGGGAAGTGTGTAACCAAAAACATGCGCGGGCATTACCTTTTATTACTTTATAATAAAAAGGAAATAACTTTTAAAAAACTTTCATCTGCAATTCAACTGTAAAACATAACCTTTATTCAATTTGTAAAAGGTGCCTTTGTCCTTCATTTGACATTGCCTATGCAATAAATAAAATAAAATGAATAGCTACGTAGTGAATAAGACGTTATAAAAAGAAACAATGATACAGTCTAACCATACAAAGTTAATTAATTTTATTTGGCAACTTGTTAAAACAATGAAAATGAACTGTTAGCAATGTATGAGAATTCAAGGAGTTCAAAAAACGTTCTAGGAGAAACATTTGTTTAGCACGTAAGAAAGAAATTGAGTACACGTATTCATTTCGGTTGGCGCCGCGCGCGTTTACGTGTGTGTAAATGAGATATGCATGAATATGTATATTAGCGTGCCTGTTTTGTGAGTAAGAGCTGGTATGCATGAACTGTGTATATCTGTTCGAGAAGCGGTGTGTATATTTGATGGCGTTTTGTTTAGTAGTTCGAGAAAGTCTCTCGTTATATGTGTGTTTGCCGAGGGGCCTTTCCCTCCAAAGGGGGCTAAGCAGGATTATGTCGTGCACACGTTTGTTTTCTTTGGAAGAAAGAAGA
Organism: Sepiola atlantica; assembly: GCA_963556195.1. Lineage (NCBI taxonomy): Eukaryota > Metazoa > Mollusca > Cephalopoda > Sepiida > Sepiolidae > Sepiola > Sepiola atlantica. The sequence continues at coordinate 123,818,438 of OY744520.1, forward strand.
AAAAGAGAAAGAAAACCTGGATTTTGGGACTGAATATTTCTTGCACTGTGATTGGTTGAAAGAAACAGCTGATTTGAGCCTTGTCCAATCAAGAATCGATAGTAATAACAATATCCACTGCCGCTGCTACTTCGAACAGGTAAATTGTTTTATTCGTATTATATTTGTCAAAAATGTTTTGGAATTGGAAGAGAGTTTCTTTTGAGAATTGTACAATTACTTCCTCTACAAACATGGCTTCATATCGCATTATCTATTACCATATTGAAGTTGAGTTAATCAACGTTTGTTTCCTTAAGGCTCTTTCCCTTACATATTTTAATCACAAAAGTACATGCTAAAATATTCCTTGGTTTTGGGATTGAATTGTTTGAAAAAACTCCCCTTTTAATTGTTCTTATTAGCGGTAATTTACAATTAATTCACCAAGTGACACATCTCTCACTAAGTTTCTATATATTCCTCTTACACTCTCTCAGTGTATGTTGTCTATCACTCTCATTTCCGTCTCTCTCTCTTTGTTTATTAACAGTCGAAGGTAATAATGGTAAGAAAGGATACAAAATATAGGAATAGACCATTATAAACAAAAGAAAATATAATCACAAGTAGTAATACTATTTAACTCGTTTCTTGAGAGAGAGAGAGAGAGAGAGAGAGAGAGAGAGAGAGAGAGAGAGAGAGAGACTAATTTGGGATTTTGTCTTTTTATTTTTTAATATTTAACTGGCTTTGCACACTCACTTTTTCTGACACAACATCTCACATTTTTCTATTTAGAAGAAAAATAGTATTAGAAATATTAGTGTTTTGAAAAAGAAAATCAAATAATTCTGACTAAAACTAGTTAAAAACTTTCTCAGGGGTTATCTTAACAATTTTTGGAATGTTTGGTTGGAATCGAACTCGGTGGAGTTGCAGCTATACGGACGCTAAATCCTTCTCTAATATAGTGCACACTTTAACCGGGATGACTTTAACACTTCCTGAATATTTAGTTGAAATCAGTGAAGCTAGTCAGAAAAACGTATAGAATCTTTTTTGTCTTAAATACGTATTATTATACCGGAAGTCGAAACACAGTGATCACCTTTACAATAGATGAAGGTGCGAATGAAAAAAGCAACTATTTTAAGCTCTCAAGATATTTTTAACATTTAAATTTCCAATTTTTTAGTATAATTTTCTACCAAGAGATGCCCTTAATTTTAGTTTTTATTCGTACCCCCAGAGTGTTGTTTCTTTGTAAAATTAGTCATGAGTTTTAACTATGGGTATAGTAAGACATATCTCGTCATGAAGGTAAGTAAAGTAACTTTAGTGACCATAAAATCTATAATATTAAAAAAAAAAACACTTTATATTTATATTCATTTATTAATGAATAAATATTGGACATTTCATGAAAATTGGATAATTCTCTGATTTCTTGTGGATTTCATTTTTCAATCAGGGATATTTATTTTTTGTTTAAAAAACAAATTGCTTTCGCTTTAATTGCTCGTCCCTAGTTTTATGCAATAATGTGTTGTTTTGAAATAGTGCCGAGCGGCATTTTCTTAGGATCTTCCTAAAGTTAATGTTAACTAAGGTTGTCCGTGACAAACGAATAAAGACGGCATTTGGTGTTACAACATCTTAAAATAAGTAATGTCAGTAGTAAGAATCGAACTCACTCAGCTATCTTCATAGCTACAGATCAAAGTTGCGTCTGGTACTGGCAGTCGTGCAAGGATACATCGGATTAGTTGGGGAATGTTTCTTTTGATTCGAGTGACGCCGTTACAAAAAGGACGGAGTTTTCTCTTTCGTCTGCATGTGTAAGTGTGTGTGTGTGTGATGGGGGAGGTCGTGGTTGGTTGTTTGTTGATAAGAACGTGCTTTAATGACTCATTGAAAACCAGTTCCACGTGACGAGCAATTTTGACAAGAAGGACAAATAAGTAAATCTAAGAAAAACTAGAAGATCAAAAAACCGACGTTGGGGAAGGGGGTATAATCATCGTGAACGTGCGCTCATATATATATATATATATATATATATATATATATATATATATATATATATATATATATATATATATATATATATATATATATATGAGCAAAACATCTACTGAAGAATCGGTTACATTTGTATCCTTAGTTGTGCTGAGTGTTCAGTGTTTCCGTGAAACCGAAGATCAAATTAATATATAGCGTCAATTGAAATAAAAAATATACATGCTCTTGCGCAAGTAATTGATCATACTTGTTAGTTCTCCTATATCATTAAATTACGCGCGTATACACACACACACACACTGTTTGAATGCATTTAAATTTATAATTTTTAAAACGGTAAATTAAAATTTTAAATTCATAAAAGAATCTTTATCAGGAGGATACAGACAATATTTTTCTTTTTTTTAAGCGACATGTTGCCACTTAGTCTTGAACTTCTGTTCTTATTGAAGTCTTGTATGTAATGTCCGATATAAGTGGTGTGACTTGTCACCCACGTGTAAGTTATGAGTAAAATCAGTGAAAATTCCTGCTTGTTTTATTTTTATCCATCTTTTCAAGTTGGCTGACCAACGATCTAACGTTCTGTTCAAGCGTGAACAAGAGCTCGTCAAAACGGCAAACGTTTTTGACTTCCCTGGGTCTTCATCAAGGCGCGTGAGGAGTTATGCAAATTAAGAATGTTTGAATTTATTAAGAAAGTCCATTAAAACAATGTTTTATTTTATTTTTATTTTTTTTATTCAAAGTATTTTAGTATACCTTTTCCCCCTTTAATACTGAGCTTGGTTGATGGTAGGTTTGTTTGCTCGAATGAGTAAGGCTTCCATTATGGGGAGGCGCAGGTTGCAATTTGAGACAGCGAGGATGGCAGTGTTTTTTTTACTAATATGTTTCTGAAATCTTTTTCGAGGTGTCGTGTTCTACCAGATGTTGGTAAACCGAGCTATGGGGAAAGGACAAGTGACATGTAAGGATGCGAGAGATACTAGTTCTAGTCATACCAATATATGCATTGTTTTTGGAGACACATTCTTCCATTGGACATTTGAATACATACACAGCATAACTAGTTTTTAGTAAACTGTTACCCAACGTCGGGTTATTTCTTATTAATAAATTAGTTGTTTTACATTTTTTATAGTAAAAAGTGAAACGGAGCTTATGACTTTTGTCAGTAGGAGAAATATGTTTATGTATGATATTTTTTCATCTACTTGATAATTAGGATGTATCTTTAGCCGCCATAACAAAAACACTAATAATAATAATAATAATAATAATAATAATAATAATAATAATAATAATAATAATAATAATAATAAGAAGAAGAAGAAGAAGAAGAAGAAGAAGAAGAAGCAGAAGAAACATCACTTCATAAGCTCTCCCCCCAATAAATTATACCGGCCTTATCTGACACCACACAAAAATGAACCAATGAATAGAAATTGCAAGAAACACCATAAACTCTCCTCCCCTACATAAACATATTTCTCCTACCGAAAAAAACCATAAGCTAGTTTCACTATTTACTATCACAAATTTCAAGCAACTACTAAAAACTAGTAATGCTGTGTATGTATTCAAATGCCCAATGGGGAAATGTTTCTCCGAAAACAATACATATATTGGTATGACGAGAACTACTATTTCTCACCGCCTTCATGTCACTTCTCCGCTCCCCAAAGCTCCATTTATCAACATCTGGTAGAACATGACACCCCGAAAAAGATTTCAGAAACATATTGGTAAAAAAAAACACTGCCATCCTCGCTGTCTCAAATTGCAACCTGCGCCTCCCCATAGTGGAAGCCTTACCCATTCGAGCAAACAAACTTACCATCAACCAAGCTCGATATGAGGGGAGAGAAGGTACACTAAAATGCTTTTAATAAAAATAAAAAATAAACTAAAAAATTGTTTTAATCGACTTTCTTAATAGATTTACCAATTTTAATTTGCGTAACTCCTCACGTGCTTGATGAAGACTCATGGGAGTCAAAAATGTTTGCAGTTTTGGCGAGTTCCTGTTCACACTTGAACAGAACATAAGATGGTTGGTTAGCCAACTTGAAAAGATGGATAAAAAAAGAAACAAACAGGAATTGTCACTGTTGTTTAATCAAACATGCATCAATGAAGAAATGCTGCCTAAGTATATATATATATATATATATATATATATATATATATATATATATATATATATATATATATATATATATATATATATATATATATAATAAGATCAGTTTAAACGGTGAAGGATGGAGTGTTTTTGGTAGGAGATCTTACGTAAGAAAGCTAAAGGCAATGCAGATCAAGAATAAAGTGACAAAGAAAAACTCACACCAACAATATTAAGTAATTTGCACTATAATTTATTTCACCTCGGAATAGGGCTCTTCAAGTACAGTCATCATGGATTAACACTGCATCCAATAGAATTTCCAAGTTAATAATCCTATTTCTGATAAGAATTCTGGATATTTTGAACAAATAACCTACAGACATAAAATCCTAACCAATACCCCAAACTCAAATAGTATCATTACACATAACATGACAATAAGAATAAATAGACCGAAAAATAAGAATAGAATAATTGCCAATAATGATAGTAGAAAAATACAATTTAGCTAGTAATTCCGACAATAGTGATAATGCGAGACTCCATAATTCAGGTAATCAAGACAGACAACCAAAAAACTCCGCAAGCATATAATACGAAAGAAAAGTCTTTGGGTTAATCCTACATACAGTAATAACGTAAAAACTAACATTCTAAGGGAATTCTTTAGAATAATAGAAAAATCATTTAAATACTCACATAAATATAGTATCATTCTAAATAAAAATACTGTAAAGATTGCATACTTCACAATGCTTAGCTAAAATTATCATAACCCCCAACAAGAAGAAAACTAAAAAAGCCTAGAGAGTTCCCCCACCCTCAACCACCGTTAATTGTAATTGCCGAAACAAACACCAATGCCCACTCTAGAATTACTGTATCCATAATGACATAATTTACGCCTGTTCAGTTAAAGAGCTTACTTCTCTTCTAATAAACACTGACTATTCGCAAACTAAGATGAATACACAATCAACTTCTTTACTCCTACCGCAACCAATTACTCACAACCAACCATCCAATACTGATATATCTGGCCTATCTATACATGAAAATAAAATACACCTAAATAAGAGTTCCGACCAAAGTATTCAATACCCAATAGTTAATTCTGTGGTTAATATAGATTTATCCCGGCATAACAACTCTCTATCAAACCTGATATTATTATTGACAATATCAACCCTAATCATATAGATACTTTTCCAAAAATATACTAACCTGCACAACATGAGACAATTCCAAAGCACTCCACAATAGAGTTGCTCTACATAAAAGCAACATAAAACCCCAGAAAACAGAAATTTATTTGTTTCACAACATATTAACACATGCAGCAGAGGTAGATTCAAGATTGTGTCGATCTATCAAATTCAAGATTATTCCTTACACAAGAAAAAAAAACTTTATATCTAAATTCACACCAGCATTGAACAAATCATAACACAACACACGCAAACACACAGCATACGGAGCACTTATATACATACATATGAAAATGAATGTGAGTGTGCGTATGTGTATGTGTGTGTAGACAAAAACATATATACACACACATACATATGCATATACGCACTCACATACATACACCAGAACAGATACACCGACCTGAACACACATACACACCACATACACATGCACATGCACATGCACATGCACATACACACACATAAAAGACAGGAATCATGAAAAAGAACCCACTCATCAATTATATTCATGACACTCTTAATTGTATATCAAAACATTGACCAAATAATTAACACGCTTCAATAAACTCAAGTGGCATGCCCTAAGATGTACTGATGATGACTCAGAGAGGAAAAGGGAAGGAACTCACGCGTATGCGCACACATCCACCAAACGTTTAATAATTAGAAGATTGAACCCACATTTTTTCAAAACAACAAATATCTGAAGAAAGCCAAACATGCTTGAAACACGTGTTATAGAAATTAAAATACCAAACTTAAAAAAAATGAAAAATATTAAATATTAATTAATAAACAATTTAAAAAAATTAATAAACATCGGTAACTCCACTTCTTTAAATATACACTATGTTCTCGTTGGGACTATACTGCCCTCTACTATATATATATATATATATATATATATATATATATATATATATATATATATATATATATATATATATATATATATATATATATGTATGTGTGTGTGTGTGAATGAATATATATGTACATATTTATATATATACAGGGTGTTTCAAAAGTCTTGGGAACATAACGATTTTTAATAACTCAAAAACTATTAGGAGTTGAAAAATGAAATTGGTACCGTTGGAAAGGTTAAAGTTTCAAGTTTTGTGAGGAATCTTCAAAGTTGCTCAATATGAGCACCATTCGTCACACGGCAGACATCTAGTCGATAGTCCATTTCCTGCCAAACGCGTTCCAGCATCTTGACGTCAATGGTTCCCACAACTGCCGTTACTCGAGCCTTTAGTTCGTCAATATCTCTTGGAAGGGGCGGCACATAGACTTGTTGCTTGACAAAGCCCCAAAGGAAAAGGTCACACGGGGTAAGATCTGGAGACTTAGGAGGCCAGGGCATGAGAACGTCATCACCTCGCCCAGATCTCTCAATCCATCTACAAGGCAGCCTTGTGTTAAGAAACTGCCTTACTCTAAGACTCCAGTGTGGTGGTGCACCATCTTGTTGAAAAATGAAGTCATCAGATTCTGCTTGTTCCAACTGAGCCATTAACCAGTCTTCCAGCATGTTGAGATAGGAAACGGTCCATAGACACCTTTCTTGGAAATTGCACAAAACACGTTCACTTTTGGTGAATCTCGCTCGTGCTCAAGAAGTTCATGAGGATTCTCAGTACCCCATATGCGAGTGTTATGCTTGTTAACTTTGCCATTCAGATGGAAGGTCGCCTCATCGCTAAAAACAAGCCGGTCATCAAAGCCGTTATCTTCCAACTTCTCTTGCATTGCAATGCAAAAGTCACGGCGAAGTGGCTTATCAGTGTCCTTCAACTTTTGGACCAACTTGAGCTTGTAAGGTACCATTTGCAGTCGTTTCCTTAAGACACGCCAGACAGTTGCTGGAGCAAGCTGAAGTTCCCTGCTGGCTCTTCTCACTGATTTACGGGGGCTCCGCTGAAAGGCTGTCCGAACTTGCTCAACTGCATCTTCTGAAGTTGAAGGGCGACCTGTTCGCTTACTTGGGCACAAACACCCATCTTTCACAAAGTTAGCATGCCATCTGACAATGGATTTCCTTTCAGGGGCTTCTTTTTTAAATTTCCTGCGAAATGCACGCTGAACACATGTCCACGTTTCAGTCTTTGCAAATTGGAGGACGCAAAATGCCTTGTCTTGTTTAGAGAACGCCATTACTGCACCTGGAAAGATAACACGAAAATCATTAGTATGACCAAAAACTTGATTAAGCAAGCTTTAAAATGGCACCAGTTTCATTTTTCTACCTGGAATAGTTCATGAGATATACGCATTTGTAATGTTCCCAAGACTTTTGAAACACCCTGTATATTTGTATTGTTTATTTTTTTATTTATTCATAAATAAAATAGTAATCAACGGACACATGTTTCGCCGTTATTGCGGCTCATCAGTGTGGCTGACTATGACTGGGCTCGAACCTGTGACCGAGTGCGCTAACTGTTATGCTAAGAGACCCATCTGAAATGACGTGATAATTTATCGTTTATAAAGTTATTTTTGTTATTGTTTTTAGCGATAATTAACTGACTGATGGTATATTTTGCTTACATTGAGCGTACGGAGTTACTGCCATTTTAGATACGCATGAGTGTTCTCCCCTGCATATGCCTTATCGACCCACTTTTAGGTATATATATATATATATATATATATATATATATATATATATATATATTAAAGGTTTTACGATTTGTCCCAATATTTTTTTATGAATCAAAATCCTATTGTTTTTTTTTATTCTATTAGCTTTTAATGTGAGGGAAAATCCAACTCTCCGAAACTGGTCACTCTAGTCTGGCTGCAAAAATAGCCTGGTTGGTTCCTTCAGTATTCTTTCACAGATGAGGTCACCCCACAGCAGAAACAATTGATCCATACCCCGTCTCTCAAAAGGAGGACACTTTATACCACAAACGATATCCGGAATTCATCAACCGCCAACCAGTTTTTATTGATATGGTGGTAATGTCACCCGGGCGCCAACAGCAGCTTTTTGCACCGGGCAGTGTATAAAACGTTTGGTTTGGTAGTTTGGTAGTTTTGTTTTACGGCATATCAACCCTTTTTGGGTTATTTAATGCCGAATCTGGTCATTATAGTAAAAGATTTATGCTTCAAGTTCTAAAAATAAAATAAAAAAGGGGAGGGAGAAAGGGAGAGGGGCTGTTGTTTTTGTTTTTAATTTTGTAGAACATAATTAAGTTTTACAAAAAAAAAAAAAAAAAAAAAAAACGTCAATGTAGGTGAATTTCGTCTCAGGGAGCCACAGGGCAGCCTGATCTGGTATCACCAGTATAAAACGTTTGTTCATCTTAAAAAATTCATAATGCCCCCGACAGTGTGGGCTAAAATGCCAGGAAGCATGGTCGCCTGTGACGAAACAGGTACTACACTTTTATCCTAGTTCAAAGACTATAAAAATAACTCGTTTGATCCAAACTTTTTACTCGAATCAATGTAATTAGTTTTCATCTTAGACTGAGTCAATTTTTTATTTTTTACCAGTCCAGAGAGTTTATTTAGAGCTATATTGACTACATTAAAAATCGACCTTGTGTCTAACTTTTTGTTCATGGCGAGACGAGTAAAATAGCATCTAACTAGTCTGATTTATTGAATTGCAAATGTTACGACATCGTTGGAAGTAAACAAACAAGTAGTTGTTTTCGTTGTATTTGGTGTCGCTAACAAGCGGCTGGCGGTTTGTTTTTCGAGACAAGGTGCGTGACTTGAGTGCCGGGAGTCATCAACATTAAGAATATTAGATCAAAGCAAAACGGTGGCGTAAAAAAGGCAAAGTTCGAGGGTGGGGCATGAAACTGGGGGTCGGTGTTGGATGGGGCGTACTCAGAAGAGATTGTTTTGCGATTTAGTAAACGCTTTGAAGTAGTCAGGCTTGTATTAGCTTCATCTCTAACAACCGGGAAAGTCCGCGAGACAATCGCGTTAGTTAAGTACCTGCCGTTTTGTGTAGTGTGTGCATTATGAATATAAGGTTCTCAAATGGGAGGCGCGTGGCTCCCATGAAAAAGAAATTCAAATTTAAAGATGATGGATAAAAAAAACGACCAAAAATAATTCGACTTTTAATTTCTATTTTAAGACGATGTCTTGTAGTATATTAGTAAATAGGCAAGCGAGACGAGCAAACGTGAGAAAGATACTAGCTTGTATGAGCTACTTTCTTTCTCAGTTCGTTCGGCTTACTTCTTCCTCTTTTTCCTTTTCACTTCTTCCTCTTTGGAAATGGGACGCACTTTAATCATTTTCTCTGTACTACGTCCGCACAATCGCAGCATAAAGATCAGAAATTAATATATTAACTCACATGTAGGTACGATCTTGCACATATTTACCATTGAGAAGAATTCCTGCACGTTTGAAACGGCTTGTCTGGGATCATCCGAGAACCGGCTGGTTCCAATATAAACAACCGCTCGCTAACCAAAAAGAGAGTACTTTTAGGCTGACACACCCATATCGTCGTTACTCCGATACAACAACAACAACAACAACAACAACAACAGCAGCAACAACAATAACAACAAAATAAATATATCAGCAACAACAAAATCAATACAACAACAACAACAAATGCAACAACAAATGCAACAACAAATACAGCAACAACAACAACAAATGCAACAACAACAATAACAACAAATCCACAACAAACTAACAACAACAAGGCAGAAGATGCACTAAAGAACCACCATATATGTCCCTCTGAAGAGCCCTGAGCAACTACTACTACTGCTGTTCTCGCTACATTGACAGTGAGCGAAAAGCCTATACACACACTGTAACTTTAAACAAACGGACATTAAAACGCACATACTGAAATTTACATAAAGCATCACCAACTAACCTTCAAATTTCATGACGTTTCAAAAGAGATACGACATTCATATTTTTCAACCAGCACAGTCACGTGTAACATCTCATACAATTATGGATTTCTAGCCAAAAACATCGGGCGGGCTTCTATAACCAAAAACGTTTGCTTCTAGTATTTACGAATAGACGTTTTTACGCCGAAAATTACGATTTAATATAAATGATATTAAAAAAAGAAAATACATCGGTCTTAATATATATATATATATATATATATATATATATTACTCTGTTGTCACTAATTGACAATCATCGAGCTGAATCTTTAAGGAGACTGCAAAGTAAAAGGGCACTGATAGTATATGCTAATACATATATTGTCATTAATAATGCGGGGAAGAACTAAGTACGGGCCACCTCCACCGCTCGATTCTGGCTCAAGATCATCAATTCCGCCACAATATATATATATATATATATATATATATATATATATATATATATATATATATATATATATATATATATGGGAAGAGAATGATGAAGGTAATCCGACGTGATGGGAAAATGAAAAAGGAAAACCAAAAAATGTCTCCTTATTAAATTTTATGTGGATACATGAAATACACACACACGCACACACACACACACACACACACACACACACACACACATATATATATATATATATATATATATATATATATATATATATATATATATATATATATATATAAATATGTTTCGAGGTACAACAATTATAAATGGTTTTGAATAGAAGCGGAATTTTCTTTGCCTCCGTAAATGTGGTATCGAGAGCTCTTTTGTCACACATCTCATCATCTTGTGCCTAATTTGTATAGAATGTTAATTTTATATTTTATGCAAATAATTAAAAGTGTTCTCAATATCTGTTCTAAGGATCACATCGACTTCAGACGTTTTACTGTCGGCGAAAATATTTCTTATATATAAGAAAAATATGAGAATGCAAAATTACAAATGTATATTACAGAATATTAATTTATTAGAAGCTGTTTATGAAATAGATATGCAAATTAGGAAGACCTAAGTGTGGTTGAAGGTATTTTCAGTTTCCTATATATACGGCATTTCAAAAGTCTGTATGGTACCGTAGAATTACATAACCACAACATTTTCGACGAGGGAAGATTCTTGAATCTTTTCGACCAGACTTTAATTGGATGTTGTTCTCCACTTTTCAAACTTTGAGTAGTGGTATCAAAACAATTACACCTTCTTTTGTGCAACAGTCCATGGTTGGACTTTTAAGCCTCTTATGTTTCTTTTTTGTTGTTGTCGCTGCATTTGATGGAGATAGGGGGCAAAGACCTTTTGTCTCAATACCTGATGGCTGATCCTGGTTGGCCTCTGTCATGGTTGAAACACCATTTCCAGAGGCAGGAAGGTTCACACCATTGCTTACATCTTCCCGCCTGGTGTATGAACGGGTTGATGGCCCTTTTTATCCTGAGTGCCGGCCTGCCAGTATTAATTTTTGTTTTATTCATATTTTTTATCATTCATTTCCTTATTGTCAACGGCTTTTAATTCATTATTCGAAGCTGCCCTCTATTAATAGAGGAGGTGCCCCCGTCCGCAATTCAGGAGACATCACACCATTTAAAAAAAAATATTTGGTCAGGGTTTACTTCAAATAAAAAGTATCCTCACGTCAGAGTCTCCGACAAACCCCCGTACAGAGAGACCTAAGACGTCTGAGGGTGGTGTCTAGCAGGCATTCACGTACTCCCCAGTAGTATATATATATATATATATATATATATATATATATATATATATATATATATATATATATATATATATATATATATATATATATATATGTGTGTGTGTGGGTGTGTGTGTGTGTTCCAACAGACATTAACATTTTATTTGGGTTTATTTTACTTCAGTCGAAGTTCTCAGAAATCAACAGGCCCCGTTCCTGGGGCTAACACTTGATGTGTATATGAGTTACATAGATATTCGAATATTGAATTCTAGTTCTCCTTTATTTCTCAAACGTTGAGTTAGTTAAGAAGTACAGAACATTAATAGTATATCTTTCTTTTGGTCTCTGTGTCTTACCGGATTCCAGGACAAGAATTCATCTAGTCCGGTGGAGTATCCAACTTAGTGCTGTTACTTGAGGTAACATTACTAGAAGGTGCACCATTCCTCGTATGAGCTAGTGTATAGCTGTGTCGAGAGGATATCTTATTTGGGCTTTCAATACTATGTTATTTCGTATATTTAGTCAGAGTTTATTTGTAGGGCGAAGTATCCTCATATTAGGTTGTCCTGACAAACCATTGTAAAGAGAGACCGAAGACACTCGAGGATGGTGTCTAGTAGGTAATTCAAATCTTCCCTAGTTGGTAATTTAAATGTATCGCATTTTCAATGATATATATAAGTGATCTTTTAAATGTGTTGTTGTAAAGCAACTAAATAATTTGATGAACTTAATTAACACAAGTATATTTGTTGAATGATCAGCTATAGGTTTAATCAGTGTGATGAATGCGAGAAGCACGGGCTTGTGGCGCAATGGATAACGCGTCTGAATCCTGGCAAGTTCGTAATCTACTTTTATTTTAACCTTTTGTTAATTTATAGTTTTATAAAATGGTATATATCGTGTTTGTTCGTATTTTCAATGTTTTTAAGATCGAATGCACTTTAGAAATAAAAATACGTCGATTAATAAAATAGAATTATATATATATTCATAAATGCAATAGTTTGAAGGAATTGTAAGATATAAACATGAATATATATATATATATATATACATATATGAGGAATAAAAGAAACAATGTTTCAGACAAAATGTAAAAATAAAAATGGAATAAAGGATAAGCTAATCAACAACTAGCAAAATAAACTCAAAAACACATATTGAAAAGTTCTACCAATATATTTCGATTGTTTAAAATACAATCATCATCAACAGGGACGAGTGGTTATAGCACTAGAAAAGTTTTCAAATTTTTACAAAGAACGCAATTTTGAAAAAAATAGTCACGTATAATAAACAGCAGAAAGGGAGAAAGAAAAAAGAAATGTTAAAAAGAAAAAGAAGAAGAAAAAGAAAGAAAAAAATCTGCAGTTAGCTTATAAACGCCGATTGGAAACGCTGTAAGTTAATACAGTCGGGAAGAAAGATTAGTAGTAATTTAAAATCTATGACAACAAGAAATTACACGAAAAAAAAATAAAGGAGGAGGAGGAAAAGGGACTTATCAATTATCATATTGATTTAGGTTCATTTCGATTAGAATCGATCTGGCAGAAGATGTAGCAATATTATAGAATCCCGGTCTTTGAATAATTGTGTTCTTATGACGTAGGATTAAACAAGATTCTATGAGACGACGGAGTTTAGTGTCGTGTATATGTTTTATTGAAATCGCCCTCTGTGTATTGAATTGATGACCAAAAGAAATCATGTGGGTGCATAACGCATTTGAGGTATCAGAGTTTTTTTATAGCACGATTGTGTTCATAGATTCGTTTCTTTAACGGACGTTGTGTCTCGCCAAAATATATTTTTCCACAATCGGCGCATGGATAATATAAATTCCAGCTGAAGTGGGAGATGTAAGGACTTTATTTTTGTTTTTATGTTTTTAAAAATGTTTTTAATAGTGAGTGAGGTAGCTTGGATAATTCTGAAACCATGTTGGAAAAGAGAAGAAAAGAAATGTTTGTTGCGAGAATTAGTAGGGAGGAAAACATTTCTTAGTATGGGTTGTGTAGTATTAGGAGCTGTTTTCGTATTTTTGATATTTTTTTAGATGTATTTGGATAGCTTTCTTTTTAGCGGAGAGAATGACATGTTTGGGGTATTTTAAAGTTGTGAGAGAGGATTCTATTTTACTATATTCCTGAGAGAGATATTCAGGGCTACAAATACACAAAGCTCTAAGATAAAAGCCTATTATCATACTGTTTTTTATGTAGTTATTATGATGTGAGTAATAATGCAAGTAATCATTTTTGTTGGTTAGTTTACGATGGACTTGAAATGAGAGACTATTATTGTTTTTGAGGATAAGAATGTCGAGGAAAGCTAAAGAATTGTTTTGTTCACTCTCGAAAGTAAACTTGATGGAAGGTTCAACTTTGTTGAGTGCTTGTGCTAATGTTTCTATTTTATGATTAACGGGTAGAAAAATTAAAATATCGTCAATATATCTAAAATAAGTAGCAGTTTTAGGGATACGGTAAGAAAAAGGACCGATTTCGAGAAATTCTAAAAACAAGCAAGCTAATACGGGACTAAGGGGATTCCCCATAGGTAAGCCGAATTTCTGTCTATAATAGTTATTGTTATATTTAAAGAAAGTAAGAGAAGTGATGTTCCTAACGATATCTATAATGCTTTTAATTGGTGGAGAACAAGAAAAATTACTTTGTTTAAGTGTTTGGAGAGTAAGTTAATGCATTTTTACGGGTATATTTGTGTATAAGGAGGTGATATCAAGGCTGTTCATAGTATGGTTTTGTAAATCAATATTTTGTAATTTTTTAAGGAGATGACCTGAATTTGTTATATGTGCGTTGCTGATAGTACCTAGTAGTGCTGATAGCATTTTTGCTAATGATTTAGCGATATTGTGGGAGGCACTTCCAATGCTGGAAATAATAGGACGTAGGGGCATATTATGTTTGTGGGTTTTAGGAAGACCGTAAAGTGTTGGTATGGTGGAGTGGTATAAAATGAGGGAAGTCCATTCTTTGGATTGTTTTGAAAAATTTGATAAATTTTTCATTGTTTTTGTTGATAGTGTTAAGATCGGTGGATTCATATGTTGAACCGTCATTGAGTATATCCATGATTTTGTTATGGTAATCACTTTTGTTGAGGATAACAACGCCACCTGTCTTATCAGCGGGAGATATGACGATGTTTGGTATGGCGGCTAAATTAAGTAATGCTGTAACGTATCGTTTGGGAAGGTTTGTTTTTGAGTTTATTTTTGCTAATTGTTGATTAGCGTATCCTTTATTCCATTTTTATTTTTACGCACACACACACACACACACACACACACACACACACACACACACACACACACACATATATATATATATATATATATATATATATATATATATATATATATATATATATAAATAAAGACAAAATGGGTAAAACGACAAAATGGGAAAACAATATTAAGAACCTAACTGCGTCATACTATTCAGAATTCTATTAAATATATACATTTTTTTTGTTTTGTAAAAAATAAAGATTTTATTCTATTATGTATTCCGCCCTCGTGGGGAGGCAAGTAAATAGGGACATGATCTCTACAAAGTTTATTATCCGTTTGTTTACAGTGTGCGAAGGTAAACCGGAATGCAATGAAACGGTTGTATACCCGAATTCGCCCCTTTCATATTTGCTTACTTCTGGGTCCTTGAAACCTAATTGATCAAAACAGTAAATGGTTACATGTAGTTCAAACGCTATCTGGTAGGAAAGTGGGTGATTATATTACGTTAAATTTACATTAAATTTATATGCTAAACTGATCCCCCACTCTAAAATCTAAAATATTCATTTTTATTTTACCATCAAGTTATTCAAGATATCAGCAAAGTAATCGCCCCAAAAAGGTAGAATCTTATTTTTCTTTTTAGTGAACTAGCTTAGGGTCTTCATCTACAATAATACCACTATATTAGCTTAGTAAAGGGTTATTTATGAAGAAAAACGATAAGCTCCGTAAAAGGTCTTTAAAATCATCGTAATTCGCTCACATTTTTAGAATCAGCATAATTGTGTGCGCTTTAACAACGGTTTAAATCAGATTAAGCATTCTGTGGCCGAATGAGATACTCGACCCCATTAAAATGTTGAACTAGCAATTAATTCGAATGAATCAAATGTGTTCTGTTATCCCTTCCACCCGACTTGTTCCTTGTGTTATCTCGAACTTTTACGACTACGATTTGTAGACAGATAACCCCAAGTAGAGTGTTTGGTATTTGACAGCCCAACCTGTAAAAATAATCACTCTTTCTAATTACCTAATAGAAATTATTATATTTTGCCTCTGATGACTTACTGAATTTACGACGCAGTTAGGTTCTTAATATTGTTTTTTTTCCCATTTTGTCGTTTTACCCATTTTGTCATTATATATATATATATATATATATATATATATATATATATATATATATATATGTTTATATATTCATGTTTATATCTTACAATTCCTTCAAACTATTGCATTTATGAATATATAAATAATTCTATTTTATTAATCGACGTATTTTTATTTCTAAAGTGGCATTCGATCTTAAAAACATTGAAAATACGAACAAACACGATATATACCATTTTATAAAACTATAAATTAACAAAAGGTTAAAATAAAAGTAGATTACGAACTTGCCAGGATTCGAACCTGGAATCTTCTGATCCGTAGTCAGACGCGTTATCCATTGCGCCACAAGCCCGTGCTTGTCGCATTTATCACACCTATAGCTGATCTTTCAACAAATATACTTGTGTTAATTAAGTACATCAAATTATTTAGTTGCTTTACAACAACACATTTAAAAGATCACTTATGTATCAGTGGAAATTCCATACATTTGAATTACCTACTAGACACCATCCTCGAGTGTCTTCGGTCTCTCTTTACAATGGTTTGTCAGGACAACCTAATATGAGGATACTTCGTCCTACAAATAAACCCTGACTAAATATACAAAATAACATAGTATTGGAAGCCCAAATAAGATATCCTCTCGACACAGCTATAGACTAGCTCATACAAGGAATGGTGCACCTTCTAGTAATGTTACCTCAAGTGACAGCACTAAGTTGGATACTCCACCGGACTAGATGAATTCTTGTCCTGGAATCCGGTAAGACACAGAGACCAAAAGAAAGATATACTATTAATGTTCTTTACTTCTTAACTAACTCAACGTTTGAGAAATAAAGGAGAACTAGAATTCAATATTCGAATATCTATGTAACTCATATACACATCAAGTGTTAGGAACGGGGCCTGTTGATTTCTGAGAACTTCGACTGAAGTAAAATAAACCCAAATTAAATGTTAATGTATGTTTGAACACACACACACACACACATATATATATATATCTGCTTGGATGTTTTCGGTCTCTCTGTACAGGAGTTTGTCAGAGACTCTGACATGAGGATACTTTTTATTCAGAAAAATGGTGTGCTGTCTCTTCAAGCCATCCAGCACGTCTCCCGAATATATATATATATATATATATATATATATATATATATATATATATATATATATATATATATATATATATTTGTTATTGTTTATTTATCTATGGACGTATACGTTTCGTCTCTTTTCAATCAAGAAGTACGACTATTCACCACCGGTCACACGATTCGTAATTTTCAACCCCAATCCAACGTCGCTAACCGATAGGCCAGTTCTGAAAAGCTTATAAACAATGATAATTTTAACACTTTTAAAGTGCAGGCATTCAACTTCTATAAGTGAAGGAATGATGCATATAAAGCAAGTGACGTCATGCTGTGTTATTACTACTATTTACAGTGCTCTACTTTTTAACGTTATTGTTTATTTATCTATGGACGTATACGTTTCGTCTATTTTCAATCAAGAGTCATCAGCATAGAAGTACGACTATTCACCACCGGTCACACGATTCGAAACCATGGATTACAAGTATTTTTCAACTTCAATCCAACGTTGCTAACAATGATAATTTTAACACTTTTAAAGGCGGCGAGACGTACAGGTATTCAATTTCTATAAGTGAAGGAATGATGCATATAAAGCAAGTGACGTCACGCTGTGTTATTACTACCATTTACAGTGCTCTCTCTCTCTCTCTCTCTCTCTCTCTCTATATATATATATATATATATATATATATATATATATATATATATATATATATATATATATATATATATATATATATTGACATTTTGGAGCTATTTCCCTTAGTTTTACAACTTTGCGTCGATAGATCGACGATCGTCGTTTAGCGATAAAATTTAATTTTTTTTTGTAAAAACATACTTGATCAATGTACGAGAATTTTAGTGTACGATATTTTTAGGTCTGTGCAAAAATGGCCGTCGCTTGTACTGACCATAGTTCTTAAAAGTGTCTTTTCGTTTAACTTTTGATTGTGTTTGAAAAATAAACGCATTAAATTAATATCTAAAAGGAAACAAATGTATATTTACGTGTGAAAAAAATTAGAATAAAAAATGTTATCAAAACGGCTAAAAAAATTAAAAAAATCAGTTAAAACTGCAGATTCAATAAAAAACATGTTTAAAATTCGCTGGAAAGGTAAATATCAGTTTTCTTGAACTGTTTCAAAGATAATTATTAAATTAAAGTTTTAAGAGAGTGAATTACAAAACAAAAATGCACCCGCTTTTTTTTTTTTACAAAATATTGCTTAATTATCCCCCAAAATTGAAAGTTACGTTCCAGAGATAGTTTCGCTGTTTACGTAATTGTAAACAGAAAACATGGCTACAAAATCCCAAAGTATGAAAGACTCGAATTGCAGTAATATTTATTTTTATTTCAAATTTTTTACCAATTATTTTTACATGATGATTGATTAAAATCTTGAACAATTACATTACTTGATTTATTCTTTAAGAATTAATATAATTTTAAATTACATTTATTCTTAAAGAATAAATTATTAATTTATTGTTACAACACATGTAAGAACTTCTTACATGTGTTGTAACAATAAATTACATTGATTTATTTAAAATAAAGCTAAAAAGGTATTCTTTTTATTTTAAGTATGAAAAAGTAAATTAAAGTACACTGACAATATTCATTGAAAAAAGTAAAAATATCAACAGGTATTTATTAATAAATGAATAGAATTCAATTTTGAAAGAAAATGTCATATTTGAATTCTATCAATTTATATAAATAATTGTTTTAAACGTTTTAAATAATATTTATTAATGAAAAAATGACAAAACAAATACAAACTTACGTTTTATCTTTCCAAATAACTGGCGATGAATTGTGAAACTAACGAAATTGTTGGATCTCTGAAAATTAAATTTGAGGACGGTGTGGGAGGAGTGAGTGGTGGTTAGAGGGCTAATCCTGTCCGTTTATTACAGAACAGGGCCACCATACCAAGTCAATCGTTAGTAGAAATTATCCAATTTGTTTAATACTTTTTTCGTAATGATTCTGATTCTCAATTTTTAAAATTTTTGTTTATTTTCTCTATATTATAAAATTTTTTTTACGCTGATGATGACACGTTCATGTGAAAAAGAGAAATATAATTATATCGCATTTTCAATTTTCCCCAAAACTCTAATCATGAAAATCACATAAAATATTTTTTTCCATTATATTATTTTTTTAATGATAACATCGCTAATTTAAAAAAATAATTTTTCTTCGAGTTATAGTGATTTTATTAACACGGAAATGAGGGTACTTTTTTGTAATATATATGAAATATTTAAAAAATAATTTTTTAATTGTTAACATCTACAGTGCTTTATTTTAATAAAAAAACATGCATGTTTTTAATTAAGTTATATTTTTAAATATAACTTTAGTAAAAGTGTATTTTGTTTTCAACAAATAATACATGTTAACTAAGATTAAAAAATCGTTTCAATATATTACAGGATCGTTGATTAATACATATTAAAAATCTCTTTAAAATCGGTTGAGTTCTTGAATTTTTGTGAATGTTAAAGTCTATTTAGATTCTGGGAATCGTCTATTGATTTTGCACGTACCTAGATATTTTCTTTACATCATAAAGATATTTCTTAATTTTTTTTTATGGGGGTGGAGTCATGAACTGGCACTAAACACCTCTACTTATATACAATTAGAACGCTATTAGACAACTGATAATCATTTTTCGTTAATTTCTAAAATAACTCTTTCTTTTACTGCCAATTTTTTTTCAGAATGTTCACATGTAATTTTCTAAAAAAGTAAAATTTCATTTGTGTATTGGAAGGGGGGAAGTATGTTTATATCTTAGGGTCCTATTCTACAAATTTACCAACATAATTGTGTTTTAGTAAAGATAAAATCACAATAAAAGGTAAGATTGAAATAATCCCAAATTTATTGAGTTCTAAAACTGTTTTGACTATAATTAAGTTAAGATTATGAAAACGATATCAAGTTAATTATCGAGTGACGCAACGGATAATGCGTCTGACTACGGATTAGAAGATTCCAGGTTCGAATTCTGACAAGCTCGCAGTCATTTTGATAAAAGTGTTTATGCTTTAAGTTATTTATATCTTCAAATATTTATTCATTGTGTTTGGTTTGTTTGTTTTATAGATGGAAACTGTTTCTTTGTTTTTAGCTTTGCATAACATGATTGAGTTGTGCAACGGAAAAGGAAATAAACCATAACATCGATGTTTGGTGCATTTTAAGTCAGGAAGTCGGTATCTTCAGACAGCCTGATCTGGTAGCATCAGGGTAAATTCAGGGGAGTAGTGTAGCGTATGTTCATTCGTCATGATACCACTCTACTTTATTTAGGTGGGGGTAGTGTAGTATCTGTTATATTATCACGAAACCATCCTTCTAAGCATTACCTTCTTTGAGGGGTCGTGTAGTATCTGTTATGTTGTCATGTTGATCCCAAACATAACTTTTTCCTTTGGGCGGTTAGTGTAGCATATGTTCGTTCGTCATGATACAATCATCTCAGGCTCGCAAACATATGCGATCGTACTTAGTTATGAGTTACATTAAAATACAATACAATCACTCAGATGTAAATAGTTATTGGTATATTCTACGATGATATTTCGAGATAAGATCTCATTATCAAATAGAATTGAGTACACATTTATTAATGGATAGCATGCGGTATGAAGTCTGCATTTAAAATAGATACGGAAACGGAGGAAAAGACAACACTCAATTTGATAAAGAGAGTAATCTCAAATATCATAAAAATACATTAATAACTATCAACCTCTGAGTTATTGTATTATATATTATTTTATTTAAACTATGCATTGATAAGGCTTTCAAACATATATTAATAACTATTGATTCAATGCTTCTAACAAAGCATAACATTTTATTATAAACTTGCAGAGAGAATTAAAAACAGATCCTATGTCCTCCTTTCCCTGTTCATGACACACTATTATTTCTTTTAATTCTTATGTTTATAATTTTATAATATTGCAGTGTTTGAATAGGGTCAGCATTGATTATGCGAAAAAGGGAGTATAAGTAATGTGACACTGATTGGAATAATTTTCCGTAAATCTATAGTCTTTAATTTCTCGGGACACAAGCCGCGTACACCGGGGAATGAACAAGGGGCCCCTGTAAAGTACTGCTGCTAGCCATAGCCCCTTTATAACCATTTCTATTATTACTTTTTAATTGCTATAAAGAGTTCATGAAAAAACAACCAAGAAAACACACAGATAAGAACTATAACTTTATTATAAAGAAGATATACACGTTGGGCGACTAAGTAAATCCAGTATATTAGAACACCAAGATATATATATATATATATATATATATATATATATATATATATATATATATATATATATATATATATATATATATATATATTCGTAAACACCGGATTTGATGCCATCTTTCGGGGAGCTGATTCGGGGATTTTTCTTTTTCTTTTTTCTGAATTTGTCACCATTTCCGCATGTGAGCTTTTGCCTTTTTTGTACTTCAATTTGCCAAACTTTTATCAGGACTCAATCCGGAACTTCACCGTATTTTTCTTTCCTGTGTTTTTGATGTACCATGTTCTTTCACAATTCAACAATATGTAATGCTACTCTCTGATGGTTTAACTAAAAAGTACGTTTACTCAAATTTTGCCATGAAGCACGTGTAAGGGATGAACGTCAAATTTGGAAAAAAAGTACTTTTGAGTATAAGAGAGGAAGAACAGATCCTCATCGAAACGCGGAAATAAAGAGATTGTAAAAGCTAATGGAAATTATTGTTTTGAATTGATTCTCCATGGTCAGTGGAATGCAAAATTAATATATTAATATATATATATATATATATATATATATATATATATATATATATATATATATATGCGTGTATGTGTAATTTCCAAATATCACATACAAAAGTTTAAAACCTTGATAAATATATTGGACTTATGTTTTATTTTTATTCTGCATTTTGATTTTTATACTTCTTTTTCTCCTCTCTCCCCCTTTCTCTTTATATATATAATATACATAATACTTTATAATAATAAATTAAAAATAGTAATTACTAAATTAGGTTTGAATATTGAGCTTCACTTTGCTCTGGAATTTGATTTGATTCCCATAATAGTCGATCTGAACTATATAATATAATTGTTTTCAAATTATCACACACACACACACACACACACACACACACACACACACACACACACACACACACACACACACACACACACACACACACACATACATTATGTGCATACTTCTCCAGTGAGAGGGCGCTCCATTTGTATTGGCTTTTGTGTTTTATTTAAGATACATGTTTTCCTCTTTTTTGTGATGTGTTTCTACTTGCATGTTATATTACATCTGTTTATTCCACTTTGACTCCCACTGTTCACCCCATATACTGTTTTCTATCCGGTCTGCACTGATTTGATATATTCATACAACTAATCTCCTATTTGTTTCTAATTTGGTGAGGTTGAACTCTAAAGTCTCGATGCTGTCTGTATGCTTTTAAATTGGTATCTGTACCCTGTGCTGATGAAGAGAACCGATATTAAAAAAATATATCGTTTCAGAAATGATCGTACACATACTGTTATTATGTTGAATTCTTGGAGCGTAAATAAATGATTATGTAAGAAAGTCTACATTAGATCTACGTTATATATATATATATATATATATATATATATATATATATATATATATATATATATATATAGATAATATAAAAATAAAACTTTATTTTATATCCTATCGAAATACGGTGAACCTCAATATAGTAGATAGAGAATTTATATACGGATAATAAAGTGATGAGATAGATCAAATTTGCATAATTTACAAGTTTATAAACTCACCAAGTATTCAAACAAGGAATACTAATAAAAATTGACATTTAAACTATGGCTTTTCAAAGATATCGCTCTTATCGTCAAAAGGGCTGACCAACAATTCTATTTATATTTCTTTATTTTTAAAATTATTGTTTAGCCTGACTCGCGTTTATGACCGTATCTTTTCCCCTTTACTTTTATATTCTCTCACTTCCTTGAAATAATTTCTTATCAACTCTGGGGGTCTTAGTTGCTAGTCGGATTCGACACAAAAAGCCGTAATTTTCCCACATACATGTTAATGCACCAACATCTCACCACCCATACACGCACATCTATAAAAATAATCACATATACACACCGACGTGTATATCTGCATACACATACCCATACATACACATCCACCCACAAAAATAAATATATATATTTATATATATATATATATATATATATATATATATATATATATATATATATATATATATATACACACATTTACACACAGACCCACACATACAACCCCTACTCCCTCCCCATACACAGACATATACATATTACCAACGGACACCCCCTCCACAAATAGAGAAAAAAAAAACGAATTAAAAATGTCAACGAGTAAAAAACGAAATTTGATATTAAGCTTGACCGTGGAATTATAAACACATCCCAACCTAGAAAATATACTTAAAGAAGAAAGATTTCTGATCTAATTTCCATTCCTCGTTTTGGTCGTTTTATGAAGAGTACAACCGAAACATGTATGCAACCAATAATATGTGTATAAATAAAATGTATAATATATATATATATATATATATATATATATATATATATATATATATATATATATGAGATTTTGAATTACCTACTAGACACCGTATTCGAATGTCTTCGGTCTCTCTGTACAAGGGTTTGTCAGGACAACCTGACATGAGAGTACTTCACTGTACAAGAAAATCCTGACAAAATAGTCAAAATAACATAGTATTCGAAGCCCAAATAAGATCCTCTCGACACGGCTATACACTGGCTTATACGAGGGATGGTGCACTTTCTCTTAGTGATGTTGCCTATAGTAAGAACACTATGTTGCATACGCCACCAAACAATGAATTCTTGTCCTGAAATCCAATAAGGCCAATAGACCACAAGAAATTGAGGAAAGGAAAATTAATGTTCTTTACTTCTTTGCTAACTCAACATTTGAGAGTTAAATCAGAACGTTAATAGAATATTCGAATATCTATGAATCTCATATAAAGATGAAGTAAAATGAAACAAAAACGATATATATATATATATATTAGAATTTGATTAAAAAAAATTAATTATTGACGCAAATTGATTCATATACAACTTCTTATAATATATATATATATATATATATATATATATATATATATATATATATATATATATATATATTGTATATGTAATGGAAACAATATTTGAAAATACGTATTTGTTTAAAGTGTGTTAAAGTGTCTTTTAGTAACGTTAGATACGGTGTAATGCTAAACTCGTTCTTTTCAACTGTTTGCATTATTTGCGTGCTTATCTTATACTCACTCCATAAATTTAAATTGTTACCGACCGCATTCATATCGTGTAAAAATGTTTAAATCACGTTTCGAAATCTTCTTGATTAAGATGAATAATTTCTATTATCTGGATTATTCGGACTACTATTCTCATTTTGGGTGTTATTTTCACAACTTGTCCGGATAGATACCCACATTAACCAGCGGCGCAACGGCTAAAGGCGTTGAGTAACAATCAGTTCTAAATGAGTGTCTTCTGGGGCTGAAATTTCAATCCTCACTACAGACGATACTAACTAAGCATGATATAAAATTGATTACGTAACACTTCTATTCGGTCATGACTTTCCGAACGAGAACAGTCTACCAGCGTGAATTAAGTAAAGTGTTAGGTTCTGAAATTCCGCATAGATTCCCGAGTCCGAAAAGATGCACCTAAAGAAGGTCGAGGGTTACATGGACCGAAACATTGTGAAAATAATATCCAAGTTGTTCTACTACTATTTAAAAACAGAAAAAGGTTAAAAAATTTTTCTAAAAAGTCAGTTAATTGAGGTTGGCCAAATGTACCCGAAAAATACCTGCCTAACATTCAAAGTCAGGGCATTTATTATCTTCTAATTTGTACCCGACCCGGTGACAGAAGGCTAATTGGGTATTTTTTTGTTTGTTTTTCAATGAATACTTTCACAGGCCAATCCTTAACTGCATTACCGCTCTCGAGCTGAATGGTCTACTGGGGTGGGATGTCGTCTAAGACGTTTAAAGAACGACTGACGGATTCTAAAATGCCCCCCCCCTCTCTCTCTCTCTCTCTTTCTCTCTCTCGAGCGCAGCGTCACCTGCGTTGACGAGTGCAGTGTTTAGATTAAAAACATCGCCTGCGTTGAAGTCTCCAGCGTGGAACTTGTTTTCGCAGGAGACTATCGAGCAAATGACCGGATGTTAAACAATGAGCAGATTTATGCTTAAGACAACACCGCGTGGACGCCTCATCGTGGTGCACTGGATAAATCTCGTTACACCAAGCCATTAGTACTTTAACGATGTCAAACTCATTTTAAACAGAAAGATACATTTCCTATAAGCATAAATTAATGTTGGCCACACCGTGTATCTACCAGAGTGATTTCCTAATGTATGGCCGCTTATTGTTTACACTGAAAAAGTTTTCGGCATTACTCCCAAACAACTTATTTCTTTTACTTATAATAATGTTTTAGTATTAAATTTTTAAATAAAATAAGTTAGTTCTGGAGAAGAATTAACGTACATTAAATAAACCAGCAAATATATGCTCATCCGGTCGCATTCTCTAACGTTAGCCAAATGAATCTAAGGAAGATAACTCGAATATACATCCAAAAGGAGAACTATGTTATCACGAAGAACGAACATATACTACACTGCCCCTCTCAAGGAGAATCTAATGCCTGGGAGAATGGTATCATAGGGTACAGACATATATTACACTATCCCTTCCCCGAAAAGAAGGAGTTAATGCTTGAGAGGTAGTCTCATGGGTACAGAACAGATACAAACTACCCCTCCCTCAAAATGGAGGAGGTAATACCTGGGAGGATGGTATCATGCTCGCAGAATAGTTTTTTTCTTCTTATTGACGATTATCACGTTGGGTCTGCTTGCATGGATGCAATTGTCTGCGTGTATCAACATGCACAAGATGATTTTGAGAGTTTACTATTCCCGGTTTGTGCTTTTTCCATTTGTCTGCTTATTCAAAGCGCAGCCGTTTGCATAATTCCCAGTGGACTGTCTTTCACACGGAGTTGTATCTGTTTTGTTATTTTGATAGTTTGCTGCATTCACTTATTATGTGGTTTACCGTTTCATTATTATAATTTTACTAACTAGTAACGCAAGTCATTATCCATGATTGCTCACTGCCAATAACCAGTGGCATTCCCTGGGAGTCCGAGTGACAACAAGTTTTGTCAAATTTCCAGCACTTTCCACCTCTTTCGGTAATCATTGCAAATTATTTTGCGTTACACACACACACACACACACACACACACACACACACACACACACACACACACACACACACACACACATATATATATATATATATATATATATATATATATATATATATATATAACAGTATTTTATTATATTCCAATAACCATGGTTTGGTTTATTACTTTTATTTTTATTCTTTTCACATTTCCAAAAATTCCAAGTTTCTGTGAGATATATTTAACGGTCCGTTTCATTTGTTTTGTGCCAAACAACATTTATATATATATATATATATATATATATATATATATATATATATATATATATATATATATATATATATATATATATAGTTGTATTCGTTTCGCAACTACACAACTACGGCAGTTGATTAACACACACACGTCGGACGTCTAATCACACTGATGCAGTTGATACACACTCACTTGATCTTCTGAACATACTCCTTTTATTGTCCAAGTGTTCATCATCAGCCAATCGGTGGTCAGAAAAACAGTCACGTGAGGCCTGACGTCATTGCTCAATAATCGTACAAAAAACCACAGCCGCCATTAATCTAATTTCCGCCCTCCCCGTGATCATCCCGGCAGGTAAGACAACACGCGCAAACACGTGGTCGCTTTCTTCCTTCATTCTGTTCGACTTTACACTCCCCTCTGGTCTCAAGATCACACATGCGGCATTGCGGCCGCGGTCGTTTGTTACGGGCACTCCTACGGAGGGGGATTAGCTGGACTTCTTCATCTTCATCAGAGCTCTCAGGAGGGGTAACAGATCTGTCGCCATTAACGTTGCCAGCAGTCCTTCCATCAAGCTGGGCTCCATCGTCATTGGGGCTTTCAGAAGTGGCGCTGGAACTATCGCCATCTCTGCTGAGGGTCTCAGCCATGTCATCACGGCAATGGGGCATAGGTCGGATCCACATTTCATCATTGGATGATTCATCACTTTCGCTGTTCGATATTAGGTTTGTATCAAGGGCGGGCCGGACATCCTTCACATGCCGTGGAGTACCATCAACCAGCACAGCCTGCTCACTAATTATGCCGGTGATCCGTCCTCTTCTGAAACTGGTCGTACATCGGTTACTGGGAGGCCTTACCCAAACGGTGTCCCCCAACTTGTACCGTCCTTGCGTCCTCTTCTGATTAGGCAGGCAGGCGTCAATGCCCTTAACACGCACTCGATAGCAATGTATCGCATTAGCAGGTGCACTTTCAGCAGTCGCGTCATCCTTCGGTGTCGTATTGTACCTATATACTGCCTCTGCAATCGTACATTGCTTCCTTGCTGCTATCCTCTTCACACTTCGGTGGCACCGCTCCGCTATACCGTTGCCACTCGGTACATATGCACACCTGTGTCTAAGCCGGATCCCCCACTCGTCTACGAAACGCCTGAATTCTCCGCCGCAAAAGGCTGTGTCGTTGTCAGTGAGAATCTCTTCAGGTGGACCCCGCTCGTAAAATATGGACTCTAATTGACGGATGACACTAGCCGAGTCCTGTCTTGTTAATAATCGCCAGATCGCAAACCTCGTTGGTCCGCAATCGATCAGTGTGAGGAAGTGCTGACCACCATAATGGGTTATGTCTATGCCCAGTCGGCTCCAATTCTCGTCGACTTCCAGCCGACCTTTCTGCCATTTGGTGGGAGCAGGGTCGATTGACTGGCATATTTGGCATTCCTTGACCACTGCTTCTACTTTGCTTTTGGACACTGACGGGTTGGTTAAGCGTACGAAATAATACGTCCGTCTCACTCCGGGGTGTCCACTGTCATGGTGTACCTTCTTGATTTTATCCGTCTCCTCAACAGAGGCAGCACATAAAGACCCTGGTTCGGCTTCTTTCTTCATTGCATCGAACCATCTCTGGGGCACACGGGTAAGTCTATCGGCAAGATTGCAGGTTGAAGTGACAAGCACCGCATTCACCGATAGGTCGTACTCTTCCACCAACTTCCTTATTGTCTCCAACCTTCGTCTGATTAGCATTTCGGTAGCCGCCTTGGTGCGCACTCTCGCTTTGCCTGTTAGTGTGTCAAGTATCCAGTGGTATACGCACAGCGAATCTGTGTGTATGCATAATTCTTTGACTTTCCACTGGAGAGCCAAGTTAATTCCTTTTGTTACCGCATCCAACTCCGCCAGGTTGATGTGAGCAGCATCATCCATTGGTCGCAACCAGCAGGCGTCCTCAATCACGGACCCGTTCATCTCCAATAGCGCCCCGATCGCGAGGGAGCTCGCATCCACCCACACATTTAGCCTGTCTCCCTGAACGCACCAATCTCCTTTAGCGGGGTCCTCCTGCTCGACTCTTGTGATGGTCTCCTTCACCATGCGCCGCAACAAATTGTCCACCGTTTCGTCATCCCAACCTTTGGTAACTGCACTCGCCCTCCTCTTCATGATGGCTGTCGCGGCCCGAGTCCATCCACCTACTGGTAGGTGTCCCACCAGTTTTCCACACAGGGAAAATATAGCCCGCCTCGTAAGGACATGGGGCACTTCAGGAAATGCAGTTCCGCGCCCCCACTTCAAGGTCCCTCGCTCCTGTTGAACGCTCAACCCTAAGACACGAGCACCATCCTCCAAGCGTTCTGGATCCTTACACATCAGTCCAAGTTCGGCTAGCTTGGCCCTCACACGTGATGATGGCACAATGTCTTCATCCACGTATATATCGTCAAGGTATGCTGATGTCCCTTCTTTTACGGTCTTATCCTGTGACAATGCAGCATTGACAATCGTCTTCATTATTTGGGGCGCAACGTTCAGCCCACAGCCCAGTCTTGTGAGGCAATACCTCCTACCGGCAAACACTACCGTCTGAAACGGCCACATTGTCTCGTTAACTCGGACCTGCAGATATGCCCTTCTCAGATCCAACAGGGACACATTAGAACCCAGCTGGCGCCACTCTCGTAGTTTACTAGCACACACGTCAGCATCAGCTGTAAACGCATCGACATACGAGTTCAGTTCTCGGTAGTCCATTACCGGCCTGACTTTGGCTTTGTTGTACTGAGCGACCGCCATTAATGGGATCAGACCCTTAGGAGGTCCAAGTTTTTTGTATGGGTAGGGAATCAGCCAGCCATCATCGATCCATTTGCGAAGTTCCTCTTCGTACGCGGGCCTCATGTGGTCGGGCACATGGTATTCAGTTATTCCATTCTGCAGTTTGGCTGGTTCACTGTTTTTCGACCACTTCCATGAGGCAGTCCAAACCCTCTTTTGCTCGTCAAATTCGACGCTGAAGTCTGGTTGGTCGATCCTTAGCGCAGCACACACTGGGGCTTTCTCCTGAAAATGTACCGCCCCTGTCACCGTTATATGGACACCACCAAGGGCTCTGATGGCATCATATCCTAGGAGCAGGTCAAAACTCAGGGGTTTTTCGAGCATTACCAGCGCCTCTAGGTTAGCGGAGCTTCCATTTTTCGTCCGTATAGTTACATTGCCCACGCCGCAACATGTGCGCGACTCTCCACTGATGGTAGTCACTCTGACGCTGACACCTTGTCCCCGGTTCCGTTTCCCGGACAGTCTTGAGCTATATGGCCAGCTTCCCTACACCGGTAGCAGCGAACAGCCATTGCTTGTTGCCGGCAGTTCCTTGCGATGTGGCCCTGTCCATTGCATCTGTAGCATACGATTCCACCACGTGGACCGGGTCCTTGATACGGTTTCTTATCATTCGGTGTGGACTGAGCAGCAGCACTTACTGGTTCCCTCATTTCGGAGTAATTCTTCATTACAGTCCTGGCCCGATCTACTAGGTCATTAAGGAGCAGCGAATCTGCACTTGAGCTAGCTCGTAGTAGTTGCTTCGCTCCTGTCGGGAGTCCCGCTAGGAATTTGCATGCTAAGGCCCGCTCGGGCAGTCCACCAAACAACACTGTCAACTTCGTCAGCTCTGCCAAGTACACGTCGACCGTTTCGCCCGGACGTAAGGTCCTTGCCTCAAGTTGCTCCCAAGCAGTGGTGGGGTCAATCGCAAACGCCTTGAACAGTGCCACCTTGATTTTCTCGTAGTCCTGTTTGCCCTCATGGCTGAGCTGTTGATACACCGCAAAGGCGCCGCCGGACAAGCGCAGAGGAACAACATGTTCGAGGTTTTTTACGCCAGACAAAAGGCAATGTAATTCCACCTTTTCCACCCAGTCAATTACCGGGTTCGATCCATCAAACTCTGGTATTAATTTGAGGTCAATTTTTTCCCCCATTTCGCCGAAATAGCTTGTATTCGTTTCGCAACTACACAACTACGGCAGTTGATTAACACACACACGTCGGACGTCTAATCACACTGATGCAGTTGATACACACTCACTTGATCTTCTGAACATACTCCTTTTATTGTCCAAGTGTTCATCATCAGCCAATCGGTGGTCAGAAAAACAGTCACGTGAGGCCTGACGTCATTGCTCAATAATCGTACAAAAAACCACAGCCGCCATTAATCTAATTTCCGCCCTCTCCGTGATCATCCCGGCAGGTAAGACAACACGCGCAAACACGTGGTCGCTTTCTTCCTTCATTCTGTTCGACTTTACAATAGTCTTGGAAGCTTTTTCAACCATTAAAACTATATATTAAAAAAAACACAAAAAACACTTTTTGTCCCAAGTCCTTCGGTGGAAAATTACTTTTCTTGTAACTCAATTTACTTTTTATAGTCACAATATTAGTTTGCTTCCAAAAATTTACGCTAGTCTTAACATTATTTAAGGGATCATCAGTTGTTTACCATGAAAAACTGTTTCGGAAAATTAAAAACAAAACAGTATTTTATCTCATGGCTGCTCAGCAGAGTTGATCAGACCCCACTTCCCTTAAAAATCAAGAAAAAAACGTTCCGTATATTAGATCTAAATTTAGTTTCAGATTAATGTTTTGCTAACTTATTTTGTTATTAAAAAAATGTCCTCTTTACCTGTGTTGTTCGTCTGTGTTTATGTAAATGTATCCGTTATTTACAAAAGATTTGCTGTATTTTATAGTGTTCGGACGAATCCATTACACTACTTATTTGGTGATTTATGGTTTTATGTATTTATATTATTATATTAATATTTAGTTTCATATTAAAAATATTTAAAAATAATATATATATATATATATATATATATATATATATATATATATATATATATATATATATATACATAAAAAATCATTTTAATATATATATATATTCATATATACTATATGTGTTATATATATATATATATATATATATATATATATATATATATATATATATATATACGTTTATACACATTCTACAGAGTCTTTTTTTTAGATAGCTTTGGATTTGCTCTATCAATCTACTTTGATTAATTTGATATAACTTAAAGGCGTCAGGATGGAGAGTAATTGCCTTATTTAATTGTCTAGATATTTTATTTTTGATCGACACCTTGTTTAATCATTCTTATTAAGGCAGAAATTGGGGTATAAAATCTACTAATTTTAAGGTAACACGAGCAATTCTCAGAAATTCGGACATAATGCTCCCGTACAAAAATATACACAGGGCAGGTACTATTTTTATGCGGCATACGAACGATATGAAAAGGGAAGAAACTTCTTTTATCAAACATTTTAAAGATACATATATTATCTTCAATTTTTATATTCAAATCAAGAAATGTAGCTTTTGTTGCCGTGTGTTTACAGTTTAATTTTAACTCCTTAGGATATATCAAATGTTTAGTATTTTCAAACTTTTCGTTATCATTAATTCATACGAGATCGTCAATAAATCGCCTGCAACCATGATAACTATACGCTCTAGATATATATATATATTATTAATATACCAATATATGTGTTGTTTTTGGAAACACATTCTCCTATTGAGCATTTAAATACATATACAGCATTACTAGTTCCTAGTGGTATGACTAGGACTAGTATCTCTCGTCGCCTTACATGTCATCTCTCCCCTCCCCCATAACTATTTACCAACACTTAGTAGAACACGACACTCCCCAAAAAGAATTCAGGGACATATTAGTAAAAAAAAAACACTGCCATTCTTGCTGTCTCACATTGCAATCTGCGCCTCCCCATAATTGAAGCCTCACTCATTGGAGCAAAGAAACCCACCATCAATCAAGCTCAATATGAGGGGGGAGAAGACATACTGAAATGCCATTAATATATTAAAAAAGTTTTAATCGAGTTTCTCAATAAATTCACCAGTTTTAGTTTGCATAACGCCTCACGTGTCTGATGAAGACTCATGGGAGTCGAAAACGTTTGCAGTTTTGGCGAGTTCCTGTTCACACTCAAACAGAACATTAGATCATTAGTCCGTCAACATGAAAAGATGGATAAAAAAGAAACAAACAGAAATTGTCCCTGTTGCTTAATCAAACAGGCATCAATATATATATATATATATATATATATGGGGATGGTTAACCATCGATTTCTCGTTAGCAACGCTCATTGGTCTTCTTTGAAATTTGAGTGACAATAAGCCTCCCGAAGGTTCCAGCACTCTCGCATCCTTTCCGTGTAAGTCTGATTACTGCTCTCTCTCTCTCCTTGGTCTTTCCACTCTCCCTGACTTTTCACAACAATTTTGTATGGTTTCAGCCGAGGCTGGTGCCACCGCATGAGTATGTGTTTTTCTCCCTTTCCATTTATCTGTGACTAGCCAGCGTTTGTTGGTTATGTGGGTTGGTTTCCGTATTAAAGGACTTTCTTAAATATTTCTGTTCTTTTCATCATTGCCGTTCGTTGTATAATCTCAATCTTTCCTTTGAATCCAGCTCCTAGTGCTCCTACAATTATTGGTATTATAGTGATTTTCATCATGTTTCATATCCCTTTCAGTTCTCTGACAAGTTTCATGTATATCATCATCATCATCATCATCATCATCATCATCATCATCATCATCATCATCATCATCATCATTAGACTGATATGGAAAAAGTATATTTGGGCTATTCGTCTTGCTACTATTGATAGGAGCGAGGAAGATTAACTGGCGCCTGAAAGCCAGTGCTTTGGGTAGATGAAGCTCATCTGTTTGGGAATACAACTCATTTAAGCGCAGGAAAACTCTAGTCTCAAACTTTCGCTGATTTATATATCCAAAGTCTTCGGAAGTCTATCCCGCGGAAAAGTCTGGGACCGGTATCTCGTATACAACAACTCTCTGGCAACTTCTGTGACGGCACGGGAATAATGGACAATCAACAATTTTCAGTATTAAATAATCATTTTCGACGCCTCATTTTCGATGCCTGCTATCCTTGTCTATACAAAGAAGATAGCGATGACGATCATGATGATGATGATAATGGTGATGTTTGCAAAGAGTTGTCAGCATCTCATTAATGTCTAAACATTATGTACGAAACAGACGTTGCTTGTACAACAGTTTTGTTTCCTGTTTTATCGTGCGGCTGTTTTCTTTGAAAACCGCGCGATTATCAAAATTGTTTAACTTCCGAACTTGTTTTCTTGATTTCCTTCACGTTTTTTGTCGTTATACAAGAAAAACAGGGAGAAAAGAGTAAATACTTTTGTATTGAATGTAAAACACAACCCCTTTCCCCGGAAATGAGAGTTTAGCTATAGACCGGAAGTTCCTCCAATTTAAAAAAAAATGTTTTATTTTTTCAGTTTGCGCATATGTGTGCATGCAGGTATGTATCTCATAAAGTTCATCTCTCTCCCCCCCTCTCTCTCTCTCTGTATATATAATAGATAGAGAGAGAGAGAGACAGAGAGAGAGAGAGAGAGAGAGAGAGAGATAATTTTTTAAAATTAATTTATAAACCAATTTTGTTGTATACAAATTTTTATAATTAAAAAACAAAACAAAACAATAACAAATAATCTACGTATATATATATATATATATATATATATATATATATATATATATATATATATATATATATATATATGTTCACCAATCTATCGATTCATCTATCTGTATGTATCCATGCGTGTATGTATTTTTCGATACGCCTATCTATGTCAATGCTCATCTCTCTCTCTCTCTACCTCTCTCTCCCTCCCTCTCTATCTATCTATCTCTCTCTCTCTCTCTCTCTCTATCTATCTATCTATCTATCTATCTTATGTGTATGTATGCTTATCTGTATGTATGCATCTATCTTTCTGGTTCAGTCACTTGTATATGTTTGTAGACAGGAAGTTCCTTCATTTTGTTTTTTTTGTTTTATTAATATTTGAGTTACCGATGTTTTCGTTCGTGTTTAAACAGAGGAAAAAATGATCGGAGGACAGGATGAAATAGAGAAGAAAAAGAGCGAGGACAAAACATAAAAAGGAAAATAGTGATTTGTTTTCGTGTTGTCCTGCGAGTCGTTGTCACAGGTGTCACGGACCGGCTTCCCACTTGGAAGAATCTGATAATTGGTTCGTCCCTCGGACTTCCGTTGACTTAATAAACATTCATATCGACAAGGCGACACTAAAACTCCTTACATCCTACTTCGAAGACACACTCAATGGGAGATCGAAAGGGTTGAGGTCTTAAAGGGCCGTGACCCTTCCCCTCTCCCTCAAAACAGTAACGGAGGCTGCGTGTACCTGCAGGTGGCAGGAAGTCACGTGCAGGGTTTCGCCCGTCTTGAAAACCCCACGTAGCAAGTGGTAAGCATAATAACAAGCATACTTACATTATCTTCTCATGATACTTCCTCAGTATGAAACAAGAACGGGTATTATTTTTTTGTATACTTTTATTCACCCCAAACAAAGTATATTTCTACTAAGACGTAAAGGGGTTACTGTGATTAGGGGACGTATTTAGAGGGGACATCCTAAATGGAGAGTTGTACAGCAATGGATAACGCGTCTGACGAGAAGATTTCAGGTTCGAATCCTGGCAAGTTTGTATGTTTTTTAAAAATGCTGACGTTGGTTTACATTAATGATTCGAATACGATAAAACAGAGAAAGCCATGGGACTCGTGGTGAAAGCAATGGGACTTGTGGCGCAATGGATAACGCGTCTGACTACGGATCAGAAGATTCCAGATTCGAATCCTGGCAAGTTCGTATGTTTTTTAAAAATGCTGACGTTGGTTTACATTAATGATTCGAATACGATAAAACAAAGAAAGCAATGGGACTTGTGGCGCAATGGATAACGCGTCTGACTACGGATCAGAAGATTCCAGGTTCGAATCCTGGCAAGTTGGTATGTTTTTAAAAAATGCTGACGTTGGTTTACATTAATGATTCGAATACGATAAAACGGAGAAAGCCATGGGACTCGTGGTGAAAGCAATGGGACTTGTGGCGCAATGGATAACGCGTCTGACTACGGATCAGAAGATTCCAGGTTCGAATCCTGGCAAGTTCGTATGTTTTTTAAAAATGCTGACGTTGGTTTAAATTAATGATTCGAATATGATAAAACGGAGAAAGCCATGGGACTCGTGGTGAAAGCAATGGGACTTGTGGCGCAATGGATAACGCGTCTGACTGCGGATAAGAAGATTCCAGGTTCGAATCCTGGCAGGTTCGTATGTTTTTTAAAAATGCTGACGTTGGTTTACATTAATGATTCGAATACGATAAAACGGAGAAAGCCATGGGACTTGTGGTGAAAGAAATGGGACTTGTGGCGCAATGGATAACGCGTCTGACTACGGATCAGAAGATTCCAGGTTCGAATCCTGGCAAGTTCGTATATTTTTTAAAAATGCTGACGTTGGTTTACATTAATGATTCGAATACCATTAAACGGAGAAAGCCATGGGACTCGTGGTGAAAGCAATGGGACATGTGGCGCAATGGATAACGCGTCTGACTACGAATCAGAAGATTCCAGATTCGAATCCTTGCAAGTTCGTATGTTTTTAAAAAATGCTGACGTTGGTTTACATTAATGATTCGAATACGATAAAACGGAGAAAGCCATGAGACTCGTGGTGAAAGCAATGGGACTTGTGGCGCAATGGATAACGCGTCTGACTACGAATCAGAAGATTCCAAATTCGAATCCTTGCAAGTTTGTATGTTTTTTAAAAATGCTGACGTTGGTTTACATTAATGATTCGAATACGATAAAACGGAGAAAGCCATGGGACTCGTGGTGAAAGCAATGGGACTTGTGGCGCAATGGATAACGCGTCTGACTACGAATCAGAAAATTCCAGGTTCGAATCCTTGCAAGATCGTATGTTTTTTAAAAATGCTGACGTTGGTTTACATTAATGATTCGAATACGATAAAACGGAGAACGCCATGGGACTCGTAGTGAAAGAAATGGGACTTGTGGCGCAATGCATAACGCGTCTGACTACGGATCAGAAGATTCCAGGTTCGAATCCTGGCAAGTTCGTATGTTTTAAAAAAATGCTGACGTTGGTTTACATTACTGATTCGAATACGATAAAACGGAGAAAGCCATGGGACTCGTGGTGACGGAAATGGGACTTGTGGCGCAATGGATAACGCGTCTGACTACGGATCAGAAGATTCCAGATTCGAATCCTGGCAAGTTCGTATGTTTTTTAAAAATGCTGACGTTGGTTTACATTAATGATTCGAATACGATAAAACGGAGAAAGCCATGGGACTCGTGGTGAAAGCAGTGGGACTTGTGGCGCAATGGATAACGCGTCTGACTACGGATCAGAAGATTCCAGGTTCGAATCCTGGCAAGTTCGTATGTTTTTTAAAAATGCTGACGTTGGTTTACATTAATGATTCGAATACGATAAAACGGAGAAAGCCATGGGACTCGTGGTGAAAGCAATGGGACTTGTGGCGCAATGGATAACGCGTCTGACTACGGATCAGAAGATTCCAGGTTCGAATCCTGGCAAGTTCGTATGTTTTTTAAAAATGCTGACGTTGGTTTACATTAATGATTCAGATACGATAAAACGGAGAAAGCCATGGGACTCGTGGTGAAGCAATAGGACTTGTGGCGCAATGGATAACGCGTCTGACTACGGATCAGAAGATTCCAGGTTCGAATCCTGGCAAGTTCGTATGTTTTTTAAAAATGCTGACGTTGGTTTACATTAATGATTCGAAAACGATAAAACGGAGAAAGCCATGGGACTCGTGGTGAAAGCCATGGGACTTGTGGCGCAATGGATAACGCGTCTGACTACGGATCAGAAGATTCCAGATTCGAATCCTGGCAAGTTCGTATGTTTTTAAAAAATGCTGACGTTGGTTTACATTAATGATTCGAATACGATAAAAGGGAGAAAGCCATGGGACTCGTGGTGAAAGCAATGGGACTTGTGGCGCAATGGATAACGCGTCTGACTACGGATCAGAAGATTCCAGGTTCGAATCCTGGCAAGTTCGTATGTTTTTTAAAAATGCTGACGTTGGTTTACATTACTGATTCGAATACGATAAAAAGGAGAAAGCCATGGGACTCGTGGTGACAGAAATGGGACTTGTGGCGCAATGGATAACGCGACTGACTACGAATCAGAAGATTCCAGATTCGAATCCTTGCAAGTTCGTATGTGTTTAAAAAATGCTGACGTTGGTTTACATTAATGATTCGAATACGATAAAACGGAGAAAGCCATGGGACTCGTGGTGACAGAAATGGGACTTGTGGCGCAATGGATAACGCGTCTGACTACGGATCAGAAGATTCCAGGTTCGAATCCTGGCAAGTTCGTTTGTTTTTAAAAAATGCTGACGTTGGTTTACATTAATGATTCGAATACGATAAAACGGAGAAAGCCATGGGACTCGTGGTGAAAGCAATGGGACTTGTGGCGCAATGGATTACGCGTCTGACTACGAATCAGAAGATTCCAAATTCGAATCCTTGCAAGTTCGTATGTTTTTAAAAAATGCTGACGTTGGTTTACATTAATGATTCGAATACGATAAAACGGAGAAAGCCATGGGACTCGTGGTGAAAGAAATGGGACTTGTGGCGCAATGGATAACGCGTCTGACTACGGATCAGAAGATTCCAGGTTCGAATCCTGGCAAGTTCGTATGTTTTTTAAAAATGCTGACGTTGGTTTACATTAATGATTCGAATACCATTAAACGGAGAAAGCCATGGGACTCGTGGTGAAAGCAATGGGACATGTGGCGCAATGGATAACGCGTCTGACTACGAATCAGAAGATTCCAGATTCGAATCCTTGCAAGTTCGTATGTTTTTAAAAAATGCTGACGTTGGTTTACATTAATGATTCGAATACGATAAAACGGAGAAAGCCATGGGACTCGTGGTGAAAGCAATGGGACTTGTGGCGCAATGGATAACGCGTCTGACTACGGATCAGAAGATTCCAGGTTCGAATCCTGGCAAGTTCGTATGTTTTTTAAAAATGCTGACGTTGGTTTACATTAATGATTCGAAAACGATAAAACGGAGAAAGCCATGGGACTCGTGGTGAAAGCCATGGGACTTGTGGCGCAATGGATAACGCGTCTGACTACGGATCAGAAGATTCCAGATTCGAATCCTGGCAAGTTCGTATGTTTTTAAAAAATGCTGACGTTGGTTTACATTAATGATTCGAATACGATAAAACGGAGAAAGCCATGGGACTCGTGGTGAAAGCAATGGGACTTGTGGCGCAATGGATAACGCGTCTGACTACGGATCAGAAGATTCCAGGTTCGAATCCTGGCAAGTTCGTATGTTTTTTAAAAATGCTGACGTTGGTTTACATTACTGATTCGAATACGATAAAACGGAGAAAGCCATGGGACTCGTGGTGACAGAAATGGGACTTGTGGCGCAATGGATAACGCGACTGACTACGAATCAGAAGATTCCAGATTCGAATCCTTGCAAGTTCGTATGTGTTTAAAAAATGCTGACGTTGGTTTACATTAATGATTCGAATACGATAAAACGGAGAAAGCCATGGGACTCGTGGTGACAGAAATGGGACTTGTGGCGCAATGGATAACGCGTCTGACTACGGATCAGAAGATTCCAGGTTCGAATCCTGGCAAGTTCGTTTGTTTTTAAAAAATGCTGACGTTGGTTTACATTAATGATTCGAATACGATAAAACGGAGAAAGCCATGGGACTCGTGGTGAAAGCAATGGGACTTGTGGCGCAATGGATTACGCGTCTGACTACGAATCAGAAGATTCCAAATTCGAATCCTTGCAAGTTCGTATGTATTTAAAAAATGCTGACGTTGGTTTACATTAATGATTCGAATACGATAAAACGGAGAAAGCCATGGGACTCGTGGTGAAAGAAATGGGACTTGTGGCGCAATGGATAACGCGTCTGACTACGGATCAGAAGATTCCAGGTTCGAATCCTGGCAAGTTCGTATGTTTTTTAAAAATGCTGACGTTGGTTTACATTAATGATTCGAATACCATTAAACGGAGAAAGCCATGGGACTCGTGGTGAAAGCAATGGGACATGTGGCGCAATGGATAACGCGTCTGACTACGAATCAGAAGATTCCAGATTCGAATCCTTGCAAGTTCGTATGTTTTTAAAAAATGCTGACGTTGGTTTACATTAATGATTCGAATACGATAAAACGGAGAAAGCCATGAGACTCGTGGTGAAAGCAATGGGACTTGTGGCGCAATGGATAACGCGTCTGACTACGAATCAGAAGATTCCAAATTCGAATCCTTGCAAGTTCGTATGTTTTAAAACAATGCTGACGTTGGTTTACATTCATGATTCAAATACGATAAAACGCAGAAAGCCATGGGACTCGCGGTGAAAGAAATGGGACTTGTGGCGCAATGGATAACGCGTCTGACTACGGATCAGAAGATTCCAGGTTCGAATCCTGGCAAGTTTGTATGTTTTTAAAAAATGCTGACGTTGGTTTACATTACTGATTCGAATACGATAAAACGGAGAAAGCCATGGGACTCGTGGTGACGGAAATGGGACTTGTGGCGCAATGGATAACGCGTCTGACTACGGATCAGAAGATTCCAGATTCGAATCCTGGCAAGTTCGTATGTTTTTTAAAAATGCTGACGTTGGTTTAAATTAATGATTCAGGTACGATAAAACGGAGAAAGCCATGGGACTCGTGGTGAAAGCAGTGGGACTTGTGGCGCAATGGATAACGCGTCTGACTACGGATCAGAAGATTCCAGGTTCGAATCCTGGCAAGTTCGTATGTTTTTTAAAAATGCTGACGTTGGTTTACATCAATGATTCGAATACGATAAAACGGAGAAAGCCATGGGACTCGTGGTGAAAGCAATGGGACTTGTGGCGCAATGGATAACGCGTCTGACTACGGATCAGAAGATTCCAGGTTCGAATCCTGGCAAGTTCGTATGTTTTTTAAAAATGCTGACGTTGGTTTACATTAATGATTCAGATACGATAAAACGGAGAAAGCCATGGGACTCGTGGTGAAGCAATGGGACTTGTGGCGCAATGGATAACGCGTCTGACTACGGATCAGAAGATTCCAGGTTCGAATCCTGGCAAGTTCGTATGTTTTTTAAAAATGCTGACGTTGGTTTACATTAATGATTCGAAAACGATAAAACGGAGAAAGCCATGGGACTCGTGGTGAAAGCAATGGGACTTGTGGCGCAATGGATAACGCGTCTGACTACGGATCAGAAGATTCCAGATTCGAATCCTGGCAAGTTCGTATGTTTTTAAAAAATGCTGACGTTGGTTTACATTAATGATTCGAATACGATAAAACGGAGAAAGCCATGGGACTCGTGGTGAAAGCAATGGGACTTGTGGCGCAATGGATAACGCGTCTGACTACGGATCAGAAGATTCCAGGTTCAAATCCTGGCAAGTTCGTATGTTTTTTAAAAATGCTGACGTTGGTTTACATTAATGATTCGAATACCATTAAACGGAGAAAGCCATGGGACTCGTGGTGAAAGCAATGGGACATGTGGCGCAATGGATAACGCGTCTGACTACGAATCAGAAGATTCCAGATTCGAATCCTTGCAAGTTCGTATGTTTTTAAAAAATGCTGACGTTGGTTTACATTAATGATTCGAATACGATAAAACGGAGAAAGCCATGAGACTCGTGGTGAAAGCAATGGGACTTGTGGCGCAATGGATAACGCGTCTGACTACGAATCAGAAGATTCCAAATTCGAATCCTTGCAAGTTCGTATGTTTTTAAAAAATGCTGACGTTGGTTTACATTCATGATTCAAATACGATAAAACGCAGAAAGCCATGGGACTCGCTGTGAAAGAAATGGGACTTGTGGCGCAATGGATAACGCGTCTGACTACGGATCAGAAGATTCCAGGTTCGAATCCTGGCAAGTTCGTATGTTTTTAAAAAATGCTGACGTTGGTTTACATTACTGATTCGAATACGATAAAACGGAGAAAGCCATGGGACTCGTGGTGACGGAAATGGGACTTGTGGCGCAATGGATAACGCGTCTGACTACGGATCAGAAGATTCCAGATTCGAATCCTGGCAAGTTCGTATGTTTTTTAAAAATGCTGACGTTGGTTTACATTAATGATTCGAATACGATAAAACGGAGAAAGCCATGGGACTCGTGGTGAAAGCAGTGGGACTTGTGGCGCAATGGATAACGCGTCTGACTACGGATCAGAAAATTCCAGGTTCGAATCCTGGCAAGTTCGTATG
Organism: Sepiola atlantica; assembly: GCA_963556195.1. NCBI lineage: Eukaryota > Metazoa > Mollusca > Cephalopoda > Sepiida > Sepiolidae > Sepiola > Sepiola atlantica. Next base: position 123,860,904 of record OY744520.1, read on the forward strand.
TTTTTTAAAAATGCTGACGTTGGTTTACATCAATGATTCGAATACGATAAAACGGAGAAAGCCATGGGACTCGTGGTGAAAGCAATGGGACTTGTGGCGCAATGGATAACGCGTCTGACTACGGATCAGAAGATTCCAGGTTCGAATCCTGGCAAGTTCGTATGTTTTTTAAAAATGCTGACGTTGGTTTACATTAATGATTCAGATACGATAAAACGGAGAAAGCCATGGGACTCGTGGTGAAAGCAATGGGAGTTGTGGCGCAATGGATAACGCGTCTGACTACGGATCAGAAGATTCCAGGTTCGAATCCTGGCAAGTTCGTATGTTTTTTAAAAATGCTGACGTTGGTTTACATTACTGATTCGAATACGATAAAACGGAGAAAGCCATGGGACTCGTGGTGACAGAAATGGGACTTGTGGCGCAATGGATAACGCGACTGACTACGAATCAGAAGATTCCAGATTCGAATCCTGGCAAGTTCGTATGTTTTTAAAAAATGCTGACGTTGGTTTACATTAATGATTCGAATACGATAAAACGGAGAAAGCCATGGGACTCGTGGTGACAGAAATGAGACTTGTGGCGCAATGGATAACGCGTCTGACTACGGATCAGAAGATTCCAGGTTCGAATCCTGGCAAGTTCGTATGTTTTTTAAAAATGCTGACGTTGGTTTACATTAATGATTCGAATACGATAAAAGGGAGAAAGCCATGGGACTCGTGGTGAAAGCAATGGGACTTGTGGCGCAATGGATAACGCGTCTGACTACGGATCAGAAGATTCCAGGTTCGAATCCTTGCAAGATCGTATGTTTTTTAAAAATGCTGACGTTGGTTTACATTAATGATTCGAATACGATAAAACGGAGAAAGCCATGGGACTCGTAGTGAAAGAAATGGGACTTGTGGCGCAATGCATAACGCGTCTGACTACGGATCAGAAGATTCCAGGTTCGAATCCTGGCAAGTTCGTATGTTTTTTAAAAATGCTGACGTTGGTTTACATTAATGATTCGAATACCATTAAACGGAGAAAGCCATGGGACTCGTGGTCAAAGCAATAGGACATGTGGCGCAATGGATAACGCGTCTGACTACGAATCAGAAGATTCCAGATTCGAATCCTTGCAAGTTCGTATGTTTTTAAAAAATGCTGACGTTGGTTTACATTAATGATTCGAATACGATAAAACGGAGAAAGCCATGAGACTCGTGGTGAAAGCAATGGGACTTCTGGCGCAATGGATAACGCGTCTGACTACGAATCAGAAGATTCCAAATTCGAATCCTTGCAAGTTCGTATGTTTTTAAAAAATGCTGACGTTGGTTTACATTCATGATTCAAATACGATAAAACGGAGAAAGCCATGGGACTCGCGGTGAAAGAAATGGGACTTGTGGCGCAATGGATAACGCGTCTGACTACGGATCAGAAGATTCCAGGTTCGAATCCTGGCAAGTTCGTATGTTTTTAAAAAATGCTGACGTTGGTTTACATTACTGATTCGAATACGATAAAACGGAGAAAGCCATGGGACTCGTGGTGACGGAAATGGGACTTGTGGCGCAATGGATAACGCGTCTGACTACGGATCAGAAGATTCCAGGTTCGAATCCTGGCAAGTTCGTATGTTTTTTAAAAATGCTGACGTTGGTTTACATTAATGATTCGAATACGATAAAACGGAGAAAGCCATGGGACTCGTGGTGAAAGCAATGGGACTTGTGGCGCAATGGATAACGCGTCTGACTACGGATCAGAAGATTCCAGGTTCGAATCCTGGCAAGTTCGTATGTTTTTTAAAAATGCTGACGTTGGTTTAAATTAATGATTCAGGTACGATAAAACGGAGAAAGCCATGGGACTCGTGGTGACGGAAATGGGACTTGTGGCGCAATGGATAACGCGTCTGACTACGGATCAGAAGATTCCAGGTTCGAATCCTGGCAAGATCGTATGTTTTTTAAAAATGCTGACGTTGGTTTACATTAATGATTCGAATACGATAAAAGGGAGAAAGCCATGGGACTCGTGGTGAAAGCAATGGGACTTGTGGCGCAATGGATAACGCGTCTGACTACGGATCAGAAGATTCCAGGTTCGAATCCTTGCAAGATCGTATGTTTTTTAAAAATGCTGACGTTGGTTTACATTAATGATTCGAATACGATAAAACGGAGAAAGCCATGGGACTCGTAGTGAAAGAAATGGGACTTGTGGCGCAATGCATAACGCGTCTGACTACGGATCAGAAGATTCCAGGTTCGAATCCTGGCAAGTTCGTATGTTTTTTAAAAATGCTGACGTTGGTTTACATTAATGATTCGAATACCATTAAACGGAGAAAGCCATGGGACTCGTGGTCAAAGCAATAGGACATGTGGCGCAATGGATAACGCGTCTGACTACGAATCAGAAGATTCCAGATTCGAATCCTTGCAAGTTCGTATGTTTTTAAAAAATGCTGACGTTGGTTTACATTAATGATTCGAATACGATAAAACGGAGAAAGCCATGAGACTCGTGGTGAAAGCAATGGGACTTCTGGCGCAATGGATAACGCGTCTGACTACGAATCAGAAGATTCCAAATTCGAATCCTTGCAAGTTCGTATGTTTTTAAAAAATGCTGACGTTGGTTTACATTCATGATTCAAATACGATAAAACGGAGAAAGCCATGGGACTCGCGGTGAAAGAAATGGGACTTGTGGCGCAATGGATAACGCGTCTGACTACGGATCAGAAGATTCCAGGTTCGAATCCTGGCAAGTTCGTATGTTTTTAAAAAATGCTGACGTTGGTTTACATTACTGATTCGAATACGATAAAACGGAGAAAGCCATGGGACTCGTGGTGACGGAAATGGGACTTGTGGCGCAATGGATAACGCGTCTGACTACGGATCAGAAGATTCCAGGTTCGAATCCTGGCAAGTTTGTATGTTTTAAAAAAATGCTGACGTTGGTTTACATTAATGATTCGAATACGATAAAACGGAGAAAGCCATGGGACTCGTGGTGAAAGCAATGGGACTAGTGGCGCAATGGATAACGCGTCTCACTAGGGATCAGAAGATTCCAGGTTCGAATCCTGGCAAGTTCGTATGTTTTTAAAAAATGCTGACGTTGGTTTACATTAATGATTCGAATACGATAAAACGGAGAAAGCCATGGGACTCGTGGTGACAGAAATGGGACTTATGACGCAATGGATAACGCGACTGACTACGAATCAGAAGATTCCAGATTCGAATCCTTGCAAGTTCGTATGTGTTTAAAAAATGCTGACGTTGGTTTACATTAATGATTCGAATACGATAAAACCTAGAAAGCCATGGGACTCGTGGTGACAGAAATGGGACTTGTGGCGCAATGGATAACGCGTCTGACTACGGATCAGAAGATTCCAGGTTCGAATCCTGGCAAGTTCGTATGTTTTTTAAAAATGCTGACGTTGGTTTACATTAATGATTCGAATACGATAAAACGGAGAAAGCCATGGGACTCGTGGTGAAAGAAATGGGACTTGTGGCGCAATGGATAACGCGTCTGACTACGGATCAGAAGATTCCAGGTTCGAATCCTGGCAAGTTCGTATGTTTTTTAAAAATGCTGACGTTGGTTTACATTAATGATTCGAATACCATTAAACGGAGAAAGCCATGGGACTCGTGGTGAAAGCAATGGGACATGTGGCGCAATGGATAACGCGTCTGACTACGAATCAGAAGATTCCAGATTCGAATCCTTGCAAGTTCGTATGTTTTTAAAAAATGCTGACGTTGGTTTACATTAATGATTCGAATACGATAAAACGGAGAAAGCCATGGGACTCGTGGTGACAGAAATGGGACTTGTGGCGCAATGGATAACGCGTCTGACTACGGATCAGAAGATTCCAGATTCGAATCCTGGCAAGTTCGTATGTTTTTAAAAAATGCTGACGTTGGTTTACATTAATGATTCGAATACGATAAAACGGAGAAAGCCATGGGACTCGTGGTGAAAGCAATGGGCTTGTGGCGCAATGGATAACGCGTCTGACTACGAATCAGAAGATTCCAGATTCGAATCCTTACAAGTTCGTATGTTTTTAAAAAATGCTGACGTTGGTTTACATTAATGATTCGAATACGATAAAACGGAGAAAGCCATGGGACTCGTGGTGACAGAAATGGGACTTGTGGCGCAATGGATAACGCGTCTGACTACGGATCAGAAGATTCCAGGTTCGAATCCTGGCAAGTTCGTATGTTTTTAAAAAATGCTGACGTTGGTTTACATTAATGATTCGAATACGATAAAACGGAGAAAGCCATGGGACTCGTGGTGAAAGCAATGGGACTTGTGGCGCAATGGATAACGCGTCTGACTACGGATCAGAAGATTCCAAGTTCAAATCCTGGCAAGTTCGTATGTTTTTTAAAAATGCTGACGTTGGTTTACATTAATGATTCAGATACGATAAAACGGAGAAAGCCATGGGACTCGTGGTGAAAGAAATGGGGCTTGTGGCGCAATGGATAACGCGTCTGACTACGGATCAGAAGATTCCAGGTTCGAATCCTGGCAAGTTCGTATGTTTTTTAAAAATGCTGACGTTGGTTTACATTACTGATTCGAATACGATAAAACGGAGAAAGCCATGGGACTCGTGGTGACAGAAATGGGACTTGTGGCGCAATGGATAGCGCGACTGACTACGAATCAGAAGATTCCAGATTCGAATCCTTGCAAGTTCGTATGTGTTTAAAAAATGCTGACGTTGGTTTACATTAATGATTCGAATCCGATAAAACCGAGAAAGCCATGGGACTCGTGGTGACAGAAATGGGACTTGTGGCGCAATGGATAACGCGTCTGACTACGGATCAGAAGATTCCCGGTTCGAATCCTGGCAAGTTCGTATATTTTTTAAAAATGCTGACGTTGGTTTACATTAATGATTCGAATACGATAAAACGGAAAAAGCCATGGGACTCGTGGTGAAAGAAATGGGACTTGTGGCGCAATGGATAACGCGTCTGACTACGGATCAGAAGATTCCAGGTTCGAATCCTGGCAAGTTCGTATGTTTTTTAAAAATGCTGACGTTGGTTTACATTAATGATTCGAATACCATTAAACGGAGAAAGCCATGGGACTCGTAGTGAAAGCAATGGGACATGTGGCGCAATGGATAACGCGTCTGACTACGAATCAGAAGATTCCAGATTCGAATCCTTGCAAGTTCGTATGTTTTTAAAAAATGCTGACGTTGGTTTACATTAATGATTCGAATACGATAAAACGGAGAAAGCCATGGGACTCGTGGTGACAGAAATGGGACTTGTGGCGCAATGGATAACGCGTCTGACTACGGATCAGAAGATTCCATATTCGAATCCTGGCAAGTTCGTATGTTTTTAAAAAATGCTGACGTTGGTTTACATTAATGATTCGAATACGATAAAACGGAGAAAGCCATGGGACTCGTGGTGAAAGCAATGGGCTTGTGGCGCAATGGATAACGCGTCTGACTACGAATCAGAAGATTCCAGATTCGAATCCTTGCAAGTTCGTATGTTTTTAAAAAATGCTGACGTTGGTTTACGTTAATGATTCGAATACGATAAAACGGAGAAAGCCATGGGACTCGTGGTGACAGAAATGGGACTTGTGGCGCAATGGATAACGCGTCTGACTACGGATCAGAAGATTCCAGGTTCGAATCCTGGCAAGTTCGTATGTTTTTAAAAAATGCTTACGTTGGTTTACATTAATGATTCGAATACGATAAAACGGAGAAAGCCATGGGACTCGTGGTGAAAGCAATGGGACTTGTGGCGCAATGGATAACGCGTCTGACTACGAATCAGAAGATTCCAAATTCGAATCCTTGCAAGTTCGTATGTTTTTAAAAAATGCTGACGTTGGTTTACATTAATGATTCGAATACGATAAAACGGAGAAAGCCATGGGACTCGTGGTGAAAGAAATGGGACTTGTGGCGCAATGGATAACGCGTCTGACTACGGATCAGAAGATTCCAGGTTCGAATCCTTGCAAGTTCGTATGTTTTTTAAAAATGCTGATGTTGGTTTACATTACTGATTCAAATACGATAAAACGGAGAAAGCCATGGGACTCGTGGTGACAGAAATGGGACTTGTGGCGCAATGGATAACGCGTCTGACTACGGATCAGAAGATTCCAGGTTCGAATCCTGGCAAGTTCGTATGTTTTTTAAAAATGCTGACGTTGGTTTACATTAATGATTCGAATACGATAAAAGGGAGAAAGCCATGGGACTCGTGGTGAAAGCAATGGGACTTGTGGCGCAATGGATAACGCGTCTGACTACGGATCAGAAGATTCCACGTTCGAATCCTGGCCAGTTCGTATGTTTTTTAAAAATGCTGACGTTGGTTTACATTAATGATTCGAATACGATAAAACGGAGAAAGCCATGGGACTCGTGGTGAAAGCAATGGGACTTGTGGCGCAATGGATAACGCGTCTGACTACGAATCAGAAGATTCCAAATTCGAATCCTTGCAAGTTCGTATGTTTTTAAAAAATGCTGACGTTGGTTTACATTAATGATTCGAATACGATAAAACGGAGAAAGCCATGGGACTCGTGGTGAAAGAAATGGGACTTGTGGCGCAATGGATAACGCGTCTGACTACGGATCAGAAGATTCCAGGTTCGAATCCTTGCAAGTTCGTATGTTTTTTAAAAATGCTGATGTTGGTTTACATTACTGATTCAAATACGATAAAACGGAGAAAGCCATGGGACTCGTGGTGACAGAAATGGGACTTGTGGCGCAATGGATAACGCGTCTGACTACGGATCAGAAGATTCCAGGTTCGAATCCTGGCAAGTTCGTATGTTTTTTAAAAATGCTGACGTTGGTTTACATTAATGATTCGAATACGATAAAAGGGAGAAAGCCATGGGACTCGTGGTGAAAGCAATGGGACTTGTGGCGCAATGGATAACGCGTCTGACTACGGATCAGAAGATTCCACGTTCGAATCCTGGCCAGTTCGTATGTTTTTTAAAAATGCTGACGTTGGTTTACATTAATGATTCGAATACGATAAAACGGAGAAAGCCATGGGACTCGTGGTGAAAGCAATGGGACTTGTGGCGCAATGGATAACGCGTCTGACTACGGATCAGAAGATTCCAGGTTCGAATCCTGGCAAGTTCGTATGTTTTTTAAAAATGCTGACGTTGGTTTACATTAATGATTCGAATACGATAAAAGGGAGAAAGCCATGGGACTCGTGGTGAAAGCAATGGGACTTGTGGCGCAATGGATAACGCGTCTGACTACGGATCAGAATATTCCAGGTTCGAATCCTGGCAAGTTCGTACGTTTTTTAAAAATACTGACGTTGGTTTACATTAATGATTCGAATACGATAAAACAGAGAAAGCCATGGGACTCGTGGTGAAAGCAGTGGGACTTGTGGCGCAATGGATAACGCGTCTGACTACGGATCAGAAGATTCCAGGTGCGAATCCTGGCAAGTTCGTAAGTTTTTTAAAAATGCTGACGTTGGTTTACAGTAATGATTCGAATACGATAAAAGGGAGAAAGCCATGGGACTCGTGGTGAAAGCAATGGGACTTGTGGCGCAATGGATAACGCGTCTGACTACGGATCAGAAGATTCCAGGTTCGAATCCTGGCAAGTTTGTATGTTTTTAAAAAATGCTGACGTTGGTTTACATTAATGATTCGAATACGATAAAACGGAGAAAGCCATGGGACTCGTGGTGAAAGCAATGGGACTAGTGGCGCAATGGATAACGCGTCTCACTAGGGATCAGAAGATTCCAGGTTCGAATCCTGGCAAGTTCGTATGTTTTTTAAAAATGCTGACGTTGGTTTAAATTAATGATTCGAATACGATAAAACGGAGAAAGCCATGGGACTCGTGGTGAAAGCAATGGGACTTGTGGCGCAGTTGATAACGCGTCTGACTACGGATCAGAGGATTCCAGATTCGAATCCTGGCAAGTTCGTATGTTTTAAAAAAATGCTGACGTTGGTTTACATTAATGATTCGAATACGATAAAACAGAGAAAGCCATGGGACTCGTGGTGAAATAAATGGGACTTGTGGCGCAATGGATAACGCGTCTGACTACGGATTAGAAGATTCCAGATTCGAATCCTGGCAAGTTCGTACGTTTTTAAAAAATGCTGACGTTGGTTTACATTAATGATTCGAATACGATAAAACGGAGAAAGCCATGGGACTCGTGGTGAAATCAATGGGACTTGTGGCGCAATGGATAACGTGTCTGACTACGGATCAGAAGATTCCAGGTTCGAATCCTGGCAAGTTCGTATGTTTTTTAAAAATGCTGACGTTGGTTTACATTAATGATTCGAATACGATAAAAGGGAGAAAGCCATGGGACTCGTGGTGAAAGCAATGGGACTTGTGGCGCAATGGATAACGCGTCTGACTACGGATCAGAAGATTCCAGATTCGAATCCTGGCAAGTTCGTATGTTTTAAAAAAATGCTGACGTTGGTTTACATTAATGATTCGAATACGATAAAACGGAGAAAGCCATGGGACTCGTGGTGAAAGCAATGGGACTTGTGGCGCAATGGATAACGCGTCTGACTACGGATCAGAAGATTCCAGGTTCGAATCCTGGCAAGTTTGTATGTTTTTAAAAAATGCTGACGTTGGTTTACATTAATGATTCGAATACGATAAAACGGAGAAAGCCATGGGACTCGTGGTGAAAGCAATGGGACTTGTGGCGCAATGGATAACGCGTCTGACTACGGATCAGAAGATTCCAGATTCGAATCCTGGCAAGTTCGTATGTTTTAAAAAAATGCTGACGTTGGTTTACATTAATGATTCGAATACAATAAAACAGAGAAAGCCATGGGACTCGTGGTGAAAGCAATGGGACTAGTGGCGCAATGGATAACGCGTCTCACTAGGGATCAGAAGATTCCAGGTTCGAATCCTGGCAAGTTCGTATGTTTTTTAAAAATGCTGACGTTGGTTTACATTAATGATTCGAATACGATAAAAGGGAGAAAGCCATGGGACTCGTGGTGAAAGCAGTGGGACTTGTGGCGCAGTGGATAACGCGTCTGACTACGGATCAGAAGATTCCAGATTCGAATCCTGGCAAGTTCGTATGTTTTAAAAAAATGCTGACGTTGGTTTACATTAATGATTCGAATACGATAAAACAGAGAAAGCCATGGGACTCGTGGTGAAATAAATGGGACTTCTGGCGCAATGGATAACGCGCCTGACGACGGATCAGAAGATTCCAGGTTCGAATCCTGGCAAGTTCGTACGTTTTTAAAAAATGCTGACGTTGGTTTACATTAATGATTCGAATACGATAAAACGGAGAAAGCCATGGGACTCGTGGTGAAAGCAATGGGACTTGTGGCGCAATTGATAACGCGTCTGACTACGGATCAGAAGATTCCAGATTCGAATCCTGGCAAGTTCGTACGTTTTAAAAAATGCTGACGTTGGTTTACATTGATGATTCGAATACGATAAAACGGAGAAAGCCATAGGACTCGTGGTGAAAGAAATGGGACTTGTGGCGCAATGGATAACGCGTCTGACTACGGATCAGAAGATTCCAGGTTCGAATCCTGGCAAGTTCGTACGTTTTTAAAAAATGCTGACGTTGGTTTACATTAATGATTCGAATACGATAAAACGGAGAAAGCCATGGGACTCGTGGTGAAAGCAATGGGACTTGTGGCGCAATGGATAACGCGTCTGACTACGGATCATAAGATTCCAGATTCGAATCCTGGCAAGTTCGTATGTTTTTTAAAAATGCTGACGTTGGTTTACATTAATGATTCGAATACGATAAAACGGAGAAAGCCATGGGACTCGTTGTGAAAGCAATGGGACTTGTGGCGCAATGGATAACGCGTCTGACTACGGATCAGAAGATTCCAGGTTCGAATCCTGGCAAGTTTGTATGTTTTTTAAAAATGCTGACGTTGGTTTACATTAATGATTCGAATACGATAAAACGGAGAAAGCAATGGGACTCGTGGTGAAAGCAATGGGACTTGTGGCGCAATGGATAACGCGTCTGACTACGGATCAGAAGATTCCAGATTCGAATCCTGGAAAGTTCGTATGTTTTTAAAAAATGCTGACGTTGGTTTACATTAATGATTCGAATACGATAAAACGGAGAAAGCCATGGGACTCGTTGTGAAAGCAATGGGACTTGTGGCGCAATGGATAACGCGTCTGACTACGGATCAGAAGATTCCAGGTTCGAATCCTGGCAAGTTTGTATATTTTAAAAAAATGCTGACGTTGGTTTACATTAATGATTCGAATACGATAAAACGGAGGAAGCCATGGGACTCGTGGTGAAAGCAATGGGACTTGTGGCGCAATGGATAACGCGTCTGACTACGGATCAGAAGAGTCCAGGTTCGAATCCTGGCAAGTTCGTACGTTCTTAAAAAATGCTGACGTTGGTTTACATTAATGATTCGAATACGATAAAACGGAGAAAGCCATGGGACTCGTGGTGAAAGCAATGGGACTTGTGGCGCAATGGATAACGCGTCTGACTACGGATCAGAAGATTCCAGATTCGAATCCTGGCAAGTTCGTAAGTTTTTAAAAAATGCTGACGTTGGTTTACATTAATGATTCGAATACGATAAAACGGAGAAAGCCATGGGACTCGTTGTGAAAGCAATGGGACTTGTGGCGCAATGGATAACGCGTCTGACTACGGATCAGAAGATTCCAGGTTCGAATCCTGGCAAGTTTGTGTGTTTGTTAAAAATGCTGACGTTGGTTTACATTAATGATTCGAATACGATAAAACGGAGAAAGCCATGGGGCTCGTGGAGAAAGCAATGGGACTTGTGGCGCAATGGATAACGCGTCTAACTACGGAACAGAAGATTCCAGTCACGAATCCTGGCAGGTTTGTATGTTCGTTTAAAATGTTGACGTTGGTTTACATTAATGATTCGAATACGATAAAACGGAGAAAGCCATGGGACTCGTGGTGAAAGCAATGGGACTTGTGGCGCAATGGATAACGCGTTTGACTCAGGATCAGAAGATTCCAGGTCTGAATCCTGGCAAGTTCGTATGCCTTTTTAAAAATGCTGACGTTGGTTTACATTAATTTTTCGAATACGATAAAATGGAGAAAGCCATTGGGCTCGTGGAGAAAGCAATGGGACTTGTGGCGCAATGGATAACGCGTCTAACTACGGAACAGAAGATTCCAGTCACGAATCCTGGCAGGTTTGTATGTTCGTTTAAAATGTTGACGTTGGTTTACATTAATGATTCGAATACGATAAAACGGAGTAAGCCATGGGACTGGTGGTTAAAGCAATTGGACTTTTGGCGCAATGGATAACGCGTCTAACTACGGATCAGAATATTCCATGTTCGAATCCTGGACAGTTCGTATGTTTTTTTAAAAATGCTGACGTTAGTTTACATTAATGATTCGAATCCTGTCAAGCTCGTAAACATGTTTCATTGTAATTGTAATAGAAACTCGCAAATATATCACTCTTCCCGAGAGGATAGTATCATGACAAACGAACATATACTATATTGCCTCCATCTCCCAAAGGAGGAGGTAATGTTTTGGAGTATAGTATTATGACGTGCAAATGTATACTACGCTACCCTATACGATGTAATAAAGCCTGGGAGTTGGGTCTCAACAGAACAGGAGGAGGTAATTCATGTGATGAAAGTATCATGACGCCGTTTTATTCTTTTTTGAATACTTTGTAGTCACCACTTACCAATGCAAAATGCCACTCGAGTATAATGAGATTGTCGATTAGGTGATGACCAATCATATAAAAGAATTGGGAACCATGGGTGTGGGTGGCAGAATTTGATGTGTGCTATATTTATACACCAGATTATCGGGTTTGTGGCGCAATGGATAACGCGTCTGTGTACACATCAGAAGATTCTAGGTTCGAATCACGGCAAGTTCGTGTTGTTTTTCAATGCACTAAATAAGTTTTCTCCACTAAAAATGATCCGATAGAGTAAAGAAGAGTATAGGACTTGGGGCGCAATGGATAACGCGTCTGACTACGGATAAGAAGATTCTAGGTTCGAATCCTGGCAAGTTCGTAATATTTCTCAATGCGCTTAAGATGTTCACTCCAATGACAATGATCCGATGCAGTTACGAAAAGTAAAGGACTTGTGGCGCAATGAATTACGTATGTGACTATAGATGATAAGATTCAAGGTTCGAAGCATTGCAAATTCGAAATATTTCTTCGATGCACTAAATACGTTCACTCCAATGACAATGATCCGATAGAGTAAAGTAAATTGCAGAACTTGTGGCGCAATAGATAACGCGTCTACCTACGGATGGTTCGAATTTTGGCAAGTTCGTAATATTTTTTGATGCTCTAAATATATTCATCGAATAAAAAAATGATTTGATAGAGTAAAGGCAAGAACAGGACTTGTGAGGCAATGCATAATGCGTCTGACTACGGATCAGAAGACTTTAAGGTCGAACCGTAGTAAGTTAGTAATACGTGTTCAATGCACTTAATATGTTCACTCTAGTGACAATGATCCGATAAAGTTAAGCGTGTTATAGGAGTTGTGGCGCGATAGATAACGTGGCTGTATACAGATCAGAAAATCCCAGGTTCGAATTCTGGCAAGTTCATAATAATTTTTTCAACGCACTTAACATGTTCACTGTAATGACAATGATTTGATAGAGTTAAGCCAAGTATAGAACCTCTGGGTCAATATATAACGCGTCTGACTATAGATCAGAAGATTGAGAAGAGTAGAGCCGACTAGATGACTTATGGTGCAATGTATAACGCGTAGGACTAGGATCATGTCGAATCCTGGCAAGTTCGTAATATTTTTTTAATTCTCTGAATATGTTCACTCTAACGACAATGACCCCATAGAGTAAAGCCAAGTATATGATCTTTGGTGCAATGCATAACGCGTCAAACTACAAATAAAAAGATTCCTAGAGCGAATCCTGGCGACTCCGTAGCATTCTTTAATGCCCTAAACACGGTCACTCCAATGACATTGATTCCACGTATTTGACTTGTGGTGCAATGGATAATGGGTGTGACTTACGGAGTAGAAGATTCCAGGTTCGAATCCTGGCAAGTATATAATATTCTTCCAATGCTCTAAATATGTTCACTCAAATGATATTAATCCGATAGAGTTAAGCCCAGTATAGGACTTATGACGCAATGGTTAACACGTCTGACTACGAATCAAAAGATTCCGTTTCGAATCCTTGCACGTATGTAACAATTTTCAAAAACACTAAATATGTTCACTCCTTTGACAATGATCCGAGAGAGTAAAGCCAATTATGGGACTTTTGGCGTAATTGATAACGTATCATACTACAGGAGATTCTAAGTTCGCACACACAACGCTCGCTGCTGTTCAGCACTGCCTTTTTAATACAAAATCAAATAAAAATTCAGACAATACGTTAAAATTAAATAGATTTATTGAAATAAATTAAGCATCAAATAATAAATAAACGAGTTTAATAAAAAAATACGTAATTGAAATGAAGTAAAGTTTAAATGAAAAATAATAAATGAACCAGTTTCAATAAATAAACATACGTAATTGAAATGAAGTAAAGTTTAAATGAGAAATAATAAATGAACCAGTTTCAATAGATAAAAATTACGTAATTGAAATGAAGTAAAGTTTAAATGAACGAAACCTGTGAAAAAATGCTTTATACTGGGTACAATTCTGCGATCTGTGTGAAAATAATAAATCAGATTTGACAAAAAACGTTTGAATAATTTCCCCCTTTTAAATTAAAGACGAAAATATTTCATATGTACACAATACTGCCGAAGCACCGAAAATATTTTAGCATTTTTAAATTACGTTTGATAACAAAATGACTACTGTCCGCTCAATTTTTTTCGCCGTTGATAGCGAGTTGTATAGGCAAGGCTTGAGAGTTTAGTTTCCCCTACTCTTTAATTCATATACGAAGGAAGGATATATTTATCCATAGCTTTTCCGAGGGTATTAGTTAAAGTGATGCAGTAGCCTCGAACTCATTCGAGTCTGGCACGCCGATTTCGTTTTACAATAGAGATAAATTACCAAATTATTATTTCTTATTAAAATTATCTTTTTAATTTTCAAGATAATCAAGATCGTTGTTGGGAACCGCGTAATCGTGTCCTTATGCCAAACAGGCGAAACGCAATCTTTTTGAATATATTTTTCCCTTGTATTTTCTCTGTTACACTACCACGCTCAGCTTGTGTGATGTACGGCAGCCTATTTTGGAGGTGGTAGAGTGCTGAGAATGTCCCATCGACGAAAGTGTGCGATATTTATACACCAGGTAAAAAGTAGCTGTTTCAACAACACACAGGCCAACAAGTCATAAACATTAGCTGCAAATTATCATTAACGACGGGTTTGTGGCGCAATGGATAACGCGTCTGACTACGGATCAGAAGATTCCAGGTTCGAATCCTGGCAAGCTCGTAAATATTTTTTAAATTGTAATAGCAAATATATCTTTCTTCCCGGGAGGCAAACGAATATATTCTATACTGCCTCCCTCTCCCAAGGAAGAAGGCATTGGTTTGGAGTATAGTATCATGACGTACAAATATATACTACACTACCCTATACGATGAAATAAAGCCTGGGAGTAGTGTCTCAACAGAACAGGAGGCGGTAATTCATGTGATGAAAGTATTATGACGACACAAAAGATACTACACTATTCCCCCAAAAGGAAATAATGTCTGGGAGAATGGTATCATGACGAATATACTACACTACCCCACGAAAAGAGGAGGTTATGCCTGGGAGGATCCATCACAGCGGAATAGATATTATACTGCTCCCCCTCCCCGAATAAATAAGGGGACGCTAATTCCTGGGATAATGGTATAATTTGAACAGAACAGATACTGCACTACTACTGCTTGAATTGAATATTGAAATGATATTATTCAGAAATAGTAGAGTAGACTCAATCGAATATTAAAAGATATTACAAGTGTACAGTTGATGGAAGTAATAGTACAGTTTCGGTTTCAGACGGACAGATACCAAATCTCCATTGGTAATAGATAACATTCAGACTTCGAAAATGTATAAGTAACTTGCTGGAATTCTCGTTCAACGAATGGTTCATAATACTTAGACTCATTTAAAATCTGTATTATGTCTAGCGGCCATTTGCAAGAGCTTTAAGGCGCATGACCGGGGTAGAGATTATATGTTTATTCATAATTTGGATGCGAGGGGCCCACCTGCTAAAAAGGAGTGCGACAACAGTAGAAAAGAAGGACGGTTACAGTTAGAAGCAAGCGTACACGCAGAAAGACAGTGAGAGCGAGAACGTTGCTAGTCGACAGTTAAAAATGGAATAATCAGACAAAAGGGAAAAATGTAGATTAGAGAGGAAAACATGTATGACAAACCAGAAGCTATTTCAGCTGAAATGAACGACCGGATTCACTTAAAATTATTTCTGAATTTGATGGGACTCGAGCTGTGATCGAATGGATCAAGAAGGTGGAATTGGTGTCCCAAAACTTTACGCACATTTCAAACATAACTTTTCATAAATGAAATCTAAAGACTAATCCAATGATAGTGAATATTATTGATAGGTTTTTTTTTACAATAATATCGTGGGGCTGCGTTCGTAAACTATAAAACGTAAATTAAAAATGCTAAAGTATTTTTTTCCTTTTTTTCAAAATTTCTATTGAATAACAGTTCTCATATTTATGTGTAATTAAATGAAAAATGAGATTCCTGTTACACAACGTATATTTTATAGTGCTTGAATCATTTTAAAGTATTGTTTACGTCAGGTTTACGTTTTAAATTTATTTCATGTAAAGTGATTCTGGCAAATAATGATTAAGTTGTTGCTTACGAAAGTTGGGAAGATGTTGAAATCATGCATATAAAAAAAGGCACACCAGACTTAGATAAAAGGGTAATATATGTGTTAAATAAATACAGGAAATATCTTGCAAAACTAATTGTACTTTGCGGCTTGAAACAAGACCAACTCTGAAATATGTTTATTTAACGTCGGTTTAGACGGCTCTCTTGAATGCGTCAGATATTTATAAAAAAGACTGAGACTAGCAACACCAACATTCTACGCTGCAAAGACGAGAAGCCTTATGTTTTATCATTCAATAAAATAGAGCTTATATACACATGTTGATAGATTTAAAAATGCATTTAAACCAAGTTTTAGAAATGAAGATCCACGTAGGCGCAATCCCTTCACCTGCATGTCTATGTTTGACTGCATGCAGAATATTAACCGGCATGTCTTTATGTTTTGTTCTTTCCGTAATCACTTTTGTGATAAGAAGCATTTTTTTCTCTCAGCAGGACAAGAAAAAATGATTAACTTTTGTTTTGCGCCAATCTTGAATAAATGATGTTTCGAAACGTACGTAAATTCGTCTACGTGGATTTTCATTTCTGAAAGTGTGTTGAAATGCATTTTTAAATCGATGAACATTTATACATATATAAAACAATTTTTTATATAGTTCAGATCGATTCTTATGGGAATCAAATCACAAAGCAAAGTAAAGCTCACTATTTAAACCTTTGAATAGTTATTTCAAAATTTGCGATAGAGATATAAATAAATAAAAATTACAGATCAGAGTTATATGACATGACATAACATGTCCTCCGTTCAGTCTAGAGAGACTATGGACACCCCTGTAATGGGCTGGCTGTGCGTGTAATTGTGAAGCAAGGGTTGCGCAATTACTAAACACTTCTCCTGAGTCGGCACTGCTTGATTCAAATGGCAAGCAATTCAAGACGACTGGAAACAATGCCGAGATAAGCAGAGAGCACATACAGCACCTGGTATTCCCAAATGGTCACCCATTTTAGTACTGGCCAAGCTCGACGTCGCTTAACTTCGATGATCTAACGTGATTGTGCCGTATATATATATATATATAGAGTTATATAATGATGTGATTTAATGTTAGTTTCGGAGTAAAGACGCACTTACATGCGTTTCTGGGAGATTGAAAATCCTCACATATATTCGATTGGTTAATCGCTGGTATTGTGATTTTTTTTACCCTTCTAAATATTTACAACAGATATCGAACAGTTAGCGATGGTTCACACTTGAGTATGCCGATGCCATTGCTCGCAGAAACCACTACTCAAATTACTTTGTTGCCCCGAAACAAAAGAAAAAAAAATTAAATTTAAAAATATATAAACATATATAAAAAATACTGACACTAATATAAATATAAAAATACGTGCATGAATAAATAAAAACAAAAATGGTAGATGAGCTTGAAAATAAAAATTTTATGATTTCGGAGAAATATATATGAACATCTATTAAATAAAAATTATTATATGAAAAGTTCAGGAAATGAAATTGTTAATTAAAATATCATCCAGGTAAAATGACAGAGAATTTGGAAGATCCGATATACTAGAATGGAGGTGTTCCAGAAATGTATAAATTTAATCTTAAGAAAATTATGGCTTAACATTATTATTTGAAAATAATTTGTTTTAAATTAAAAAAAATATAACTAAACAAATATAACATAAAATACTTAAACCAAACTCTGTGTAATATTAAAATAATTAAATATGTCAAATCTAAGAATAAATAACCAATTATACGTTTATTTATTAAAAAAATTATAAGACTCCGAATTATGCAGAATGCTTGGTGGTCAACTCTGCAGCCTAGCTTAATATAAGAAGAGGAAAAAGAGAACGAAGAAAAAAGAACGAAAAAGAGGAAGAAAAGAAGTAAGAAAAGAAGAGTGGTAAGAGAAAAGAGACAAGAATAAAGTCAGGCCAAATGGCCAAATAACGACATATAAAACAGAAGGAAATTCAAGAATTGTATTAAATTCAGTATATAAAAGGTTAAGGGTTTCAGAACATATTTGTATGAAAGAACCAAAACAAACATGATAACATTCTAGAATAATTAAAAGATTTTTAAGTCTAAATTTTAAAGCACCTTTAAGGCATAGCTCATTGCGTAAAACTAATTCGAGCTCCAGGCACTTGACAATGTTTACATTGAGATATCACTTACATTCAGTCAGCGAAACAGTCTGTATGTGGATGACTATATAAAGCACCCTTTCTTGGGTAGAGTTTATTTGTAAGGATATCGCCAACTGCCATTAGCTTTTTGGGGGTAAAAGCTCCCGGGACTTGACAATGTTTACCTTGAGATATCACTTATATTCAGTCAGTATCGTATGATAGCGCAGGGGTAGAGAAAAAGTAGTAGTCGTGGCTACTAAGAGCGCTGGACCAATCAGTCAGTGTCAGAGAGGTTTTTTTTCACTCTCTGCCACTGACTGACTTCACTCAGTCACGGCTACTACTTTTTCTCATCAACCCATCATGTCAACCCAATATTTCGATGTACTTGCATGACATTTTTCTTAAAATTATCATCCTGAAGAAGTCTTACAAATAAAGAAGAAACGTTGATGAATATATAAAAAATATCTCTTGGTTTTTCCTTTTTCATTTCCTTTCTCATATATATATATATATATATATATATATATATATATATATATATATATATATATATATATATATATATATATACTGGTACCTAAGGTACTTAAGCTTTATTTTTTATTTATTTTTTTAATGCAACTTTGGTTCCTATATAATTTTATTGCTAGCTACCATGTTGCAGAATGGTTCTTGGATGTAGTGTTTAGATAGTATTATTATTTTTATATAGATTTTTTTATTTTATTTTTTATTTTTTATTTTATTTTTATTTTTTTATTATTGTTATAATTAATGTTATTTGATATGCAAATTACTATATCATACGGTAGTCTTAAGGGTAATATATTATTATTATTATTTTATCATTATTATTATTTATTTATGTATATAATAGTGATATTTTAAGCTGAATTATTTCGACACTTGATTATTGGGGAAATGGTTGTATAATCAGTACCATTGGAGAGCCATGAATATTATAACTGTCCTGTTTTTAAATCTCCGAAACAGTTACATGGTAGACAGCTGATGATCCCCGTGTTAATATTGGACGCTTAAGGTCTCCTGTTTTTGTTTCACTCTTAGATAATTACCCCCCCCCCCCTTTTTTTTTTTTTTTTTTTACTTATATTTTTTCATTTATTAATTTTCCAACGAATGTTAAGTCTGCAATATCTTGGATTTAGTTGGTTTGTCTGGGAATTTAAACTGCATTTTACATTTTTTATTTTTTTTAAATTTTATTTTATTTTATTTTATTTTTTTAATGCCTCAAAGCTTCTTTAGACTATATATATATATATGTGTGAAATATTGAAATGATAAAAAAAAGTAAAATTTTATATTTTACATGTTTATTATGATCATCAGGTGTTTAAACAGGGAACATTATAAAATAAATTTAATCCATGGACTTTCAAATAAATACTTTTATCCTAAAAATAGGACAGAGGAGATTATGGTTTATACTTAGCGTAAAAGCAATACGCTTTCGTGAAAAAAAAAATGAGAACTTACGGTTAACAGTATCATTAAAAAAATAAACAAATGCATAATTTCATTTAAATACGATATAATTTCTCCCACTTCTTGTATCAAGTAGCTCAGTTGATACACCACTGGACACCAACCACTGGTGTCTCGGGTGTATCAAGTTGATACACCACTGAACACCAACCACTGGTGTCTCGGTTTCGGATTTAGTTACGTCGAGCCACACTGATTAGTGGTAGACAACGAAACGGCCGTTTGTTTTGGTCTTACTATTATCCGACGATGTAAAAATGTTTCATGTGACACTGACTGAAGTTCGTTTATTGTGAAGTAAGTTGAGTCATTTTGAATTCGGTTACCATACGTAAATATGTGTTTTATAGTTAATTAGTAGAATCAACATATGCACGCTTCAAGTAGATTCAATGCAAGTAAATTAATACTGTTTTGCTTTTGAATGCAGGAAGCCATTTGTTGGTTATGCTACGTATTAACACGACAGGGAACGGCCACCCCTCTCCCTGTCTGCCACTCTGTCTATCCCCCTCTCTCTCCCTCTCTCTCTATCTCTCTCTCTCTCTCTGTTACACACGCACTCTTTCTCACACTTTCACGCACATACACTCTCACCCCATCTATCTATCTATCTATCTATCTATCTATCTATCTATCTATCTATCTATCTATCTATCTATCTATATATTTATGCTTTTCTCTCCCTTTCTGCCACCACATCTCTTTATATCTGTATAGTTTTTTCTCTCTCGCACACACACTTTCTTTCTCTCCCACTCTCTTTCTCTCACACACATTTTCTCTTTCTCTCTGTCTGCCTATCGATCTATTTCTTTCTGCCCTCTTTCTCTCTATCTTTCTCTCTTACACACACACTCTTTCTATCTTATTCTATTTCACACAAACACACACACGCTTTCTCTCCCTGCCCCTCTCCCCCCCCCTCTCTTTCTCTCTCTCTCTCTCTATATATATATATATACTTTAATTTTCCTCTTTCCTCATGGCTATTGGGTTGACCGAATCGGTAGAGGTTCAGACTCGTAAGTTAAAAGTGACTTGGGTCTGAGTTTCGAATAGTATGAGCGGCAGAACAGTCACCTTCCCCACTGATGATCCCCCCAAAAGGATGAAACAGATGTGTATGTGGATAAGAATAAAATAAATCATAATATTGTTTATAGCCCCCTTAAAATAGGATGGATATTTTAAGATAATTAAAATTAAGCTGTTTATAAAATGCGTAATGCGAAGTTCTGTCCGACTGGATTACTGAACACTGTTATGACAGCCTACTGAAATATGTCCGCTTGTATTGACATAAATAGACTTTCATTCTCCCCTTTTCCCCATGGCTGTTGGGTTGGCCAAATCGGTAGAGGTTCAGACTTATAAGTTAAAGGTGACTTCGCTTGGGTTTCGAATCGTGCGACTGGTAGACCAGTCATCCTCTAAAAAAGGATGAAACACATGTGTATGTAGATAAGTTGTTATAAAAATATTTATGATAATATATATATATATATATATATATATATATATATATATATATATATATATATATATATATATATATATGTATACTAGCAGAACTACCCGGCGTTGCTCGGGGCTATAACAAAAACAGAATAGAAGAAATTAAGGAGTGTGTGTAAATATTTATAACAAAACTTTCTCTCTCTAGCCGTCTCTTTATTTTTCTCTCTTTCCCTCTTTTCTTCCCTCTCTTTCTACTTTATCCAGCCCATTCTCTTATTTTTATGCTCAATGTTTAATTGCTTGCCTCCCTCAATTTCATCATATTCAGAAGGTACGTAATGTTAATGAAGTCAACCGTTCGAAGAGAGTTAATATATGCTAGTTATCAAAAGTAATACTGTAATCTTACAATTTTTGATTCTAGACAACGCCGAGTAGAACAAATAGTCCGGATCAATTCCTCATTTCTTGTCACCCCACTCCATTTAACGATATTAAGAACTCCTTCTCATGCCATGTGAATTCTTCTCATACCATCCGACACCTTCCCATATGACTCCGACTCCTTCCAATACCATCCGACTCTGACATCTTCCCATGCCATCTGACTCCTTCCCATATGACTCTGACTCCTTCCATACCATACGACTCTTACATCGTCCAATAGCATTTGACGCTCCCCATACCATACATCTCCGACTACTTACCATACAATCAGACTCCATGCCATACAATCAGATTCCATCCCATACCATCCGACCGGGACTCCTTCCCATACAACCTGACTTTGATTCCTTCTCATACCATCCAATCAGAACTCATTCCGATAATTCCAACTCCTTCCGGTACTATCCAACTCGGACTCATCCCCATACTACCTAGCTCTGACTCCTTCCCATACAAACTGACTCAGACTCCTTCCCATACCATCCGACTCGGACTCCTCCTCATACCATCAGACGCGAACTCCTCCCAATACCATCCGACTCGGACTCCTTCCTCTACATTCGGTTCGGACTCCTTCCCATACAATTCGATTCCTTCCCTTATATTCTGACTCCTTCCCATACCACCCGACTCCTTTCCACTCGACTATGATTCCTTCCCATACACTCTAACTTGGACTCCGCTTCATACCATCCGACTCCACCCCTCTTCACATACCTTACGACTCCACCTCGTTCCTATACCATCAGACTCCGTGCCATACCATCCGACTCCTTTTCATACCATCCGACTCTGACTCCTTCCCATAAATCCGACTATGACTCCTTCCCGTATCAATCGACTTTGACTCATCCCATACCAGCTGATTCAAACTCCTTCTCAGACCATCTAACTCGGACTCATTCCCATAACAACCAACTCATCCACATAACCACCAACTCATTCCCATACCATCCGACTACTTACCATACCATCCGACTCCTTCTTACACCGCCCGACTATGATTCTTTCACATACACTCTGACTACGACTCCTTCCTATATAAACCGACTTTGAATCAAGTGAGTTTGCTCTTTTCTTTGCTGTTTATTTGTTTTCGCCCCAAAATGACCCATTGCATAGTGTAGGTTTTTTCAAGACAATTTAATCCAAGAACTTTTTATTCTTTGTGAATTTTTCTGATGATTTTGTAGTGTTTCAGAAACGATATTGACATACAAATATTGTTTGGCTCACGGCGTAAAAATACATCTCACATAAATGTTATGTTTTTTTGAAATGTGTAAAAAAAATAAAAAATAAAAATAAAAACATGCTTATTGGAATATAAAATGAACCTGACTTATATATCTATATATATCTATATATATCTATATATATGAATTAATATTTATTGTTCTTTTGACGATAACTATCTGTATTGCAGCTACTGATACATTTGGCTTTCCTAAGTCGTGTAGAGTTTATTCCTCGTTTGTTTACATAATTTTACCCGATTGTTAGGGACGTATATATATATATATATATATATATATATATATATATATATATATATATATATATATATATATTTATTTTATAGATAAAATAGTTATCCGCTGACACGGGTTTTGTCGTACCGCGACCTTTCAGAGCGAACAGACTATGATAGGTCTCGAAACCCGACCAGGGAAACCGTGGTCGAGTGCTCTATCATTAAGCTATGAGGCCTGTCTGAAATACGTGATTATTTTTTATAGTTTTATAAGTATGATTTAATATTTGTTGTTGTTGTTTTCACGATAGCTGCAATACAGCTAGTTATCATGAAAACAACAACAACAACAACAACAACAACAACAGATATTAAATCATACTTATGAAACGATAAAAAATAATCACGTATTTAAGATAGACCTCATGGTAGAGTACTCGACTACGGAAACCGTGGTCAGCTTTCGAGACTTTCCATAGTCGGTTCGCTCTGAAGAGTCGCGGTGCGACGAAACACGTGTCAGCGGATCACTATTTTATCTATTATATATATATATATATATATATATATATATATATATATATATATATATATATATATATATATATATATATATATATCTCGACGACCGACAACGACGAAGCTGGTGATGGCGTCGAGCAACTGTAAATGCGGGTGCACGACCCACTCTTCATCGGCAATGCGTGTGCAAGGCTGTTCTCGGCGTGACACGATAAACACAGCGCTAAATATCAGCGAACGTATTTTCACACAAGCACGCGTAAGATATCGTGGGCGTGTTCCTATCTCGCTGCGCACCGCGCTGGTCCCATCTGCTCAAATGTCTAAAAAACAACACTCGTCCCCAACAAGAAAGAAAAAGTAGTTGATTCTGACATCGTTAGGTGTTTGTCGATATGAACGCATTTCCGTTTTAGTCGGTCGAACTTGAATCTCAAGTGCATTTTCTCAAACACTAATTTCGATATATTTAATAGGTCTATCCTTTTTCATACACATGTGAACTTTATAGTCAAACTTAAGAGTTGTGAAACAACGACATAGTCGGTATGGTAGAATAGAATATATCCAACTTGTTCATGGCCGTCATCTATGAAATAGAAAATTGCGAACCGGTGTTAATAAAAAAGTACCCACATTATATTTTAGGCCGGAGTTTTTATTTTGGCAAATAATTTTTTTTTCAACATTTGGTTTAATTGTTAACAAATAATAATAAAATCAAACTGTTTTTTTATAATTGAAATTTTTTTTCAAATTTGAAAATATTTTTTAACAAATAATCAAATTAAAAAAATGTTTCCTATATAAAAAAATCCAATTATAAAAAAGTTTTGTATTATTTGTTAATAATTAAAAAAATTGTTGAAAACAAATTATTTGGCAAAAAAATAAAATACGGCCTGAAATATTATGTGGAATGTTTTTTTATATTAACACAGAGCGCAATTTCCAATTTCAGATATGGCGCCATGAGCAAGTGGTTATTTTCTATTCTACCATATATAAAAGTTTTTTTTAAGTGTAAGATGATATGAAATGCATGTAAGAAACATCCTTAAATAGGGTTAAGTTTGAGAGAGATGTATTAAAATGATTTGATTAGCAATGAGAACTTGCTATAATCACAACAATTTTATATATATATATATATATATATATATATATATATATATATATATATATATATATATATATATATATAGATAGAGAGAGAGAGAGATATTTAATCAGGGTCGCAGTGGTGTAATATATTGCATTGTTTTAGTGCAAGTTTTGCTAGAAATAAAATTGTTGTGATTATAACAAGTTCTCATTGCTAATCAAATCATTTTAATACATCTCTCTCAAACTTAACTCTATTTACGGATTTTTCTTACATGTATTTCATATCATCTTACACTAAAAAAAACAAAACATTTTCTTATAATAAGTTATCACTTACATTAGTTTGACTGTAAAGTAGATTTTTTCTAGACTGTCAGTTTAAGATTGTTATTGCTTCTTAAAACTTAATATGTGACAAATTAGCAGACCTATCTCTGATACATTCAGATTAAATTTTGGGTTCTCGCATTCGGTGTATCAATTTCATACCCACTCCTATTTGTGTTTATCCTGGCTAGTTCCTCTGTCTTCTTCCCTCTTATCGCCTTTTACCCCCTCCGTCCACCGCCTCCCCCATACTAACTCAGTAGGCGTGAAAGTGAAAAAAATAAAAAATAAAATATAAAAAGAAGAATAAGAAATAAAGAAGAATGTGTCACCCACTTGTCATATTTCAATGTCACTTAAAGTCTTCTCATATGGTCCAATCGGATCATCCTTTCCTCCTCCCATGTGTGTGCCTTCAAAATAAAATTATTTCACAATCTTCACTTCAATTAAGTAAATAATATTAAATTATTTTTACCTACATACACCAGCGTTTCAAGCTTTTGCTCTTATCAGTGTAGGGAATGATAATTTCAGACGGTCTACAGAATCAACATAGACTCCGCAAGCAAGCATCATAACCATACGGCCAGTTGTATTTATGCGATGGGAGACACATATAGAAAAACTGACTAGAGTATTAAACGAACGTTGTCTGAATATACCTTATAGCTACGTGTCAGTCTATTTTAAACTTCCCCGAACAGAACTCAACTTCAATCTTATTAAGGGAGCTTATAACAATACTTAAATTATTTTTACTTACATACGTTTCAAACTTCTGCTCTCATCAGTGTAGGGAATGATGATCTCAGACGGTCGCAAAGTGATATATATATATATATATATATATATATATATATATATTGTATTTTTTTATATCATTGTTTTGTTTTTGCGATATTGACAATTTAATGTATTCAAATATCTTTTTACAGAGAGGCAGTTATCTAAATTTTATGGGGAAACCATTGTTCCCTTTCACCAGTGTGATGCTCCCATATGGTAGTATATATATTTAATTAGACGGTGAATTATATTTTATAAATATATACGACACTATAAGAGGGCATCACTCTGATGAAAGGGAACAAGGTTTCCCTGTTAGCAATTACACACACACACACACACACACACACATATATATATATATATATATATATGGATATATAAATACATATATATATATATATATTTATTTATATATATATTTATTTATATATGTATTACAGAAGATCAGAACAACATCGGTGCCGTTGCTTTCAAATCCTAACAAAGGGGACCTATAATTGGTCTCTTTAACGGACTCTCTTCAGCATCTGTTTATGTCTGTCTCCCTAGAAAATGGCGGCTTGCGACTTGTGTAACTCTTTGACGATATTTTAATCCTGCTTTATTTTAATTTTTATAATTGTTACCAGTTTGGCAGTTCTACTTGCAAATTCTGCTGATATTAGTAAAAATAAAATTTCTTTGATATGAGAATTCAAATCGAAGTTATGCTTAAGTCATGCTGACCTAATAATAATAATAACAACAACAACAACAACAATAATAATAATAATAATAATAATAATAATAATAATAATAATAATAATAATAATAATAATAATATTCTTTTGTTTATTCGTATAGGCTCCAAAACACTTCGTTATAATTACACCACAGTTGTCAAAAAAGGATCGGTTCTGGTACCTGATATAATACAACTAAGACTACGAGTTATGATCTTTGAATAAAGCTTCAATATAGACTCCCGCAACTGCTAGACTAAAAGCCATACTTTTGGCAGATTTTAGTCCCATCTGTGATAAGACGATATTCATGTCAGGGCTATTTGATATCAGTAGGATTTGTTCGGCATCATTTGCAAAATGGTGAGTTTCACGCATTTTTAGTTGCACATTTTTTTCTACTTACTTGGCAATCGTATGAATACATTTTGAAATGAAATCGCCTTAACATAACGGCCCATTTAAAAAGCTACGAAGTACGTTTAAACACAATTCCTGTGGGAGAGTTATTGGCACGTATTGCTTAGCAGTTTTCGGAGTTAGAAGTACAGGATTACCCGCCCCGCAAATCCGTCCAATGAATCGTTAATAAAATCCACAATCCTTTCTGCAATCCAACCATATATGGCACAAATAAACTTCAGTTTATGCTTGACTTGTCCACCAAGTTTCAGTTATGAGAGTCGTCGTTCCATGCTATATGCGGACACTTTAGTGATCGTTCTATCAGTAGGATGTGTGATCTTGAATGGACTTCACACTAATCGGACCATAACCCCCAGATTTCTATCCGTGGGGTTATATAAAAAATAATGTTTATCAAAACAATCCCAAGACACTTCCTGAACTGAAGAAGACCCTTACAGCCCAAATCAGGACATTGCCAAGAGAGGAGTTTGTCAAAGTTATAAACAATTTTTCACGGCGTATCCAGGTGGGCTTATTATTGAATGGAGATAAAACAAAATCTGTTGGAAATTCATGACTGAAAGGCCAGGGGTCATCCTATAGTTTGACAAACACACAAGGTGCTTAGGTATGATTGAAATGGTTTTACCTTAATTTCAGCTATCATGTGATAGGAGGTAAATAGCGGATTGGTCAATTTAATCATGTCAAGTCAGCAGTATAATTTGAAGTTAACGCAGTTTCTAATAAAATGTAGATTACGATTCTGCCATCCTGTGTGGATTATCTAACTAAAAAGAATTTAGAGTTAAAGAAAATGGATCCATAGATAAGTTAATAAAATACATATATTTAAGTTAAAAGTATTTCATATTTACATTTTTTAGTAACAACCCGAGAGAAAAGCATCTGTTAAAGATGGCACAAACAAACAGGCACATGTCTCTAATATTAATTAAAATTTTTCGTATTGATAAAATATATCTCCCATGTGATATATAGGAAATTACATTATCTGGTCAACTAACAATATCGCAAAATGAACCTCGACAGCTCTGTACAGAGCAAATTATATTCACATTGATTATGCAGTGAAAATACCGTCCTTATTTGAATATTGATCATATAACTAAATTGATCAACATTATTTTAATTTTAAATACATTTAAAACCCATACAATTCTTATTAATTCATTAAAGAAAATTATTATTATTATTATTATTATTATTATTATTATTATTATTATTATTATTATTATTATTATTATTATTATTATTATTTACTCACTAGGAGTTCTCACACAGGTCATCAGTGATTGCTCACCGACAACCGGTGGTATTCCCTGGAGTCTGAGTGACAACAAGTCTCCCCAGATTTCCAGTATTCTCCACCTCTTTTCGATAGCCACCGCAAATAAAATTGCAGTATCACAACAGCCGTTTACCATTGATTTCTCGCTGGTAAGGACTATTGGTCTTCTCTGGGATTTGGGTGGCAATAAGCCTCCCCAAGGTCCCAGTAGTCTCTGCACTTCCAGTGGAGGTCTGGTTTGTGCTGTCCCTCCTAGGTCTTCTGATCCTCCTTTACCGTATGCAAATATTTTGTGTGGTGTCAGCCTAGGCTGGTACCATTTTTTTTTTAATTTAAAAGTTTTAAAAATATTTTTTATTTATTTATTTTTTTATTTTTATTTTTTTGGGGGGGGGGGGCTGATTATTATTTTTTATGGGGGGGGGGAGCTGATGGTGTTTCTTGCTATTTCTGTTATTGGTTCATTTTTGTGTCGTGTCAGTTGAGGCCGGTGTAATTTATGGGGGGGTGTGTGTGTGAGCTTATTAAGCGATGTTTCTTGCATTTTCTGTTTATTTGTTTGTGATGTGTTCTTTCTGTAGTTTTGTTTTCTTCCTGTAGTAGATTCCGTGTGACCCTTCGTAGCTTATGCGGGTTAGTTTCCGCATTCAATGATTTTTCTTAAGATTGTAGCTGTTTTGATCATTGCTGCCCTTTGTATAGTTCCAATGATCCCTTTGATTTCAATTTCTCCCAGTCTTTTTTCCAGTTTTTTTGGGATTGTTCCTAGTGCTCCTACGATTATTGGTATTATACTGACTTTCTTCATGCTCCATATTTCTTTCAGTTCTCTGGCTAGTTCTGTGTATTTGCTTTGTTTTTCCGTTTCTTTGATTTTCACTCTGTGGACTGCTGGAACGGCGAAGTCTACGATTTTGCAAGATTTTTCCTTTTTGTTGATTATTATAACATCCGGTCTCCTTGCTTGTATGAGTTTGTCTGTTTGTATATCCATATCCCATAGGATTTTGTGTTTTTCGTTTTCCAGTACTGTTTCTGCTTTATGTTTGTACCATTTGTCTGCGTATTCCAAATTCAATTGTTTGCACAGTTCCCGGTTTACTGCTTTTCCTACACAGTCATGTCTGTTCTTATATTCTTTTTGGGCTAGTTTGCAACATTCACTTATTATATGATTTACTGTTTCGTCACTTTGTCCACACAGTGTGCATTTACTGTTTTCCTGGGGTTTATCTATTTTAGCTTTAATGTAGTTTGTCCTAATTACATTGTTCTGTTCAGCCATCAGTAAAGATTCCGTTTCTCTGTTCAAGTGTCTTTTTCTTAGCCATGTCCAGCTACTTTCGTTGGTTTCTTCTCTTGTCAGTCTTCTGAAGTGCCCATGTAGTTTTTTTCTTCCCACTTTTCTTTTCTTGTCGTTTTGTTTCTGGTTTCGGTGCTTCCCGAGTTGTTCGTTGGAACGGTGTCTCTTGCTGCAGTGATAAGGATTTCCATGTGTTGAGTTATGTATTTCTCCAGCTCTTTTTTTAGTTTTCCACACAATCTTCTATACTTACCAGTCCTATTCCACCTTCGTTTCTTTTCATGTAAAGTCTGTCCGTATCGTCTTTTGGATGTAGTGCGTTATGCATGGTCATTAATTTTCTAGTCCTCTAGTCAAGGTGCCTGAGTTCCTCTTTGGTCCAGCTTATGAATGGTCAAGAGTATCTTATTAGTGCTACTGCCCAGGTGTTTATTCCTGTTACTAGATTCTGAAGTGCCCATGTAGTTTTTTTCTTCCCACTTTTTTTTCTTGTCGTTTTGTTTCTGGTTTCGGTGCTTCCCGAGTTGTTCGTTGGAACGGTGTCTCTTGCTGCAGTGATAAGGATTTCCATGTGTTGAGTTATGTATTTTTCCAGCTCTTATTTTGAGTCTTCAACACAATCTTCTATACTTACCAGTCCTGTTTCATTTCATGTAGAGTCTGTCCGTATCGTCTTTTGGGTGTAGTGCCTTGTGCATGGTCATTAATGTTCTAGTTCTCTGGTCAAGGTGCTCGAGTTCTTCTTTAGTCCAATCAGAAATACTTTAGTCTAATAAGATATTCTAGACCATTCATAAGAATTGTCTAGAATATCATATTAGTGCTACTGCGCAGGTGTTTATTCCTTTTACTAGATTTCTCCTATGCTATTTCGTTTCTAGGAGTTTTCTTGTTCTTCGTAAATATTCTTTTCCAATTTTCCCTTCTATTTCTGTAGATTTGATGGTGTCTGCTTCCATAACTTCCAAATATTTGTAGCTATCCTTTTCGCCTAGCGTCCTCATTTCCTCTTGGATGGGAAGTTCCATGCCCTCTGTTGTCTCCAGTTTTTATTCTTTTTATTTCTAGTACTGCACACTTTTCATTCCGAATTCCATTTGGATGTCCTGACTGAAGATTCTAGTTGTATTTATTGGCTTTTCCAGTTTCTTTTAGCTTTTTGCAAATAGTTTCCGGTCATCCATGTACATCAGGTGGTTTACTCTTCGTTCTGTGTCTGTAAATTTGTATCTGGCATCACATTTTCTGATTATGTAGTTGAGTGGCATAATAGTTATTATAAACAGTAGTTGTGATATGGAGTTTCATTGGAAAATGCCTCTCTGTATTTTTTTTTTATCTCAGTCAAGTGTTGTCCTCCGACTCTCAGTTCCAGCCTTAATGTTTCCATTGCTTTCTTAATACGATAAATAATCCTATCGAGTATTTTGTGAATTTATAACCATTCAATTATCCATGCTTGAGCGATTCTGTCGTAAGCTTTTTTGTAGTCAATCCATGCCATGGATATGTTCTTTTTTCTGTTTTTTACCTCCTTCAGAATTGTTTGATCGATGTATAGGGGATCATGCGTTCCTCTCTTCCCTTTATGCCACTCTTTTTGTTCTTCGGGGAGTAGTCCACGTTTGTTTAGGGGTTGGTAGATTTGTTCTCTCAGTTGTGCCGTCAGGATTTTCCACATTGTTGGTAAACAGGTGATTGGTCTGTAGTTGCTTGGAGTCGTTCCCATTTTGCCATCTTTTTGTATAAGCGTTGTCCTTCTTTTGAACATCCACTCTGGTACATATGTTTTGTGGATACATCCATTCAGTTTTTGCGCTAACCTTTCATGTAGGGTCGTGAATTAAAAAAAACCCAGTATGCATGTATTCCATCGTGTCGTCGTCGTCGTCGTCGTCGTCGTCGTCGTCGTCGTCGTCGTCGTCGTCATCATCATCATCATCATCATCATCATCATCATCATCATCATCATTACTCACTAGGAGTTATCACACTGGTCATCGTCAGTGATCGCCCACTGCCGACAACCTGTGGTATTCCCTGGAGTCCGAGTGACAACAAGTCTCCTCAGGCCTCCAGTATGCTCCACCTCTTTTCGTTCATCACCGCTGATGACCTTGGGGTAATCGCAACAGCCACCTACCAACGATTTCCCGCTGATAAGGGTCATTGGTCCCCTCTGGGGCCCGAGTGGCAACAAGCCTTCCCAAGGTCCCAGAGCTGTCCGCGCTCTTCCAGTGGAGGTCTGGTTTGCGCTTTCCCTCCTCGACCCTCTGTCCATAATTTTTATGGCGTCAGCCTATGCTTGCGCCTCATTCGTGCGGTTGTATTTTCCCCGGTTCTGTTGTTTTGTGCTTCCATGTGTTTGTTCTCCATTCGTTGCTTATGTGGGTTGGTTTCCGCATTCGAGGACATTTCTCAGGATTGTAGCTGTTTTGATCATTACTGTCCTTTGTATGGTCTCAGTTATCCCTTTGATTCCTATTTCTCCTAGTCTTTTCTCCATGTTTTTGGGGACTGTTCCTAGTGCTCCTATGATTATTGGTGTTATACTGACTTTTTTCATGTTCCATATTCCTTTCAATTCTCTGGCAAGTTCAGTATATTTGCTTCTTTTTTCCGTCTCTTTGATCTTCACTCTGTGGTCTGCTGGAACTGCAAAGTCCACGATTTTGCAGGATTTTTCTTTCTTGTTGATTATTATCATATCCGGTCTCCTTGCTGTTATGG
Organism: Sepiola atlantica; assembly: GCA_963556195.1. Classification (NCBI taxonomy): domain Eukaryota; kingdom Metazoa; phylum Mollusca; class Cephalopoda; order Sepiida; family Sepiolidae; genus Sepiola; species Sepiola atlantica. The sequence goes on from OY744520.1 coordinate 123,893,148, forward strand.
GTTTGTCTGTTTGTACATTCATATCCCATAGGATTTTGTGTTTTCCGTTTTCTAGTACAGTTTCTGGTTTGTGTTTGTACCGTTTTTTTGCATATTCGAAATTCAGTTGTTTGCAAATTTCCCGGTGTACTTCTTTCCCCATGCTGTCATGTCTGTTCTTGTATTCCCTTTGTGCTAGCTTGCTGCATTCACTTATTATATGATTTATCGTTTCGTCTCTTTGTCCACACAGTCGGCGTTTGCTGTTTTCCTGGGTTTTATCTATCTTTGCTTTAATAAAGTTTGTCCTAATCGCATTGTTCTGTGCGGCCGTCAGCAGAGTTTCCGTTTCTCTATTCAGGTGTCCTTTTCTTAGCCATGCCCAGCTGTTTTCATTGGCTTCATCGCTTGTGAGTCTTATAAAGCGTCCAGTTGTTTTTCTTCCCACTTTTCCTTTCTTGTCTTTTTGTTTCTGGGTTCAGTACTTCCGGGGTTGTTTGTTGGGCTGGTGTCTCTTGCTGTGGTGATCAGTCTTTCCGTGTTCTGGGTTACATATTTCTCCAGCTCTTTTTTGGTGTCTTCCACACAGTCTTCTATACTTACCAGTCCTCTACCTCCTTCATTTCTTTTCACGTAGAGTCTGTCCGTGTCGTCTTTTGGGTGCAATGCATTGTGCATAGTCATTAGTTTTCTAGTTCTTTGGTCAAGGTGCCTGAGTTCTTCTTTGGTCCAGCCTATGAATGGTCCAGAGTATCTTATTAGTGATACAGCCCATGTGTTTATTCCTTTTTACTAGGTTTCTGCTATATAGTTTAGTTTCTAAGAGTTTCCTTGTTCTTCGTAGATATTCTTTTCCAATCTTCTCTTTCATTTCTGTATATTTGATTGTGTCTGCTTCCAGAACTCCCAGGTATTTGTAGCTATCTTGTTCTCCTAGCGCCCTCATCTCCTCTTGGTTGGGGAGTTCTATACCTTCTGTCGTCTCCAGTTTTCCTTTTTTGATCTCTAGCAGTGCACATTTTTCTATTCCAAACTCCATTTGGATATCCTTGCTGAATATCCTGGTTGTGTTTATCAGCTTTTCCAGTTCTTTTTTGTTTTTTGCAAACAGTTTAAGGTCATCCATGTACATCAGGTGGTTTATTCTTTGTTCTGTATCCGTAAACCTGTATCCGGCATCACACTTTCTGAGTATGTAGTTGAGTGGCATCATGGCTATTATAAACAGTAGTGGTGATAGAGAGTCTCCTTGAAAAATGCTTCTCTGTATTTTTATCTCGGATAGGTATTGTCCTCCGGCTGTCAGTTTTAGTCTCCATGTTTCCATCGCTTTCTGGATGAGATTAATAATCCTGTCTGGTATCTTGTATATCTTTAAGCATTCAATTATCCATGTTTGGGGGATTCTGTCGTAGGCTTTCTTGTAGTCAATCCATGCCATGGTTATGTTCTTTTGTCTGCTCTTCACCTCCTTCAGGGTCTTTTGATCAATGTATAATAGATCATGTGCCCCTCTTTGTCCTTTCCGGCATCCTTTTTGTTCCTCGGGGAGCAGTCCACGATTGTCCAGAGATTGGTAGATTTGTTCTCTCAGTTGTGCTGTGAGAATTTTCCACATTATTGGTAGACATGTTATCGGTCTGTAGTTGCTGGGGGTCGTTCCCTTTTTGGGGTCTTTTTGTATTAGTGTTGTTCTTCCTTCCGTCATCCATTCTGGTACGTCTGTTTTGCGGATACATCCGCTCAGTTTCTGCGCTATTCTTTCATGCAGGGTTGTGAATTTTTTAAACCAGTATGCATGTATTCCATCGTGGCCTGGTGCTCTCCAGTTTGCCATTTTATTTAGGGTTTGCTTGATCGTTTCTTTGTTGATTTCTGTTTCGGTTCCTTCTTCGATTTCCTGCAGTTCATCTCTCATGTTTTTCAACCATTGGGCATTCTTGTTGTGCTTTTTTGGTACTTCCCATATCTTGCTCCAGAATTGTTTTGGTTCTGTTGGGTTCGGTTGCTCTGTTGTTGTTTTTTCTCCATTTACGGTTTTGTAGAACTGGCTTTCATTGTTTTCAAAGGTCCTGTTCTGTTTGCTCTGTTCTGATTTGTACCTGTATCGTCTCAGTCTTCCTTCTATTGCTGCTATCTTTTGTTTTATTTCTTCATGTTTCTCATTTAGTTTTTCCTTGCGTTTCTGATTTTTGCTTCTTAATCGTTTCATGTCCTCCTTCCGTCTGTTCACGGTTTTAGCTTCTTTGCGAAGTTTGGTGATCTGGGTTTCCAGTCTGATTTCCCATCCAGGTTTTGTCGGTCCTCTCTTTTGTCCATTCTCTTCGTTTCTTAGTTTCATACTTACCGATTTTGCCCCTACATATATCAGGTTGTTTAGGTCTGTAATAGTTTCTGTTGGAATGTGTGTGAGGAGTCTGTTTACTCTTTCTGTTTCTGCTTGTAACTTCTTTGCTACTTCATTCCTGAGAGATGGGAGTTTTGTTTTGTTTTCTAACATGTATCGTCTAATGTTCTCCACTTCACTTGCTTCTTTTTCGTTGAGTTCTATCTCAGCAGGTTCTGTGGTTCCGCAGTCTTCTATCTCCCCTGGTTCTGTGATTCCGTAGTCTTCCATCTCTTCAGTTTCAGTGTGTATCTTTTGCCCGTCCTCTTTCTGTGGTCTCTCCTTTGGTGGTGTTTCTTGCTCCGTTTCGCCATTAGCCTTCTGTCTGATTTCCGTCAGTTCCATCTCCGAGAACCATCCTCGCTTGAGGATCTGTCTTGCTTGATCTGCTATCCTTTGTTCCGTTGTATGGTAGTCACTAGCAATGTCCCAGAGATGTTTCATTCGTTTTCGGTAGCCTCTTTCTGTAGGGTAGCGGCTTTTATAATAGCACTCCATCACCAGTCTGTTCTCTTTCGTGGTCCATTTCTTTCTATATCCTTTCAATTTGTTGTTTTCGCTCTGGTTTTCCTGTCTTTGGTCTGTGTCCTTGTCGTACCTGGAATCGGAGAGGTTACTTACCTGGTTCTTGTCCGTTGTCTTGTTTCTGAAATGAGAAGGGCCAACATTCGCAGGATGCGGACCGGGTCCCCCATGTTGGCTAACGAGGGAGCACCTGCCCATCATGACACTCAGGTCTTTCTCCTGAGTCCCACGGCTTGTATTTATATTATTGTGCATTATTCATATTTTTGGTGTGTGTGGCCACACCAGGCCCAGGTTTATTTTGCCTGTGGTCCTGTCACAGGGATAGTGATTGTCATTTTAATGAGTGATATTGTGCACTACCACACACAAAAAAAAAAAAAATTAAAAAAAATTAATGTATATATATATATATGAATATATATATATATATATATATATATATATATATATATATATATATATATATATATATATATATATATATATATTATATAAGGACATAGTAAAGTTCATTGTATACTAAAATGGAATAGAAAGTTGAAAATACATTTCCCTCTCACTAGTAAGTATAGATAGAGGATTAAGAGAGAGACAGACAAAAACTTTAGGCCAGTATTTCTGCAGTCAGGAATCAATAGACAGTATATATCAACATTTAAACACATTTAAGTCAGAGATGAGAGCATTCATGTAATACACATTAAGATTTTGTGAATTTTGGCGTAAAGAGAAAAAAAAAATGTTTGGATTTTCGGTAAACGCATCGAAATGGCCTGGAAGAAAAGATTATTTAACTCAGGAAATACAAATAAATTAAGTACTTAGCTTTTTTTTTTCTTGCTCTTTTTTTTTTCCCCAAATGATATTCAGTAAACTTTCAGTTGAAAGTTTTAGTCAAGAATTCCCATGTCGGTTAAATATGTCTTCCACCCAAACGGCAGCTTCATTAAGACTGGCCTGCCTTCTTCTTATATATATTCATCAGTGGTCAGTGACTACTATTACCCCCCTTCCTCTCACTATCCATCTCTTTTGGCCCCCACTAAAAGAAAAACACTTAACAAAGTTCGGTAAACGCATCGAAATGGCCTGGAAGAAAAGATTATTTAACTCAGGAAATACAAATAAATTAAGTACTTAGCTTTTTTATTTCTTGCTCTTTTTTTTTCCCCCAAATGATATTCAGTAAACTTTCAGTAGAAAGTTTTAGTCAAGAATTCCCATGTCGGTTAAATATGTCTTCCACGCAAACGGCAGCTTCATTAAGACTGGCCTGCCTTCTTCTTATATATATTCATCAGTGGTCAGCGACTACTATTACCCCCCTTCCTCTCACTATCCATCTCTTTTGGCCCCCACTAAAAGAAAAACACTTAACAAAGTTCGGTAAACGCATCGAAATGGCCTGGAAGAAAAGATTATTTAACTCAGGAAATACAAATAAATTAAGTACTTAGCTTTTTTTTTTCTTGCTCTTTTTTTTTCCCCAAATGATATTCAGTAAACTTTCAGTTGAAAGTTTTAGTCAAGAATTCCCATGTCGGTTAAATATGTCTTCCACCCAAACGGCAGCTTCATTAAGACTGGCCTGCCTTCTTCTTATATATATTCATCAGTGGTCAGCGACTACTATTACCCCCCCCTTCCTCTCACTATCCATCTCTTTTGGCCCCCACTAAAAGAAAAACACTTAACAAAGTTCGGTAAACGCATCGAAATGGCCTGGAAGAAAAGATTATTTAACTCAGGAAATACAAATAAATTAAGTACTTAGCTTTTTTTTTTCTTGCTCTTTTTTTTTCCCCCAAATGATATTCAGTAAACTTTCAGTTGAAAGTTTTAGTCAAGAATTCCCATGTCGGTTAAATATGTCTTCCACCCAAACGGCAGCTTCATTAAGACTGGCCTGCCTTCTTCTTATATATCATCATCATCATCATCATCATCATCATCATCATCATCATCATCATCATCATCATCATCATCATCATCATCATCATCATCATCATCATCATCATCATCATCATCATCATCATCATCATCATCATCATCATCATCATCATCATCATCATCATCATCATCATCATCATCATCATCATCATCATCATCATCATCATCACTACTACTACTACTACTACTACTACTACTACTACTACTACTACTACTACTACCACCATACTGCTTCTTTCTTTGTTAAAATATTAAGTGTTGATGGTGAAGCCTGATACATAGCTCGGACGTCATCACCGATTTGACCTCTATGTAATCATGTAGTTCCAAAAAGGTATTTAATTATTAATATTTAAATCAACTCAGAATCTTACCCTGTCCTTTGCACGTGTGTGTTATATCTACAATGACTTGTTAGCTGTAATAAAAATCGCCAGCTTTTTCCTACATTAATTGTCTTTCAATGAATCAACAACACGATCTTAGAAAATGAATGATTTATTCGCTATGATCATCCAGTAGGCTACAAGGACAAAACTAGAGAAAGACAGAGAAAAGAACTTATTTAAAGCTTATCGCTTCATTACTTAGTGTTCTGTTAGGCCATCTTCAAAACGCCTTCTCAACCCGGTCGCTTCCTCTGAACTGTCGAGAAAATGGCGCCCATCACTGCCCCTGTCGTATGTCTGACGTCATATCCAATTAAATATTATGGACTTCTTTCTCCCGAATTTTAGTTGATATGAGAAAGGCCAAACTGTTGAAATTTCAATAATCCCTTGTCAGAAATATTTCCTGTTTGCAGCATAACGTCAGATTTATCTAAGTAAATATATTTTAGCTAATATGTATACTAGCAAACGTAGCAGCTAATATTTAACAGAGCATATGCCAAAAAGGAATATAAGTTGATAGGACAGAAAGAGCTGACTAATGAGATCAGATGGACTTTGTTACTGCTCAATTATTACATTACAACCGTGTTGACAGTTTTTTTTTCTTTTCGTATTAGGAGGCCGACTTTAAAAAAAACACTGTTCAACGACTTGCTGCCTCCCGTGATCATGAACCGCAACACGGAGAATGGCGATGCGAAAAGTGTGAAACACCAACATCATGCTAATATGGATCGTGGGCGAGAAATCAGTTCGTGCTAACCCCGAAACTTACACAATTCAACGACCTGAAACAAATTTACTTGTCTAGACCAAAATATGTTTGCAGATGTTATTTTATTTTCGCCTTTGTGACTTTCTTTGACGTTTTAATTAAAACAATTTTTTTTTAGTAATGTTTTGATATTTTCGTATATTTGTGACTTTATAAAAAGATCAAACCGTAAACTTTAATGTCGAGTTGGAGAGCTACAATGATGCGGTTATGCGAGTCAGGAATATATCGTGACTGATTTTCTGTCGTGACTTTTCGATTTTCTGTAGGTACTTTTCGGTTTTATTTTGTGACTTTTCCTTGAACTTTTTGAGACTTTAATTTGTTTAAATCTTCATTTAGTTTTATTATTTTAAAATTTTTTTGATGACTTTTAATTTTTTGGCGACTTTTAGGATTTGATTTCATGACTGTGATATTTTCATATTTTTATGACTTTATATCGTGACTAAGTTTATATTGTGACTTTTCGATTTTATTTTGTGCCTTCTTGATTTTATTTTGTGATATTTCGATTTTATTTTGTGACTTTTTGAATATATTTTGTGACTTCGTGATCATGTTTTGCGACAGTTTAATTTGATTTTGTGACTTTTCATTGTATTTGACGACTTTCCATTGTATTTGATGACTTTTCGCTGTATTTTTTGCGTCATTAATTTGTTCACATTTTTATTTGATTTGACTTTTGCGACGTTTTGATTGTTTAGTAATTCTGATATGTTTTATGACGCCGTTATGAAAATTACATACGGGTAGAATATTTTCTTTCGTGATTTTACAGTCGATGCTGATTATGGCCAAAGGAAAACAGCAAATCATTTGGAGAATCAGTAAAACTAATGGACAAATATAAGAATCACGTACTATTGTCGGCATTCAGATGTAACCAGTTCCAAAACAAAACCGTGGGAATTATTCCATGTTTCATTACCCACAATAAATAAGTATGTCATTCTAAATAAAATTAGCTGATTGATTTAGTATATATATATATATATATATATATATATATATATATATATATATATATATATATATATATATATATATATATATATATATATATATATTACACACACACAGATATATATATATATATATATATATATATATATATATATATATATATATATATATATATATATATATATATATAATTTTGAAAAAGGAACAGCGTGGGAATTTATTTCATCCTTTTACCTGCCAGAATCTTAAAATAGACACTTCAAAAGTTGGATAAAAACAGATGACGCGGATTAAACTACGACCCCAACACAGTCACCCTTATTTATTTTATTATATGAAACTGCAGTCTGGCGCGTAGCCTTAGGTTAATTTCGATCGGACATATGTACTGTATAGCTTGGGTATATATTTGATATATCACCGTTTAATATATGTATGAATTATTGTATATACTAGCACACATTATTTTTTGTGAGTATATGACTACCCGCAACCCCAAAAGGTTATAGAGAGTGTGACACTCCCTGGGGAAACGGTATCATGTCCACAAAACATATACTACCTAACTCCATAATGTACTACATTGCCCCCATAAAGGAGGCGATAATGCCTGGGATGATGCTATAATGACGAACGAACATATAACATGATTTTACCCCCAAACGAGTCTGGTCTTATGACAACAGATACTACACTACTCCCACCTAAAGGAGGAAGTAATGCCTTGAGGGATAGTCTCATAACAAAAGGGGAGTTACTGCCTGGGAGGATGGTATAATGACAACAGAACAAATAATACCCCCGAACTGAGCATTAAACGATAGTACATTCGTCTGTAATAGTATAGTAAACTTAATTAAGCATTAAGAGATAGTACAAAACTATGTCGAATTAATGGTATAGTTTCGGCTTCAGACAGACAGATACCCAACTTTCATTAGTAAGAGATGTACAAGAGTACAATATATTGGCCGGGATCAAAGTGTAGTATCTGTTCCGATGGATATTGCACCCCATAGACCGGTATCGTCTTGGCCTTAGAGGCTTGATTTCCGCCGGTCTATCGGTTTGTCATGTGCAGTTCTAGGAGGTCCACCCTCCCAGTCTTTGCTTTCTCACCCTTTGAGAAGGGGTTAGTTTATTGCTAATCGCCTGACGCGCCCCTACCGGGGAATGTCGACGGAGCTGCCCAGGCAGTTTATAAAAGTTCATAAGTGCTCTTCCTGTGGAGTGATGACTTATCTAATCCCACTTTCCGACCTTGTGTCACATTTTACTCTGTGGGAGGTAGATAAATACCTACAATATATAGAAGTAATAGTATCATTTAAGTTTCAGACAGACTAGTAAAAATGTCAATTCTTATATATGATTGCGTTATTGTATTTAAAGAATTTCAACAACCAGTAAAATGGGCAACGTTCAACTTTTTTAATGCCACACGTTCAGAATCAGAAGCCCAATAACCAAAGATGCGAAGAACAAAAAAGAAAATTGTCGCCATCCAAAATTCATAATTATCCTCGATGAAGAGATTTTTCTCGAAATATTGGAAATATATTAATAATAAGAACATAAGTCGTGAGAATGCATAATCCCGCCTGACAATGTAAGAATAAGACAAATCTTATCTGGGTATTACTTCACCATAGTGTATGAAGTATTCCCGAAGTTACGTCATAAAAAGGTTTATCACTCAAAAAGTATTTATCTGATTTTGCTAAAATTTTGCATGATTGTTACTGTTATCAAAGAGCATCAGATGCATGCATGAACAAATCGAACAAAATTTCGAAAATGACCGAAATATTCAAGGCCAAAAGGCAATTTCCATGTCATATATACTTCATGACTTCATTGGACCAAGTAGCGAGTTTCAACGATGAATAGAACCGAAATTATCGCCAAAAGAGGAACTTTTACATTTCCGTGACCTTGACTTTGACATTGACCTTTTACTTCAATATCTCAAAATTACATCAATTCTAAGTTAGACCATGAGTTATATTTTGACCAAGTTTGGTGACGATTGGTCAAGCGATATAGACGCTAGGCTGTACATAAACAAACATTGTTAAAAACTCAACCGAAAACATAACCTACTTCGCGGAAGTAAATAGTTCCCTCTGCGCATTTTAAAATTACAATCACTTTGATGTTAATAGTAACATAAAAGTGATTGTAATTTTAAAATCCGCATTTTAAAATGTTTCTGCTTTCAATAATATATCTATTATTAGACTGAAACTGAGTTCATTTACCTATTGCTTTTTCCATATACTTTGATGACACAAAATATATGCTAAAATATTTCTTAGTACTGGGATTGAGTTATGTTTAAAAACCCATTTTAATTCCTCTAATTAGCTCCTAATTAACTGAACAAGTCACCCATCTCTCACTTAGGTATCTAAGCATTTCCATCGCCCCCTCCCACTGTGTGTAGATTCAAATACTTTTAATGTCTCTACGTACATTTAGAGAAAAAGTGATTGTCGCTTTTCAGCTAAATTAACCTAGTATATTCGCGCACACCGTGAACACGTATGTAAATTAGATAGAAAAATAAGAGAACTCTTTACTTCCATGTTATCTATAAGGATAATATAGAGTCAAAGAGACTTATTATTTTTAGTTATGCCAGAAGAATTTCTTAACAGACATTTCAGTTTATGAATTTTCGAATGCAGTCAACGTGGAACAAATAATGGTAGTGGCTGTGACCCAACGAGTCACCAGTAGTCTAGTAGTCTATATATATATATATATATATATATATATATATATATATATATATATATATATATATATATATATCAAATTGAAAACCAGATACGCGATGCGAATATTTTTTCAATATATGAAACATTCATTATCATTTTTATTTAAATTCCATTGCCATCAGGAGATTTCATGATCTTTGGGCGGCGTCGCCGATTGGGAGATTTCAACAATGAACTAAACAACCCCCCCCCCAAATATCTATAAACACTGAGGATGACATGTTTATGTCGAAATATATGATTTAAATAAAAAAAAATAAATGTTTAATTCATTAAAAAAATCTCGCATAGCGTATTTGGTTTTCAATCTGATTTCATAATTTTCACGTAGCCCAAACTGGTTCTTCTTCTTCTTCTTCTTCTTCTTCTTCTTCTTCTTCTTCTTCTTCTTCTTCTTCTTCTTCTTCTTCATCACCATCAGAGTCTTTTTTATTTCATTCCTAGTGGAGGAACCCCCTTGACAATCGAGGTCCTCTCTCCACCGGGGTTTATCCCCTCCTTATGATCTTTTCTATTGCCTTGGGGACCCCAAGTGTTAATTCTGTCGCTCTATATACCCCATGTTTTCTGTGCATCCCGAAAGGTGACCTGACCATCTATTTTTTGCCATTCGTATGGTAGTGATGATGTAATTTACTCCAGTTTGCTGTCTGATCCAGGTGTTTCTTTTTCTATCATGTAAACTGATGCCGAGCATAATGCGTTCCATTTTGTATTGTGCCACTCTTAACTTTTCCATTGCTGCATTATTAAAATCTCATGTTTCGCTACCATATGTCATAACAGGCATGATGTATATTCATTGAACACTTTTTGCTTAATGTTCATCGTGGACTTTCTACTCTTCATGATGTTTTCCACTTGTGAAGAGGCTGCCCATCCAAGCGCAATTCGATGTCTGATTTCAGGCATGATATCAGCGTCACTTCTCACCATCTTCTCTGGGTAGATGTAGTTGTCAAATTCCTCGACATTTTCACTGGGGCTTTTGTGGCATATTTGTTGAACATGACCTTGGTTTTTCAGTGTGCATTTTAAGACCAACTATATGGCTAGCATTGTGAATGTCGTTAATAATCCCTTCTAATTGTTGAAGTGTGTGATTTGTGACAATGATGTCGTCGGCAAATTCTAGATGAGCAAGGTATTCTCCGTTTATAATGATTCCTCTGCCTTCCCAGTCAATTTTATTGATCACTGAATCTTACAGGCAGGATGTAAAGAGGGTTGGCGAACTGTTGTCACATTCTGTGGCACCTCTTTCTATATTGATCTGTTCACTATCCTGTTGGAGTTGTAAAGTTGTTGTCACTTCGTTGTAAATATCCTAATATATTTTGATGTAAGCACTGTCAATTCCTGACTTTTCAAAGCTGTGAACATAGAGGTGAATTCGATGGAATCAAATGCTTTTTCATAATCGACAAAGGCGAAACAAAGTGGTTTCCCGTGCTCCTTAGCTTTCTCTGGGAGTTGGCTTACAACTTGAATGTCGTCCATGGTGGAAACCAACTTGTTTTACATGAATTTGAATAGAATTTGGGGAAATACCTTGTAAATAACTGACAGTAGGCTTATTGGCCGGTAGTTTTTAATATCTTTCAAGTCAGGGTCCCTTTCCATGCGCGACATGGCACGTACAGTTACCCACAATAGTATGCAACTGTTGACGGAGCTGCCGTTCTTAGCGCTACCTAAGAGTTAGGGCTCCTAACTACCAGTCGAAAACAGTAGCCAGCCAAGCTGTCTAACCTGTATCCTCAACTGTCGGAACAAGTCCCAGTTCTTGTGGACGATAATAACTTACGTATTCTTCCAGTTGCTAGGCATTTTGCCGTTATTAAAGCATTTTTTGTATAGGCTAGTGAGAATCTCTGCGATTGGTTTATATATTGGATTTATATATATATATATATATATATATATATATATATATATTATTTATTTTATACGTACATAAAATTAATCCATGTCTAAGTTAATCATGCTGATGGCAGCTGTGAGACAGAAACACGTGTCCATGGATTACATTTATGTACGTATAATATATATATATATATATATATATATATATATATATATATATATATATATATATATATATATATATATATATATATTAACGAGAAATAGTCCTATAAAGTTTAGGGCGACGAATAATGAAAATTGCTACATCTTAATCACTTAAGAAGATAGACATTTTAAATAGTAAGCAAAAAAACAAAAACAACGAACGCTGCAATCATCAATAAAAATAATTACACACACACACACACACACACACACATATATATATACATATATATATATATATATATATATATATATATATATATATATATTAATATTAATATTTTTATTTATACAGACATGTACACACCCGACACTGACACGACAATGTTTCGATCTTTAGTTATAAAACCTAAGATCTCCTCATGCGAAAATATCTGTCTTTTTATTTAGTTGTTCATATTGAACAACAAAGAAAAAGAAGGAAAACACTTTAGATTTAAAACTGAAAGGCCACATGATCAAATTAATAAAATAATATTTGAGTAAACCTTTTGTATGTTTTCAGTTAAAGGTGTTAATCAAATGATCTATTCTTAGCATTAGCTTCGTATCGGGTCGACATAGTATGTCAAAAAGGGAGAGGGGAAGAGGGAAGCCGGATGTAGCAATTCATACGAGTTGTGAGGTAGTGGTTGGCTAGCATATACTAAAGAAGAAAGGGGAAGGCGGCTTTAGCATAAAGGCTGAACTTGACTTGATATTTAATTTATTTTATTTTTTAATTCTGTGTGGTTTCTGCAATATATATATATATATATATATATATATATATATATATATATATATATATATATATATATATATATATTATATATATATATATTTATATATATACTGTGTGTGTATAATGTATTCTAATGTATGGGTTAATTTTTAGTGGACACACGTGTTTGTGTAGGCAAATATCGTATTAAAATATATGGTTTATTAATTATACAATGGGTTTTTAATATAATATACAAACTCCACAAAGGAAAAATGTAAAGGATTTGAACAAGTGCCTAAGAATAGGAACCATTTTAAGCCAATGTAATTATAACGTATAACCGCTTTCTCAGTCGAGTAGTGCCTTACAAATTGTGCGCATGTTTATTGGCTCATAGTTTTTCATTCTTCACAAAAAAATCCTTCATGCAGGTTTTGCATGTTCCTTCGTTTAACTCTTAATTTGAACTCTCTCCATAAATTCTCAATCAGTATATTTAGGATAGTTGTATTGTTGAAACCTCCAAGCGTGTTTCAAACCCAGCGATTGTGCACTCTGACTTTAATTCCCCTCTGAAATATCCCTATCATTTTCTCTATTCATCCTCCCTTCTATTATTTCAATGTTCCTACAACTTGGACACTAAATCTACTCCAGGTCATTATTGATCCGTCTTCAAATTTTTCTGCTATGAAAATATCCTTGGGCGAATATTCAGTACCCTTTTTTTCTCATGACTTTTGCCACGGGATTTCTGCCCCAAATTTTAATTTTCGTTTCGTATATTTTCCCAAAATGCTGTAGGTTTGATACAATGCTTGTATGCCAAATCCAGTTTAGCACAAACGTGTTTCGCTTAATTTTTTTTCTTCCTTAGAGTCCTCAAAAAGTCATCTGATCGACCAACTGAACGACTAATTGTATCCGTACTCACTTTTACTTTGCTAACTTCTAGTCCTTCTTGAAGTTCTTTAAGCGTAACTCGTGGCTCGTTGCAAACTGTTCTCGCTAATAATTTACCCAACGTTCCGTTACCTTTCCAGCACATTCAGAGCTTTTTAGGGACAAATGGAATTACATGTCTTCCAATGACGAACAATCGTATCAATTAGACTCAAAGGCACATTTAACGAACTAGATATATTTCCTTAACCAAGTCTATTTTTGCGAAGATCTTGCTAAATTATTTTGCTTTTCTCCATTTTGTCAATGTTTAAATGAAATAAATAAAGGAAAAGTCACACCGGAAAAAGAATGACGTAATATTTTAAATCATTCCTAAAAGTAATCATAGGATTTTTCTGGAACGTTCTGAAAAACAACCCTATCTTAATTGTTAACAATTTCGTAAAATTAAAATGCTCAAATTTTGCAAGAATATTCCTCCTTCTTGAATTTTGCCTTAGTTTATGATATGGTAGCTCTCGAAAAAGTAAGAATGTCTATTGTTTTTGTGATCGCGGTACTTGTCACTTCCTACTCGAATCTTAAAAAAGTCTTTAAAATAATTACAAGTAGATAATGAAACCGATCTACAATGAATACAAACTCCCATAATTAAATTTGGATCAATATTCTTGTTATGATTGGTCATTGAAATATTTATGACGAACTGGGAAACAATTACCACCGTCGTCGATGGTTGAGATAATTGACCAAGTAATCTCTGTAAATGTTTGATGCATTTATGGTTTGATGTATCCTCAATTTAGGGATCCTGCGTATGGTCTTAAACTGCATCTAGATCTTTGAGGGGTTTGAGCTTAATGATATAAGCTTTGCCTCATTTCTATCGCCCTAAATGACCGAGTGAATGACGAACACACCCAATATTGACTTCTACTGAGGCTACCCGTCTGCTTTCGGTTGACAGAGGAAAGAACTTATGTTTATTAAAAAAATATAGACAAGGAAGCAGGTGGGGAAACGAGTATTTACTTACTTCCGACTGCAGAAGGTGTGGCATAAGGTCGGAAGATGGGCAAAGCCAGCTACCATGAGAAGGTCAGTCTGACCGGTACAAAAATAACCATGAATGTAGAGGCACATCAGATGATCGGTAATGAATACTCGCTTACAGTGAGAAGGTATTGCGTGTGAAGCTACACTTTCTAAGACCAAACTGGAATACACTTTATCAAGACAAAAGAGGGTGAGAGCTACTACAGCAGACGCTGGTCTATCGAATTGATTACCGAGTCTAACCTCAGCTGGTATGAAAAGAAACGACATCAGATATACCGAATTTGAGCTGTTTAGTTTTCATGGTAGCTGCTCAACTGAGCTCCAATCTCTGGTTCCTCCTGTAAAGCATTCGCAGTCAAAACTCGTCTAGCTACAACCACTGTAAAGGATTTTACTTTTCTCCTCTTTGTACCTTCAAGTAAACGGAAAACATTTTCATGAACAAAGATTTCTTTAAAGAACTTCCCATCTATGGAATTCAAAACCACGGGACTGCTTCCTTGGTGACAACAACATGATCGTTTTTAAATCCAATATTTACAAATTCTTGTCGATCCGTTTGCCTAAATAATCAAATTGTGACAATTTTTCCTATCGTTTCCAATCTTCACAAGGTGTTGTTTATTGCCAACTAACAATCTCATTGACCCTTATCCTCAAGTGGCGTTTGGGCCTTAATATGCGGTGACACATTAGTATAAAAAGTTCTTTGGTGTTTGTGACTTTGACTTCTTCGTCTAAATGACTGCTTTTATTCCTGGTCAATTTCGGATGTCTGTGCTCGTATGTTATAATTTGGCAATATCACCCTCGTCTATCGGATTCATCGTCGAAGAAAATCTTGGTTGGTATGAAAAATGCTGCGAACCGACCTCTCGGTATTCCTTAGTAGGGGCGCCTCAGGCGACCGGCAATACCCCCTCAAAAAGAGGAAGTAATGCCTGGGAAAGTGCATTTTCTAGATTGCCTGAATGATTGCCAATGACAAACTCCTTGGCTGGTAGAAAAATGCTGGCCGCCGATAATAAAAGAGAAAGACAGCCATAAATAAAAGATCGTCATTTTTATGAAAATCTTTTCCGCGAGAAGAAAATAAGTTACGCATTTCTCTTGTTATTCATCTCCACATCAGCTAAACCGAATTTTAGATGTTTAGTTTGTTTGTTGATTTTTATACTACTAGATCACCACTTATCAAGGCCCAGGGGCCACTCGAGGATAATTGGTTAAATAAATTGTCAGTTGGATGTTGATCGCCACCACGAGAGGATTGAAAATAATGGGTGGAATGGGTAGAAGATGACTTAAGAGGACACGTATTATCCAAAAGGACGGCTCAACAGGTATTTGTTTACATTAGACTTGAAGGCGATCATCTTATAGTCGTCTAGGAAGCAGTCTTGCGGTATTTTGTTCCACAGATAAAATGTTATAGAAAAGAAACTTTGTTTATGGAAGTTTCATTTTGTTTTTGGTACAGAGGGAGAGAAAAGAAAGTTATTTGTTATTGTTATAGCTAGACGAGTTCTTCTTTTGAATGTTCTACAGAGGTCAGAGATTAGAGCTCAGTCGAGCACCTACCATGAACATAACGCGACAATCGAGAGTTTAGCAAGATCTCTTCTGTGTGAAAGAGGATTCAGCGTAGAGAAGAGATCACCCCCACTAGATTGTGAAGTCGGGTTTGTATTCCGCCAAGGCAAGAAAGAGTTCTCCGAGCGGCACCTCCCCATATATGGCAGCAGTATTCCATCTTTGGACCTATCTGGCTCTTATAAACGTAGAAGTCCTTGCTGTTTGTGACTTTGACTTCTTCATTCAATAGATAAGAACCCTTTTTTTTTTTTTAATTCCTGGGCAATACCGGATGTCTCTTCTAGTATCTTACAATTTGGAAATTACAAGTTGAAGAACGTCGATTAAAAAAAAAAGGTCGAAGAATGTGAGAGACTGGAATGGATAGAGCGAATGCGATGATTACCAGATGCTAAGATGAGTTTCATGCTTCAACGACATTCCGAACTTTATTTTTATTCGCAACCTTTTTATTCGCACTAACGTCTGTTTTTTTTTTATTCATGCTTTTATTTTTTGTTTTCATATTTTTATTTTCATATCCAAAACAAATATTGCCTTTGCAAATACGGAGCGAAGGTATTTGTTTCTCCTACAAATACAAATGGTGGAAACCGTGAAGCCGAGGTCTCTAACAAACATTTTTAACAAATATGATGTCGTTTCCTCAAATAAATACCGTCTCGGCGATGTTAGTGCGTTTCGATGAAATGAAGATGAAAAATTGTTTTTTACTTGATACCCCCACCCACTCCCGCAGCGTCAGACACAAGGTTAGTTCATAATGTGAATCAATCACACTTCCCCCATGGAGGCATGGAGATCGATGATTGGCCGCGTCGGCATTTCAGGGTGAAGGGGCATCAGGCGATCCGCCATAAACCACTTACCCACCAAAAGGAAGAAAAGGAGGTAGAAAGGCAATGCCTGTGATGATGGATTCCGGACACCGACCAGAACAGATACTACACCCTGACCCGGCTTCGAAGAAGATGAGAGAATGACAAGTTTATAGACATTCTACCTCCCCCTAAAACCCCAAAAGGTTCTATTTTTTCTTTCTCAAATATTCGAATTATGGGAGATTTTAAATTATGGGATACTATATTAAGCAGATAAAAAGTTAAAAAAATAATAATACACGAAAATAAGTACCTGTTTGTACCTTGTATACTATTATTATAATTAGTCAGTCTGGATAACACACCGAACCATTTCTGGTCAGGATGCTAGTCTGCCGCCACTTATACCCCATTAATTAATTCTTAAATTGTGGTATTTATTATTTATATCCAGCTCCGCGGACTAACTAAATAGCTTGTTTAGTAGTATTACCCACTCAAACGATAGCATCAATAAAAAAAGTAACTTAATGCATAATATATTGTCTATCGTAGAATAGAAAAAAAAAACTAAATCGAAATCTATTGTTTTTTTTATGTCGTTTTCTGTTCATATAGCAGTGTGATTATGAACAAACACCGGCAAACAACAACTGTCACACCATTGTACAGATCCGCAACAAGAATTAGACCGTTATAATTAACAGATCAATAATCTGCTTATACAATAATAACAAAGTATCCGTCTTCCTCGCCAACACGCATTGTCTACATTGTTTAATGTCCCATGAATATTTTTTTATCTACGATTTTTTTCTTCTATAAAACTATTTTGAGCCTTTGTTAAAAGAACTCAAAAGGTATAATAATCGCCTCGGCTTTCAAATTTTCCGGGATGGGTGGTGGTGATAGAGGCCAAATACATTTTTTGATTATATATAAACGTTACATAATATACATTATCCCTCCAAACACATAACACGAAAAAACAATAAACAATTTGCTATTTACTTTTCTTCCCGCAAAAGGTGAATTATGAGATATTTGTAATTATTAGGTTTTGCAAGAGTCAACCATTCAAAATGATAGGATAAAAAGGACTTTATTTTATAGGCGGAGAAAGAAATGCTTCATTTGTCTTTATAACTTAGCAAAGACTAATTGCTATTCATAATACTAGCAAATATACGCTCCCTCCGGTCGCACTGGGAGGATGGTATTATGATAAACAAACATATACTACCGGCCTCCTACCCAAAGGAAGATGTAATACCTGGAGGGGATGCTATGATGACTACATGAAAGGTACTACCCCACCCCCTAACAAGGAGGAGATAAAGCCTGGGAGACTGGTATCATGATAACAGAACCAATACTACACTACCCCCCCCCCTGAATTGAGCATTGAAACATAGTACATTATTCTGAAATTGTACAGTCAACTGAATTGGCCATTAAACGATAGTACAATTTATAGAATTAAAAGTATAATCTTTTTACATTGACATTTCAACTATAACTACAATATAATTATTTATTACTAAAAGAGATTTGGTGTCTAGCTGTCTGAAGCCGAAGCTATACTATTATTTTGATTTATGCTCAATTCAGTTTATTATACGGTTTTAGATTAATGTACGACCTTTCAATGCTCAATTTAGGAGGTAATGTAGTATCTGTTGTGTTATCATGAGACCATCATCCCAGGTATTATTTCCTCCTTTTGGGAGGGGGATAGTGTAGTATCTGTTCTGTTATCAGGAACCCGTGTTTCACAATAGACTCTGCGCGCAGTCAATCTCGCAGGGGGTATCCATTGTCTCTGAAGACTCAATGGAAGTATCTTCATTAGTAATAGAAATGCAAATCTATGCGCTCTCCTCTTCTTTTTCGTTCTTGTTCACAGTCGTTGATTTTCTTTTTAATAGCAGTGGTTGGAAAAGTTATTCATAATAACAACATAAGATCGTTTGGGGTTTAATTTAAAAGATTTTTCTTTTTTTAAATTTTCTTCATAGTAAACATGTATGTTTTAATGTTACATAATATTCCGTGATCTTCTCCAAAGCCATCCCTCATAGTTACTGAGCAGCTGTCCATAACACGACCGCTCTTTTTCACAGTTCACAAAACAGAGAAAGATTTTACCAGCTTATCCACTATGTGTCACTAAACTGTCTATCTGTGACGTCATATCATGACACGTAGGACTAATTCTAGGTAAATCCCCGCAGCAAACGGTGTCCGGTCAAATTTAGTTTCTGATATTAAAGACTTCCTGATTTGGGTCACTTACTCTTGTAGTTTGGCCAGTTTGGTACTAATTTTCATTTATTAATTTATTAATTAAATTGTTAGGTGAAAGTACAGAATAGTTAACAAAGCCCCCAACCTCCCCTATGTTAAGAATGGCTTTCTAAATAATCTTCTGCAGTTTACTGCCTGTGCTGAAATAATAATGCTATTATTTAGAACGTTATTCTTAACATGGTGAGGGGGCTTTATTTACTATTCTGTACTTTCACCTAACAATTTAATAAATAAATTATTAAATTTTGGAAACTAAAACTCTCGCCAAACGTTATATTACGAACTGAATCTGACGTGACACCGTTTGCTGCGGACTTTGAGTTGAGTATTCTTCTGGTTTGCCCTAATGATGGAATTTTCAATTTTTCTGATTAATCTAACCTTATATGGAAAATACCGTTTTGACCATTATCTTTACACACACACAGACACATCCAATCTTCCTACATCCACAGATGAACATAAATAATGAGTGTTTTGCTGTTGTAGTCTAATACAAAGACCAATAACATGACCGACACACGTAAAACTATGATGTACTACCTGTTCCCGGGAGTAATTGTCATTTTATTTTCGTTTCGCAATGTTTAAAAAAAATATGCTGGTTTTTGTTTTTGTTTTTGTTTATTTTTACCAAAAATATTATTTAAAATTTTTTAAAAATAAGATTGTTAAAATTAAATTTAATTATCAAGATATTGTTCAATCATTAAATTATTAAGTGAAGCAAATTGTTACAAAACTATAACTAATTTTATTACGGTAAAGTTTTTTTAATAATAATAATTTATAAAAATATTTTAAAAATAATATTTTATAAAATTATGTGATGTAAATAGCTTCAAAAACATTCAATCTTTTAATAGATGAAGAATTGTTAAAACGTTTAAATGTTTTCAAGGTAAGCTATTCTTCGGAGAAATCTTTGTTATCCCCTTTTTACTATAATTGACAAATAATAGCACCGAGCGGAAGTTACGCAAATCACGTGACTTCCCGTGGTACCTTTCTCATTCTCTAAGCCGGCGAGAGTTAAACGAGAGAAGACATATATTTTAGCGTGCTGATGGAAGTGAAAACTATTCATACAATCGCCCCCCCTCTTTCTGTATCTCTATCACGCACGCAAGTTATGTGATGCCTTTGAATAAATCGGTGTGTTGTTTACTTAACTTTAATTCCAGCGAGAATACCCCCCATGAAGACGATCGGGAACAAAGAACCCCAATCACGGGAGGAGCAAACAGTCACATGGTAGAAGATATTTGTGCTGTTATGATTTGTGATAGCATTGATAACAACCCACGTATTTTATTTGCTCATGACTTGTGAAACATTTAGACCTCCCCCTGGAGGGGAGATAATGTAACATAATGAACGAATGGATTGAATTCATTTATCACCAGCAATGTAATAATTAAAGGTTTTATCACTTTAATGTTTAAGAATAATGGGTGAGTAAAGAACAAATTGACTGGAAAGGTTTTCCTAACTGGAATAAGTATTTACGAAAAACCTAACCCAAAATAAAATATATTCGCGTCAATAACATTGTTCAAGAAAGAAACGAAGTAATAGGCTACTTAGAATCAAGTACCTATATGTCAGACGGATTGCTATTTGAGTTTGACTTTAAAAAATCTACAAGATAACCTTATATGTTAGATTAAGTAAGATTAAAAGTTCAAGTTTAAAGGAAAATACTAGTTTCTTGTCGAAATGCACGTACATTCTAAGAGATTATGACCATTAGATAATTTACCGCAAAACATTTATTATTTGACAAATAATAAGGCATTTTTCATGACGATGCGATTTTATATTGGTTGTCTTCTTCATAGCTGGGATCTGCATTGGGATTAATTGATGATTATGACTGCAAATATTTAAAAGCCTTGCATGTCAAACGTGAACGGATATTCAAACTAGGCATTTAATAATGAAAATGTTAATTCAAACGTAAGCGTGACAGACCAACGAAAATACTATTTCAGACTTATCCGACAAGATACCTACAGAGTCGCTTATAGAAATATGGGGATGCATTTAAGATGCTATTTCAAACTTAAACGTGGCAGACCAACAAAAATGCTATTTCAAACTTAAGCATAGCAGAGCGACGAAAATACCATGTCAACCGTAAGCGTGACAGGCCGACAAAAATATTATTTAAAAGCCTGACACACTGACAAAAATACTATTTAAAATTCCAGCGTGACAGACTGACAAAATGTGAAATGTTAGTTTCTCTCTTCTTCGATATTGATATGGTCGTCTAGTAATTTCCATGTGGAATGAAAGAATGAAGATCTTTGAAAGGCTTACTTGGTTGTAAACATGTGCAGTGCTGCATGTTTAGTGGGGTGCATAGTTGCACTTCATGTTTAGTGGGGTGCATAGTTGCACTGCATGTTTAGTGGGTGCATAGTTGCACTGCATGTTTAGTGGGTGCAAAGTTACACTGCATGTTTAGTGGGGTACACAGTTGCACTGAATGTTTAGTGGAGTGCATAGTTGCAATGCATGCAGACGACAGACCTGCAATGTGAGAAATATTTAGCTAAAAGAAGAGAGACCACTCAAGACATGGGATACACATTGAAATAGGAATGTCATCTTGGATTCGAGGTTCCATGATGTGCTCCTCAGCCACTTGAATCTTGGAAAAATTAATGTGGATTCAGTAAGTTTTTTCTATGTCCATGTATAAGTAAATGAGCTATCTACTCTTGTGTTGAAAGAGTAAACGGGAGTTATTTCCCCCTTATTATTATATATGGCAATCTATGAAAGCGGCCATTTTGCTTTTTAGTAGTAAACAGTGACGGGCGTTGGAAGGGACATCTTCCATACTCAACATGGCGCTACAAACAGGATTATAAATACTGTAAACGTAGAATTTTTTTAAAGCATTACGTCGGACATTGAACTTACTTGCCACCAGTCACCATGCATCATGAAAGTGTACTATTAATTAAACAACTTATCGAGTTGCAAAAAGAAAATATCGAGCTCCAAAAAGAAATGCTTCACGGTCAGTCTAATACATTGCGGGTTAAAAGACCAGAACGACACTCAATAATATTGGATACCACAGACGGAGAATGGGCATTGTTTTTGGTAACATGGACCCGATACAAGGATGTATGTGGATTGGAAAACCCAGCCGCAATCCGGAAAAAAACTACGGGAGACATGTACACCGGAAACGAACAGGCTACTCTTCGAACTAGTAGGGCAAGAAACGCTCAACGGAGGAGTATCTTTTACGTCAGATACGACTGGTGGCAGTTAGAGGATTACACAAAGAAGTCCACCGACATAAATTCCACTCCATGAGGCAGAAAGAGGCTGAGTCGATAACGCATTTTTTATCAGGATTACGTGACCATGCTAAATTCTGCGAATTCAGGGTTCGATGTCCAAATGAACAAACTTGCAGGCAGCACGTAAACTACTCAGATGACATGGCCGCCGGACAAATGATAACAGGACTTAGCAACGTAGAACAGCAAAGGAAGTTACTGGCGGAGGTAGCGTCACTTGACAGTTTTGACCAGAAGTTCACACGGTTGGTCTGTCTAGAGGCAACTCAACCCCTCACTTCTACAATGCCACACTCTCTCTTACGTTATCCAACGTACAAAGGTCGAATCAAGAACAGCACTACCAGGGGACCAGGTGCCTCCCAACTCCACGATACACCAAACCTTGCAATGGATGTGGAGAGACTTCACACCCCAGAGGGTTAATGAACCGGAAGTTGTACTCAAATGCCACTTTTGTGGAGTGATGGGGCACATGAAAAAAGTATGCCGTAAACTTGTGGTGTCCAAAATGGAAGCCATGAGTAAAATGTCAAGGAGTGGGGAGTCGTTCTTGTTCACCAACAGTGCTCCGGATGATTGTTCTGCTCGCAAGTACAGCAGGTATAACAAAACACAATCGACAAACGTGCCTCACCTCGAATGGGATGGGGAACAATTTCAGATGAGCGTCCCAGAGATACTCCTTTCGCTGACAGTGGAAGTCACCATGATGCCTGGAACTCATGAAAAATTTGGACGAATACCAAAGAAACCGGTGATCCAGCATGGTCATCGCATCCCAGCCTTTACAAACACAGGGGCGCAAACTTGTTCGAGTGGATCTGAGATTCAGAAACTCCTTGGATACCCAGATGAGTACCTCGTGTCAACTACCCATCGGATACGGGGCATAACAGACAACCGATTACACATCAGTGTTTTGTTTCTATGCATAAAAGTTGGAACAAAAAGGACACGACATGCAGTATATGTATCGGACAATACATCGGGGTTTTATTTGTCACAAACTGCCTTGAAGGATCTGGATTTGTTGTCTTAAAATTTCCTAACTTCATTGTCGCAGAATAGCTCGTTAAGGAACATGAAGGAAATTGCACCATGTGGATGTCCGCGCAGAACGTCTGTCCCGATGACACCAGAAACCATTCTATTCAAACCAACAGAAGCCAACAGACACGAACTCGAACAATGGTTAGTTGAACATTTTAAGTCAAGCGCATTTAACACATGCCCACATCAACCACTACAAACAATGGAAGGTAAACCCTTAGAGATTAAATTCGTCCCGGGAGTTACACCGACAGCAATTCACACACCAATACCCGTTCCTCATCACTGGAAGAAGAAGGCGAAGGAGGACCTGAACAGAGACGTCGCACTGGGGATAATAGAACCGGTACCGGTAGGCACACCTACTACTTGGTGTTCAAGGATGGTGGTCACGCCGAAACAGATGGCTCTCCAAGGCGCACGGTTGACCCACAAAAGTTGAATGATGCTACTATGAGAGAAACACATCACACCTCATCACCATTCAATCAGGTTTCGATAATACTGGGATACACCAGGAAAACGATCCTTGACGCATGGAATGGATACCACATTCTACCGCTATCCCCAGCCGTGCCACTACATTCATCACCGAGTGGGGCCGATATAGGTACTGTCGGGCCCCTCAAGGATTCCATGGATCAGAGGACGGATACACCCGTCGGTTTGATGACATCACAGTGAACATGGCTCGTAAGACCCGATGCATAGACGACAGCCTCCTATGGGACGATTCAATAGAGTCATCGTTCTGGCACACGGTTGACTATATCAGTTGCTGCGTAGACAAGGGGATTGTATTTAATCCGAATAAGTTTCATTTTGCTGAAATGGAGATGGAATTCGCAGGATTTCTGGTCACGGCAAATGGTGTTCGACTCACAAAAACGATGACAGAAACCATCCTTAAATATCACTGGGGTTACATCCTGGTTTGGACTTGTGAATCAGGCGTCGTTTGCCTTTTCACAATCAGAACTTATGGCCCCTGTTCCGAGAACTATTGAGGACAAAGAGCAGAAAGTTCTATTGGGACGAGACACCGGAGAGAATATTATAAGAATCGAAGAGAGTCACAGTGAAGAGGATTGAGAAGGGTGTCTAAACATTCGAAATGAACAGAGTGACAGGACTAGCGACAGATTACAGCAACACAAGAATATTGTACTTCCTATTTCAAAAACACTGTAGATGTGAGGGCGAAGTAAACATGAGTTGTGGGGATGCCCACTGGAAACTCATTCTGGCTAGGCCCCGTTTTACCAATGACGCAGAATCACGATATGCACCAGTGGAAGGAGAGGCGTTAGCCCTTGTCTACGGATTAGAATCATGCCGGATGTTCATACTTGGATGTCCGGATTTGCTGGTAACAGTGGATCACGTGCCATTAATAAAATATTTTTAACCAGGCCCTGAAAAATATTAAAAACCCCGCCTGTTGAACTTCAAGGAAAGGACACTGATGTACTGCTTTCAAGTAAAACGTCGCCCTGGAAAACTTAATTTAGGCCCGGACTGTGCATCCCGATACCCAGCCGATACCCCATCAAGAAACCCTGACCAAATGATCGACACTGCAGTCAAAACCGTCTTCACGTCGATGTATGAAAGCGGCTCTAAGTTGAAAGCTATTACATGGGAAAGGATTGTCGCTGCAGCAGCCACAGATGAAGAATGCAGGACCTTAAGAGATCTGATCCAAAATGTTTTCCCCAATCACGCAATGACCTCCCACCCATATGTCGGGTTTTCTGGCCTATGCAGGAAAATATACTGCCTAAAGGGAGTCATTATAAAGGGCAAAAAATCCTAATACCTCGATAACTTCGTGCAGAGGTACTGGCCTCCCTTCATTCTGCGCATCAGGGCGTAAACGGTATGCTGGTGAACGCGAGACAATGATTGTTCTGGCTAGCATCCGACAAACCAGATCCCAGTGCCGCACATGCAACACGATTGCGCCATCTCAGACCAAGGAGCTCTTGGTGTCACCACTAGACCCGGATTTTCCATTCCAACAAGTTGTCGTAGACTTTGTTGATATACAGGGCAGGAACTATCTAGTATACGCTGATCGATATACGGAATGGGTGGAAGTGGCCCTAATGACATCGGGGAGGGCCAAAACTGTATGCGATACCTTGAGAACTTGGTTCTGTACTTATGGGTCACCGGAGGAAATCTCTTCGGACAGAGGACAACCGTTTCAGTCACAGGAGTATGACTCCTTTTTAAGGAACTGGGGTATACGTAAACGTACCTCATCAGCATACTACGCTAAGAGCAACGGTCGCGCAGATTTAGCCGTTAAGACAGCAAAACGAATACTAGCTGACAATATGGACAGCTATAGACGTCTATATGCCATGATCGGGCTTCTCGGGCGCTACTAACCCATCGCAATACTCCTGTCCAGGACCATAACATGTCTCCAGCCGTAATGCTATATGGTCGAATTATTAAAGACCACCTTCCGGTCCTACGGGATAAATACCAAACCCGGAAACAATGGAAAGAAATAGGTGAACAAAGGGAGTTGGCAATGCCCAAGAGGCATATTCAGAACGAGCAGTTATATAAGCAGCATTGTCGCCCACTCCGGGAACTCCAAGTGGGAGAATTCGTCCAGATCCAGAACCAAGATGGTAATTACCCTCGTCGATAGACGAAGACAGGGAGGATCGTGGAGACACATGGTAACCGGCAGTACTGAGTGCGGATAGATGGGAGTAATCGAATAACGCTGCGTAACCATCGGTTTCTTCGTAAAATCTACCCAGTTATTGATGGCTCACATTATGCCACTCCAGGGATCTCAAATCCGTCCACAAATCCTGAAACGAAGGTATATTCTGATTCCTTTAGGCATCCGGATTCTGCTAAGCGAGTTTCTTGTAGTGCAGCAATGCCTACCTTTAGTCTCAGTAGCTCGTTGTTGATGATGGCAGTTTTTCAGACATCGGAGGTGTTGAGTATGTCAGTAGATAGGCCAGTCATCATAGTACGAACATTCCAGCACCCTAGCCTAAGTGCTGGTTTATTTGTACTTCTTTTGTCTTTGTTTGGTGCAATGGTTGCTGACCACTTGTTGGAATGATCCTATGCCTTACGCACCCAGTAGAGCAGGTGACCAGTGGCGGGATTGCACCTTACTTGCTGAGAGCTGCTCAACTTTATGGCGGGAGGTAGCTGTCCAATGAGGTTAGATAACCTCTCCCACCGTCGGGATCGACCCCTGGGGCCCAGCTGTACGCCAATTGAGCTGTAGGCTTATAACCGGTAACTGTCGCTCCCCTATTTAGTCCTATACAGATGCATAGCTGAAGTTTTCTCTCCAGGGCGCTGGCTAGGGCAGGAAACACTGAGTTGCCCAATTGTCAGAATCCCTCTCTCGGTCTTGCTGATGTTGCCCAAAAGGATGGAAGTATCAGTACGTCCGGCACCAGGTTGACTGCAGTAGTTTCCAGAGAAGAGCTAAGTACAGCGCTTGTCTGCCTGTGGGGCTATACTCCAGATTTTCCTTAGCCTTTATCCAACCAACGAATAACCACAAGGCAGTGGTACTATTTCCCCATAGCTGGGGGCCTGTTCATGGGAATCAGGGCTTGTCCATACACCGATGGGCCTGGCATGCCGCATGTCTGGGGGCAGACCAACTCCGAATCTCCTGAAGTTCTGGTTGAGTCCGCAAGGTACTCAATTAACGTTTGTCGCCAAGGGGAGGTACTGAATGGAGCTTGCCTATAGAGAGGCTATGTACTGGCAGGGAAGATTTACGCACTCTGCTCCCTTTTCGTCTAGACTAGCCAGCGGTGGGGACTGGAAGAGGAAGGTGACGAGCACACAACACACACTGCACCACACTTGATGCATAAATAGATCATTACGACACACAATGCCGTAAAGCTAATATATATGCCTTAAAGCTAATATATATATATATATATATATATATATATATATATATATATATATATATATATATATATATATATATATATATATATATATATATATATATATATATATATATATATATATATATATATATATATATATATATATATATATATATATATATATATATACTCGCCGCTTTCAATGTAAATATCACTTAATTTCTACGAAATCACGTGACAATCTCCTGTAGCCCCAAAGACTAGGTGAGCGCTTACAGATTCAAGGTGTCTCTATGAACCGGGTTCGCGCCCTGGTACCGTCTGAGATTGATATTTCCTGCGCTAATGAGAGCCGTAAGCTCAAAACAACGTCGTACATAGGTAAAATATTAAGACAATATAATTTAATATTTTTATATTTATGTAGTATTTTTTCTTAAAGACATATTTTATTAAATATTACAGACAATCTGTGTCTGCATATCTTTTCTTTGATACTTTATAAATTCCTGATTTACTTTCGAGTTTCGGGCTGGAACTGACATGTATTTGCCGTAGTCGTTGCGTACCCTAACACTTTCGATTCTCTCAGGAGTCATCTTCAGGGGTGGGTATCAAGTAAGGAAAATATATTTTTAAAATGTTTAGTGATGGTTGCATCTGACACCAGCAACATAGCCGAACATATAAACGCTAATTATTATTGCTCCCGCTCTCAACCACGTAACATTCTTATAAACAACACAATTATACTTAAACACGAAACTAACAAACTAAGACTACAGATATAAGAAGCGCGACGCATAAAAGATAAAATGAAATTAATTTCGATAACAGTAAAAACAATCGAAAATGCTTTTAATATAAATACCAATACTTTATTAATACTAAAACCATCACTAAACATTTAAAAATGCATGTTCCTTACTCAATATCCACCTTGAAGATATGCAAACACAGGTTGTCTGTCATATTTAATATATATATATATATATATATATATATATATATATATATATATATATATATATAAACTGACCTCTCAGTGAATGTCATAAGCTATATAACAAATATATCACTTCAACGCTGGGGTCCTCAAGCGCCCCCCCCCCACTGAAAACCGTTTTCCCTTAGATTCAAATGAAATTTAAACCATAGATAAATGACCAAAAATTATGTCTATTCCCAAAATTTCAGCAAATGTTGATAATATTAAGAGGATCCCCGGGGCCACACCCCCCCCCCCCCACACGCACACTGAAATTTAAACCATAGGTCCACCGAAAATTCAAATAGGTCTAATTTCAATGAAATGTATAACTTATTTAATACATATCAAATAAGGATGATTTACATTATATATATATATATATATATATATATATATATATATATATATATATATATACATATTGTGTGTATTTAGGCAGCATATTTTCATTTAGGCAATCATTATTATATAACACGGTGTGTTTTACTCGATAAGACTTTTTCCTTCAAGTCTCCGAATAGTCCATTTAGTTTTTCGGTCAAATAGGTGTATGTACCTTTCGTGGATTTCTTGTTCCGTTTTCCTTTTTCGCGAGTACTTTCGATTTGATTCGTCAAATCATCTTCTGGCGGTGTTAGTCTTGGTGTCTTTACAAATATGTCTTTACGGTTCAGTTTTTTTTAAACGGCTAGTAATTTACAACTTTAAAAAGAACGTCTATAATTCTAAGCGCGTGCAAGATTCAAAAGTACGATTGCTTAACGGCTAAGAATTTGGTAACGTTAATTACTATGCTAGACACTTGAAAAAGTTGTGACTAGTTTCGTAATTCACATTATTGATTGTGGGATGTTTAGTTTTTATGTAAAGGGCTTCAAGAATTTTTAATCTTTTGATGTTGGTATCGTGGTGTATTATTTTAGTATTGTTAACTAGTATGTGTCTATATTGATATAAAGATAGTACATTAGTCTGAAATAGTATAGTAAACTGAATTGAGCATTAATAGAGATAATAGTATAGTTCAGCTTCAGGCAGCTAGATACCAAATCATTTTTAGTAATAGATAGTGATATTGTATTTATAGTTTCAAGGATCTTTAAGGTTTGAATTGAGAAGAGATTCCCAGAGAGACATAACACATAAGTAATAAAATACGTCACCCACAGTTAGGAAAAGGGAGCGCAGATATTGGCCCACAATTAACTGCCGGTTAATGTGGCTGGGTGCGTCTTTTATTTTCCCGCTGTTAAAAAGTAGTGTGTATTATTAGATATGTCATCATAGCACAGGTGGATTTCTAGATAGGCTCGTCGACAGCGAAAAGTTCAAGACTGATGCGGATTCTATTGTAGCGCTTAAACACATACATACCGACTATGTTTCGGAATTTTGGATATTCATATTAGAATTTTCCACAAAGACATGTGGTATAACGGATATAAGTGCTTAGTAAAACTCAGTTCTAAATGACAGTCTTCTGGAGGTTGAAGGTTCGATCCTCAGTGCGCGCAATACTAAGAATACAATTACGAAGACTTCTACCCGGTTATGGCTTACAGAGCGAGAGTAAGCTGCCCCTGTGGATTAAATAAAGGGGTACGTTCGAAATTCCGTGCAGATTTCCGAGTTCGACATAAAGATTCCCAAGTTCGAAAGGTTGTGAGAAATACATACGTACATACATACTTTTCAGTTTAAACTATGAACTAGAAGAGGCATTTCCGGTCATTAACGTGGAGTCTTGTGTACTCCTGCTCTCTTCCTGAACCCTATGATACCATTTTTATAATGTTCTGTGATTTGCAATTAAAAAAAATTTATTTACGTAATTTATTTATTCATGCAATCCTTTTATTCTCCTTCTTTTACGCTGCTACTCCTACTATTTTACTCTTTTCTATTTCCTTATTCAATTCATTTATTTATTTACATAATCCTCTTACTCAATAATAATACTCCTATTCCCTCTATTCACCTCCTCCAACCCTTCCCTATTCTTCTGCTACTCTCCTGCTATCTAAAACATTCGATGCGCAAACAAGCAAGATTATCAGAATGTTAGTATTCCTAGACGACCCGTCGTCTACTCTAGTCTCTAGTCTCCCTTTCGTTCTATCTCATTCTCTCTCCCATGACCCATTGGGTCATTTAGACCGAACGGGTCACGAGTCATCTAGTCTATCTATAAAGTTTTCAAAAGCTAACATTCATCCTTTATGACGTCATCTATTTAAAAATAATTATATGTATTTTTCTTGATAATAATCATTCGTTTTTGTTTTGTGCCTCTCTCTTTCCCCCTCTCTCTAAATCACGCACTCTCAGTTTCCCCTGCTCTTTATTCCCCTTCCTTCTGTATCTTTCACTTTCTGTATTTTCCGCTTTCTGTTCCCTTTCTTTCTCACTTTCTGTATTTTCTAATCTGTTTCTACTCCTTCTCCTAACCCCACCTTCTATGACGTCATCTCTCTTTGTGACACCCTCCCATGTGCACGTATACAACCAATCAATCAACCTAACAAGCCAGCATGAAAGTAGATTATTCTTCATTTATGACGTCATAAATAATCTATCCGATTCTCTTTTTCTCTGCTTTAATTGATTGCGCCCTAATTGTGTGACGACATATACTGTGCATGGATACAAACACGCAAGTAAAAACGATAAATAATTTTAGTAGTATACTAGACTGTTCGGCTCTAAACAGTTCGCCTAGTATACAGTCACGAGTCATCTATGTTCTCCCTTTTAATAGATGACGGTATACTTTTATTTGCTCAACGTTTCTGACGACATAAATGATCTCTTCCCTATATTATCAACCTGTTTTAGTGGATGACGTCATTCCTTTGTCATGCCATCATTTTCTCCACAGAGACAAACAAAATAATAAATACCCAAGAAAGATCCCCAGTTTTATTAGTATACTAGACTGTTTGAATTTCCGATGCTTCCTTGGTCTTTTGGCTAAGATCAAAGTGTAGTATCTGTTCCTACTGTCCTGTGCAGTTATGGGAGGTTACCCCCTCCCAGGCTTTGCCTCCCCTCTTTGGGGAGGAGTAAGTTTATTGCTTACTGTCTGAGGCGCTCTGTCCAGGCAATTTTTTAAGAAACTTCGTACTCTTCCTCTAGAGTACAAATTCCCACCTTCCGACCTTGTGTCACATTCTACTTTGTGGGACGTAGATAAATAGGAGTATACTAGACTGTTTATCTAGTATATAAATACAGTGAGTGTACACATAGACGACCCGTGATCCTTCGCGTTACGGGTCATCTATGTGTACTTAAACGAGTGATCTGAGTGAATATGTTTATCTAATATATAAATACAGTCAATGTGCACATATACCACTGTCGTCTAGGTTATCTGTTTTAATTGATGACGTCATCCTTTGTTACTACATCAATTATGACATTACTAGCTCGCTTTGCCGGCTCGCTATCGCTTCGCTATTTGAAATACTTGAAACCAAAATTGTAAGTAATAAAACACAAAATCTTTCGCATTTATACCTATAAATAGATATTAACGTTTTCGTAATTTTGATATAAATTTATTTATCTTTAAATAAGACCGTAAATAAATGAAAAGAAAGAAGAAATCAATTCGCGAATTTAATAATTAAAAAAAATACAATTTAGAAACGTGCGGAAACGCAAAAAGGCGAAACGTTAGGGCACGCGATCAAACCAAACATTAAATTTAAAAACAATAAAAAAAGAAAATGTGGCGTCGCTAATGGGAGAGAGAGAGAGGGAGAGAGAGAGAGAGAGAGAGAGAGAGTATATCTTTATTTCTTGTGCGATGTTAGTCAAATTTAAATTATCCCCTTTTTTAGAAAGGTTCTATTAAATTATCCTTTTTTATTAAATCAATTTAATTAATGACTGTTAATATCGCCAAGACTTTTGCATATACAGGGGTTGGCCACAATAATGGAAATACCTTGAAACCCTCCCATGAAATCCAGCCTTGTGAAGCTCTCGGCGAACAGTTTTTCTTGAAACGGGATTATTCAGATGATTGTTAAGCTCTGCTGTAATTGTGAGTGCCGTGGTTTTGTGCTCGTTCTTACAATCCTTACAAGAGTTTTACGATTTATTTCAGGCAGCTTCGTTTTTCTTCCAGAATTTTGTTTAGAGGAGAATATTTTTCTTTTTTTTTTCATAAGCTGTCATTACCTTTGAGAAGTTCCTCTCAATACGGCCACCATCTCAGCTACTTCCGTTACAGTAGCACCTGCCATACGGGCACCAACAATCTGCTCTCTTTGAAAATCTGATCGATCTGTAATTGAATTTTTTCTTACTAATATGCACTATCTGAAATTAAAAAAAATAAATTTAACCTATTAATTCAAGACAACAATAACCATAGATAAAAAAAATGAAACGAACATGCTTTTTTAAATTTCCATAGGTCTTTTAAAATTAACAAGGTGTTTCCATTATTTTGTCAATCCCTGTATATAGCAAAAAATAGGATAATAAAATACCAAACATTAATTTATTATGAACTGTTAAACAAATATTTATGCAAATTAGGCATTCAAATAGAAGTCTTTGGAGCGTTCGTCTGTACTTTCGTCTTTATATATATCACATTTCAAAATATGAAGTTTTATTATTTATTTAAATAACAATAAACCGTTTTGATGGTAATATAGAAGTGAAAAATAAAGAAAGTAACGTCATTCCGTTGTGATCTTATTTGCTCGATGTTTTCCAACTCTGTGGATAACATCTTTCCTTTGCGACGTCCTCAATTTTGTAACGTCATCCAATGTGCACGGAGACAAGCAAGCAAGCTAGATCCACAGTTTTATTAAATGTATATATATATATATATATATATATATATATATATATATATATATATATATATATTATTCAGGGATATTATAAAAAAATATTTTCAATGGTATCATGAAAATGTTACCAATATAATAAGCTATATTGTGAATAGATCATTATTATGGTTAAATGAGAGTAAAATAATCAAATTTATAGTTACATACTGAAAAAGTTGGCTTTACCTTCTGATGAGAAGAATATTTTTTCTTTGGAAAATCTGGATTTAAGGACAAACATGGACTCACCCTCTGCTTTGTTGCATATTAAGAAAATATGACAATACATACGTTAAGTATGTAACTATATATTTGGTTATTTTACTATATATGTATATATATATATATATATATATATATATATATATATATATATATATATATATATATACATATATATATATATATATAGAGAGAGAGAGAGATAGATAGATAGATAGATAGAGCGAGAGAGAGAGAGAGAGAGATAGCGAGAGAGAGAGAGAGATGGCATCGATAGATTGCTTATCGAATATCATAATAGAAAATCGATGGTAGACAATATACACTGACAGAACTGATTCCATTTTTTAAGTCGATTCTTACGCGATGTTATTTGGTAATCTGATCTTCTGAGTCAAATACCAACTAAGGCCGGATGTTAGTAGTCGGTTAAATGGTGGAATCTCGAATTCTTTCTTTTACTTTAGGAATAAATATGTTCTACTTCCGCCTTTTTTCTTCAGACCACGTTTCACACATGCTTCCACTGTATGACTTATTTACTTAATTTCTTGTTCATTTATACTTTTGGAAAGTTTATTTTCATTTGTATTTCAATTTATTTTCAGTGTTTTTATTTCTATTTTTATTTGTACTTGATTTATTTTTCACTTGTGCGTTTATTTTATTCGCTCTTGCGTCCAGTTTTATTTGTATTTACATTTTTATGTTTGTATTTTATTTATTTTTCATTCTATTTGAGGTAGTTATCTGTAGAAATCTATTCCAGTTACGAAGATTAATGCTTTTCGCTACGTGGGAACCGCTATCTTTCTTACGAAAGAGCTCAAACCACTAGTGAGGAGGTATGCATCTACAGAAGCAGTCGCATATCTAGCCACACTGAAGAACTGTGATACAGCAAAAAGATTTTTCTGTGTTCGTGGTCTGTTGGAAGTGATATCGCTAACTGTCATTAGCGATAATGCACAAATCGTCGGTTATTGATATTGTTTATATGCCGACAGTGCAGGGAATAAACACTGTAAAAACTGACTGGAGTTCAATTTCAGCCTGAAGCACTAAAATTTTTAGCCACACCGAAGAGCTGTGATACAACAAAACAGTATATACGTGGTTAACTATATATATATATATATATATATATATATATCACATTTGTTTTTTTACAACTTCTCTTTCTTTCTTTGACAGCTTCCAATTCATCTTGTACGTATGTACTCGAGTAAGTGGCCGGTGTCGCACGCTTAAAACGTTTTCAGATCTCATGCTCGGCGCGCGTCTTGCGTGACGTCAAACACAACTGCCATTTTATTAATAAAAGCACGAGAGCTGCCTGTCTGTCTGTCTGTCTGTCTGCCTCTTTACTTGTCACGCCTTTCATTATTTATTTGGTCTCCTTTGCTCTCAAGAGATAATTGATACATTCTGAAAAGTTTCGAAGTTTACAGTGAATCACGAATTGCATAAGCCACAACAGCACTTCTCTTAGTCATTGCTTTAGTCCGGCTACAAGGGTAAATTCAAGAAGACCGGAATCAAAGAGAAGGGCTGATATTATTTAAAAGTTTTCCTTCTTTTAAACAACATTACCAACATGCTAACATTTAAATGGAATGTGAACAATCACTTCGCTGCTCGACTCTCCACCAAGATTGCGCCGCTATAAATCTGTCCGCTACTACCCTAACCCTAACCCTAACCCCGTTACGCTCCGGTGGCAATATGCCTTGTTACAGTTATGCTACTGAAATTTTCTTGGATTTCTACAAATGATCAGAGAAACAGTTGAGGATGTTTGAATGCGTGCATGCCAGTTACGTTTGCGTTAAGGTAAGTTTATATGTGCGTAAATTGTTTCTCGCACGCGCTTCGTGCAAGAGTGTTTAGTAGTGAGATGTATGTATGAGTTAATCAGAGATAGTAGTTTACATAGGCTACTAGACTGCTCGTTTGTTTGCGTTCGGAAGGTATCAAAGGGTTTTTGATCAAATGGGTCATTGTAGTAGCGGCGGAATGGATATGCGATGGGTCAATCATCCAGTGCATTACGACCCTCGCTAGCAAGAAAAAATAATGAAAGAGATGTGTGATGAACTTGACAACAAAATGGAAGCAAAAAACAGTTAGCTGTTTGTTCCTTCCATGTGGCTGATTGATGTGTGCGATAATGTTTGGTTCGGAGTTTCACATGCATGCCAAATATAACAGGTAGTATTTCTTCAGTAAATACTATAGCTGAGATCAAAGCTGCGCAAATCTGTTGGTGGGAAATGGATATATTGTTTTGACGTGGAGTTCTGATGCATTGTTGACATCTGGTTGCAATCTATTCGATTTCTTAGCTCTTATAAATTATTGCGTCGAACATTCTAGAGGAGTTTTACTTTGCGTCTTACACGCCGATTGACTAATTGTTTCGTAGGCGTTTTATTTGCATGTTCGCATTACAATTTTTGTTAATGTAGATCTCTAGTGGAGTCACAACAGAAGACAGATACGTGTATATAACACTAGTAAGTACTATTTGTTAGTGCAGTTTTCACTCCTTAGAGAATACTAATTCCTTAAGAATGTTCAAATGAGTAAAACATCTGTATTGATATAAATTAAGGTACGTATATATTTATATATTTCTACGTATACGATTCACTCCTAAACTAATAAACATATCCTTATGAATTTTGAACACAGCTGCTAGGCGTAATGGTAAGTAATGTGGGCTATATTGACTATAACTTATGTTTATGCAAAGGGGTGAAAGAAGGGATTGAAGCCCTTCGTGAAAATTCAGATACCTCCGAATTTGGCGAAATTTTGACAATAAGTATTAGACATCAATTAATAGATATTCCCCAAATTTCAGTTTATTTTAACTATTCAAAACAATTTTAGATGGCATAATATGGGCACAATTTGAACATTCAAATATTTCAGATTTGTATTAAATTTGAGCCAAATTAAGCAGGATTCCCTAAATTTCAATTTCTTTTTAAGGCCTCTTAAATCTGAGACATTGTAAATCCTGCAATGGATTTTAATCAAAATTAGAATAAGGATTTTAGACATAAGGTTTAGAGTAGCCTATATCTTAATTTTAATCTACGTAAATAGCCATAAAACTGGTACAAAATTGTTATTGTCGGGGAATTAATTTTACTCGTCCTGGGATGGGTATTCTCCTGTTAAGTTATAATCATAAAAATTAAAAACTAAGAAATGAATAACAATGTTCGTGGAGTCGAATACTTGAGCATGACGATAGCTGATTCTTTGCGAAGTTTAATAAGCGGGATGTTGAGAACACGTGTTAGTCATTATTCCCCGAAGTTGCCGGCAGGTGGCGTCTCATTTCTCGAATGTATACTGTTCGTAAATGGATATGTATATCCATACGGGTGCTTGTACCTCTGGGATTCATTGCGAGATTAACGCCGAGACAAGGTTTAATTAAGGAAGTATATATTGAGAGGATCATATTTGAGCGAAAGTAATCCGCTAGTCAGTAAAAATGGAAGCCATTATCACGAAAGAAAAATAAATGGAGGCCGATAGCTAAAGTAAAACCACCCACAATACAAACCCATTGAGAAAATTTGTCTCTTTACTAAATCTATTACTAATAGAGATTTGGTATATGTCTGTCTGAAGCCGAAACTATACTATTAATTCTGTTAATTACACTATTGTACTATATTTTAATGCTCGATTCAGTTTACTATGCTATTTCAGACTAATGTACTATCTTTTAATGCACAATTTAGGAGGGGTGTATTGCAGCATCTTTTTTATTACTATTAGACCAGACTCTCAGGAATTACATCCTGTTTTGGGGAGGAGGTAGTGTAGTATCTGTTCTGTGGTCATGATACCATCTTCCCAGGGATTACTTTCTCCTTTTTATTGGGGGAGAGAGTAATGTAGGATATTTTCTGTCACCATGAAACACTCCTCTCAGGCAGGGGGCAGTGTAGTATCTCTTTTGTTGTCAGGGATTACTTCTTTTTTTGGAGAGGGTAGTGTAGTATCTGTTCTGTTGTCATTGGGTCACCCTCCAAAACATTACACTCCCTTTGAGGGTAGCGTACGTCAACAAGAAATTTTCACAATCGGCAGGTCATTATCAAACTTAACGATTACATTATATATATATATATATATACTAGCAAAAATATAGGACATAATACTGCTTGTACATATAAAGTCAATAAACAAACATACATCTATAATCACGTTTACAACCAGGTTTGCATAAGGTCACTGAACAAAAAAATAATGTTGAACCTGGCTTACCATTTGGAAAGACCAGGTGCTCTATGTCACAGATATCTCTTCAAATCCAAATAAAAAACGAAGATGGTTGGCATGCCGTAAAAGAAACCTTCTCAACTACCGATTGTCATGGCTAATAGCATCATACCTGAGAGTATATCATTCAAGCTGCCCGGCCTAACATTCACAGATTACATGAATTGGAACAAAGATATAGAAGGCATCGCCAATGCTGCTGCTAGGAAGGTGGGCTCCCTCTACCGGGCTAGAAAACTTCTTACACCTACCAGTATCTTATATCTTGGAGTATTGTTGTCACATCTGGGTTGGTGCACCAAACACTAGCCCCTCTCTTCTAGACAGGATACAAAAAGAGCTTATAATCTAAAAGGTCCCACACTATCTACCAAGCTCCAGCCCCCGTGCTTCTTTTTTTGGAAATATCTCACTGCTAC
Source organism: Sepiola atlantica (assembly GCA_963556195.1). NCBI lineage: Eukaryota > Metazoa > Mollusca > Cephalopoda > Sepiida > Sepiolidae > Sepiola > Sepiola atlantica. Next base: position 123,931,461 of record OY744520.1, read on the forward strand.
TTTTCCCTGACTGTACTAACATGCAGAAAATTGAATGTAATGTGAACAAACATGTCGCTGCACCCCACTTAGGATGTCCCTGTAGGTATGACCCCCCCATAATTCACAGTAGTCCCTTACGTCTAAGTGGCAATGTGCCTTGTTTGGGGTGAATTAAAAATATAACTTAGCTGAAAAGAGAGTCACTCTTTCTCTAAATGCTCACAGAGACATTATGAATATTAGAGAGTGGTTTACTAAAATTAGCAAGAGGAGATGAAAGAAATACATCGATGGCTAATAGTGATGAATGAATTGTTTAGTTAATTATAAAGTACGGCTAATTAGAACAATTAAAACAAAGTTAAAAAAAACTAATTACCAGAACTAAGGTATATATTTTAGCATGTATTTTGAGTTATTAAAGTATATAAGGAAAAAAACCTCAGGGAAACATATATATATATATATATATATATATATATATATATATATATATAAAAACATTTAATGAATTAAAAGATTACTATTGTTCTAAGAATTAGAACATCAAGTCCAGTATTGCGTACGATCGTTTCCAAAACAGTTCGGAAATACTTTATATTATTTTATAATTTAATAAAGCTAATCCAAAAATGAGCTTCATCAGCGCCTGTAGCAACACGTCTTACAGAGAATCAGAGAAAAAACAAAAAAAAAAACTCGTTCTAGAGAAACATCCACTGACAGAAAAAAGTCACCGGTTGATATGTTGATAGCATAGGATCGGGAAAACACAATGGTACCTATAAACAAATCACCGGTACATATAAAAAAATAACAATACTTTCCAAAGATTCACCCTTTCAAATTTCCGCAATAAATTAATTAAAATTAGAAATTCTTTTGTCAGAGGTGTAGTAAAAACAATGAAAATAGAAATAAAAATAGAAATACAAATAATAAATTATGAATACGAATGAAATGAACAAATAAAATTTAAAAATACAAAAAAAAAAAAAAAAAAAAAAATAATAAATAAAAAATAAGAATAAAAATAAAAATAAAAATAATGAAATGAAATAAATAAAAAAAAAAAATAAATAAAAACAACATAAAATAATAATGGAAATGAAATAAAATTCGAAAATAAAGGTTGAGGAGGATCAAGGTTTTTTTACAGAGGCTTTTTTTAAAGAAAACATCTTGCAAGAGGATGTACATGGTAAGAGGGTAGGAGGAAGAGTATAGGAGAAGATATGGACAAAGATATTTTTTTGGGGAAAAAACACCTCATAAAAACTTTAATGAGGGCTAGAAACAGGAATAATAAGGAAATAGGGGGTGTAATATAAGAAAACGTATAGTTGGGATTATACCAACGGCACTGGACATTGAAGTGTATGAATTTATATGAGATATGAGGAAGGGGAAAAAAGTTTCTCAGTAATTTCACAGATGCGTAAGGAAAAGAGAAGCAGCCTTACAGGAAATATATAATATCTATTTCCAATTGTGTTCTTATACCAATTTCGCATTCAAATCAAAATCGCAAAATGGAATGACATTAGATGTGGGAGGGCGGAGTATTCCAAGAAATATTATAATCAGAGTCCCGCCGTTAAAAACGTGTTTGGAGCAAAACAGAAGCAAACAGAATCTGAGTTTCGGTATGCGAGTATATTTCCTGGGTGAAGTGGAGGAGATCAGCTAGGACCAGAGGAGATAAAAAATATTATTCATAACCTACATTCTATCGGGGAAAATTTGCCTTCATACCTCCGAGGCTTGAGTCCTTTTAACTTTTTAATTACTTTTATATATGTCTTTTATGTATAATCCAGCAGGTTAAGAGAGTCTTAACGGTAACAGAATCTTATTATTCCACAGTAGAATTTGTCCTGGAAATCAACAGAATGGGATTCCCTAAGTGATAAAAGGAGTGTACCCCGCGTTCGTAGCAATGACAACTATTTCGGGTGGACGATTAAGTTAACAGGGCTGGGTTAGGGGTGAGAATTATATATGGACAGTTGGACATTAAATCTAAGGTGGTGGGAAGCAATAAGTTTAATCCAACAGGTCTGCAGACAGACTGATCAGAGACCTGTTCAATCAGGTCATAGGTTGGGAAATTCTAGAGCTAAAGGCATTGAGTTAAGGTGATTCATATTTAAAACTGTGTTTTTTAAACTAGAGTTATTGAGTACTACTTTTCACTGTTGAATAGGGGGCTGATTTTGGTACGATTAGTTCCTTACAATTACACACACACATTCACAAACACACACACATATAGTACATTATTATCGTATTGCTAAATTAACATTTGGGATTATTTTGAAGTATTTACTAAGACCGACCAAATAGGTTAATATTATAGACGGGGAAGATTTAATTTACTATATTTTAACTAGTTATTAGCCTTCAAAAATAAAGAGGTAATGGCCACAATTGTGGTAGTAATTACCACCTTTTTATAATAATGATAATGGAGGAAAGGGGTTAGGTGTCAGTCATAAACGATGCTAGGGAGAAGGTAATGACAATGACAACATAGACATATCTATATGAGATATTAATATCAATAAAGATAATTTTAGTAGTAATAAATATAATAATTATAATAATGATAATAGTGATAATGATATAGATAACAATAATAATACTTATAATAATGATAGTGAAAAACAAATACTATCACTAGAATGGATTTTTTACAATATTTTTACAATATTTATAGACTGAAACATAGGAACAAATCTTACATATGAAGCTAAATGGACCGAATTATATACCCCAGCGCAGGTAACATATAATTTAATTTGTTCTCCCTAGGATAGGAGAAACTGGGGTTGGTTAAAGTGCAAGAAGTATGTCTTATTTATGTTGGGATTAATAATAATAATAATAATAATAATAATAATAATAATAATAATAATAATAATAATAATAATAATAATAATAATAATAATAATAATAATAATAATAATAATAATAATAATAATAATAATAATAATAATAATAATAATAATAATAATAATAATAATAATAATAATAATTGGTGGGTTTGAATTTATAGAAAAAGGTTTATTCTAATTCTATGCTACTTTTTTCTCTATCATAGGGGGACTTTCATAGGTCTTATAGAGTTATAATAAAGCTTAAAGATACTAAACCATTTGGGAAAGTAGAGTGAAGATATCCGACGTCAACTGCGGTGAAGTTTGGGGGTTAACGCAATATGGAGATTATTAGAGAGCTATAGATTCAGGGATTATGAGGTGGGGGTATAGGATGCTCTGTATTAACTATAGGGAGTAAGGCCATTGTAGGGTGTGTATCAAGGGAGAAGAAATCCTCCAAAGTGGAAATTGATCGAAATGGTATTAATGGAGGAGAGGCGGTATTAGTAATGTGGATTTATAGTATTCACTTATACAGGGGTGCCATTTGACAAGGACAGGATTAAGGTACCCTTAGGCAATTTAACCAATTCTTACATCAAGTTATAGGTAGTGGTTATTAGCCGATTAGTAGATATTATTGTCCGGGGTTATCAGTGGCTTGATATTGGCATAGGAGGCATTGGGATCTTTATTAGGATTAGGCCTATTTCCCAATTAGGTGTATGGAGGGGTAGACAGAGAGGTGGGGTGTAGAGAGGAGTAGGAGTGAAGATTTAAGGGACCTGTAAGTTGTTGTATTTGTACCAGGTTTTGTGTAGACAACTCGATATTACTTCATACTTTTTATTTAGAAGAGCTCCTTTATATTTGATGATGGCTAGGGCTTCTTGCCTACATAGTGAACAGTACCTATCTAGCGGTTTATAGGATTTATTTTTCTTGATCACATACCACTTGAGTTTATAATTAATGTTTCTATCCTTTAGGTACCAGATATGTGCAGCTAGAGAAGTGCATGTAGCCAGGTGGCTATTATTGAAAGTACAGATGTGCCTGGAAATTCTATTTTTAATTTTTCCCGCAGTGGAGCCTATGTATACAGCCTCTCCAGGTAGAGATATAACGTTAGTTTGGTTAGCATTATTAGTATTAACGAAGTTATCGGAAATAGTGTGGTTAGCGATTGTATTTTCGCTCGCTGTGGTAGAGCCAGGATCATAGTTGATGTTTTGGTTGGTGTAGTGTATTACAGTACATTTATAGACTACACTGTCGTGTTTGAAAGAGCCATTTAGGAGTCAAGAACCCCTGTCATTACAGTTGCATAGGTTAGACTGAATTGAACTGTTTTCGGTTAGGGCCGCGTTTACTTTAGCAGTGTAAGAGCCTATTTTTTGTTCTAAATTAGGAAGAGTTGAGTGGGAAATTCTAATCGTGCTCTTGTTAAAGAATTTGCTATACTTATGCGGAGAAGTTTGCTATACTTATACTATATATATATATATATATATATATACATTTTGGGGTGTACAAAATTTAATTAACATTTGGTGTTTTAAAAAGAAAAAACAGAGTCATAGTAAGGAGGAAGAGAGAAGAACACATTTGTTTATAGTCAAAAGACCATTTGACTAAAACCTAAAACTCGAGATACGTTTGAAGAAGACCCTTTTTTTTTACCGCAATCTAATGATTTGCAGTTGAAATAAAAAAAGATCACTGAAATTCTTATTAATAATAGTTTCCCTGAGGGTATATCTTTGAAGTAAATTCACAAATTTTCTTTTAATACTAACACATAATTTGTCTACCCAAGTGTCCGGTTTATCTGAACCCACCATTTATTGTTGCTGTCTGTCAAAGTTTTGATAACAAAATTTCGTATGCATTATTGCGCTGCTTTTATGCACCTGTGTGGTGTTTCGCAGCAGAACCGCTTCCTTTTCCCCAATATGTTCTTCCTACACTACTAAAGAGTTTAGTTATATATAAATTAAAATGTCAGTATGAAGCTGACTATGTGGGTCGTACTTTTCAGCGTTTGGAGGTCAGAGTGGCACAGCATGTCTCTGCTTGCTTTCGGAACTAACGGGTGGGAAAAAATTGATGTACAAACGCATCCGGATGTTCCCAAGTCACATCCAGGCGTTTACCGAGCACATCCGGGCGCTCCATTGGCCAGCACTTATATGCCAATAAAGTGTGTAGTGATGCGTACTCCGATGGTTGCTTTCGCATTGTGCATAAGGCTCGTTCCAAACACCAACTCAGTGTCCTGGGGACATTAAGTGTAACCATGCGGACGCCCTCTACTTGTAGCCAAAAAGAGCTGTCACACATGTTAGACTTATTCAGAGAGCTCTAAAAACTGTCTACCTTTTCGCATATATATTTTCTGTTTTTGCAGAAATCGGTTTCCCACTGTTCGCGATATTCGTTTTTGTTTTCTCCTTGCTTTCCATTTTTATCTAAAAGTAACTTAGTTTTATTATTAAATCATTTATTTAAATCGTTATTCACTGATGTGCACTATGAAAATGTATCGACCGAAAGGTCCCTTGAGATTTAGGTTTTAGTCGAATGGTCTTTTTACTATTAAAAATAATTTCTTCTTTCTCCCTCCTTACTATGTAGTGTTGCACTCCGATTTACTATGACTCCGTGTTTCTTTGTAAAACGCTAATATAAGGTTTTTATTTATATATTTTAATCACACAAAATAAATATAAAAAATATTTCTTTGATATTGGAATAAAGTTATGTTTTAAAGAGAAATCCATTAAAATTGTTATAATTAGCGGTAATTTGCAATGTAATCATCAAGTAAGACATATTTTACCAAGTCTCTTACTATAACTCTACCCCTCTTTTATTTTATATAGTTTCTATTACTTTCGTTTCCATCTTTCTTTGTCCATTAAAGTTTAAATGTAATAAACTAATTATGAAACAAAACAGTGGAATAGTCCGTTATAGCTGGAGAGAAAGAGAGAGAGAGAGAGAGAGAGAGAGAGAGAGAGAGAGGGAGAAAGAGAGAGTGAGAAAGAGAGAGGGAGAGCGAGGAGGGAAAAGAGAAATAGCGAAAAAAAGAAACCAATTTTAGATTTTACCTTTTTATTTAAAATGTTCTTTAACTGGCAGTGCAAACTAGCTTTTCCTGATTCAAACAATATAACCCGAGCTATTTCGTATATTATGCATATCACTTCTATATGTGATTTTATGAGTGGCGCTGATGAAGACACATACCCTTTGGAATCATTTAAAATACAATACAAAATTTCCAAATCGCTTTAGAAACAATTGTACGCCAAATATTCTTTTAGTTTATATTTCTGGAACTGATATAAATAATGTGCTAATTTTGTTTATCTCAACTTACTATATATATATATATATATATATATATATATATATATATATATATATATATATATATATATATATAGTCTAAAGAAGCTTTAAGTCATTTTAACAAAAAAAAAAGGTAAAATGCAGTTTAAATTCCCAGAGCAACTAACTAAATCCAAGATATTGCAGACTTAACATTCGTTGGAAAATTCATAGATAGATAAAAAAAATATATAAGTAAATAAAATAAAAATAAAATAAAATAAAAAGGGGGGTTGAGTATCTAACAGTGAAACGAAAACAGGAGACCTTAAGCGTCTAATATTAACACGGGGATCATCAGCTGTTTACCATGTAACTGTTTCGGAGATTTAAAAACAGGACAGTTATAATATTCATGGCTCTCCAATGGTACTGATAATACTACCATTTCTCCTATAATCAAGTGTCGAAATAATTCAGCTTAAAATTTCACTAATATATACATTAATAAATAATAATAATAATAATAATAATAATAATAATAATAATAAAATAATATTAAGACTACCGTATGATATGGTAATTTGCATATCAAATAACATTAATTATAACAATAAAAAAAAAAAATATATATATATATATATATATATATATATATATATATATATATATATATATAAGAGGGAGTGTAATTATGCATCTGTGCAAGTGCTTAACGGTTGAAACCGTTTGTTCTTTTCTCCATGCTAATATTTACATTAATGTATGAGAAAACATACACTTGCATCAGCGGGTTTTACTGTACTTGTCCTTTCTCTACATTAAAAAAAAACAACCAAGTTTTGGTGTTTGTAATAATTACACGTGTGTTAACGTGTGTACATCTGGTCCGGCTCTCAGGGTTAAGTGTTAAAATGCGTCGACCAGAAGTGACGCCTATTTTTCACACACGTATGAATCCTACTTCCGGCGTCGTTACTCGTATCCTTCTGTAGACGTATGGCTTCCATTACAAACTCAATCTGTAGTCGCTCAGATCTTTAAACATCTCCAAGTATTCAAAGAGTCATTATCAACAGTGCCTTTCTAATTTAACGTGCAGAAATGATCGTCTTATTTATTTTTTACACACTTAACCTAATTTTATTAAAAGAAAGATTCGTTATAACCTTTAAATTTAAGATATATTACGCCATATAATTGCTTACTCTATCTATCTATCTATCTATCTATCTATCTATCTATATATTAATTTACGTAGCTTGTTATTGTTTTTACTGGCGATAGAAACAGCGCTGTTTTTAGTATTTTTCCACTTCCTAAGCGGTAAAGAGTATGCAGAATATTGCATTAAGTTGCCCTTAATAGGACGTATCATTTTTACTTTCTTCTTCTTCTTCTTCTTCTTCTTCTTCTTCTTCTTCTTCTTCTTCTTCTTCTTCTTCTTCTTCTTCTTCTTCTTCTTCTTCTTCTTCTTGTATCCATGTATAAAGCTATTCAGCTTATATAACAGGCATCAAATGAAGTGCTCCATGGTCTGGGGTTCTATGCCACAGTCGCATGTGGTTGGGCTATTAAGATAGCCACATCTGCTTAGGGCCTCCTTCGCACGGCTGACACCTGAGCGAAGTCGGTTCAGGCACTTCCATTTTGCCCAGTTGTTATATCCTGGTGGAAGGGGTTCGGCAGGGGGCTGAGCATAGTCGAGCTGTGTGGGTGGTTGGACAGCTTTTCCTTCCACATTTTAAGGCGGGTTTCAGATGGTGTTGTCTCCAGTGGAGCAGTACTGGCCAGGAAACGTCTCCATGATTTCAGACGACTGGGAGCAGGTACATGGCTATGTAGGGGGTGCCTCTCATCTGTGGCTTGTCTGCGCTACTCTATCCTGCTGGCTACCGCTTTACTGATGACTGGAGAGGCGATATCTGTCAGGATGCACAGGTCGTTGGTGTAAGTGGGCTTCAGGCACTCAATGATACATCTACAGCCTTCGTTAAGAGTGGGTCCAGTTTTTTTTTTAGCATGGGTTGATCTTTCCCACACTGGGCTGGTATATTCTGCAGTAGAGAAGCTTAAAGCAAGGACTGTGGCACGTAGTGTCTTGGGTCATACACCCCATCCCATCTGGTGTTGGTGAGTTTGCGTAGGACGTTGTTGCGGGAGCTCAATTTTGCCTTTGTTTTCATGATGTGGGTTTCGAATGTAAGGCATCTGTCGAGTGTCAGTCCGAGGTAGACAGGGTGTTCAGAGTGTGACAGTGGTGTTCCACACCAAGACACATTCAGTTGGCGTTTAGCTTCTTTGTTTCTCAGGTGGAAAGAGCATACTTGTGGTTTTGCTGGGTTGGCACGTAGATGGTTCTCTTAATAACAGGTTGTTAATCTTGAGAGGGCATCGTTGAGCGTTTCCTCAATGCTAATGAAGTCTGTACCTTGGGTGGTGATGCACCGATCATCTACATATGCAAAACAATGGGTAACATTATCTCTGGGTTGGTCGTTTGTATAGATGTTATACTGAAGTTGGGGCAAGCGCGCTGCCTCGTGGGAGGCCAATCTTCTGGATGCGTTATCTGATGCTTTTTCCGCCTAATTCGATGTAGAATCTGCAGTTCTGCAGCATGGCTTCCATTGGCTCTGTTAGGTCAGTCTCTTTTGTGATCTCCAGGATCTTACATAGAAGTGATCTGTAGTTGACTGTATCGTAAGCAGCAGACAAGTCCATGAAAACAGCACCGGTAATCTGTCCTCTCACAAATCCACCCCCAATGTGTTGAGTGAGGTCGACGAGTTGGCTAGTTGTCGCTTTGCCTGGACGCGACCCTATTTGCTCTGCGATTATCTTCTCGTCTATGGATGGTTCAATCCTGTTAAGTATCAGGCGTTCAAACAGCTTGTATGTGTGACATAGAAGTGAGATTGGCCGGAAACTTTTAGGATCAGACGGGTCCTTCCCAGATTTAAGGAGTACTAGTACATGTGCCTTGAACCAGATATTTGGAAGCTTATGTGTAGCTATACAGTTACTGAATAGGTTGAGAAGCCATCCCCTTGTTTGTTCTCTAAAGTACTTGATCTGCTCTGTTGCGATGTTATCCGGACCAACTGCTTATCTCTTGTTTCAAACTATGTATTCCTGTTTCCAGTTCAGTCATAGTGAAAGGTCTTGTGAAGTCTGAGTCTGCATCGTACGTTTTTCGGTCTAGTTTAGCTTTTTGCTGTCGTTTCTTAGGGTCTTTTCCATTCAGCAGCAGTTAGTGGGGAACTTGTTTAGCAGTGGTGCTGCAGTGTTTTTTGTTGTATTTGGATCTCCTCTGCGTTTGCGAATGAGGACCCATGCCTTTTTGCTGTTCTTTGACATGTCTGTTGTCTCTATCTGAGAATTCTAAATGTTTTGCCGCTCTTGAGAGATACTGATCATCAGCTGTTTTCCTATTATTATGGTTTCTTCAGACAAGGGATCAGATTCGAACATGGTGATGTAGTCATTATAAAGTTCAGCATTCACAGCAGTTAGGCCAGAGTTCATCCTGCATCTTCTGGGGATTTTCCTTCTAGCTATTTTTTTTAACTGCTTTGATGAACAACAGTAATTCTCTTGGAGTAGTTTTATGTAGCTGACCTTGTTTTGTGTGAATTCTTCCCAGTTTGCCTTTTAAAAATTGAAACATCTGTTGAATCGGACAGTGGTTGATACTACTGCAGCTTGTATCTGGACACCAATGGGGCGGTGTTGCGTTTTTAGTATTACATCAAAAACAAGTTTCTTACTGGAGTCAGCAATGTTATTGCTTGTAGATACGAGGTCTGGATTTGATCCTCGCTACCATCTAGCACTGTTGAAGAGACTCGGCTGTTTGGGGTCATGGATGAGGTTAAGCTGGTTAGTGGCCATCCATTCCTCCACTGCTTCTCCATCGGAATTAGTTTTAGTGTATTCTCATTGGGTGTTTTGGCTGTTGAAGTCTCCGATTATAATCTGGGCCTTATTATGCGGGTTTTGTAGGGGATTTATGAAGGTGAATTCTACATCCAGTTGTTTATACACAGAGATGATCATGCCTCTGCTAAACTCTACCCTTATAATTTCGATGTTGTTTACATTGGTTTTAGCTGTAGCTTCCCTGAGTAGGTCCGTTTTGACGAAGATGGCATTTCCGTATTGGTGATGTGGTCTTTCAATTGCAATAATCATTCCGGGTATCGCAGGGCGATTGTTTTCACCGCCACGGCGTATCACTTGTAGGCATTGAACGTCACATTGCATTTCCTTGCAAATCGCAACGAGTAGGTCTTGTTTTGCTGCTGACAGCCCTTCGATATTTGCAAACAGAACAGTAAGTACCAGTCTTAATCAAGGCTCAAGTTTTTGACACTGATATCTGCTTCGGTCTCCCGGAATGATGTTGGTCACTTTCTCAGAGATTTTATGCTGAGATAGAACCTTTGCGTATATGGTGGTGGTAGAATTAGTTTAAACAGGACCGCGACGAAAACGCTTCTACCATGGCCTCTTTACGGACATAAAAGTACTTTTAGTTACTTTTATGTACGTAAATATTGATATATATATATATATATATATATATATATATATATATATATATATATATATATATATATATATATATATATATATATATATATATATATGTATGTGTATATATATATAAATATAGATATATATTCTGTGTATTTGGGCAGCATTATTTCATTTAAGCAAACATTGTTAAATATAATAAACTCCTCTGCTTTATTATACTTTTTTTATTTTTTATTTTTCAATTTTTCTAATAATCTTTTTTGTGTCTAAATAAAAAAAATGAATGTTCCATATATATATATATATATATATATATATATATATATATATATATATATATATTTCATGGTAAACAACTGATGATCCCTTAAATAATGTTAGAAGCAAACTAATATAATAACTGTAAAAATTAAATTGACTTACATGAGTGATTTTCCACCGAACGACTTCGGACTTACGGGTTTTTTTCTCTTATATAGTTTTAATGGTTGAGATACTTCCGAGACTATATATATATATATATATATATATATATATATATATATATATATATATATATATATATTAGAAAAATAACTGTTTCGGGATGAGTAAAACTGAGGGTTTACATACTTGTATGCCCCCTTACGAAGATTAAAATCAAGGTATAATGCTACTAAACCGTATATCTAGAACCCTTATTCTAATTTTTATCAAAATCTTTTATATTATTTTTATTTTAGAAAATGTATGTAATTTAATGATTAAGCTTAAGGGGTCTTATGAAAAAATTTAAATTTATGGAATATTGCTTAATTGGTGTCTAATGACTATGAATCAAATTCAATGCAAATCTGAAATATTTTTATTTTCGAGTGAGAGGTTGTGCCAATAATATCCCGCTAACACTCCTATAAAATACGCCAGAAAAACTGAAATTTAGGAAAGATATACGAATTGAAGCTTAGTACCTATTTTCAAAATTTCACAAAAATCGATGATATCTCAATTGTAACGAAGGGCTTCCACCCCCTCTTTGCTTCATTTGTATAAAACTAAGTTAAACTCTAAATCGCCCATATTACGACCCCTTAATCCCATCAGCTGTGTTCCAAAATTCATAATGATCGGTTTATTAGTTTAGGAGTTAATTCCGTACATAAAAAAATATATAAACATATACACATACCTAACTTTTTACAAATAGAAATATTTTGCCATATATTGGCATCGTTCCGTCTCGGAAGACTATAGAGTTACGCCCAGAGTAAAAAGCCTGTCTAAGTAAGTATGCTGGGTCAACCGTCAACCATGCAGCAGAAACCCCCTTTACACATCGATGGAATGATACATTGGAAAAGCAAGCGCCGATATATGATGTTAGTGCCGTCGCAAGAATTGCTAGTCCTGTTACAATCTCGGACTACTTTGAGGATTCGGATTTTTCCTCAAGGTTTACTTCAGAAGCATTCCTCATTAGTGCATATGCCCATAAGTCAGCAAAGATTTGAGATCTGAGTTTTCATTCTCTTAGATGAGTTGTCTTTCCTGACTGATACGCCCCATCTAATCGAAACACCGTTTTTCAGGCGCCAGGTAACCCGTCTTCAACCATTCTCATATCAGTAGTAGCAGGTTCATCGGGGTTATATATATGACACTCAGACAGGCTAGGAGCTAGACTTAGCTGTCAGAGGTTGTTGGAGATGCACCCCGTGGGGTCATTTTATAAACACTAGGAGCTTGTCCACGTTGCCACTTCTCAGTTATGACAACCGTGGAAGCAATTGGCTACTATATGCTACCTATCAACATGTGTGACCCGCCCTCGCTTTTTTACTCACCACTTATTAAGGCTAAAAGCCACTAAAAGATAAGGTTTAATGGATGGATATAATATAAGTTGAATGATAATGAATATTACGAGAAGATTGCAAATTATGAATGGAATAAACAACATTTGATAACTTATACGGACGGTTTATGATAAGTATTTATTGCGTGACATGCTAATTGTAATGCGTGAACGATAATTTAAAGAAAGAACAGAAAATGGATAAAATTAATATTACGATTGAAACTTAAAAGGAAAAAATAAAATAAAAACGAAATTATCGAAAGAAGAGAATAGCTACATGTAAGCACGAGCGCCTGAAGACGAATCAGACACAGCATAGTAGCTTGCTGGCTTCTTTCTCCGTGCTTTAATGTGTACGTGGTTCGTATAGCACATATAGAGAGAGAAAGAGAGAGAGAGAGAGAGAGAGAGAGAGGGGGGAGGGAGAGAGAAAGAGAGAGAGAGAGAGAGAGAGGGGGGAGAGACAGAGAAAGATATATGTATATATATAATATATATATATTATATATAAATATATATATATATATAGAGAGAGAGAGAGAGACCGAGAGTGTGAGAGAGAGAGAGAGAGAGAGAGAGAGAGAGAGAGAGAGAGAGAGAGAGAGAGAGAAGAGTAACAAGGTGGCGTAGCTTCGATACTTATCGGCCAGTTGTTCGCTTTCTTTCCTCTTCATTATTGACTATCTGGGACTGAGGGAAAGAGAAAGCTAGTGAATGATCTTATAGGTAAAAGAAAAAGAAGGAAAAGAAAAGACGAGGGAACTGAAGGATTTTAGCAGACGAACTTCTTCTGTAACGCGTTGATTTGTTTCTGTAGACAGTCTGACGGATAATGATGGATCGATAGAACGTTTTTGCATTGTGGAAAAATTTCGTTCGTCTCGTTTTTCGGACGTGGATATTGCGAGGAAAAAGAAGTAGGTTTAATGGTTGAATATGGATTCTCGACGAGAGAGGTCAGAGTTTAATATTCGGTGAAAAAATACCGTAAGAAAAGAAAGATGATTTGATAACTGGAACAGAACAATTGAAGAGATAAGTGAACCTTATTATTGTTTGAATTCACTGGACGGAACATTCTATCATTCTTAATTTGCATTGGATTACTTATTCAATTTATTTTTCGTTGCAGTAATGCATTTATTTGTTCGTTTTTTTTTATCATTGCTTGTGTCGATATATTCTTTCCAATTATCTCGGCCTTGTGTTGTTCCCCTGTTTAAAATAGCATGATAGAATTCGGGAAATTCTCTGATCGAGCCAAATATTTCTGGCAAAAATATAAATATTTTGTGTTACGTCTGGACCATAAGACAACATAATATCGATCTTGTTCGGGTCGTAACAACTGACATTCGATTTTAAGACTAAACAAGAAACACGAAGAACTAACACAACATACCTTAGCAAAGAAAGGAAGACTGACGCGATACAGATATAAATATTAACAGTACAAACAAAATAATGCATTTGAAAGCAATGAAATACAGTTTTATCAAACGGTATATGAAGGAAGAAAAATACTAGATCAACTGGACTCGATAAAAACAAGGCAATTCAGGAGGAATATATGGGAAAAGCTACAAGACAAAACAGAAATGCCAAATGGGTGAAAACATGAAACAAAAAAATTAGGAAATTGAACAAGGAACAGAAATGAAAATTAATTAAGAAACACGCAAGACGACCGTAAGAAAAATGACAAACTGGAAGACATCAGGCCATTACGGAATACATGGATTCCGGTTTAAAAAGTCACGAACATACATGAAACACTAAGTAATAGAATACATAAGAATATGAATACACGAAACGAACACACAGTAATAGGTGACGAAAGAGAGAACCACATTAATTTAAAAAGACAGTGATAACAAAAGATACCAAGCAACTACAGACCGATAACCTGTCCACCAAACATGTCGCAAATTTAAACAGGACAAATGAGCTATCACTCCCTTAATAACTGTGGACTATTCTCCGAGAAAAAGAAATGATACCAGGAAGCGACGAGAGGAAAAAAAGACCTACTATACATCGATCAACGGATCCTGAATGAAGTAAAAAGCAACAAAAAAGAACATAGCCATGGCATAGATCGACTACAGAAAAGCCCACGATCTATGATTATAGATAATTAAATGCCTAATATTGTACGAAACAGATGAAAAAATTATCGACTTTATAGAAAACAATGGACAAATAATTAGAACTGACAGGCGGAGGACAATACCGAACAGAGATAAAAAAAATAGAGAGAAGAATTTCCAAGAGATATTCCCAGTTATATTGTGAAGGAAGTGTTTAAATGAAAGGGTTTGAGTGACAGCCTAAAAGTTAAGAGGTGACTTAATAGCAGAAGTCAATGAAACCACATAACTTCCGGCCGGAGTTTCTCGGTTTCTTTCTTGCTGACAACTGAAGCAAGTGGATGTGTAACATCGCCATTTCTAGAGCTCCAGCGAGGGTGGGCGGTCGCATACAATATAGCTAAGTGTAACGAGACATGCGATTTATCTGTCCATCTATCTGTTTGCCTCTCTCACTCTCTCTCTCTCTCCCCTATCACGCATAAGAAGTAAATCCGTTTTCTGTTCCTGTTCTTTGAATAAACGTGTGTAAACTAAACAGCAAGTGTCGGCTTGGTTTGTATCAACGGACAAAGGGGTAGCCTGCCTCACAACGATGGTGATGATGATGGGTTCACAACAAGGACACGATTATATAATTATTCATACGACCACGGTAAGTGAAAATATAACATCTCTATCTTCAGTACTTTTTTTTTTATCGTAGCCATGATGCTATTCAAGAAGTGTTATGTTGGATATAAATTTAAAAACAAACAAGGAAAAATAAACCACCTCATGTATATGGATAATCTCAAACTATTTACAAAGAACAAAAAGAGACACTAATAAATACAGCAAGAACTTTGTCAGTAGATTCGAATGGGATTTGAAATGGAAAATGGTACACTACCTGAACTGAAGAAGGGAAAACTCAAAACAGCAGTGGGTAAAAAGTTACCGCATAAAAGGTAGATAAGGGCAATATGTGAACATAATAGGTATAAATATCTGGAAATACTTAAAACGGACGCCATGAAATCAATAGTGATGAAAGAGATAATTAAAAAGAACCACTAAGAATAACTAGAAAGCTGCTAAAAATGATATAGTAGACACCTTATAAAAGGAATAAATACCATTGTCCCGAGTGAGATACCCTGGACCTTCATAGGATGGTCAAAATAAGAACTCAGTTACTTGGATCAAAGAACTAAGAAACTAATGACCATGCACAATGCACTGTACCCGAAAGATGATGATGATGATGATGATGATGATGATGATGATGATGATGATGATGATGATGATGATCATCATCATCATCATCATCATCATCATCATCATCATCATCATCATCGTCGTCGTCGTCGTCGTCGTCGTCGTCGTCGTCGTCGCCGCCGCCGCCGCCGCCGCCGCCGCCGCCGCCGCCGCCGCCGCCGCCGCCGCCGCCACCACCACCTGTTGAGGTTGATGGTTGTTTTTCTAGAGTCACCCAGTCCTTCCTTAGGAGATTTGTTCCATGTGGGAGATGTTCGTTGGGTTCTTCGATAGCTTCGTTCAAGTAGTCATCCCAATCATTGCATCTGTCAATGCGGTAGTTCTCTGACCGTGCAGGTTCAAGACTCTCTTTGGTCATGAAACTGTTTCTTGAGTTCAATCTGCCTCTTGGTCGTCAATGTAAAGACGTATTTCTTTAGTGGAAACTAATTTAGAACGTCAAAACCATAAAACATATTTCTGTGTTTCTTTTCATCAGTCTAACATATATCATAGGTGTCCCATGTTTATTTTTAAACGAGGATCATATTCTGTTTCTTTTTGTTTGTTTTGGGGTTAGTTTAAAAAAAGCCCCCCTCCGCCTCCTAAAAAAACAACCAACACATTTCTGAAGCAAACAATGCCCGTTGTTAAGCCAAACAGTAACCGTAGGTTCGGGTTGGCAATTGAACTTCCCCCATAAGTCCTGATATTAATCCCTCCTACCCCACTCCGCCTAAATGAACTCACCCCTTAATCATATTGCTAACTCGAAGTCTGGATGGCAACGGCTCTCCACACCCTAAGAAAATAGGAATATGCTTTCATGAAATTTAACTAAAACGGTTACATGCCGTTTTTTTTCATATCCCCCCTTTCTATCTCTTTCTCTCTATATCTCTCTCACACGCACATTTGTTGTAGATTTTCAACTCTTATCAACAACAATGCAATTTTAGACATTATTTCCTATATGGTTTTCAGTTTACATAGCGATACCTCATTTTCGGCTATTTTCCTTTCATATATATATATATATATATATATATATATATATATATATATATATATATATATATATAATTTTACATGACTGCCAGCAATTATTTAATTTCCTGACAATTACATTCTATACAGTTTAATAAGTTCACATAGTTTTGAAATTCACAACTAAAATACGATAAAATACTGTAATTAAAAATAAACATGGAAACCTATTATATATGTTAGACTGATGAAAAGAAACACATAAATATTTTTATAGTTTTGACCTTCTAAATTAGTTTCCACTAAAGGAATACGTATTTACATTGTACAATAAAAACAAAGTACACAGTCCGAACACTTTTTTTCTTTTATATTAACATTGTGAGGTTTGAGTTCGCATTGGACAATCATAAGCAGCAAATAATTCAATAGTTTAAGGTTTGGGTCTTCAATTTCTTGTGTTAATCTACTTTCACAGGCAATGCTAGGAGATGGGTCAGCTAGTATACATAACGTTAGGTATGTGTACATGTGTATATATTTGTATGTACAGGATTCACTCCTAAACTAATTAACCGCTTTTTATGACTTTTGAGAACTAAACTGCTAGCCGTAAGAGGGGCGTAATCTGGGATATATGTAAATGAAATTAGGTTGATGCAAGGGTAATTAAAACCCTTTGAGAAAATTCAGATTACGCCAATTTTCAGTTTCCTTTGAGTATTTCAAAGGAGTTTTAGAGGACATAATATGGGCACAGCCTTCTATTTGAAAATTCAAATGTTTCAGATTTGTATTAAATATGATGCATAGTCATTCGACATCAACTAAGCAAGATTCCCTGACTTTCAATTTCTTCTTAAGACCCCTTAAACGTAAGCTTCAAATTTTAGACATATTATAGAATCGAAATAATGTAATGGATTTTGATCAAAAGACATATTTCATTAAATCTTATAGATGACTTGTGTCTGAAATCCTTCTAAATTCCTTATTAATTTTCGAGTTTCGGGCTGGAACTGGCCGATACATTTGTTTTAAACCGTACAATACATTTTCTAAAGTCGAGCACAATATATTTTTAATAGCACAAACGAACTGTAATACTCGACTTTTGTTTGGAAACTTTAATTCTATCCAGAAAATACTTTCGAATTGACAGTTTAAATACTTTAAAATTACATTTAAACGCATTTTCAACGCTCACGGTAAACATCACCATGTCGGACATTGTCTTGAATCTCGTTGTATTAATAAAAGTATAATCTCGTGTGTCTTTGTGTGTTTCTCGCCTATACGTAATTTATGATAAATGCACACGCTTCATGGCAATGACAACGATTACAGATAGCTATCTCACGCCTTTACGAAGCATATATGGAAAGTAGCTAGTATATCCGTCTTACGATAGCTGGTATATTCGTTCCACGGCGGACTAATAATAGGAGACCCCAAAGTTCAACGTGTTCGCAGCCAAATACACTTTAAACCAATGAAAAACCGCTGCGATAGGCATTTTTAGAAGCTATATAATATTATGTCTTTAACTTATAATCCTAGTTTTATCATAAGAGCTCATCTTAGCAAACCCCTATAATATTTTATAACAACACAGACGTCAAACGAAACGGAAATAACACTTTTTATAAACAACATCGATACGTATTTATTTAAGTTACCTACACGGTTGGGTATAGGTTGGCGAATGTCAAGACAGTGTCAAAGGGAAGAAACGAATTAAATAAGAAAGTTCGTTGGCTGCCGCTTTTCTTCGAGTTGCATTTCTTCCCATAGAGAATGGCCTTGCTCGGCTGTCCGGTGGAGGAGAAAGGAAAGGAGACACACCCTTGCTTTCAGGAAGTTCTGATGACTACTGCGATTCCCAAAGGGGTCTGAAGTAGTTCTTCATGTGATAGATAAAATTAATGCGCCCTGGAAGCTAATTGGTCAGTGTGTGACCAAATCACCGAACAGAGACTACTCTCATGTACTCATCTAGTTCCAAAAGTTATTTAATTATTAATATTTTGGTCAACTTAAAAGCAATAAATAACTGGACAAAGGCAGGAGTGAGAAGAAGAGACGTCTTTCTTCGTTGATTTCAGGAAACTATCTGGGGCGGCTGTCCGAATTCCACGGGGTTTCGAAGTATTCTTTCACAAGTCAATTGAAATTATTGCGATTTGGAGGCTGATTGGCTATCGTGTGACCCAACCACCTCACAGGGGCTGCGAGAGAATATAAATGTAAATGTGTATGACTGCTACAGTTTTTCAACAAACCAATGGGGAAAGTGTTCCTCTTCAACCCAGGGTCTGTTTTAATCCTTTTACTTCGGGGAGCGGATATATGCGCTCAACATTTTATTACCGGAAATCGGATTTACTCGACGGCGTTAGAAAAAAACAACAACTCAAAAACTCTTTATATTGTGAGAAACGGATACGCCGTAATTGACTTCCGAACATTGCGCATACCCTCCGCGATCCAGTCCTGCAAACTCTTTTTACAAAACAGTTTTTTTAATTAATTTTTTAAATTTTTATATTCCTTAGAAATCTATCTATCTATCTATCTATCTATCTATCTATCTATCTATCTATCTATCTATCTACTTAAACTTTGCGGATCTTGCTTGTTTATTTTTTTAACTTGTTTGCCATCTTGATTGTTTTTCCACGTGCACACTTGATGACGTTATCAAAATGATGACGTCACTAAAAGGATGGTAACTGGTGGATAACGTCACTTAATGATGACGTTATTTATCGAATAATAGAGAGAAAGAAGAAGGGATACTCGATACGAACGTCTAGACCTCCTGGTGTTCTAGCATATTACTCAAACGCTGTGGGTATTTCTTGAATATTTGTTTTCGTGCACAGTAGAGGGCGTAACAAAAGGATGCCGTCATTCACTAAAATAGAAAAAGAAAACACCGGTAAAATCTTTAAAACAAAGAACATAGACGACCCGTGACTCGTCTTGACAGTTACTATATATTTAAGAAATGCGTAATTATCAAAGTTATGTTAACGCGGTAAACACACACACGTGAAGTTGTCTCATCATTTTATACATTATAGTTATAACTGTTATTTATTTATATTAACGCGGTAAACTTGACCAGCGTTGTAATATATACAAGGCACCACCAGTAAAAAGCATAAACAAATACATAACAAAAACTTAGATTTATTCAATAAATAACAACAAATAATAGTTATTTAATAAAATGTTCTTTCTCCTAAAACATATATTAAATATCATGAATTTACATTAGGTGTCCTGTTGGCTTGGTAGGCCTAGAGTAGGCTCAAAGAGTTTCTACAAATAGTGGCGATGGAGAAGCACTTGTAAAGCCAAGTCAATTCACGATGGTCCTCAACGTAGCACGTCATTAACAGACCAAAGCTGTTGAGGAAGTCCCGCGTGGCGGGGCCGATCGCTCCACTCGTCTCCACGGCGTCGAGAATACCAGCATGATTAAATCCACAAATAAATGAATAATTAATCATGGTTTACAACTAATAACTACGGAAGATCGTATTCATATTTTGATCCGGCCTTCGGGCTAAGATTAAATTGTAGTATCTGTTTTGCCTTCAGTCAAAGGAGGAGAACTTCTAGACCGAGGCAGTTTTTATAGGTAACTAGGTTTCTTATACGACGTTGCCTGGGTGACACATATGTAGAATATGCAGCAAATCAAATGAACTCTCTCTTAGAGAGAAACATGAACGTTTCTGTTGAGCTTAAAAAATACAAAAACATTTTTTGTTAATGTTTAAACTTTTATTTTTTTATATATTCTTCAATGAGATATTCTTCGTTTAAGTTTATTTTTGTTTCATGAAACGAAGAAAATATATTTAAAATATAAATTAATTTAGTTTCTATATGTTCTAATCAATTTCAATTATTTTATTGACCGAACCGATACTTGCCCCTAGTGACCCCAGATGGAATCGAAGGAGCATTTCAATGGTGTCTTTAGATTCCTTGAAATATTCATTTTAAATTTAACTCTTATTGAAGCTTATTTGAACGATCTGTTAACATATTATTTTCTATAACACACAAACAAACAGACTTTTATTTTATATATATAGAAACATGTTTCCCTCTATAAACGCATTTGTGGCGTTCACAAATAGCCACAACCTCACATTAAGCTTGACCATGTGTTACACCAGCTCTCGCGGGGATACAGATACAGAAGATCTTTATGTTGCCGGGGATCCATTGGGTTCAAATTTCTTTTGTAAATATTTCTATGTTCTATAACCACGCCTTTTATGTTATGCTCAGTATCTAAGCTAAAAGTGAACATGGGTTTGATTTAATAAAAAAACGAAGAAACACCTAAGTAAGAAAAACGAATGAACAAAAAGAAAAAGGGAACGATAACTCTTACTAAAAGAATAAGAGTTATTCTCGTCAGCTGATTTTTCTTTTAAGAAGACTATCTTAAAATTTCTACATACTAGAAAACTGCCGGATCTCATTAAGTGTTTTTTAAAAAGAAATTGTAACGAAATACGTTAGTCTATTGCAAATAATACGATACAACAATAACAACTGAGAGTTGGCTAGTCAGAGTCAAAGTTACCCTGTTCAAACAATCGGAGAACTTGGTGTCTTTTTATATATTTACTAGTAGGGCAACCCGGCGTTGACCAGGGCCACACACAAAAATAGAAGAGATTAAAAAGTGTGTGTAACATCTTTATATTAAAACTTCTATCTCTCTATCCCTCTCAATCCGTCTCTCTTCCCCTTCCCCGTTTTTCTATATCCCTCTCCACCAACCCCCTTTCACCTCCATCCAGCCCATTCCTGTCTCTTGTTTTAATGTATTGAAAATAATAATAATAATAATCATAATAATAACGTAAGTCCCTCACCTCTCCTGTATATAATAGATAACATTGGAAATGGTTGAAAAACCGCCCCCCCCCGACGAAACATGACCCAGTTAACCTCCAAAGAATGAATAATTTTTATTAAATTTTTTAGATATTATTCAACCAGGGCAACACACATTAAAATACTTACATTGTGGCTGTTTGTTTTGTATTTTTCAAGTTTTAGCTGGACATACACACATATAACTGCCTTTTATACAACAGACTAGTAAGGCTACCCGATGTTGCCCGGAGCTATAAAAACAAAATAGAGGAAGTTAACTCGCGTGTGTAAGATCTTTATATTAAAACTTCTCTCTCTCTCTCTCTATCTGCCCTTTTATCTTACTCTCTTTCTTTCTCCCGCATTTTTCCATCCTTCTCCACAACCCTCTCTTTCTCCTTCGCCTAGCCTATTCATTTCTCCTATTGTAATGTGCTGAAACACCGGAGCTATCCCGTTTAAATGTAATACAGTCAAACTTCTACATACGGTTGTCTCTACATACGAGTTTTACCAACATACGACGTGAAATTCGATCAAATCATTGACTCTACACACGATGGAAAATCCAACATACGATATCGAAGTTTCGTGGTTCGCTCGCTATGCGGCAGCATTGACGACGGGACGGAGTGTTCAGTTCACAGTTTCGCTTCGGCCCCGGAACAATTTAAATTCGTATGTAGAGGGTTGACTGTACGTTAATCTTATATTTATTGCTCCTGGATAACGCTGAGTAGAATATAGCACAATGACATTCTTGACGCCGAGTAATTCCGTTCCCCATTCCGCTTTTACAATAAGCTGAAGAGAAATGATGCTGATAATGAATATAGTCCAAAAGAGATTAAAATGTATTACTGTAATATATATTTATTGCTCCTGGACAACTTCAAGTAAAACAAAAGTTTCAGTACCCGCTCACTTAATAAATATAATACAGACGTTTGCCCTTTATATAATAGATTTATTTCGTGTTGTTATTATATAAGTATCACTTTGGAGACGTCGGTATTATATCTTCTGGGTACACTTTAAACACAGATTATCTTTGAATTAAAATGTCTTTGAGTGCAAGAGTGTTTCACTTTTTAGTTGAGAGTAAAGGGGACTCCTTTCTTAGCGAACCCTTCATGTGGCACCCCCTGGAGCTACTCCAGGGTTCTTTGAACGATTCAGTTTTGTATTTACTTATCCTTTTATCAACGTATGCGTATTTTCTTTTCTGATCTACCTTTATTATATTTTGACTTTGTCGTTTTCCTAATATCGGTTAAACACTCGCAAATTATATATGACCACGGGAGATAAATGTCAAATCTTAAAAATAATAATTGTACACTTCGTTCTTCAGTTGTCGGAGGCACATGTTCGAATCCTGTACAGGTCTCATTTTTCATTTTGTGTTTTTATACAATATTAACCGCTTATTTCATGGTATTACCTACATAACATGAGTTTTAAAAAAATAGCGCAATACATAATATACTGTCGGAAATGAATTCCAATATAATAAGTTCAGTGTATTCGCTGCTCGAGGCAATTTTAAGGTGATCATGGTTACACAGTAGTAAAAACGTATACAAAGATTCATCGCAAAACATGGAGAATGAGTTATATATATATAAAAAAAGAGAAAGAAAGAAAGAGCGAAAGAAA
>OY744520.1:123957425-124294925 GCA_963556195.1 Sepiola atlantica
CATTAAGATTTTTGTATCTAACTTATTTAAAAAAAAAAACTTTTAGGGCAGTGCAAGTTTAAAATGATAAAGTTTACAAAAAGAAATAATGTACCTATGCATTCCCTACACTGATGAGAGCGAAAGCTTGAACGCTGGCGTATGTAGGTAAAAATAATTTAATATTTTTTACTTAAAATTAATTAATATATATATATATATATATATATATATATATATATATATATACAGGGTGGGCCAAAATAAGGGTCCTATCTTTAAATTTGAATAACTTGAATTTGAATAACTTCCACAAAATAAAAGTTAAACTCACCAAACTTTATGTGTGTGTAGACTAACCTTTCCGAGATTTTTTGAAATAAACAAAACAAATTTTAGCCGAAAAACACTTCTTAAAACTTACAAAAACTAAAGTATTGTTTTTTACACTGTTTTGAGTTTTTAAAGCAAAAATAATGTTTTCTAAATGAGGGTACGTTCCTTAGGGCTAATACGGCTCATGCTTGCTTCGGAAGGGTTCCTTTACTTATTCTAAAAAAAAAATTAAAAAAAATCAATAAATAAAAAAGTTATTAATTTTTAAAAATAGGACCCTTATTTTTGCCCACCCTGTATATATATATATATATATATGTGTGTGTGTGTGTGTGTGTGCACGTAAGTTGATGTCGCTTCTTATCATTTCATCAAATTAAGGGATCATCTTTGGAAAATGATAAGTGCTAATCTGTTTTCCCCTGCTGTTTTGACTAATGATACAAACGTGTCAATTACACATTAAATAGAACAGCTGTGCGTAGTCTTTTCATAATGTTTCCACGTCGCCCTCCACTAGACCGTCGATCCGAACCGTAATAACAGAATTGAAAGAAAGGGTCTTTAGAGCGTGCGATACTAGCATTGAACCCGAGCTCCTTTAAAGTACTCAGGCTCATTAATATATATATATATATATATATATGAAGATTTGTATCCCTTTTAAAGGGCATTACTTTATGCCTTGTCGCTATCGCCGAGAAGTTTAATGTACCATATAAAGATACTAAGTAAATAAACGTGTGTTAATAGGGTTATGGTTCTCTGTTTCATTGAGTATGAATTGAAATTTGGTTTAAGACTCGCTGACCCGCGCTGTAAAATCGGCATGCCGAGTTCGCGTTCAGTCTTAGATATTGCGTATCTTTTATCGATACGCCTTCGGTTTGATACACGTTTCACTGTTTAACCAGGTAGTTGCGAAGAGCACGTAGAGTTTATTGCAACGGAACCTACTGTTCTTTTAACGGATATATGAAACGTTAATAAGACCCGGTATAGAGTATTCTACCCAGATATCGCCCCCAGTACATGGAAATTTGAATGTAATATTGAGATTGGAACACATACAAAGGAGAGTGATAGAACTAATAGAAAGCGTTAATTATTACAATTACGAAAGAATCTCGTACATTGCACCGGTTCACGTTAGATTATTGAAGTTAAGAGACGTTGATCTTGGCCAGATCGGTGGCCATTTTGGAATAGTAGGGGCTGAACATATCTTTCGCAAGTACTTCGATATAACCTGCTCTGTTCTGTTATTTCAATACATATATGGATAGGTATTGAAATAACAGAACATGTAATAAAGCTTAACGTTTGTTTAATAATAGAATATTAATGTCAATCTCGCTTCCGTATAAAGAGCTATACATTATTAAAAAAAGATAGAATTATTTTATATAATTACTAAAACTGTTGATGTTTAAAATTATGCTTTTTATGTTTATTGTTCAATTTAAAAAACAAACATTAAGACAGTGTTTCATGGACATGTAACCAATGTTAATATTCCTGATCAAACTAGTAAAAATATGTAATTGTTAAAACTCATAAAAAACCCACCTCCTTCTAATACTAGCCCTATATCTGAGTAGTAATACGAAAAATAAAGCGATTACGTGTTGTTTTATGATATTTCCGGTTAGACTTAGGTTTAGTTGTAAAAAATTCATAAAAGTGCCCTAAAAGTTAGAATGCACCAGAAATGGGGGAACACTTTAACTTAAATTTATATGCGCAACTAACCCCCACTAGATATTAAAATAATTGTTTTTAGTGTGTTCACACGTAATCGCCTAAAAAAGTAGAATCTAATTTTTAGGGGGATGTACTTTTAAATGCAGATGCAATTTCTTTAATTTGACAAACTTCAAAATGTTTTCCCTTTATGTATTGTATCCAATATTTTGATAAACTCATTGTGAGATTTGCATTTATATTTTCACTTGTGTCATTTTTTCTCATTTATCCACTCGTGCCATTATTACCGGTGCCATTTTACCTAAATTCAGTAGAAAATAGCTATTTTAGAGATAGTTGAGCAGTCATACGTTTTCAAATTATTCATAAATTGAAAATTGATTTAATTAATTTCAAAGAGAAGTAAGCATTATGTTTAAAGAATTGCAAATCGATAAAAAATTCAATAAAACATTTATTATTTCAGAACATATATACGCGATGATCAGACAATGGCCAGGGTCAGTGCGGCCCTAGAAAAAATAAAAAACAAATTGTCACGAGCGTTTTAATACTCAACTGTGAACTCTCTGAGAGACGTCATATAAACGTTTAGCAAATAGGTGCGAAAAGAAATTCAGGGCTGGATGGGCCACTTCGAGACCTATGAGGCAGTGTGGAACCTCACTGCCGCCAGTAAACAATCGTCCATGCTATTCAATATGCTCTGAGGAGTGTACGAGAACAGCGTGAGAGAGTTAAGTACGAAATTAAATTACATTGTATTTTTTTACCTATACATACATTTCCAGCTTTTTAAATTACATTTCGGGACACTGCAAATACAGAATGCAGTTATTTGATTTGAAAGTTTAATTTTTACAGTTTTATTGTTTATTTTTTCGTTGGGGTTTTACATAAATATCGCGTTTAACTTTTTCTTATTCATAATTTGAAAATTGATACTTATAAAAAATGAATAAAATAGTAATATGTGGTTCAGGGAACAGGAGTGTTTTTTTGTTCCTCAAGTGGATATTGCAACGCTGGGGCATGAGTGCCGCTAGTATATATATTTAATACATTAATGGACAACGTTATCGTCGTATTACGGCTCTTCAACGTTGAAAGAAACTGTGATCCGAAACCCGATCCCACTTTCAGAAGTCAAGCGTGGTACCCACTGAGTTATCAGCTATCTCCAGGAGTAAGGAAAATCTATAAGTGTTTGTATATATTATTAGACTACCTGGGTGCTCTATTCTTTTACGAAAAGCCTTGCATGCACGCTAAGTGAGAGCCAGTTATCTCTCTTAGCAAGAAGTCAATCTATTAGGGGTGAGGAGAAAATTTATTTAGTTCATTGACAGACAGTTTTTTTCACTGTATCACAGCTCCTAAAAACGGCATGCTATATATATATATATATATATATATATATATATATATATATATATATATATATATATATATATATATATATATATATATATATATATAGAGAGAGAGAGAGAGAGAGAGAGAGAGATAGAGAGAGACAGAGAGACAGAGATAGAGATAGAGAGAGAGAGACAGAGAGAAAGAAACAGACAAAGAGAGAGAGAGAGAGAGAGAGAGAGAGAGAGAGAGAGAGAGAGAGAGAGCGAAATGAAGAAGACGAATCTGGCTGTAATAAACTTACGATTTTGATTACGTATATAATATACATTATCAGGCTATCTGAGCGCTATATTCTTTTACAAAAAGCTTTGCATTTACGTTAAGTATGAGGTAGGTATCTCCCTTATCAGAGTGGTCAACCCACGAGGGACAAGAATAACATTTATTTAGCTCATCGACAAACAGTGTTTCGCCGTATCATGGCTCTTCAATGTGACTATGAACGAGATGGTATATATATATATATATATATATATATATATATATTGATAACGTTGGGTACTTGTGTATGTTCAGGATCCACTTCTAAACTAATTAACCGATCATTATGAATTTTGGAATACATGTACTTAATATGCGTAAGAGGCTATATTTAGTTTATTTTAGCTTTATGAAAAGGGGATAAAAAGGTGGCTAAATCCCTTCGTGAAAATTTATATACTCTCGATTTTTGCGAAATTTAAACAATAGACATGAGACATCAATTAATAAATATTACCCAAATTTAAATGTCTTTATGGGTTTTATAGGATTTTTTTAGGAGTCATAATATAAGCATGACCTCTCATTTGAAAATTCAATTATTTCAGATTTTGAATTAAGCAAGAGTCTCTAAATTTTATTTTTTTCTCAAGATCCCTTAAGCGTGTAAGACATTTTCTTGAATCAAAATAATGTAATGGAGTTTGATAAAAAAAATAGAATAAGGTTCTAGACATAACGTTTAGTATTATACTGTGTTGATTTTAATCTTTGTAAGGGGAAATAAAAAATAGTGCAAAACTGTTCTGTTCGGGGATTTAACTTTACTCGTCTTGGGAAGGATGTTCTCTCTATCTTTCTCTCTCTCTCTCCCTCTTTCTTTCTATCTCTCTATGTGTGTGTGTGTGTGTGTGTGTGAAGGAGATGTTTTTTGTGTGTGCGCATCTGGTTCAGAGTGAGTTTAAATATTCTCTTGATGTTTGGAAATTCGGAAGTTCTGTTAAACTAATTTCGCAAAACATCTCTGAATTCTAGGGACACGATTTTCTTAAGCACCATGACAACCCTGCATGGGATCGGAGCCTCACTCGCCGACGCGTTTAATTATGCGGAGGGGAAGATCGTCATGGATAGTTCGACTCAAGCGAAAAAGAAAGAAACAAACAGAGGAGTTAAACAAAATAAATGATGAAGAAATGGTTTGCATCATATATAAAAATACGAAAAATCTGGTATTCTTGCTTGCTTGTTTGCATATTGAATGTTTTAGATGGTTGTAGAAATGAAAAATGAGACGAGAAGTTTTTAGCAGCAGCGTAAGAGAAGAGCAAGAGAATGACATGAATAATTTAATGACGTAAATAAAGAAGAAATGAAATAGACAAAATTACTGGGAGTAGCATTTTATTTACCTCTTCTCCAGGAGGTTAGACACAATATCAGATGTTGTTTTGAAAAGCCAGCATACTAGGATGAGCGCACTCTGACCTAAATGAAATACTTGTTCAGCCCCGTCGGCATTCCCCGCTAGGGGCTCATCAGGCGATTAGCAATAAACTAACCCCTTCTCATAGAGAAGGTAAAGCCTGGGAAGGTGGACCTACTCGGACTGAACAGAACCATACCTCAGACTGACAACAACTAAGTCACTGTCAGAGTGATTGTCGAGGACGTATCGCTGACTGGTGCGAAGACATATTCAAGCCAGGTAAGTTACTAGTAGTAGCATCACCGTAAATAGAATGGGGTAAATAAATATATAACATAAATAAAGAAGAAAAGAAAAAACTTGATACTTACAGAATATTATAAAATGATAATACAGAGTTCAAATTAAATTCTTACAATTTCTATAAAAAGTTTATGTAGAAAAAGCAGCGAAGCTTGACGACGAGGAATTTATATCTTCTCCAAACCTTTTAAATTAAAAGTGGATCAAGTATAACTCAACATCTTAAATCAATCATCGGTCTAGCATGTAGAGCAGAGTTGTTAAGAAAATGCTGTTCAACTTTTGCAAAATCCGAAATTGAAAATTGAAGTTGAGAATTGAAAAGACAGTGTCCACACATACGTGGCGAAATGCCATGCTTAATTCGTCCAATTGATCGTTATGACCTGTGTTTCCTATATAACTAACACGTGTAAAAATAAATTTAAAAAAGAACTTTTGGTGGAAAAGCTCAGTCATCCGTACGAAAGGCTGGTAGAGCAAGTTTAGTGTTGAGCATTAGATTTATGTTTACAACGGGAAAACATCGCGCCACTATCTTGAGACATTGGTTGAACATTCAGAGAATGACATTGTCGATTCAGGTTTTAGGCGGTCCCTAGATGTAAACAAACGTCGATCTATGGGAAGTGCGGCTGTGAATTTGGCAAATTTTACCTCAGTATGAACTTCTCATCGTACAGACACTCTTAGGTATCCGCTGTGTCTTGAAACATTAGGTGAATACACGAGCACACGTATATGTATATGGCTTGTCTGTCTTACATCGACACGTCTAAGTTTCGCTCTATGCGACTTACTCAGAATCGCTGTTCTATTCAACTTTAGTATCGACCACTATTGGAAAGTATATATAAAAACTTATTACCTTGTAATAAGCCTAGGATACACGTAACTCGTTGAGTCACATCAACTACTATTATTTATTACACTTTGATTTCATTTGAAAATTCATAAATTGTGACATACCCGTTAAGACATTCTTCTTGAATAATTAAAAATAATAAGTCTCTTTACTTTTTAAAATCTTTATAGATAATATAGACTTATTATACTGGCATAGAATTTACATACGTGTTTATGGTATGTACGAACGCACTATGTAAATTAGATGGCAAAATAGATTAATTAATTTGAACTCATTTCGATTAAGAAATTATTAAGTAAAAGTTAAGTTATAGTAATATACATTACGTCTGTTATTAATTATCATTAATTTAATTTACTTATTTTTTAATTTGTTTATTTAATTATCTTAATCATTCCACTTCTATTTGAGTTTATTTCAAGTTTATTTGAATTCATCTGTTTTTTTTTTCAAGTAAGTGTAGAGTTCCATTAGTCCCGAATATCCCCATTAAGTTATTGGCTGAAAGTAGTTAACATGGTATTCACTTACCCAACTGGCTAGATTTCACAGGCACCCTGAAACCGCTGATATCAATGGCTGATCGAAATATTATTTTATCGTATAATATATATATATGATAATAATTATGAAAATAATAATCAAACATAATCAAAAATGAAAAATAAAAACCAAAAATTGTTTATATATTCATTAGCGTTACGTTTTTATTTCAAGACTTTCTCAAGACGCCTGATTAGAAGAAAAACATAGAAGTCAATATTTGACGCACCACGTTCTTTTAAGTATTGAATTCGATGTTTTTTTTATAAAACCAGTCATCTTGAGAAAGTTTTCAAATAAAGACGAAACGGTTATGAATATATAGACAATTTTCGTTTTTTTTTAAATTTTACACACACAATATTTATTAATAAATATTATATATATATATATATATTGTGTGTGTGTGTGAGTATGTGTTTTGTATAACTTTTTTGTTAAGATTTGCTTTCTCAGAACCTTTTTCCTAGAATTTCTAAAATATTTTTTCTTAATTTATATATGTATATCCGTAATTATAACTGTACGCCCCCCCCACACTTTCTTAGTCAAATAAGTAGTCAAGAACATTTCAGATAACAGACGATAAGATTCTCTCCTGTCACAATTACATTTCTTCATCCGAATCTCATAATTCCACATTTGTAGATGATCAAAGATAAAAAAAAACATATCGTCAAGTGGTTATTGCTATTTTATTCTTATCAATAATGTCTAAAACCGTCCTCCTTATTAGTTTTCTTTGCGAATAAAAACATCTATGAAGTATTATAATGAAACATCCGCTAAGATATCTGCGTTCGACCGTTGAAAATTTATTTTTAATAGTCGTTTTGACATAATAATCCACCACGTGTTAGACCTATATGTCATCGCTACGTTGTATAGTTTTCGATGCTGGATTATGCATGAATAAATGACTACGAAAAGCAAAGGTCTTTTCTGAATATCGATTGCAAACCAAATACCTGTCAAGGTTTGTATAATCAAAACTTAATATTTCTTTTTAATTATCATTGTATTTTCCGGTGACAATTGTTTTACTTTTTGTCTAATACAATGCCCAGAGAATATTTTACATTGTCATGAATGCTACCTAACTGCACAATATATTCCTTTTCTTCTGCGGTAATCGCACTGAAGGGCGGCTCGCAATGAACTTTTTCATCCTGATTTTTTTTATTGCGACAATTATATTCTGACTGATGAGTCACGCCAGAGCGTCGAAGACATTTATGTTATCTACAGCTGTAATGCCCAACGTGATCCACGTGGACCACCAGTGGTCCACAGAATATTTTTGTGGTCCACAGCCAGATTTGAGGATTGGAAACATTATTTCTTTAATATTAATATTAATATAATAATAATAATAATAATAATAATAATAATAATAATAATAATAATAATAATAATAATAATAATATATTTTTTTATTTTTATTTTTATTTATCTTTTTAAATTAAATTTTTTTAAATGGTGCCGGCCTAGGCTGACACCAAAAAAATATTTGTAGAGGGTCGAGGAGGATGAGAAGACCGAGGAGGGACAGTACACACCAGACCTTCACTGGAAAGTGCAGATAATGCTGGGACCTTTGGGAGGCTTATTGTCACCCAAATCCCAGAGAAGACCAATTGTCCTTATCAGCGAGAAATCAATGGTAAGAGGCTGTTGCGATACCGCATCGTTATCGAAAAGAGGTGAAGAATACTGGAAATCCGGGGAGGCTTGTTGTCACTCAGACTCGAGGAAATACCACTGGTTGTTGTCGGTGAGCAATCACTGACGATGATCTGTGTGAGAACTCCTAGTTAGTACAAATAATAAAAAACGTTTCTTTAATATTTCTTGCAATTAAAATTTAAGGAGCAACAAATAAATAATATAATAATAATAATAATAATAATAATAATAATAATAATAATAATAATAATAATAATAATAATAATAATAATGATAATAATATTAATAAAACACGTTCAGTGAGTATGCTTACTAATTTACACTTGGATTTGTGTATAAAACAAAGTTATTTGGCGAAGTGTGAACGGCAATTACATTAACAACAAAAAAAGCAGAATATAATAATAGTTGTAGTAGTAATAATGATGATCCTGGTAATTGTGTTAATGATAATAATATCAATAATCTCAGCCACGGGTTAACTGGTATAGTGGGTTGAGAATGTCCAGAAAGCCATAGCGAACGCGATATCTCAAATACGTGATGGAATGCAAAGGCAGTTGTAAATACCAGGGTAACATCTGGCGGGGTTTAACTGCGTTTCATGGTCAGGATTGGGTCGTCAGATTTGCATAGCAACTCTCCTATGGATGGTATCTGAATCAAATTACTAGGGAATGTAAAGCCTTATACAAACCATTCCTCATATTATTTCAATATGAGTGTTAAAAATTATCAAACCGAAAACGACGTATGTGGATCCAGAATGTCAAGTACAGGCCCCAGGTCCGGCGGGGGAACAGATGGGGCTTCCCAAGTCGTCATCCAGCGAAACCCTTGAAACACTAACACTAAAACTAGAATTAATTGGACTAAAGCCTTAAATAGAATTGTGATGAAACGTTACTTGAAGAGTGATTCTCCTAAGAGACGATATAGACAGCGAATACACCGAAGCTGGAATGAGCGAGGCCTGTTTGAACTATCAGAACAACAACTTGCAGGATAAACCTGGGTGATTAGAACTAATGAATGGTAATCTGCTATTGAAATTGAAAAACTAAAAAGAGAAATTGAGAGTCTAGACTTAGACGACCTTGTTCAGATAAATAAACTTAATGTAGTTGAAGAAAAGTATAGAGTAGAAACAACAACAAACTCTGAGAGCGAAAATATTGCAATCAGGCTTTTTCCACAGATGCAATCGTAAAACATATGATAGAACATGTGATGGCAGAAGAATATATTAATATTTTCAGATTGTTAGACGAGAAGCTAAGAGCTGGCAATTTAAAACAGCCGCTAAACCTGAGATTTATCAATAGAAAAAGACTTAAAACTGTCACGACCAAAGTGAATGATGTCTTGCCATTTTTATTAGTAAATGATCTTGATCAGTGTAATAAAGTTATTAAAGCTGCTGCCAATACTGTGTCAAATCTACTCGCAGTAGAAAAACGGGAAAACGAAGTAAATAAAAAAGCAATGATGGAGGAAACGTTTAAATGGTCAGATAAAACAACTTAGAAAGAGATTAAGTAAAGTGTAAACTGTTGAAAATAGCGAACTCAAAAGTCAAAATGCTGTTGAAAGATTGTAAGTTTTACATACACCAAAAAGATTTCAAGTGTGTAATTGAAGAACTGAAACAGAGTGTTGTAGCTAAGACTGTCGTTACAGCGACAGAATTGAGCAGTATCGACAAAACAGACTGTTTGAGAAAAAACAGAAACTCCTTTTTTGAACAACTAGAAGGAATTGAAAAAGGGAATGACGTTATACCTGATGCTGACTAATCTAGTGAATTCTGGAAAGGCATTTGGGAAAAGGAAGTAAAGCATCAAGATGATGCAGAATGGATCAAATAGGTGTCCTCTAGAGTAGAACGACAAACGACCATACAGTCATCGTTGAGTTGTTGAAGGAGAGTGTTAAATAGCTTTCAGATTGGAAAGCACCTGGACCTGACAGAGTCCAAGGATACTGGTTTTAAAAAAATCCGGCTCTTCACCCACGTCTTGCAGAAATGATGAATGGCTGTTTGACGACAGGTAGGTTTCATGAATGGCTGAAAAAGGGCACCACAGTTTTGATCATAAAAGATAAAACCAAAGGGAGGTGAAGTGACAAACTTTAGACCAATCACGTGCCTCTCATTTATGTGGAAACATTTCACTAGCATATTGTCTGAAAGTATTTATGGTCATTCGGACCAAAACAATTTGGAATAGAAAGGCTGGCGAACAAGATCACATGGCACAAAAGATCAGCTTCTGATCGATAAACTGATTCTGAGAAACTGCAAACGAACAACAACTAACCTTGTCATGGGGTGGGTGGATTATTAGAAAGCATTTGACATGACCCCTCATTCATGGATACACAAATATCTGGAGATTTTCAGAATGGCCCCCAACATTCAAACAGCTTTAAAGAATAGCATGAATAATTGGGAAACCAATTTAACTTCAAGAAACGTTGCATGAGGTAAAGTGAAAATCATGAGATGGTTGATAGTCTTTCCCCTTTTCTTTTTGTCATTAGTTTGATTCCAATGACACTTCTCTTACGTAATGTGAAGGCAGGATATGGACTTGGGAAATGACTTCCTACAGTAAACCACTAACTATTCATGGATGACATTAAGGTATTTGGAAAGAATGAAACCCAACTTGATACCTTCATAAATACGGTTAAATCATTTAATGACGACATACGAATGGAATTTGGCATCACTAAATGTGCCATTCTTGTTATAAAAAGGGGTAAACTTGTCCACTCAGATGGCCTTGAACTCCCAAAAACAGATCTGATAAAGAATGTAGACAGTGAGAGGGGCTACAAATACTGGGGAAAACTGGAGGCGGATAAGAATAAAAACAATAAATATGAATAATCAAGTCACAGCTGAGTACAACAGAAGAGTAAGGATTATTCTTTAATCACACCTCCACAATGCCAGAGCAGTAGCTATCATTCGATATACTACCGATATACTTGACTGGAATGTAGATGAACTAAAAATTTTGGATACAAAACACGGAAAATGCTTACAATTTATGAAGCTTTTGCAAAGAAAGGATATACAGATCAGTTTTATCTACCTGGAAAGATGGTAGTCGAGGTCTACTTAGTGTTTAAGATGTTGTGAATATAGAAGAAAGTTATCTATATAAATATATTTCTGAAAGTAATGAGATTCATCTTCGTTAAGTGAAAAGAGAGGAAATACTAAGAACTAGGGTAAAAAAGTATCAAAGGTTACAAGAGAGAGGGTCAAAATTATTTGGAAAGAAACTACACAGTGTATTCTTTGAGAATACTGCATTTAGAGATAATGACTGCTGGAATTGGTTGGTCAGGGGTGACTTCAAAAGATCTACTGAGAGCACCTTAATGGTAGCCCAGGAACAAGCCACTCGCACTATGTCCATCATACATTACATTGGCAAAACTGCAGAATCACCGATATGCCGAGTATGTAATGAAAGGGAAGAAACACCAGTATGGAGACACGACAAACCTGCTCAGATACTACACTGGAATATATGCAAACTCTATGAATTGGACCACAACGAGAAGTCGTATGAGCATAAGCCAGAAGTGGTACAGTAGAACGACAAAGTCAAACTTGTTTGGGACATGCGCATACAGACTGATCAGGTTCTTGAACATTCCACACACGACTTAATCTTTCTAAACAAAAACAAGAGATCTTCTTCGATATCAGAGTACATGAGAAGGAACACGAAAAAAAAAAATCAAGATATAAAATGGAAATTAATTAGACTATGGAAGACAGTAAAAATCGCAATAAGAATCTATTTTTTGTAAGCTTAGGGAAGGTGGGAGACTTTTCGTTTTCTTTATTATATAAAATGTAATATGGCAAATGTATATTCATGATAGGCGTCGTTTAGTTTTAAATATAAAGTATTTATTTAAGTATGAAAAGTAAAAATTTGTTAGTTATTGCGTTCAATGCAAAGTTTATTTTTAAAAATAAATTATTCCAAGGGAATCTAAATGGTTGGTTCGTGTAAATATACGCATGCGTAAACGTGGCCGAAAGTTATGATTCAAATTTTAAAACTAATCATTTTGAATGTTAAAGTTTTTCATTAAATCGTTGTAACTGATATTACTAATGCTAATACTAATAATATTAAAATGAACAGAACTATTGCATGTATATATATATATATATATATATAGGTAAATTGGAGAAAGAAAAATATAAATGAATTGTGCAGAATATAAATTTATTAGAGAGTGTTTATAAAATTATTATGCAAATGAAGCATCTGGATTAGTGTGTTTTGGCAATGCCTCGTTGGGTATATATAATGTATTGGAAAATATATAAATGTATAATTGAATTAAGTAAGCGTAACGTGTTTTGATATAACCATAGTTGGGATAAATTAAAAATATATGAATACATGAGAGATATTTCGCATTTATATATATATATATATATATATATATATATATATATATATATATATATATATAAATGAATCAATGCGAAATATTTTCCATATATATAACGTTTTTAATAATATATATATATATATATATATATATATATATATATATATATTGTTTATTTACTTATAAAAGTCTGTAGCCCTTGCTTGCCATCAAAGTCGTCATACACAGTGGATGACGTCACAAAAGTCAAATGGCGTAATTGAAAGACGACTGATAAGAAAAGTAATGGATGGAGGGTAGTTGATATAAACAATTAAAAAAGAGAGAAATAAAGAGGAGAAAGCGGAGAGAGATAAATATAAACAATATTGATCTATCGGGTCATTGGTCGTCTAGTATATATATATATATATATATATATATATATATATATATATATAATCATCTACTGTTTCACTGCATCACAGCTTTTTAGTATGGATAGACATACAAATGTCTGTAACTGAGATCGAAAATCGACAATCTAGTTGATAGTCGGTGCCTCTAACCATTCGGCCGTCATTTACGAACCGTGAGCGAACGAAATGTCAATGTTCATACAAACACTATAAACCAGTTGACGATTTCGCTTAGTATAGTGCTCAACACAAGAGCGTGGTATATAGGGTAAGTCAGTAATAAACCGGCAGTAAACAAAACGTACATATATGTATAAATATATACGCATGTCTTGACTGTCCGGTTACTTCTGACTCAACATGTTTATATATAATCTATATACATTTTTTTTCTCAGATCTCTTTTATCCTAGAGCTTTCGTATATATTTTGATTAGTGTGCGTGGGTCAATAAGTATAACTGTGCGGGAGATCTAAGACATTTCAACAGTTTTGCCTTTCTAAGAGAATTGGTTACGATAAGGAAAGATAAGATTCTCTCCTGCCACAATTATATTTCTCCGCTCATTATTCCAGATTTGTAGATGATCAGATAAAAAGAACAACATTGTCAAGTGGTTATGAACTTTGCGTTCTTATCAATTCTGTCCAAAGCCCCTATTGTACTTATTTGTTTTCAACACGAAAAGAACAAGGGGGGGGGGGGCGACAACAAAACACGATACTCGCCTGTTGGATATTATTCATAATCCTCGTTGTAACATCATGCTCCCCTCCCCACGTGTTAGACCCTCATGTCATCGCCATTTTGTATTCTCTTCATACCTGCATTTTGTATGGGATAAATAGCTACGAACAGCGAACATCTTTTTCGAATATCAATGTATTAGCCGCAAACTAAAATCAAGCCGATGTTTTTTTTCAGACAACTAAGTATTTTTTGCGAATACGACGAGTGTATATATATTGTTATAAATAAAATTAAAATAAAAAAGTTTAATATAAATGTAATTAAAATATTTTGTAATCATACATATACATATATATATATATATATATATATATATATATATATATATATATATATATATATATATATAAAGAGAGAGAGATTTTTAAATAATTAATTTATAAATTAATTTTTGAATACAGATTTATTTAATTATGTTCTAAATTAATTAAATAAATCTGTATAACAAAAATAAATTCATAAATTAATTAATTAAAAGATTTTTATATACAAAAATTAATGACTTGTCCGATTAGGGGCGAATTAACAAATGCTGTCCTCTGCATATTCTAAAAAAACCGCTCAGGGTAGCGATGAATAATAAAAACGCACCGGTAAACACCGGTCGACTATCGCCCAAAAAACAAAAACAAAAAATCAGTATATATATATATATATATATATATATATATATATATATATATATATATATATATATATATATATTGTGTACTTAAGTATCAT
Organism: Sepiola atlantica; assembly: GCA_963556195.1. Taxonomy (NCBI): domain Eukaryota; kingdom Metazoa; phylum Mollusca; class Cephalopoda; order Sepiida; family Sepiolidae; genus Sepiola; species Sepiola atlantica. Next base: position 123,972,203 of record OY744520.1, read on the forward strand.
TCTTTTATTTAAGCAAACATTGTTAAACATAGTAGGATTTTACTGCTTGATTAAACTTTTTAGTTTTTTCAGTTTTTCTAATCTTTTTTTTCTGTCATCCGAAGATGATTTGACGAAGAATCGAAAGTGCTAGTGATACATATGGAATATACATTAATTTTGATTTGATTTTTACACAAAAACGATTATTAGAGAAAAATGAACAAAAAAGGTATAATCAAGCACGTGAATTCTGTTATGTTTAACATGATTGCTTAAACACACCACACACATAACGTCTTATGTACGACATGAAACGAAACTGGAATTCAGGAAGATCTCAATCATTCCAGTAATTATAGAAGCAACCGGACTCATTAAAAAGAATTTCAACAACTACCTGGCGAATATACCCGGCGAACAAGGTGCAAGAGAATACAAACAATTGCACTTCAAGAGACAGAATCTAAACAAGATCTCTCAGCTGGAGTGTCTGAAATAGCGAGTGAATGTCTGACATTCGGTATGATCCCACATCTCTAGCAAAAATCAAAAGAGAAGAAAATTGAAATATATATATATATATATATATATATATATATATATATATATATATATATATATATATATATATATATAAATTCGTGTTGATAAACTGAAATAATATTTAGTACTACCATTCCAGGTCAGATTGGGTCTAAGAATAATGGTAAGTAAGGGATGATTCCGCACTCTTCAAAAGCTGCCAAAATGCGGTCTCACCACTGGATGCATTTGAATGTTTTATGTTTTGTCTAATCTTTGTGTGATTACTTTTTTCTCAGACATTTTTCGCGGAGTTCGTTTGGTCGATAGTTGTTTTATGTGTGTCCATAATTATAACAGCGAAAGATGTAAACGAGCCGAGCTTTCTAATCATAGTAAGTCAAGAGAATTGATTCAGATAAAGCAAAGATAAGACTCCATTCTTCCATAATTACAATTCTCTACTCAAATGTCATCATTTCTTATTTGTAGATGTTCAAAGATAAAAGGGTTTAAAGTGCTTACCAAGCAAACGTTGGGTTCTTATCCATTGCGTTCGGGCGATACTTATCTGTTCTTTTTCGTGAACAACAACAAACAATCAAAACATGAAGAATACATTTATCGAGGAAAGTATAAACATTCGAGATCAGTCTGAAGACTATTGAGATTGGGTGTGCTGCGTGATCATTGGCGAAAAACAAATAATCAGAATGCGTTACATTTACCAAGGAGACTATATATTACCACCGCTGTTTATTATAGCCATTATTCTACAAAACAACATACTCAGAAAGTCAAACGCTTGATACAAATTCGGAGACACAAAACAAAGAATAAACCAATAAGATCTAAAACTATTTGTAAAAAATAAAAATAAATGGAAAAGCTTATAAACATAACCAGGATCTTCAGCCAGGACATGAAATGAAATTCGGAATGGAAAAATGTGCACGACTGCAGGTGAAAAAGGGGAAAACTCGAGACAGCGACGGGTAACTTGTTCTCGTTCCGTCAACAATGACGGGGCTAAAGTCTTAACTAATTCTTAATTGTATTCTTTGTATCGCCCTTATTGTAGATTGAACCTTCACCCCCAGAAGACGACCACTTAGAAGTGATTATTGCTTAGTAAGTTCATTCGTCGCGCCATGGGTTCACGCAGACAATCTAGTACGAGTTTTAGGAGCTTTAAACCTATTTTTGTTTAAGATGTGTAGTCTTACAGATTCTCGAGTTCGACATAAAGATTCCCTAGCTTGACAAGACGCACCCGAAGAAGGTCAGAGATCACATCGGCCGAAAAGTTGTGAAAATAACATCCAAGATGAAATAGGTAATCCTAATAATTTAAAAAATACAGATTCATTCTAGATGATGAATTATTTACTCGTATTAGCCAAATGTGGTCGTCCAATTCTGAATATATATATATATATATATATATATATATATATATATATATATATATATATATAGTTAGAGAGAGACTTTAATTACTTATTTTACAAGCGCATGACTTACTTATTATCGTGTTGTTAGATAATCTTAGAAATACGTCTTGTTGATCTAAGTTTCCACACAAGGCGTTTAGAGATTAAACCCCGCTATTTTCCCAATCGCATGTTTTACGACATTTCCGACTAATTATTATCACGTCCTTTCTCATGAATTCTAGCTGATTTTCAGACGGAATCAACCCCGTAACCTCTCCGTGATGTTTGTCTAGAATATAACTTGCTTACATACAACATCACGCCAGATCAACATGAACAAATATATTGTAACTTCCCCAACAATATGTAACACACCGAGCAACCAATAAAAAGAATATCACGCTACTGAAACCACCACGATAATCACCTGGTCCTGCCTCGTTAAAGTTTTATCTTTCCCCCCTCATTTAAACGAAAACATCAAGGATACACGTTTTTAAGATTTTGAGTATTCTAGAATAGATTTTCCAGCAGTGCATAGGATCATGGCAGAGAAAGTGCATTATTCTCCGATGAAGATTAATTAATATAATATTTTAAGAAAGGTCTTGGTAATTTATGTTTTTTATTGCATCATTTTAATTAATTACTGTTAATATCAGCAACACTATTGCATATATATATATTTATATATATATATATATATATATATATGGAAATAGGATAATAAAATTACAAATGAATAACACCAAACATTAATTCATTATACACTATTTAAAAATACTTATGCAAATTAGGCAGACAAATAGTTATGTTTGGGTCTTGGCTCTCTAATAATTCAAAAGACTATGTATCATTCATTTAAATAACAGTGAGCCGTTTTGATGGTAATATAGTTGTGATAAATCAAAAAGGAAACTTTGCATTTATTCATTTAGGTAAATATATTTACCTTTTTCTACATTCATATTAAATAATTATATATTTAGTTCAAACGATTGATGCCTGCTGGTTTGAATCACGTATGTTTCGGTCCACTCATAGGCCATCCTTAGATAGAGGTTAGATGATAGAGGTTAGATTAGTTTATTACCGGCATTGAACTGTAAATTAATACTCATTAAATGAAGTATTTAAATTTAAGAGAGAAAACCGGGGAATACTGATTTTTGTACCCATCCAGAGCACCTCCTCGGGGGAGCTGAATTTTCTCCCTCTCCCATACACGTTAAACTGGGAATAGGGTAAACTCTCTCCCCTCCTGTCTTTTGAGAAAACCTGCAAAACACACGATACCCTCGAAGCATAAACGTCGACCGATACCAAGCCAGATTACCTAGATCCTCAAGGTGAACCACGCCTTTTTCCCTTTTAGCAAAAATAGTCCGTTCACATGCCGACATTTCAGTCATGACAGCTTTAAGTGATCCTTTCCTGTTAAAAGGCAGCGAAAGAAGAAGAAAAAATGAAGAATTCATATCGTTTTCTTGTGTTTAAAACAAAAACAACCGAAAAGACTTCCGTAATTAATGACGAGATGTTTAAAAAAATAATAATGTTGCAGCAAGGGCACCTGGTATTTTCCTCTCAGTAGCAAACTCGGTAGAATTGGATAGCGTCCTCTTCAGATATAAAAAAACACAATCTCTTTGTTATTTTAGACAGAGAGCGTACTCATACTACCAGGACGAGGCGAAAATGAAGGACAGGCAGTCTTATCGGCCAAGAAAAATAAATCTGATCAAATATTTGGTTCGTCGTGCCTTCATGATTTGCTCGTAATCCATGATTGATTCAGAGATTCAATTTATCAAAGAGGTTCTCATCGATAATGGCTACCCTCTCGATATTGGCAATTCAAATATCACTGCCAAAATCATCTATTTTAATAAGCCATAACATTTTCGTTCTTCAAAATGTCCGACATACCTCAGATTACCTTGAATAGGTAATGTTAGCATTACATGGTATGCGGGCTATGTAAAACGTCCCTGCCTTGCACAGTTCCAGGTCACCCTTGGGCAAGGGGTAGCGCCTGTTAACCTTCCTCTAATATTCCAGAGGGTTACCATACAGGCGTGGTCGCCTTTCAAGCGGCTAATGAGGAAATGACCACCCTCTACCTACACAGGTCAAAGCCTTTGACAGCAGGAAGGCGGATGTTTCTCAGGCAGACAAAATTAAACACATCAATGGCTGAGAAATGAGCTGGCATGTGGATGACTTTAGCATAGCTGAACCATACTGGGTGGCAGCGAACAGTCCAATGAGCGGACACTGCGAAAATCCCTCAACGGCAGACCAATCTATATGTAATATTGTGAAGGCAGATGAAGGGTTGCAACCAGTCAGAGGGTTTGGTCGTCTCGATTTTCGTGCCACTGAACTTAAACCTGCCTGGCTAAGAGGATGGGTCTGTTGTTGGTGGATCAACCTATCCATATTATACAAATCAATGCACAGGCATCTCCAGGGACACAAGTAGAGGAACGAAAGATCGAAGAGAAAAATGGAAGGATGTCTGGCGGCGATCTGAAGAACGCGGTGGGGACATGATTGTGATATCTGGAAGTCTTTAGTGTTCAACTGGCACATCCAGCTGCGGATGTTTATTTCAGTCGCTTCGCTGTTGGATGCAAAGCAAGAGAGTGATTCGGCAGTGACATCCGTGACTGAGCACCCCTTTGTAAAGATCCACTCTGCTCACCCCGAATGTGGAGGGGGCTAGAAAAGAGGCCCTAAAATAGTTTCACATAAGCTTCCTGGAAAACCGCGTTCAGGGGTGTCACCTTAATTGCGATCGAAACAATGAAGTTAAATTAAAAATGGCATTATGGATTGTCCGTACCCTACTGGAATTTGACCCTTCAAGACCCACAGGAAGAACCGCTCTTGTCGCACAGGAACTCCAGAGACTCGACATCGATATTGCAGCACTTTCAGAAACCCGCCTTTCAGGTGAGGGACATCTGCGTGAAGAAGGTGGTCGCTACACAATTTTCGTGAAGGGCTACGAGCCTGACAATCCGTGACTACAGTGGGTCGGCTTCGCTATAAAGAACACATTGATGTTGAGACTCAGTGAATTACCAATCGGCATAAACGAACGCCTTATGACCCGTAGAGTTGAAACTGGGGAAAACCTCTTATGCCACAGTAATCAGCGCATATGCCCCCACACACAGAAGCAACCAGGGTTTTTTACCCCGCCTAATGAACCGGTATCGTCCGGGCCTTCGGGTCTGGATTTACGCCGGTCTATTGGTTGTCGGTTCTGTACAGTTCTAGGAGGTGCAACCTCCCAGGCTTTGCCTCCCCTCTTTGGGGAGGAGTAAGTTTATTGCTTACTGCCTGAGGCGCCCCTACCGGAGAATTCCGACGGGGCTACCCAAACAATTTTTAAACAACCAGAGTGCTCAAATTCTCGAGTGCTGTTTTTTCCCCACTTTCCCGACCTTGTGTCACATCTTACCTTGAGGGAGGAAGATAAATAGAATCATGCCCCCACACTCGATGCCGATTAACAAATTAAGAAGGCGTTCTACAATGACATGGACAAACTACTTTCCTGCCGTTCCGATTCAAGATAAACTCATTCTTCTTGGTGATTTTAATGCGAGGGTTGGTAGGGATTCTAAAATTTGGAAAGGAACCATTATCAAAGAGGGTGTGGGTAAAATAAACTCTAATGGTACACTTTTACTTTCAAAATGTGGGATCCAACTAAGCGGCTTCAGCTACAGCAATTACTTCTTCAGCACCTACCTGGCCAACATTCCTCCAGTTCTGAAGAACATTGGCAAAAGCTGAAGTCTGCCATTTTGCACGTATGTAGGGAGTTGATTGGTTTGAAGAAATATAAGAATCAAGACTGGTTTAACGAAAATGACTAAGAAATAAAAGATCTAATCGAGTAAACAAGAAAAGCGCTCGCGTCACTACTCAATGACCCGATCTCGGAAGCCAAAAAGAGGAGACAGAGAATTAAAAGCCAAAGTACAAATATCTACAAGAGTCATGAAAAACAACTGGTGGACGAACAAATCTAAAGTAAATACAACTATACGTTGATAAAAACGACATGAAGAATTTCTTTAATGCAACTTCAATTCTCTATTGTCCCAGCACACACGACCTAGCTTCTTTGTGAAGTAGGGATGGCTCTTGAATTCTCAAAAGTAGTAGAGAAATCTTAGCCCGATGGAAAGAACACTTTGAAGATCTGTCGTCGACGACAATGTGATACATCAAACATCCCTCAACGACCTGTGGACACTTCACTGAACAAAATCCCCTCTCATGAGGAGGTCAAGACTGCCGTCCTTGCTTTGAAAAATAATAAGGCTGCTTGTATAGATAACACCCTTGCCGAAATCTATAAATCAGGTGGACCACTCCTATATTTACAACTAGGTCAACTTATTGTTAAAATATGGGTACAGGAGGAAATACCAAGTGATTTAAGGGATGGTCTAATTACAACCATTTTCAGGAAAAAGGGAGAAAGAACTGACCGTCGAAATTATAGATGTATTACACTACTATCAATAGCTGGAAAAGTCTTTGCTCATATCTTAACAAAGAAACTAACACCTTTCGCTGAGTCTGTTTTACCCGCATCACAATGTGGCTTTCGACCGCTCGTGGCACCAACCACATGATATTCAGTCTAAGGCAGCTGCAGGAAGAATGCTGAGAGTAACAGCAACCTCTCTATATAGCTTTCACCGACTTAACAAAACCCTTTGATAGTGTAAGTCATGAACTTCTCTGGAAAATCTTATCAAAAGCTGGTTGTCCAGAGAAGTTCATCAAAATAATAAAACTGCTTCACAACGATATGACTGCAACGGTAATCGCAAATGGCAGCTCGACAGATGAAAAAATATGGGGTCAACAGGGATGTATAGCTGCACCGACCTTGTTTTCAATCTTTATTGTGGCTGTATATGAGAACCCACATGAAGTCCTTGGTGATCCGTATACGCGATTCGAGTGACACCCATGATTATGATTAATTTTAGCACTTGCTAATCAAATGTATGCACGTCGCTGTTATCAGGCTTCGAACCCTAGAATCGTTTTTTCTGCTCAACCTTTTTTGAAATCCGTGCAAAAGGATGTTCTCCCACCCCACCATATTAGTAATATTATTTATCAATTTAAATGTCAGTGCGATGCTGTTTACGCGGGAAAGACGGAGCATATGGTTTTGTCTGAATATTTGTGAGAACACTGGTGAAGCATATTTTTTACCTGGCGGGATGGAAGTACATTTATTTTCTCTCTCTCTCTCTCTCTCTCTCTCTCTCTCTCTCTCTCTCTATATATATATATATATATATATATATATATATATATATATATATATATATATCAATCTCAACACTAAGATATATTTGAACATGTATTTTCTGTGATAAAATGTGTAGGTAAAACGCTGCAGTGAAACAAACCTTGATTAATTGAGCCTTATACTACTACTACTACTACTACTACTACTACTACTACTACTACTAATAATAATAATAATGATAATAATGATAATAATTATTATTATTTATATATATATATATTCTAGAGATGAAAAGTGAGAATAAAAAATTGTAAAAGTACAATATTTATTAGAACATCAGAAGTTCAAAGCAAGGAGCTTTATATCCTTAATCTATGGATTTTCAAAGATAAACTCTTTTCATCAGCGGATAGAAATAAACCGGCAATGTAATTGTAAATATTATCGGCAACATTTAACTTTGAAAAAATTATACACAAAATAAAAATCAAAAGATAAAGAGTCTTTTGTTGAGATGAGAACGTAGAGTTAGGGTAGACGCCGTAAAAAAACAACACAAAAATAAAACAGCTGTTATATTGGAAATTAATGTTTGAAAAAGAATACTCAAATTGTTTGGGAGTCCAAATGTTGTTGTTTAGAAGCTGATTTTTAGACGGCTGTTGGTAAAGTCAAATTCATCCTGTCTGTGCAGTAGTCAAATAGTGTAATTATCTGTTTCACAGGGTTCATTATGAAGTTTGTCAGTCAGAGTTCGATGTATATCAAAGTGTGCATTACGTAACCCCCTAGCTCCCTAGTTGATCAGTTTTTGGATAGGTTACAAAAATGGATTCAGAGCCGATATTTTTCAAGTAAGTGTGGATTGAAAGTAAGGATATGACCCTCATTGCTTTGAACTTCTGAATATTTAGGTTATAAAAAACGTGCATATTTCTAGGCAAGTCGTCATAGTCAGGGTGTAAAACGCTAGACTATTAACATCAACATCAACGGTTCGATCCTTGTCTAAGCTAGCCATGCTGATGACGGCTGTGAGCTAGAAACACGTGTTTACGTATACTATAAAAAAAAATATATTAACGAAAAATAAGTCCTATAAAGTTAAGGGCGACTAATAATGCAAGCTTCACCATGGATATGTATCATTTAGGAGGTGATCAACTAATTGATAAATTGGATTTATCAAACTTTATATATATATATATATATATATATATATATATATATATATATATAAAGTTTCCCACCATCTTGATGAGCCCATAACTGATCTTATCATTAACAACCTCTCTGTGCTTACATAACACTAGTTCACTCCCCCTCCCTAATGATCTTATAACTCCAACCGCCACCAGTTCCCCACACTCTCTACTGTCAACGAAATTTCCCACTGCCACCATTTATTTATATTACATGATTTAGTTTTTCACAAGCGGCCCTTTTTTAAGCTTACGCCTGCCACCACCTCTGTTTCAAACATTTAGTATTTGTGTGTTGTTTTCTTCTGACAATAATCCTGAGTAAGTCTTGAAATAAAAACGAAACGTTGATGAATACATAAATAATATTTGTTTCATAACGTCGGAACACTATTTCCATTCTGTATCATATATATATATATATATATATATATATATATATATATATATATATATATATTAAAGGTTCATACTTTTTTTTTATATATATATATATATATAGTTTATTTTATACGTACATAAAAGTAATCTATGTTTCTGGCTTACAGCCGTCATCAGCATGGGTAACTTAGACAAGGATCGAACCTTCGATATTGATGTCTATAGTCGAGCATTTTACCATCAAACCAAGACCTGTCTAGAAATATGTAGATTTTTATCACCTAAATGTTTTTAATGTATTTTTATGTAATTATTTTTACTTGTGCTTGTAGCGTACGTTGTCTTGGTCCAATGTGAAAACGCTGGACTATAGACATCAGTATCGAGGGTTCGATCCTTGTCTGCGTTAGCCATGGATAACTTTTATTAAATAAATTAAAAAGTATATATATTAACGAAAAATACGTCCTATAAAGTTAAGGGCGATTAATTACATAAAAATACATTTTTTATGTATATATATATATATATATATGTGTTAGGTATTTCATTTTTCTTTTACCTAATATAAAATCTTTCTTGCTTGACTGGTTACGTGACCACTTCTCAGCTTACCAAAATAATTCATTTAACATTTATTTATTAATACATTTTTTTTTTTACTTGACACAACATCAACTTAGCATCATGTTCCATACTCATTCCCTCTAGGGAATGGTAACAGGGTTTAATGATCATTTGTCTGGAAAATGAAATCAGGAAAGCGGGTTCAATTTCCACCTAAGGTCGGCGTGCGTTCTTTTTAACACTGATACAATCGGGGAAACACCCTTAATATTTCGTTTTTTATTTCATTGTGCCATGTTTGGTTGTTCTTAAGCTCATCGGAGAGTGATTTGTTTCATATCATATACCCCGTTGAATCCACGGCGCCAGCGAAGGGGCGGGGGTGTTGTGAAGCACTCACCATATTTTGACTAAAATGTAGAACGAAACAGAAAGGAAAAAACACTTAATATGTGTATCGTTATTTTTTATTTAGTTATTTTCGCATAATCATTAGAATGTTCGGTAATGGATCGGGAGACTTGGGTTCAATCTTGGGTCGAGTTATCACAAAAATTTGAAAAATAGTACTTGTTTGCCCCGTTGCTAAACACTCAGCGTTATTAGGTGTGGTTAAAAGGTAAGTTGAGTAATCCAGGGAGAGCTGTCGCACCCACTTCTACATCTCGATGTAGCGGTTGGGTCACCCTCTACTACGGTCAGCCTACTTTACTAATTTACTATTTAAAATCACTATTCTATTAGGGTGAGCTATATTACTTGTATGAAATCACGGCTGTCAATAATTTTCAAAATCATTTCAGGTCGCCAGAAAAGTTCTGAGTGTTTTTGAAAATTGTTAAAAAAAACGTGAAAAATCAAACAACATTTATTCATATTAAAATCAATTTCACTAAATCTTCGAAAGCGTTTGCAAAATCTTTGAAAGCTGCCGGGTCATGTAAACATAATTTGTATAAATCGACACGTTAATACTTTTGTTATATTTATGCTTTTATATTTTTTAAATTTATATTTACTGGTTCTTGTTAGAATCAGGTAGGACCAAGAACTCGTCTTACAACTAAAACGGAAAAATACCTACTCTCTCCCTCCATGAACCTTGTGTCAGGCGGATTTTCCATTGATCAAGCTTCTATACAAGGGATTAACGCCTGTTTAAAACAATAGCACGGGAATGCTTCCTTGATGATACAACTTAGCCATCTTCAAATCCAATGTCAACAAATTCTTGACATAAACAGTCCAATAAGTAATCAAACGCAGTTCATACCACTGCTCAATGTTAGTACTTCCACAGTGTTCCCCACCTTTCAGCTGAAATCATTCCCGTCTCATCAGCCCTTATCTTCGAGTGAACCATGGCCTGGATTCGTGGTGGCCCAATAGTAAAATAAAACGCGTGAAGGCTGTCAACATCCCTAGTAAAAGTTAGACAGGAATCGAACACGATGAAATTTCAAGCTTTAAATTTTGCAAACCACCTTTGAACAGTTGATTTTCCTACATCACGTTCGCCATCAACTTCACATCTCTGCAGCGTTTTCATCCTTTTCTAATGATTATCATACCCTTTTAACATTCTCTGTAGAGAATGGGGTTGGAACATGGTGCTGGGTTGATATTGAATCAATAAAGCTAAAACATAGTACAAACAAGAGCATAAGTCACTTGTGAGACTGCATACTTTCGCTTGACAACGTAAGTTAGAATCCCGACAAAATGTCAAACTAGACCGAAACTGAAGATCAATAAATAAATAAATAAATAAATAAAAGAAAGATAGATAATTTGGTAAAGTACAAAAAGAGACGACTTTACCAAACAACAGTAAACAGAACAGATTTTATATTAGGAAAAAGAAAAGAAAAAAGAAATACCTAACATGAATGACGTTCCGATAATGCTGGTTACTACTTTTCTACCAGGCTGACACAAGTAAGAGACATATTGATGTTTAGTTTGTGAGATAACCGATAGTTTCTCAAATTGCAATTATAGGTGTTATATTAATTGTTAAAAAATACGATTGTCTAAATCGTTCAGAACTTCCGTTTTTATTTAAGTTTTTATCTTGAAATGCTAGTTTAAAAAAATTAAGATGAGAGATAATGAGCTACAACACAACATACCAAATACACGTGTGGCACTACATCGACCAATTCTTCTATACCTGCAGATTATCGGGATGGCGGCTTCTTACACAGACAGTTAGAGTCTTGTGTAGACGACACGCGGCAGTATTTCGTTTCCTATCCTATTTTCTCATGTTACTGTAGTCTTTTTAATAACAACGGTCTTAAGCGTTGTTAATAAAGAACAGCACAGCATCTATGAAGTGTAACAATGTTTCTATTCGTGTAGACATGTATACGTACAGAATACCCCAATCAATCCCAATAGAGATCATCACTCTAAAACATCGACTCTTGCAGTCCAGAAAAAAAGAGAGGAAAATCTGATCAGCTTATTCGCCACGTTTCACTAGCGACTTCCTGTCTGTAATGTCATTTCCTTTAGACGTAGCTCTAACTCTTACTTGACTTTTAATGGAGAATTCTACTCTATAATTAATTTTTACTTTACGTGGACATTTCCGATTCTAACCTTATTTTAACACACGTGCAACTAAATATTGCTTTAGATGTTTATTTGATGTAAAAATAAAACATAATGTGGAATCTTTTAGAGCTGAACATCTGCAGTATCACGTAGATCATATAAGTCTTTTTAGCAGAAAGGTGTGAAAATAATTACCTTTTATTCAGCAGAAAGATCACATTTATAGTTGAGTTTTTTAGGCGGGGGCGTAATTGGTCCAACGCATACCGTCGCGGACTATGAAATCAGTTATGCCGATTTCAAATTCTTGCGAATCTATTGGGATAATCTACGCACTAACACTATTATGAAAAACTGCTCGATTAAGCTCCAATCTCTGGTTAGTCCATGCGAGACATTCACAGCAAGGGCGCGTCTCTCTACTACAACTGCAAACAAAAATAAATATCAACTTTCCTTTGTTCCACCGTGTACCTAAAATAAAACGGAATTTCCACGAACAGAGTTTCTTACCAAGAATTTCTCATTCGTGGAATAAGATGAGTCTCTGAAGCTACATATGGCGATCTTCAAAGTTAATGTAAATAAAGATGTGTCATAAAACGCTCTGATAAGTTATGAAGTTTTCTTCGTTTCATTCAATATTTTAAACCTTCTCTTAATATTCATCATCATTTAACTGCCAATTTATCCATCTCATTAACCATCATCGCGCGTAGTTTTTAGAGCATTCCCCATTAGGTTGCGATGTCGGCTTTGCACTCTGTCAAGACAACAAAGAGTTGCCTGAGCAGCACCTCACCAGATATACGAGACGGATCGACAAATAGTTTAAGATATATCATTGAGAAAAACTCGAAACCATTTATCTCCTGTCTTTGCGATTAAAAAATAATAATAAAAAGAAGAATTATCGAAATGCAGTTGTTTTGGGAATTTCTAAAACGCAATTTTGTGTTGAGATGTTTTTGTATGACAGTAGACAGTGGAAAATAAGAACCTGGTAATCAAATAACCATGGGAAGTGAGTCGAATACATTATTATAAATTTGATAAAAATGATATATGCGAAGAATATTATATCGAAATTCAAACACAGAATCGATGACATAAGTCTGACGCAAACGATGTGTTTTCAAAAAACGAACAAAACAACGGCGGGACAAGCGGAGAAGAAACCCAAGACATAATCGTAATTTTACTACTAATAATTTTACGCATTAAGTCGGGAACCTAAACAACAACCGGTATTGTTTCCATGAAACTGTATCAGTTTTATAAAATGTCAAATAAACATCAGCCATTCATGGTCTACAACGAACAATAGTATTTGTGTGCGTTAATTATTTTCTCCGTATATCAGGAGAGGCAAAAATGGAGAATCGATTAAAGGGGAGTCATTCTTCAAGCACTAAATGACATCAATATGTATATATATATTCAAGCACCGAATTCGGACGACAACTACGAGCGGATAATCACAGTCTGTGCACACAAACACAGCTTCACGTTACCTTCTGTGTGAAATTACTCATTAATACCATTGAAAAAGAGTTGAAGCCACAGTTTCCTCCAGCTAAATGACCTACCAATAGTTTATCTACCATAAAACAGATAAACGAACCAATTAACCAAAAAGACACAACACAAAGAGTTCGTAGAATACGAAAGTTCAAAGTGTTCCAAGAACATTTGTTTCGGCTGGCGCCACGTGCATTATGTGCATGTATGTATATTAGCGTGCTTGTTTTACCGGTGAGAGAGTGTATTATTGACGAGGGCCTTTCGGCCTCAAAGTGCCTGTTGGATTGTGACGTACGACGTGTGTTCTCTTTGTAAGAAACATAGGAAAGAGGAGGAAAAACGCTGTGTTTAGGTTGTTATATACTACGCGCGAGATTTGGAAGTGAGTTTTGATGGGTTGAAAGAAACTGCTGATTTAAGCTTTTGTCCAATCGAAGTATCGATACGTAATAAGAAAATTCGCCGCTGCTGCTGCTTCGAACAGATCGGATTTGATTTTTACTCGCCATAGTTGGTTCCGTAGGTCGCGACGTTTTGCAGTAGGCCACACAGCAATTCCCAACCTGCTTCATCGTATGGAAGGCCAAAATGAGTAACAAATGAACAAGATTGATCCCAAACCAAATGAGATTGATAAGCCGTAATACGTAAATTCGTATGATTCAGTATGGTATGGCTTTTTTGTTGGCAGTGGTTCTTTCTATAATCAGATACTTAAAGAAGGAATCACAACGTTTATAAGTGAAAATGGTGCTATAGTACCGACTGGATTCGAACTTGAAACGTCCAGTTTGTCAGTCAGCATTACTATTTACTTCTCTGTCGTCATCTCTCGATGTGTCGTAAAACAGAGATGCATCCCCTCACACACAATGATGTCCCCTTTCAATCTCAAGAGATAATGTATTCTCCTGATATAGGTTTCTACGCGGGAAATCTATAGAAGTGTAAGGGTTGCGTTATCCATGACCGCAGCTCTCCTGAATCGTCCTGAACTTTAGGACGACTGGAAAAAATGCCAGGATATGCCAAGAAAAACTAATTTCGGAGTTTTTCGTTCGTCTAGACTAGTTGCTGAACCAAGTATTGAAAGTCTAGTCTAGCCTACTGTGTATTTATATATTTAACGAATTGGTCACCGTGTTTCAAGGCCCAAAGGCCACTCGAGGATAAGAGTTAATAGGTTTGTCAGGTATAAGGTGAGAAAACACCTTGAAGCTGGGAGATTATGGTTGAAACTGGGCAGAAGTTAATTATTTCAGAGGACGACTCAAAAAGAAATTAACATTGGACTTGAAAACGACCATGTTGTAGCAGCACTGTGGTACTATGTTCCATACGGGTACTTCTTGGAAAAGAACTCTGATCATCGATTTGTTTCGTTTAGCTCCAGGCACACAGAGGAAGAAGGGTAAATGAGTTACAGTGGTTGTAGCTAGACGAGTTTTTGAATGTTTTACAGGAGGGAACTAGAGATTGGAGCTTAGTTGAGCATCTACTATGAAAATAAGACCAGCAGCGTTTCTTCTGTGAGAAGACATTCCCCACTAGATTTCGAAGTTGACTTTGTACTCTATCAATGTGAGAAAGAGTGCTTTCAGCGGCGCCTCCTCGGATGTAGCAACAGTACTTCATTTTAGGACGTATCTGACTCTTATACGGGTAGAGTATTGCGTCTGGGCTGAGATACTTTCTGGAGCAGTAAAATGATCCTAATCAAACCATTTTTCCAGTGATACGGCTGGATAGAGGGTATATGGATTCATGTGGATTTGTATCAGTGAAAGTTATGCAGTATCCCCGACAGAACTCGAATCGTGCACGTCGGGGGTCAAAGTCTGCGACTGTAATCAGTACACCACGCCACTTCAACATACATATTCTATAACACACGCGTGTCCCCACACAGGCACAATAATACACGTACACCCACGCGTCTGGAGACGTATACACATGCGTAAACACACGCTTCACTGCACGTTGTAGTAAAGAAAAATGGCAGTAATAAAAATAACAATTCGAAAACAAATCGTGAGTTGCTCTCGCGAGAGACGAGCAGTAAGCAGATGTCAGTGTAGACGGCCACACCCACGTTAAGATTTTTGGAAAGAAAAACGAAATTACATCGGCCGTCTGTTCTCAAAACGTTCCTCGTGGGAGGAGATGAGAATAGAATTAAGCAGACATTTAACAGATTCTGGTTTCCTACACGTTTCTCATAAAATGTACACACAGTGTTGCTTCTATGTATGAAAATAAAACAATGGAATTAGTAATCCACAATACAGGGTAATTAGTTATTTAAAGTCGCTTTTTAAAATCGGTATGTTAATTAGGTTCCCATTTTACTCTAGTAAGTACTGCTTTATTTTTCACTAGCTGGACCCGAAGAATTAATTAAAATTTATCAGCATCCGACAGAACGTACAAATTTAATGTTTAGAATAATTGTCGGTTTGGAATTGTTGAAGGGTGAAAGAAGGAAGAAAGGAATGAATGAAGGAAGGAGACGCGATTGTAGGAGTCTTCCTGTCCATCTCATGGAACGGTATTTCCCAAACACCCACTCTATGATAATGAGCACTTTTAAAATTAAAGAGACCTACAGAGCCCTATTAAATCCAATCACCCTTCTGCTATCTTTGTATAGAAATTCCATTTTTTTGTGAGGAAAGAAAAAAGAAAAATAAGTATGTCTCCTGAGCACTACTGAAACACACAAATATAATTAAAGAGGTCTGCAGAGCACTAATAAACCATGTGTGTTCGAAGAGAAATGATGATATTTACAATAGTTAAAGTACTACCTATTACACTGATTTCTTTTCAAAAAAAAAATCCGGCCCATAATCCTCCCTTCCCCTCCTCTCTCGTACTGGAGTCGAACCATAAAGCTCTCGGTCTAGGATCTACGGCGATAACCACTTAGCCACAAGACTAACTAAAAGAATCTACTGAAAAATAGGTCAATAAAACTAAGCATGTAGCTGGCATGCGTTTGATATTACGATCCGAAAGGCGAGCAAATGTTGGGTCTACCAGTCACACGTTTTGGGACATTTCTATACGAAGGAATAGATATTTTTTTTCTAATGTTTAGATATTATGCGTGTGAAAGGTGTAGGATTCAAGAAATGTCAACTTTATGCAAGTCTGTCTCGTAGCTTGGCGTATATTGACTTAATTCAGAAGTCGAGTCGCTGAAGAAATTGTAGCCGCCATGTTGAATAATGAAACACTGCAAGGAACTATTTTTGTTAATGGAATTCTCTGAAAACCGGAATGAGTATAAATGTATACGTAATAGGTAGAAATAACGTAATCTGATATTCTCGAAAATAAGCGAGATTAGCGGGAGCTTCCATTAAATGTGTGCGTAATATTTTGTATTATGTAGTAAATTAATAGCAGTCAAATCGTAAATATTAACGGACACTTCTTTTAAAAGTAGACGTTGCTTATTAGTTGCCGGTGTCAATGGGGAGAGTGTCAGTACTGAAGTGTTAGGGGGGAAAGTTTTTGCTACAACCTATATGGAGTATGTTTTGAGGAGAATCGAAGACGGTGGACTAAAAGTAATATTTAGTGTTAGCTGGAGAAAGATAATAACAAATTTACTAAAACACGCTCGAGCGAATAAGCGTAATATAATGGTGAGTTTAGTAGCATGTGGTTATTTTCCTTTTCTTCAAAATGGTACAGGGGGAAAATCGTCTTAACTTTATATATTAGATTATTCTTTCTCTCTTTCCCCTTTACTCTCTATTTCCCCTTTCTATTTTTCATTCTCTCTCTGTTTATCCACCCGTTCTCTCTCTCTGTTTCTTCCACTTTCCTCTCTCTTTTTGTCCATGTTTCTCCCCCTTTTTCTCCTCTCCCTATCCTTCTCTTTCTATTTCTCCGTCTTCATTACACTCCTTCTCTCTCTTTTCCCTCTCATTCTCTTTACTTTTCTCTCTATTTCCTCTTATTGTTTTCTCTTTCTGTTTCTACCCCCTCTCTCCACATCTTTCTCATACTTCTCTCTTTCTCTGTATTTCTCCGCCTTCATCTCTACCCTTCTCTCTCTGTTCTCCCTCCTCACCATTCCCTCTTTCTCCCTCGTAACCCCCCTCTCCCTTTGTCCGAATACAATGAAATGTAACAATGTTGGATGATAGTTTAATTTCATATAAAACGTACAAGATAATCGATTCTAAATTTATTTCCAATAAACTTATTTCTAACCACATATTCAAATAAAAACTACACTTAAATAAGAACAAAAATGTTAATATTGTAAAGCTGTGTTCTATTAATTTTTTAACACATATTTATCTTCTACTTTGTCAATAACTTTAGTAGCTAAAAGTTTTGTGATTGAATTAACTTGAAAAAAGATCAGTTGTCGTCTGCTTCTTGTTTCGATATAACAAAAGCTGTATTAATACAACTACTACGTCAAGTTTGAATTAATTACATGCGTATTGATAGTTATGATCGTGTTGAATCAGTTAAAACAACAAGAGCAACAAGAACAAGAACAAGAAAAACAAGAACAAGAACAAGAAAAATAATAATAATAATAATAATAATAAAAATAATAACAATAATAATAATAATAATAATAAAAATAATAACAACAATAATAATAATAATAATAATAATAATAACAATAAAAATAACAATAATAACAATAATAATAATAATAATAATAATAATAATCTATTAATAATGGAGTTTATGTATCTGTCTGTCTGTCTGTCTGAAGCCGAAACTCCAGTATGACTATTTTACTGAAACTAATCTTTTTGAAATTCTTTATATACTGTCACCAAAAGTAGTTCAGACACCAGATGGGCGTGGCCATTAACATAAGTCATTCATTTAAACCTTCAATTAAATTCATATTTACAAATATAAACTTATAACTGCTATTATCAAATTTACATATGTATTTACAATATTTTCCGATAAGGTTATATAAATAAATATTATTCATACAATTAATTAAACCCATTTTCATCATAACCGGCGTGTTTTCTAAACCATTTCAATGCGAGTACTGTTAAAATTGCAAAGTCATTGGCTGTTTAATAAGTTATGTCCTCCCTCCCTCCGGTAATTAAATATGGCGATCTGATTAAGCAGCAAATTGGCTGTTTAATCAGGGGTGTCCTCCCTCCCTCCGGTAATTAAATATGGCGATCTGATTAAGCAGCCAATTGGCTGTTTAATCAGGGATGCCCTCCCTCCCTCCGGTAATTAAATATGGCGATCTGATTTAGCAGCCGATTGGCTGTTTAATAAGTTATGTCCTCCCTCCCTCCGGTAATTAAATATGGCGATCTGATTAAGCAGCAAATTGGCTGTTTAATCAGGGGTGTCCTCCCTCCCTCCGGTAATTAAATATGGCGATCTTATTAAGCAGCCAATTGGCTGTTTAATCAAGGTGGTCCTCCCTCCCTCCGGTAATTAAATATGGCGATCTGATTTAGCAGCCGATTGGCTGTTTAATCAGTGGTGTCCTCCCTCCCTCCGGTAATTAAATATGGCGATCTGATTAAGCAGCCGATTGGCTGTTTAATCAGTGGTGCCCTCCCCCCACCATTTAATTAAATATGGCGATCTGAGTAAGCAGCCGATTGGCTGTTTAATCAGTGGTGTTCTCCCTCCCTCCGGTAATTAAATATGGCGATCTGATTAAGCAGCCGATTGGCAGTTTAATCAGTGGTGTCCTCCCTCCCTCCGGTAATTAAATATGGCGATCTGATTAAGCAGCCGATTGGCTGTTTAATCAGTGGTGTCCTCCCTCCCTCCGGTAATTAAATATGGCGATCTGATTAAGCAGCCGATTGGCTGTTTAATCAGTGGTGTCCTCCCTCCCTCCGGTAATTAAATATGGCGATCTGATTTAGCAGCCGATTGGCTGTTTAATCAGTGGTGCCCTCCCTCCCTCCGGTAATTAAATATGGCGATCGGATTAAACACCCGATTGGCTGTTTAATCAGTGGTGTCCTCCCTCCGGTAATTAAATATGGTGATCTGAGTAAGCAGCCGATTGGCTGTTTAATCAGTGGTGCCCTCCCTCCCTCCGGTAATTAAATATGGCGATCTGATTAAGCAGCCGATTGGCAGTTTAATCAGTGGTGCCCTCCCTCCCTCCCTCCGGTAATTAAATATGGCGATCTGATTAAGCAGCCGATTGGCTGTTTAATCAGTGGTGTCCTCCCTCCCTCCGGTAATTAAATATGGCGATCTGATTAAGCAGCCGATTGGCTGTTTAATCAGTGGTGTCCTCCCTCCCTCCGGTAATTAAATATGGCGATCTGAGTAAGCAGCCGATTGGCTGTTTAATCAGTGGTGTCCTTCCTCCCTCCGGTAATTAAATATGGCGATCTGATTAAGCAGTGGACGTTAATGTGGCACGTTAAATATGTAAACAACAACGCTTGCAAACACCGTGCTCAGTTTTCCATTTTTAAAACCGTCCTAAGTTTGTTTATTCTTAGCCATTATGTGTTAAAACACACATTTATTAAATCAAATTGTTTATTTAAAATAATAATTAATTTAAAAATTACTATATAAAAACGCGCGCGCGCACGCCCCGCCCCCCCCCCACACACACACACACAGTTCAGGTAAACTTTTTCTTTCCGAGAATTAAAAAACTTTTCGTGTTTACTGTATTTGATTTCTTAATACTTTCATATCGAATATTATCATTTTTTCACGACCTCAACAGAATTTATGATTCCATGTTTTATTTATTAAAAAAAAGATGTGATTTTTTTTTCTTTAATGTCAACAAAATAAACTAACACATTGTACTGGAAAACTATACAACTGATTGTAGAATCAAATTGTTTAATTAAAAAAAGGTCATTAAACAAACACCCCCCCCCACACTGTGTTCACTGTATTTGATTTTTTGGTGCTTTTTCATTTTAGGACCCACGCTAACTTTGACCCCGTTGTTACAGTTAGGGTTAGGTTTGTTTTGTTTTCCTTTTTAATTAAAAATATTTACATGTATAGGGGGGGGGGGATAAAAAAATTGGGGGAAGGCGGTCAAAAAATTTTTTTTTTCTCATCTAAAAAATATTTCTATGACTGGTAATATAAAAAAATTGAGGGGGGTACAAAAAAAATGTTTTCTTTCTATTTAAACTACAGGTCTTTCTATTTATGGGCGAGGGAACAACAAAATCGGGGTAGGGTCGAATTTTTTTTCCTTTATTTTCAACTAAAATATTCTTGGTCATAAACACAGAAAATCAATGTCTAACCACCACAGACATATGACTGGGGCTCCATTGGCTTACGCGTGAGCCTTCATTTCTGATGCGGCAGCCTAGCAAAAATATGCGACCGGAGGGAGCATATATTTGCTAGTAATAATAATAATAATAATAATAATAATAATAATAATAATAATAATAATAAAGACTGAGGAAGGGAGAACACTAACCAGACATCCACTTGAAGGGTGCAAAGAGCGATGAGACATTGGAGAGACTTATTGCCATCAAAATCCCAGACAAAACCAATGGTCGTTGCCAGCGAGAAATCAACTAAGTGACTACCGCGATAATGCAAAATGATTTACAATGGTTATTTAAAGAGGTGGAGAGTACAAGGAATCTGGGGAGACTTATTGTCACACAGACTCAAGGGAACACCACCGGGTTATTGTCAGTGAGCAATCACCGATAATGACCATTGTGATAACTCTAAGTGAGTAAATAATAATAATAATAATAATAATAATAATAATAATAATAATAATAATAATAATAATGAAACGATTAAGAAGCAAAAATCAGAAACGCAAGGAAAAACTAAATGAGAAACATGAAGAAATAAAACAAAGGATAGCAGCAATAGAAGGAAGACTGAGACGATACATGTACAAATCAGAACAGAGCAAACAGAACAGGACCTTTGAAAACAATGAAAGCCAGTTTTACAAAAATGTAAATGGAGAAAAAACAACGACAGAGCAACCGAACCCACAACAAGAATGCCCAATGGTTGAAAAACATGAAAGATGAACTGCAAGAAATCTAAGAAGGAACCGAAACAGAAATCAACAAAGAAACGATCAAGAAAACCCTAAGAAAAATGGCAAACTGGAGAGCACCAGGCCACGATGGAATACATGCATACTGGTTTAAAAAATTCACGACCCTGCATGAAAGAATAGCGCAGAAACTGAGCGGATGTATCCGCAAAACAGACGTACCAGAATGGATGACGGAAGGAAGAACAACACTAATACAAAAAGCCCCAAAAAGGGAACGACCCCCAGCAACTACAGACCGATAACATGTCTACCAATAATGTGGAAAATTCTCACAGCACAACTGAGAGAACAACTCTACCAATCCCTGGGCAAACGTGGACTGCTCCCCGAGGAACAAAAAGGATGCCGGAAAGGACAAAGAGGGGCACATGATCTACTATACATTGATCAAAAGACCCTGAAGGAGGTGAAGAGCAGACAAAAGAACATAACCATGGCATGGATTGACTACAAGAAAGCCTACAACAGAATCCCCCAAACATGGATAATTGAATGCTTAAAAATATACAAGATACCAGACAGGATTATTAATCTCATCCAGAAAGCAATGGAAATATGGAGACTAAAACTGACAGCCAGAGGACAACACATGTCTGAGATAAAAATACAGAGAGGCATTTTTCAAGGAGACTCTCTATCACCACTATTGTTTATAATAGCCATGATGCCACTCAACTATATACTCAGAAAGTGTGATGCCGGATACAGGTTTACGGATACAGAACAAAGAATAAACCACCTGATGTACATGTATGACCTTAAACTGTTTGCAAAAAACAAAAAAAAACTGGAAAAGCTGATAAACACAACCAGGATATTCAGCCAGGATATCCAAATGGAGTTTGGAATAGAAAAATGTGCACTGCTAGAGATCAAAAGAGGAAAACTGGAGACGACAGAAGGTATAGAACTCCCCAACCAAGAGGAGGTGAGGGCGCTAGGAGAACAAGATAGTTACAAATACCTGGGAGTTCTGGAAGCAGACACAATCAAATATACAGAAATGAAAGAGAAGATTGGAAAAGAATATCTACGAAGAACAAGGAAACTCTTAGAAACTAAACTATATAGCAGAAACCTAGTAAAAGGGATAAACACATGGGCTGTATCACTAATAAGATACTCTGGACCATTCATAGGCTGGACCAAAGAAGAACTCAGGCACCTTGACCAAAGAACTAGAAAACTAATGACTATGCACAATGCACTGCACCCAAAAGACGACACGGACAGACTCTACGTGAAAAGAAATGAAGGAGGTAGAGGACTGGTAAATATAGAAGACTGTGTGGAAGACATCAAAAAAGAGCTGGAGAAATATGTAACCCAGAACACGGAAAGACTGATCACCACAGCAAGAGACACCAGCCCAACAAACGACCCCGGAAGCACTGAACCCAGAAACAAAAAGACAAGAAAGGAAAAGTGGGAAGAAAAACAACTACATGGACGCTTTATAAGACTCACAAGCGATGAAGCCAATGAAAACAGCTGGGCATGGCTAAGAAAAGGAAACCTGAACAGAGAAACGGAATCTCTGCTAACGGCCGCACAGAACAATGCGATTAGGACAAACTTTATTAAAGCAAAGATAGATAAAACCCAGGAAAACAGCAAATGCAGATTGTGTGGACAAAGAGACGAAACGATAAATCATATAATAAGTGAATGCAGCAAGCTAGCACAAAGGGAATACAAGAACAGACATGACAGCATGGGGAAAGAAGTACACCGGGAAATGTGCAAACAACTGAATTTCGAATATGCAAGAAAACGGTACAAACACAAACCAGAAACTGTACTAGAAAACGAAAAACACAAAATCATATGGGATATGAATGTACAAACAGACAAACCCATAACAGCAAGGAGACCGGATATGATAATAATCAACAAGAAAGAAAAATCCTGCAAAATCGTGGACTTTGCCGTTCCAGCAGACCACAGAGTGAAGATCAAAGAGACGGAAAAGAGAAGCAAATATACTGAACTTGCCAGAGAATTGAAAGGAATATGGAACATGAAGAAAGTCAGTATAACACCAATAATTATAGGAGCACTAGGAACAGTCCCCAAAAACATGGAGAAAAGACTAGGAGAAATAGGAATCAAAGGGATAATTGAGACCATACAAAGGACAGTAATGATCAAAACAGCTACAATCCTGAGAAATGTCCTCGAATGCGGAAACCAACCCACATAAGCAACGAATGGAGAACAAACACATGGAAGCACAAAACAACAGAACCGGGGAAAATACAACCGCACGAGAGAGGTGCAAGCATAGGCTGACGCCACGAAAATTATGGACAGAGGGTCGAGGAGGGAAAGCGCAAAACCAGACCTCCACTGGAAGAGCGCGGACAGCTCTGGGACCTTGGGAAGGCTTGTTGCCACTCGGGCCCCAGAGGGGACCAATGGCCTTTATCAGCGGGAAATCGTTGGTAGGTGGCTGTTGCGATTACCGCAAGGTCATCAGCGGTGATGAACGAAAAGAGGTGGAGCATACTGGAGGCCTGAGAAGACTTGTTGTCACTCGGACTCCAGGGAATACCACAGGTTGTCGGCAGTGGGTGACCACTGACGATGACCAGTGTGATAACTCCTAGTGAGTAAATAATAATAATAATAATAATAATAATAATAATAATAATAATAATAATAATAATAATAATAATAATGATAACTCGGGCCCCAGAGGGGACCAATAGCCCTTATCAGCGGGAAATAGGTGGTAGGTGGCTGTTGCGATACCTCAAGGTCATCAGCGGTGATGAACGAAAAGAGGTGGAGCATACTGGAAGTCTGAGGAGACTTGTTGTCACTCAGACTCCAGGGAATACCACAGGTTGTTGGCAGTGGGCGATCACTGACGATGACCAGTGTGATAACTAGTGAGTAAATAATAATAATAATAATAATAATAATAATAATAATAATAATAATAATAATAATAATAATAATAATAATAATTATTATTATTATTATTATTATTATTATTATTATTATTATTATTATTTACTCACTAGGAGTTATCACACTGGTCATCGTCAGTGGTCACCCACTGCCGACAACTTGTGGTATTCCCTGGAGTCTGAGTGACAACAAGTCTCCTCAGGCCTCCAGTATGCTCCACCTCTTTTCGTTCATCACCGCTGATGACCTTGCGGTAATCGCAACAGCCACCTACCAACGATTTCCCGCTGATAAGGGCCATCGGTCCCCTCTGGGGCCCGAGTGGCAACAAGCCTTCCCAAGGTCCCAGAGCTGTCCGCGCTCTTCCAGTGGAGGTCTGGTTTTGCGCTTTCCCTCCTCGACCCTCTGTCCATAATTTTCGTGGCGTCAGCCTATGCTTGCGCCTCTCTCATGCGGTTGTATTTTCCCCGGTTCTGTTGTTTTGTGCTTCCATGTGTTTGTTCTCCATTCGTTGCTTATGTGGGTTGGTTTCCGCATTCGAGGACATTTCTCAGGATTGTAGCTGTTTTGATCATTACTGTCCTTTGTATGGTCTCAGTTATCCCTTTGATTCCTATTTCTCCTAGTCTTTTCTCCATGTTTTTGGGGACTGTTCCTAGTGCTCCTATGATTATTGGTGTTATACTGACTTTCTTCATGTTCCATATTCCTTTCAATTCTCTGGCAAGTTCAGTATATTTGCTTCTCTTTTCCGTCTCTTTGATCTTCACTCTGTGGTCTGCTGGAACGGCAAAGTCCACGATTTTGCAGGATTTTTCTTTCTTGTTGATTATTATCATATCCGGTCTCCTTGCTGTTATGGGTTTGTCTGTTTGTACATTCATATCCCATATGATTTTGTGTTTTTCGTTTTCTAGTACAGTTTCTGGTTTGTGTTTGTACCGTTTTCTTGCATATTCGAAATTCAGTTGTTTGCACATTTCCCGGTGTACTTCTTTCCCCATGCTGTCATGTCTGTTCTTGTATTCCCTTTGTGCTAGCTTGCTGCATTCACTTATTATATGATTTATCGTTTCGTCTCTTTGTCCACACAATCTGCATTTGCTGTTTTCCTGGGTTTTATCTATCTTTGCTTTAATAAAGTTTGTCCTAATCGCATTGTTCTGTGCGGCCGTCAGCAGAGATTCCGTTTCTCTGTTCAGGTTTCCTTTTCTTAGCCATGCCCAGCTGTTTTCATTGGCTTCATCGCTTGTGAGTCTTATAAAGCGTCCATGTAGTTGTTTTTCTTCCCACTTTTCCTTTCTTGTCTTTTTGTTTCTGGGTTCAGTGCTTCCGGGGTTGTTTGTTGGGCTGGTGTTTCTTGCTGTGGCGATCAGTCTTTCCGTGTTCTGGGTTACATATTTCTCCAGCTCTTTTTTGGTGTCTTCCACACAGTCTTCTATACTTACCAGTCCTCTACCTCCTTCATTTCTTTTCACGTAGAGTCTGTCCGTGTCGTCTTTTGGGTGCAGTGCATTGTGCATAGTCATTAGTTTTCTAGTTCTTTGGTCAAGGTGCCTGAGTTCTTCTTTGGTCCAGCCTATGAATGGTCCAGAGTATCTTATTAGTGATACAGCCCATGTGTTTATCCCTTTTACTAGGTTTCTGCTATATAGTTTAGTTTCCAAGAGTTTCCTTGTTCTTCGTAGATATTCTTTTCCAATCTTCTCTTTCATTTCTGTATTATTATTATTATTTCTGTTATTATTATTATTATTATTATTATTATCATTTCTGTTATTATTATTATTATTATTATTATTATTATTATTATTATTATTATTATTATTATTATTATTATTATTATTATTATTATTATTATTATTATTATTATTATTATTATCTCTCATACATCGACCAACAGATTCTGACGTTAGTAAAAAAGCAGAAAAAAGAACATAGCCATGGCATTGATCGACTACAAGCCTGCACACCCCTGCCCAAGCTGAATGCTTAGAAATGTACAAAATATCAGACAAAATTAGCAATGGGGAAAACAATGGAAACATAGCGACTGAAACTAACAGACGAAGCAAAATATCTGACAGAGATAAAAACACAGAAAGGCATTTTCAAAGGAGATTCCCCATCACCACTACTGTTTATCATAGCCATGATGCCACTCAACAACATACGCATAAGCAGCTATGTCGGATGTAATTTTACGAACACAAAGGAAAGTATATATCACCTAATTTATATGGCTGATTTGAAACTATTTGCAAAGAACAAAAAGGTACTAGAAACATTAACTAACACTTTAGCTAGGACATCCGAACGGAATTCGAAATTGAAAAGTATGTACCACTTGAAATGAAGAAGAGGAAACTGGAACCGGCAGAGGACGTAGAGTTCTTCAATCTAGAGATGATGAAGGGGCTTGACCAACATGATAACAATACCAAATCTGTGAGTTCTCGAAGCGGACGCAATCAAATCAACAGAGATGAAAGAGATTAGAAGCGAATACATGGGAAGAACAAGAAATTCATCGGAACAAAAGTACATCGTAGAAACTTAATAAAAGGAATAAATACTTGAGTAGTATCCCTAGTAAGATACTTTGGACCCTTCATAGGCTGGACAAAAAAGAACTCAGGTACCTAGACCAAAGGACCAGTAAAACTAATGACTCTGCACAATGCACTTTGCCCGAAAGATGATACTGATCGAACCTATGTAAAAAAGAAAAGGGCGAAGATGACTGATAAGTATAGGAGACTGCGTGCATGGTGTGATAATGGAACCGGAAAAATACATAGCCCCAAATACACAAAGACATAGCCTTAAATACAGAAAATACATAGGCCCAAATACAGAAAAATACATAGCTCCAAAAGAATCGTCAGCATTCCCAATCCAAAGAGCAGCAACACAGGAAACAAAAAGGGTAGAAAAGAAAAATGGGAAGAGAAACAGCCGCATTGAGCTATGAGACGGACCAAAAAATGCATAAACATGGCTAAAAAAAGAATACGGAAACAAAGAAACGGGTCGCTATTGATGACCGAGCAAAACAACGCTATTAGAACAAACTATATGCAAGTCAAAACTCAGGAAATACAATATAGACACTGTAGACAAATAGCCGAAAAAATAATCTACATCATGAGTGAATGTAGCAAATCAGACGAAAAATAATTTTAAAAATGCATGACTGAGTTGAAAGGTTTGCCCACTGGGAACTATGCAAACGAATACACTTTAAACATCCAGACAGATGGTATTAAAAAAATCGGAACAAATATTGCAAAATAAAAGACATAAAACCCTATGGGATATGGAAATACAAACGGACAAACTCATTCAAGCAAAAAGACCGGGGTGATAATAGTTAACAAGAAGAAAAACAACTGCCAAATAGTGGATTTCGTCGTCTCAGCATTCACAAGGTGAAAATCAAATAGGCAGAAAAACTAAGCAAATACATGGAGCTTCCGATGGAACTCAAAGGAATATGGAAGATGCAAAAATACCACTCTAATACGAATAACAGTAGGAGCACTAGGAACAGTTCCGGAAAAACTGTAAATAGAACGAGGAGAAAATAGAATCCAAGGCGCGGGGCTAACATCATACAAAGCATGACACTGGTTAAAACAGGTGAGATATTAAGAAAAATTCTCGAGTGCAGTAACACATTCACATAAAAAGATCATGCCGAACGATCACTGATTAACTGAAATAGTAAACACTAGAAACAGGGAAGGAACGTCACACGAAACCAAGAGAACTGAAACTATCAGAGTCGATAAGAAAATCACATATTTTGAAATCCCTAAAAAAGACAACGTAAAAATTTTAAAAAAAACACGTTGACACAGACATCGGTAGGTGCTACAGAAAATGGCCATGAAGAGTCGAGGAGGATGGAAAAACTGAGTTGAGTGAGTATCACCCGGACAGGTCGGTATCAATGAGAAATCAATAGTGAACGGCTGTCACAAGAACGCAAAGTCGTTTGCAATAGTTACCCAAATAATCCTAGAGCGCTGGGAATCTGGGAAGACTTGTTACTCAGAATTAAGGGAACACTATCTGTTGTTGCCAGTGAGCGATCACCGGTAATGACTCATGTGAACACACATCTATATATATATAAAACTCAATGTCTGTCTGTATGTGTGTTAGTGCGCGTGTATGTGTGTGTCCTATAGAAAAAAAAGTTAGCGAATCTAGATAAAATCTAAAAGTGTATTCTAATGTAAAATTCACCGAGAAAGTTAATGGGCGTGTTCTCGAATCTCTAAATTCACTTCTAAGGCGGCTATGGGGCAGATTTCGTCTGAGGGTCGATTAGTTCAGCTATTTTCAGTTAAATTTCAATTGAATTATGTATTAATTTAAATAGAAAACAATTAAAACAACAAACTGCAAGTCATTTTCTCAAATTTAACCGGAAATGACATAGGAAGAATGCAGCGTGGAGGGGGGGGGGGCAATTCAAAATTCTAATACGATAATTCTAGGAAGGAGGAGGGTGACTAGCCCAGGCTTTACTTAGCAAACTTATAATTGAAAATAAGACATGAGTCAGCATTTTTTAGATTTTACATTTTAGTGGACACTGTCCGTCAATGCCCGCCAGCACCCGCCAGTGCCCGCCAGCACACGCCAGCACCCGCCAGCGCCCGCCAATGTCCGTCACTGTCCGCCATTGTCAGCTCCGTGAAGAAATAGTCAACTCATAATTCAAAACAGGAAATGACTCAGCATTTTTTTATATTTTACATTCCAGTAGACACTGCCTGCCACTACCCGCCAGTGTCCGCCAGTGTCCGCCATGTAAAGAAATCGCCAACTGATAATTAAAAACAGGAAATGAATCTGTATGCTTATAATTTTACATTTTAGTAGACGATGCCAACCACGGCCTACGAATATCCGTCACTTTCCGCCAATGCCCGCCACTATCCGCTATGTAAAGAAATCGCCAACTCATAATTGCTATGCGTTTTTGTATATATCTGTTACATAAATGAATATGCTTTATGAGTTCTTTCATATGACAGGGGCGCTACATAGATGAAATTGATTTTATATAATAGGGACGCTACATAAACGAACCTGCTTTACGAGTTGAAATGGAGGAGGAGAAGAAATCAAGAATTGACAGTGACCATTTGTGCTTTTCGGCGTTGTCTGGGATCAAACATTGTATAAGTCATTGCATTAAAGTTCAATTTCCAAGTCTTTAAAAAATAAAATGTAAATTGATGATAAACTGTACTGAGGCAATCATTCTCACTGGTTGTGGCAAAGGTGAAACTGTTTTTATTCCAGGGATACCAATTAAACCATCAAATATACCCTTTCACTTTAAGCGGTTGCAGTTTCCTGTACGACTTTGTATCGCTATGCCCATCAATAAAAGTCAAAGCCAAACACTAAAAGTTGCAGGATTGCAACTTGAACAACCATGCTTTTCATATAGTCATCTTTATGTAGGAGCATCACGTGCAGGTGCAAAAAATCTTTTTGTGTATGCAAATCAAAATACAACAAAAATCATTGTTCATGAAGAGGTTTTCAATCTTAATGCCAGATGGTTTTCTCATTATTATTAAATGATCGCAGTTTATATTTCCTTAAACTGTCTTTAAAGTTTTGAAACTTTCCATATCAGTTTCAAACTTTTACTTATCATTTTTTTTTTCATAAACAGCATATGATAATTATGCATTTTATTCACTTGTATATTTGGTTTTGTTAACTAGAAGCATGTTTTAAAAATGTACACTAAAATAAAAAAAATGCTAGAATTAATATCTGAAGGAGTACAGCTGTAACACACCATGTGATAAAAAATAAAATAATAAAATCGACAATTATGTTTTTGTGGTTTGTATTTAAAGAAAAGGTGCTAAAAAAGTTATTTACTTTATCTGATTTCATTCGTCTTGGGAAACTATGTATAAAAATCCCCCACCTGTACATAGAACAAGCTATACTAATCTTACTATTGAGCTATGATATTGTAATATTTTTTTTCATGTGTGCACTACATCCACTATTGCAAATATCAGATGATAAGAGTTGTTAAGAATATAAAAGCAAGTGATGTGAGAACAGTGATCAAAGTGAAAACTTAATCTGCCAACTAATTGAGTATACAAACATTGCTTTTTGATTCTGCACCCGGGCATCGTCAGGTAGCCCTACTAGTAGTTTATAAAATAATCTATTATTAATGGAGATTTAATATCTGTCTGTCTGTTTGAAGCCAACACTATTATATTACTATCTTTTAATTCAGTTTACTATACTATTTCAGACTAATGAAGACTATTTCAATCAAGGGGGTAATAGTGAGTATCTGTTCTGTTGTCATGACACAATCCTCCCTGGCATCACCTCCTCCTTTAGTTTGAGAGAGGTAGTGTAGTATCTATTTGTTCTCTCGTCACGTGACCATCCTTTCAGGAATTACCTCCCCCTTTTAATGCAGTTTAGTATATGTTCGTTTGGTTTGATTGTTTTGTTTTACGGCATATCAAGCCTTTTCGGGTTATTTAATGTCGAGTACGGTCATTTTGGTAAAAGTTTCTCTGCTTCGAGTTCGATAGATCTTCGAATATTTATTCATGCTGTTTGGTTTGGCTGTTTTGTAGAAGACATTTGTTGTTTTTGTTTATGAGTTTGCAGAAAATGATTGAGTTTTGCAAAGGGAAAGAAAAAAAACAGTAACATCAATCTTTGGTGCATTTTTGGTCACGAAGCCGGTATCTTCAGACAGCCTGACCTGGTAGCACCAGATAGTATATGTTCTTTCGTCATATATACTGACATAAACATGCCATCTTTGGTCGCATATTTTGCTAGTAATAATAAGTGATAGAAATGGTAGTAGTAGTAGTTATAGAAAGCGCGGTAGTAGGAGTAGGAGAAGGAGGAAGATTATGAGGAGGAGGGATAATAGTGCAAACTACTTAGAAATCCTTCCTTTCAAAATGGTTTTATTTCTGTATCTTTCAATAACAGGTGTATGAGTACATTAAACGCGACAAATTCCCACTTGTAAATATTATCCCAAAAAAATAAGAAAAAATATTCAATATGTGAGAAATACGAAAACGTAATAAAGGAATAAAAACGACAAAGAAAAATTGTATTAATGTGAATTTTTTAAAAGTCTGACCCGCCCTCTCCCCTCAAATAAAAATATTTTCACTCATCTCATTCATCACGTCAACTTGTTTAGAAAATATATTTCTCGGAAAGAGAAAATAAGCAAAAAGCGGATTTAAAAACAAAAATAATTTCCCAGGTCATTCGGTACACAGTAAAATGATACATACCATTCTTTCAAGCGTTATTACTTACATTATAGATTGTACACTCCCGGCACCTGCCCCGACCACACACACACACACACACACACACACATATATATACATATATATATATATATATATATATATATATATATATAATGTGTAAGTCCCGTAGATGCGAGAAACACATACACAGACACACGGGAAGTAATCACACACTTCTATTAATACACTATTAAAACACTGCAAATAATAATAATAATAATAATAATAATAATAATAATAATAATAATAACAATAACAATAATAATAATATATATCTCACCTTTCCGACTACTTCTTTCACACTCTTACCCACCCACTACTTTCAAATTATCTTAATTTCTTCAAATCTTTTTCTAAAACTATGATACTACCTACACACCAAAGACATAGAGCTTCCCCCTTCCCTCATCTTTCCCCAGCCCCTCAAAATCCATGCTACACCTCACCACAACAAAAACCTCAGCACCCCCTCTCCTCTCTCCCACCCGAAGACAAATTCAATAACACTCCCACCCTCCCCTGTTTCACTCACAGCCATCCACATTCATTTCACTCTCTGCCACTGACTGACTTTTCTTAGCCCGGACCTTGGCCCCGCGCTTTCAGTAGCCACGGCTACTACTTTTTCTCATCAACCCATCATGTAAACCCAATATTTCGATGTACTTGCATGACATTTTTCTTAAAATTATCATCCTGAGGAAGTCTTACAAATAAAGACGAAACGTTGATGAATACATAAAAAAAACATCTTTTGTTTTTTTCTTTTTCATTTCCCATATATATATATATATATATATATATATATATATATATATATATATATATATATATATATATATATATATATATATAATGATTATGGAATTAATAATTCAACGTAATGAAAACTGAAAAAAGGAAAACCGAAAATTGATTATATGCTTATATACGTTTCTTTTTATTCCAAGACTTTATTAACATGATATAGTTGAAGAAAAACATAGAAGTAAACATTTGAAAATATGTGGCCCGTCTATGACGTGGATAAAATGTTTTTAATCTTTTTTTCTGAAACGAAACAGAGACGTTGAAAATTCAAAATATGTGATGTTTTTATGAAGAGGAATGAATTTTTTTTTTGTTTAAACAAAATCAAAACTAACAATTCTTTCCACGTCATAGACGCACTACGTATTTAAAATTTTTTTACTTCTAGGTTTTTCTTTAATCAATTATCTTTAGGAAGTCTGTGAGTAAAGACGAAACGTCAATAAACATAAACAATTTTCAGTTTTCCTTTTTTGATTTTCATTTCGTGACTATTTTTATAATTTACTATTAATCGATGAATTGTTGAAAGAACTGGAGCACATTTTAAAAAAGTCCAATTTAAAATAACAATTGCATTATGAAATTAAATAAAATCCGTCATTTTTTTATTCGTTTAAACGTCAGCCATTTTATTCTTCTGTAAGTAGTTGAAACAAAGAATCAGTCACTATGTCGGGTGGTGACGGTGGTTAAGTGGATATCGACACGAACTGAAGAACTGGTGTTCCAATTTCGAATCCCGTCGGTCTCACAGTACCACTTTCACTTAGTGATGTTGGCAACCTTCTCGTGGTCCTTTCCGTAAGTACCCGATGGGTTTCCAGAAAGATTTCTAACTAGAAAAACATCGGGGAAACTAATACCAACACCAGATTCATCTGATTCACACGAAAGAAGAAGTCACTATGTCTAGCTCAAAATTTTTAATTAGGAAGCCTTTAAGCTGTCGAATAGAAAGTCATTAAAACTGGCTTTAAGATTCTTAACAAATCCGCATTCATTAAAATATTGAAAGCGTTGGAAGCTATTTAGATGCGATAATTTTATAAATAGAGAAGATTAAAACACACACACACACACACACAGAGACACACACACACACACACACACACATATATATATATATATATATATATATATATATATATATATATATATATATATATATATATATCTTTCGAACATTATAACTCTCTCTCTCTCACACACACACACACACACACATATATATATACTAGACACTAGAGATCATCCCACTCAACTTTCTGAAATATCACTGGTTGGGGTCTCCCCACCCCCTCCCCTTTCATGTCCTCGCTATAGGCTGAACCCCATATTCGTCCCCCTCCCTCTTATGCATCTTCAATTTGGTTGGGGTTGAATTTAAAATCTTAGGCATTCGGATTCCATTGTCGCTTGAAAAGTTGGCGTTCATTATGGGCGGTAATGAAACAGCATATATTTTGTTGCAATTAATGGAATAATAAAATCACCAACAATATATATATATATATATATATATATATATATATATATTCTATTTTAATTCAGTAGAACACAAAATTTATGACAGCATTAATATTTCTTAATCATGCTTCAAAAATTGCTACACGCAACAATATTTTCTATGTTTACACGCGATTCAAAAAATTCAATTTTATGATCACTGTTACACCAGGGTAAAAACTTGATAATTAAATGATTTTCCACGTCAGCACATATTTTTTATCAACTCAAACTCGAGCAACTTGCAATGGAAATATTCCTTATAATTTCAAAACTGAAAACACCACAAAGTTCAGAAGGATCGAAATAGAACAACATTTATTTTCCGTAATAACAGGCTATTATTAGGAGATTAATAAAAAGTCAAGAATACATTACAAGATGGGATCGGATTTTAAGGGACTCTGACGAGCTTAAAACATTTTATAAGCGATCATTTTTCCAATAAAACGAATATATATATATATATATATATATATATATATATATATATATAT
Organism: Sepiola atlantica; assembly: GCA_963556195.1. Lineage (NCBI taxonomy): Eukaryota > Metazoa > Mollusca > Cephalopoda > Sepiida > Sepiolidae > Sepiola > Sepiola atlantica. Next base: position 124,006,833 of record OY744520.1, read on the forward strand.
ATATATATATATATATATATATATATATATATATATACTAGCTAGACCTGTCCCCCAGCTTTGCCCGGGATATATATAAGGGAATGAATTAAAATTTGTCAACATCCGACAGAACGCAAATAGGTCACATTGGACAATTTTAATGTTTAGAATACTTGTCGGTTTTGAATTGTTGAAGGAGGAAGGAACGAATGAATGAATGAAGGAGACTGCCTATCCCATGGTACCAGTATTTCGCAAACACCCGCTCTATCTATGATAATGGACACTTTTAAATGAAAGAAGCCTACAGAGCCCTATTAAATCCAATCCCCCTGTTATCTTTGTATATAAATTATATTTTTTGTGAGGAAATAAACTAAAAAAAAATAAGTATACCTCTTGAGCACTAATGAAACACACAAGTGTAATTCAGGTAGTCTGCAGAGCACTAATAAACCATGTGTGCTAGAAGAGAAATGATGATATTCACAATAGGTAGAGTACTACCTATTACATTGATTTCTTTTCAAATTACTACATAATAACGTCGAAATTAAAAAATCCGGCCCATAGTTCTCCCCCCCCTCCCCTCCCTCGTAGGCAAAAGTAAATGTGTAAGTCGATTGGGATCGAACCGTAACACTCTCGGTATTGGATCTACGGCGATAACTGAAAGCAAGTAGAAAATCTATTGGAAAACAGGTCACTTAAATTAAGCATGTAGTTGGCATGCGTTTTATATTACGATCTGCCAGAAGACGACCAAATGTAGGATCAACCAGTCACACGTTTTGGGTCATTTCTATACGAAGAATTCGATGTTTTTTCCAATATTTGGATATTATGCGTGTGAAAGGTGTAAGATTATAAAAATCTCAACGTTATGCGTATGTGTTTAGTGACTTAATTCGGAAATCGAGTCGTTGAAGAAGGAAACACTGCAAGGAATTATGTTCGTTAATTGCATTCTCTAAAAACTGGAATAAGTATAAATCTATATGTAATATGTAGAAATAACGTAATCCGATATTCTCTAAAATCAGCGGGCTTAAATATGTGAGTAATGTTTTGTATCATGTAGTAAATTAATAGCAGACAAATCGTAAATATTAATGGACATTTTTTTGAAAGGTAGACGTTGTTTATTAGTTTCCGGTGTCGTTAGGGAGAGTGTCAGTACTGTAGTGTTAAGGGAAAAGTTTTTGCTGCAACCTATATGGAGTATGTTTTGAGGAGAGTCGAAGATAATGGGCCAAAAGTAATATTTAGTGTTAGCTGGAGAAAAATAATAACAAATTTACTAAAACACGCTTGAGTGAATAAGCGTAATATAATGGTGAGTTTAGTAGCCTGTGATGGATGTAGTTATTTTCCTATTCTTCAAAAAGGTACAGGGGATACATCGTCTTAACTTTATATATATATATATATATATATATATATATATATACATATATATATATATATATATATATATATATATATATATATATATATATATATATATATGTGTGTGTGTGTGTGTGTGTGTGTGGGTGTGTGTGTGTGTTCGTGTAGATGTACACCCTTTATAAACTACTTTGAATAAAATGGACAGAATGCTTTCTAAGGCTGTTTTAACTAACATCTAGTCAGACTAAAATCGTTAGTTTAAATGAATTAAATGAAAGAACACAACAGGTGAATTTGAATGCTGCGAAAAAATGACGGTAAATTAATTATAAACAATTAAAATAAATTGATGAATATTCATTTAAAAACGATTAAAATCACATAATGGGATTAAAAATAGAGGAGGGTCCAAAGAGATTAAACGATTTGATGAACTCCTTTTGCCGGCATAAAAAAGTTTTACGAATGACAATAGAGACAGATTCCAAAATGTTCAAATAATTTCGGAAATCCGCTCTATGCAAGACCTCATACCACCCTTTATATAGTTTTTCGTACAGCAAGGATTTTCAATCAAATGTCGACCATTGGCAGTGTCCAAGGTCGATAAATAAGGGAGACACAAGAATCGAGCCTTTTCCAGTCGGATTTTGGTAGAAAAATGTTGGTCGACCCGGGTCTCCAAATGGAAGGTAGGTCGCATTTTATAACCAGAATCACACTGGTAATTAAATTGAGATGCAACATTACTATAATTGATTTAAGGCAAAATATTTTTATGAAACAACGGGAAGGCAGACTTCGAGCCAAACAACAAATGTAAGGAAACAGCATTAGCTTATAACATTCTGATTTCGATTGTTTCTCCCAATTCAAGGTAACTTAAAATATATAGGAAATTTAGAAGAGTCAAATACTTTAGAGCGTTTGAAATACAAATATTATTATTAATACAATCACTAATAAGTTTTTCAGAGTAACTATTATTAATGAAAATTGTTTGATCCTATCCAGTTCAGAATTCAGTCTTTTTTGGGAACAGATCATAAGGGTTCGATGAACCAAGGTATAAATGAAGCCTACCTTTCTAGAGCTAGGTACCGTGGGAGCCCAATTGACATACAGAACAGTAAAGGTATGCTTTCTGTAACTCAAGTGAGAAAGCAGCCTCTTTGGCGTTCAACAATACCATCCGAGAAGGAAAGACAGTTATCCTTCTTACTTTCCATGGTAAACTTCAAAGCCCCATTCAGAGAATTCAACTTATTAAGGAATGTCAACGCTTCACTATGCGAAGTAAAACGTGGCAAAAGTGTCGTCAACATATCTAACATATGCCGTGGGTCTAGTTGATGAATTAAATAATCCGGATTTAGTTTAAAATAAAAACGTATTGTTGAAAACTCAATAATAAATTGGAGAAAAATTATTTCTCATGAGTTGTTTAAAATCTGAATTTAAATTGTTTTAACTATTCGTAGAAAGTAAATAACATAACTATAAGATTACATTTGGATTATAAGTTTGTGAATACAATGTAAAAAGTCCAAATTACATTTTTATTGATAAATATTGTTTCGCCATTACTAATTTTGCCAATTAGGTTGATATATTTTGAAAAAGTTTCATGTCAAAATATTTTAAAGGTTTTCCTTTCGTATTGACAGCGTTGTAACGAAATGTAAATTTTGATCTGTACAATAATTCCATTAACACTACCTTAGTACCTAGCCATGTTATTCTATAAACAAGTAAACATGCTTAACTTTAAAGATTTGCACTCGCAATATACACATGAAATAGAAAATTGATCTCTCTAATGGAACATTAGAACATATCTATCTATATACTACGAAAAGTCTGTGAATCTTGTTATCTTGTGATTCTGATTGTTTGTTTATTTATTTGTCACCGTGCACATTGGATGACGTTATCCATTAAAACAGATTTTGGAATGGCCGTGCACATATGTCAATGTTAAAAAAAGTATGGCGTCATCGATTAAAACAAAGATATAGGGAATAATCGTGCACATTCGATGACATAACAAAGTCATGATGTCACCCATCAAAGTATATATATATATATATATATATATATATATATATATATATATAGAGAGAGAGAGAGAGAGAGAGAGAGAGAGAAGGAGCGGTAGATCCTTTTGACGTTTTATCTAAACGACATGTGAGGCGAAGACGAGCCGTCTAGACCTCTGGGCTCTAGTATAATACTAAACGTCGGTGGACTTTGTTTGAAATCAGCAACAGCCTAATCAGCCTGTCAGCCGTAACTCCTGGCCGTTCACGTGGAAAGAAGAGAAGAAGAAGAAGAAGAAATATTGGTATTACATAGACTTAGTTGAGTTCAAATGCAGCAAAATATTAAAGCTTTTCTTAATAATTGCAAACGTGTAAAAATGTTTTGTAAATAATAATCTAATATACGTTAGGTGAAGTATAGGGACCTCAAAAGTGCACCATAAGATGACATCATCAATAATGTTAAATATGTGTAGATAGGCAAAATGCAAACAAATTACTTAAATTTAATACTACACTTATAATAACTAAAAATATATAACTGAAGTGAACACCTTTAAAAAAGTTTGAATTTCATCAAAATAAATATTAAAAAATTGTTTAAAAAGACTAATGGAAGTAACGATTTTTACTATTATTTTGTTTTGTGAGTGTTTGGCTTGAATTTTATATATAATAAAAATCAAATTAAAATAAAAATTTAAAACGTATTGTGGTTTGTCAATGATTTAACAATATTATTTGTCAATTAAAAATAAATGAGACTATTTCAAAGTGAAAATAAGTTTTAAGTCACGTCGCCTTTTCGCCGAATAAATTAAAATTCGAAAGAAAATTTTGAATGGATAAACCTTTAAATTTGAAAAACGAAAAATTGATAAAAAGTATATAGCACTTACTTTTGTCATAAATACAGAGTTTCTTTTTCAGCTTAAAGAATCTAAGCAAAAAAAAAAAAACTCGTAAAAAGAATAAGATTATTAACACATGTGCGTTTGCAAAAGCGATATCTGTCTTCTTACGAGTCGACGCTAATAAACTCTATTATGATCTTCCATAGTTTGACAATGTCAAAGATTCAACAAACTCTTGCTTAACACGATCAAATAAACATTCTATAAAAAAGCACACATTAATCGGTCCAAGTAGATGTCGGTCTTTTAAGATTAATAATAGTTAGGTTTATATTATATTAAAATGTTTCGAGAAATTGAGAAAAACATAATGTCAAAATAGATGTTTAACCTTTAAAATGTCTAAATGATGTAATTTAATTAATTAAAATCTCTGAAAAATTAATTATTGTTTAAAACATTTTTTTCTTTGCAATTCACCAGATCAGAGTGTATATTAATATTTCTTTATTCATTTATTTAGTCAAATGGCAAAAGCAATATGGCTTGTGATAAATAAAATTATCTTTTAATTTACAAGAAAAGGAAGGCTTTTATAAATCATTCTTTGTTTCCCCTAACACTATCACCTGTATTTTTTATTCCTGTTTTTCTTTTAAAAGGTGTCATGACAACAGTATTAATGAATTGTCATCATTATCATATTAGGTTTAACGTTTGTTTCACCTGTTAGCATGCGTTGGACAGATTTTAAAAAAATTACTTCGAAACTAACTTATCGCTGGCCAGATCTTGATTTATGACTCTTTCTCTCTATTCCATTTCTATCACTTACGTTCATGTTTTCCTGGACCTTCCGCTGTGAATTGGACCTGTTACCTTAACTGTTCTACATATACTGCCCCAAGAACTCTCAATCCATTCTTTCTACGTGGCCATACAGCACACATCTCCCTATACTGTCCTGATTTAATCTTGCTGAAAAAGTCATCAGAACTAAGCCTGTCTTTAAAACTCGCGTTACACACCCATCGTATCATTCTCATATCATTTCTCTCCAATGTATGTCCTCAACCATCACTGGCCAGGTTTCACTTCCGTACATCACACTGCATACACATGCCTGCTAGACTCTTCCCTTGGTCGATAGTGGTAACGCTCTGCTGGTTAATAATGGCAAATGTCCTCTGAACTTAATTCATCTACTCCTAACTTTTACCATCACATTAGCACCTGCTCCACCCTGTGCTTCAATGTTATCACCAAAGTAAAAAAAACTTCTCGACAACCTCAATAGCTTCGTTATTCAGATATACTTCTAAGTTTCCATACATCTCTATTGTCTGACAATTCTTGCATACAAACTGGTTATCCTCTCTCAACCTCCCAGCAATTCTACTGCACTCCTTATGTACTCAATGCTTATAAGTATCAGAAAACATTGAAATCAACCCAACTCTCTTTCCATAAATTGAGCAGGAGAACTTTCCTATTTTTGGGGAGCTTTCCAACATTACAACTACTGATCTTGCTAACATTCACTTTCAGACTTTTACTTTCCATAGCATTCTTCCAAGTAGGCAAGTACTAAATCATCAGCATAGAGCATCTCTTCGAGACAACACGCACAAAACACACTGGACAATGCTTATAAGACACAAATGAAAAATACTGGACTCAGTACAGAACTCTGATGTACTCCTACTTTAACATTAAATCTGTCACTAAATGTACTGTTAATTCTAAAATGACTTTGAGCATTTCTGTACATTGGTTGAACAACCTTCACCAACTACTTGTTTGCCCCTAGTTTACACAAAGCTTACCAGACAACCTCTCTTAGCACTCTAGATCCCCCAAAACCAAAATACAGGGTTTTCTTCTTATTAAGGTATTCTCTTGCATTTGTCTCAGGATAAATATCGCCCCAGTTGTATTGCCCAAGCATAGAACCACACTGCATTTCATCTGATTTATTTGCTGTTCAATTATTCTCTCGATCACTTTCAGGACCTGATCCATCAACTGCAATTACCTCTATCAAGTGCATCCCTTTTACCCTTGTAACAATTCACAATTGTACTAAGTTCCCAGTATTTCTAGATAACTTGTTTTTTTATAACCTTGCTTGTCAAGTCTGATCATCTCAATGCCTGTTTTACCCACAGCAACGCCTGAAGGTCCAGCTGCCTTACTCGTCATCTTACAGCTTCCCGTACCATTTCTTTCTCAATTCTTAAAGCTGGACTGGATACTGCTTCTGCAACTTCTAGATTTTCACGGTTCCATGGAAACTCAATATTCAACAATTTCTCATAGTAGCATTTCCAAGCATCCTTCTTGTCCTGTTCATTTGTTGCTAACACTTCATTGTTATTTTGAATAAACTTCTCCAATAATATCCATATTTGTCTTTGCCATCTGTTTAGCTACCCTGAATATTTCATTGTTTTGGTCATCCCTTCATAGTATACTGGAAACCTGGCTTTATCAGCATCCCTCTTGGCTTTGTATATTGTTTTTCCTGCTTCTTTCGTTCTCCCCAGATACAATCCTTATTCGGTAAACCTTTTATTCACGAACTCCTTCGTTTCCGCTTTTCTTTGATCCACTTCTCAACTTCCTCATTCAATCACCATGTCACCCTATGCCTTAGAGACCCCTTCTTGTCAAATTCCATCCTCAAATAAGTGGCCCTCCTGTGCGGTCATTCGTAGGATAGTCACACAAAGCAAGACCCCGATATCCCTTCTTTGCCATCGACGAGACGATAAGCACTTTTTCTCTTTTTTGGATGCTCACATATTACTTTTCTCTAAATTCTAATGTGTATTATTTAAATGTACTTAGTTGTATGTGTATGATTTAAATGTACTTAATTCTTGATATCTATCTATCTATCTATCTATCTATCTATCTATCTATCTATCTGTATATATATATATATATATATATATATATATATATATATATATATATATATATATATATATATAGTCTCGGAAGTTTCTCAACCATTAAAACTATAAAAAAAAAAAAAATTATATAAAAAAACAACTTATAGTCTCAAGTCTTCCAGTGGAAAATCACTCATGTAAGTCAATTTATTTTTTACAGTTATTATATTAGTTAGTTTCTAACACTATTTTAAGGGATCATCAGTTGTTTACCATGAAAAACTGTTTCGGGAATTTAATATATATATATATATATATATATATATATATATATATATATATATATATTGTTTTATTGCCTGTCTATTGCTTTCATACTCAAGTAATTCCTGAAGTCACCCGCTGGCTAGCTAATTTAATTATTTAATTAAGTTGGTTGTCTCCCAGGTATCAATACTAATAGAAGGGGCAGGCAATTGATACTTATTGCTATTTTAAAAACAATACATCCCGACTACCAACGATATGCATATAAAAAAGAATCATTATTAAAAAAAAAGACGGTCTAAATTAAACAAAGGGAAAAAATGTTATCGAACCGCGTGCAAAAAGATACCCCCTTTCTCATCAAATGTCATCCTGGCCTAAAGTTATGGCTGTCTTTCTCTTAATTTTACTTACTTGGTAGATGGAAACTTATCTTCAACTTTCTGCCCCCTCCAGAGTGTACAGTGAACTTATTCTATATATATATATATATATATATATATATATATATATATATATATGGATATTCTTTTTACCTGCGGAAGCTCGGAAATACCCGACTAGTACACGGCCGCAGGCTATTTCATCTCCCGGTTTGTTGGACCCGTAGACCTTGTTAGGTCATACATATAAGAGAGGAAAATCTCTGATAAAAAATCCTTGCTACTAACCACTTACGTCGTGGCAGCAAACCGTTGGGGAGGGACGTCTCCTTAGTCGTGATCGACAACCTTCCTAGAGCTGAAATCTCGAACAAAATATCCGGTTTGTAAACCTACATTTGCTTAAGGAGTGAATGGGCTCTGCCTATCGCCCGGCCTTTGTACTCCTTCTCGGTCTATTAGCCAGGCGCAGAGGTACCAGCGCTGGGGCGCCTCAAAGGCACCCAGTGCCTGACCTTGTTTCCTTACTAGGACAATGAACGCCGTTTCTCTTTCTCTCTATTTGGACAACTTGGGGAAAGTTTTTCGTCACTAAGTCTTACATGACCAGTCTGGGTCGCTCTTGTTCCGACAGGTTGAGTGTAAAGATTAGACAGCTTTTCTGGCTGCTGTTTCCCACTGACAGTAGAGAAGCCCAAACTCTTAGGTAGCGCTAAGAACGGCTCCTTCATCATCAGTTGCATAATACCGTGGGTAGCGGTACGTGCCATGTCGCGCATGGAAAAAGGACCTTACAGTTATCCCCGGTGGCTTTCTCGAGGCCACAACCCCCATGGTCCAGGTCGCGACTGGTTGTGTAAGCTTATTGGCACCTAAAAAGCACCACCTTGCCCACCCACTCTATCTCAAACCAAACATGTCATTGCAAATAAAAAAAATTAAACCTAAACCAGACGCCCAACAATAACCATCTTCGCCTCCGCCCTTGAGGCTCGCATTCACAAATATCCGGGGACTTAGAACCAACATCAACGACGTAGAAATCTTTTTCCTGACTAACTCACAGACATCCTAACACTAAGTGAAACAAACCTTCAATCCTACACCTATTTCCACCACTTATTACCTCCCACTATACCGTAAAGACTCTGATAAACCATATGCACGGGCTAGGAGTTTATGTTTGGAACACTCTCTTTCTGACTAGAGAACCAAGACTACATGTGCTTTAGATTGACTTTACATCACAGCGTTAGTTACTTATATTTCTTATACCGTTCACCTTCGACCCAGGACTGTATCCTGCTAAACGCTGTCTCTGAAAGCATAGATAGAGGACTCTCACTTGACTCGAATGCCCAGATACATGTATCTGGGGATTTTAATGCACACTACTATAACTGGTTGGGATTCTCCAGCCTTACTGACGCAGCCGGCAACTCTACGTATAATTTCTCCTTAGCTCACTCCCTCTCTCAGACTGTCGATTTCCCGACCCGCATCCCCGATCGAGTAGACCAGCAAGCCCCACTTCTAGACCTTTTCTTGACCTCACTGCCCGAGGCTTGTGTGACGAAAGCTCATAGCACGCTCGGGAATGCTAGTCACATCGTGGTTATGATTTATATCACCCTAAAAACTCGTCCAAAAGCTGATGAGCCGTAGCTCAAAACAACGAGATACTACGAGCAGGCTGATTCTGAGTCCAGCAAAGATCACATCAGCGACGCCCAATGAAGGGAAACCTTCTCACCCCCCGCTGATCAGTATGCAAATGAGTTAACCGAATGGGTCAAAGCAGGCATGTAAGCCTATGCCCCCATGCGAAAATTCTCCAGCAAGCACCACTCTCCTAAATGGTTCACCTCGAAATGTGCAGCTGCCATTGCTGAGAAGCAGCAAGCATTCCGTAACTTCGGCCGCCATATATCAGCTGCTAATAGACAGGAATTCATAGTCAAGAAATAATTGTAAGGCTGTAATAGGTGAAGAAAAGAGAAGGTATGCAGAGATAACCAAAAAAACGCATTCAGTCACAGAAACTAGGTACTCCCGATTTCTGGAAAATCTACAATAATGTGGTGAACAATGGTCAATCAACGATTCCCCCACTAACAAACCACAATGATGTCGTTTGCACGGCAACTGATGAAGCTCAACTACTTGCTCAGCGCCTCGCCTCAAACTCCACTTTGGACTCAGAAAACCACTCCCTCCCTTAATTCCCTTTACGGACCGAAGCCACACTTGATAACCTGATCATCACCCCATCCTAGGTCAGAGACATCATAAAAAAAACTTCAAACCTCCAAAGCTTGTGAGCCTGATCTTATACCTGTAATAGTAATAAAGAAATGCTCTTCTGAACTACCCTACCCGACAGTTCAACATTCAAACTACTCGGCCTAACATTCACAGGTAACATGAATTAGAACAAATACATTGAAGACATTGCCAAGGCTGCTGCAAAGAAGGTAGGCTTCCTCTACCATGCTAGTAAACTCCTCACACCTGACATTTTCCTGTATCTCTACAAAGCCACCATCCGTCCATGCATGGTGTATTGTTGCCACATCTGAGCTGGTTCATTATCCACTAGTCTCTCCCTCTTAGACAAGGCCCCAAAAAGAGTCGCCAACTTAATAGGCCCCTCAATATCCACCAAGCTCCATCCCCTGTCCCATCGCCGCAATGTTGCATCCTTGTGCTTGTTTTACAAATACTTCAATGGATTGTGCTCCGATGATCTGGCTGCTCTGGTGTTCCCTCGGCGTAAATACACTAGACCAACTCGACAATCAGTTAAATCCCATCCATTCACTGTGGAGGTCCCCCGATGCCGAAGAGCCTTCTACTACAATAGCTTCTTTTCTCGTACTGCCGGCCTCTGGAACTCTCTCCCTGTTCCCTGTTTTCCGGACTGTACCTACATGCAGAGGTTTAAAACTAATGTAAACAGACATTTCGCTACACAGCTCCCAACTAAGGATGATACTCAAAACCTGCACCCTAATTCTCAGTAACCCCTTACGTCTACAGTAGCGGCCTGCCTTGTTTGGAGTAAAATATGTTTAAAAAAATGAAAATGAAGTAAACAAATCCAAAATATAATAATATCATATTTATTTCCACTTTTGATTCATGAATTGACGGATACTTTACCCATAAGTTCTTACCAATAAGAAAAAAAGGTTAATCTGATGTTCTTTCTAAGACTCCTTTGCTTTATATAACATTAAAATTACGATCGATCAGAATATATTTTTTTCAGATTTCATAAAATGAAATTAGGCGGGTGGGGTCACGTAGAAAAATATTTTCCGTTATATATTTTACAAAAAAAAAGCATTTTATAGATAAATTAGTCGAATAATGAATAAGTATTGACAATTTCGTAAAAATCTGACCATTACTTGATTTTTGTTATATTTATCAAACACAATCATAAAAGGTGGTCACTACATAGGAACGTTGTTTTAAGGCGTAAATAAAAGTACACACGTTTTTATTTTCTCATTTTAATCATTATGTACGCTGAAAATGTTTTTTTTTTTAAATATCAGAAGTTTATTTTATGTTTCTTCTTTTGAATGGTAAAAAAGTTATGATGATAATAAAAAACATATATTAAAATTACATCGTGTTACATATAGAAGGTTATATTCGTTGGTGAGTTTTGGAGGTCCCTAGTGAACTAACAATAAATGCATCTATTTATTAAATATGTATCGATCTATTTATCTTCACAATCGCTTCCGGACACTAAAACTATACACTGATGTATAATGTTCCAACGTTGACCCAACTGGTAACGGTGTTGTATAATTACAAAGGAGGACGAGATTGGCGCGGTATCCGTTCACCGCTACCAATATTTACAAACATTACGGATTCATACACCTCGTTCAAATCCACTCTCCTAAAAAAACTACGAAAAACTGTGCCTATGTACTTTTCCACTAAGAGCGTCAGCAGCAGTCGTGGTAAATTTCCACTCCTCCTTTGAGTGTTTTTTTTACTGTTTTACCATCGCCCACACAGTTCAGCTTTCTACATCGCTTTCTCACAATAATCTGAAATACCAGCATCTGAAACTGGCTGAATTTTATGTAAACACAGTAAACTAACTTTCCAACTATTTTTGACCGTGATAAAATTCGGCCAGGAATAAATTTCAGTTGTTTCTTTGCTTCATGGGGCCCACCAGCTGTAATGCCGGTTCTCATACATACATACAGCGGGTTTTCAACCGAAAAGGTGATTCAGCCGAGGGGTGGGGGGTCAGGTGACTCCCTACTTCGACTGGATAGATCAGTCGTTGAGTCAGGAAGCAGACAAGCAGCAGCAATCAAACATCCCTTTCCAGGGTCACACTTCAAACTACTAATAATGCGTTTCACACTTTGCTGCCTGCCCCATCCACCTGACTCCAGTGTGCCTCTCCAGTCTACTTCTCACGCTCGCTCCTAATACAGCGACTCCTACTTCGACCCCAACACCTGCTCCAGAAACTCCTGCACCAGCTCCTTCCAGCAGCTCTTGCTCCAGCTTCCTGCAGCGCCTCCTTCAGCTTCCTGCGGTGCCTGCGCCTGCGCCTGCTCCATCTCTTTCTCTCCAGCGGCTTCTGGTTCAGCTCTCTCCAGCACCGCCTGCTCCAGTCCTCTCCAGCGGCTCATACTCCATCTCTCTTCAGCAACGCCTGCTCCAGCTCTCTCCAGCGGTTCCTGATACAGCTCTATCCAGCACCGCTTGCTCCAGCCCTATTCAGCGGCTCATACTCCAGCTCTCTTCAGCAACTCCTGCTCCAGCTCTCTAAAAGCAATGACTGCCCCAGCGCCTTCCAGTGGCTCTTGCTCCAGCTTCTTGCAGCACCTGCTCCATCTCATCCAAGCGGCTCCAGCCTCTTCTACTTTCCGTGACGTCATTGCTCATTTCGAGCATTTCATGACTCCAGTGACGTAATCTCAGATTTCCTTCACACATTGTTACCTTTATGGTAAATAAACGATTATTTTTAACTGTTCATCTGCGTGTGTACTCTCTTCTTTGCCATTGCGGTAATTTGCCTGTGTCCACTTTCTGAGTTGTAAGACCGATCACCCCGGTGACCGAACCCTGAAACAAGATCTCGTGAGTGACATCATTGCGAGAGTTGGTGCAATAAGGGTCGCTGATTCTCCAGCAGCGAATGTCTCTCGGGCAGACGTTTATTGTGATTCGTGTCAGAACTTCTTTTTCTCCCAAAAACCAGCTTGGGGGAGGGGTGGAGATCCTTTAATGATTGCTTAATTAACAATTATTACGAAAATAAACTACTGTATGTTTATTGCGTCTTTAACGTTTATCTTCGTTGGTCTGGGTACAGACTAAGGCGAGGGTGGGCAAGCTTTCATGGATATGAACATTCGACCCGATTCGTTGTCGGTAAGAAAGCGACCGATTCTAATTTTGTCTTCTGTATTTTAATGCATGTGCTCCGGCTGTCAATTAATGCTTGCGCTGAGGAGAGCGCCCAGAGCCTATAGCCTTGTGTCATAAAGGTACAGAACCCCCCCCCCCAAAAAAAAGTAACAAATATGAGATTGATCTTTAGTAATGGATACCAAATTAAAGTCATGGGGTACAAGAGCGAAATAATGAACGAATTGTTGTTATATAAACCCATAAATATGTTCGTTATTTCTCTCGTACAATCTGTGACTTTACATTCCTATCTTGTTTTAAAAATTAATCTCGCATTGTTTTATTTTTAATTTAGACCAGTACATGGTTACCGGCTCTGACCACTCTCCTCAATGCATGCGTTACATAATACCTATGCCGCAAACTACGCCCGTACTCTCCCTTTCCTAGCGACTTACATAACTGCTTACAAAATTACGTCTGACACACTTGGCCAAGTTGTTCGCCCTACCTTCCCCGACACCTCACCACCAAAATTTATCATACATAGCCCTTTCTATACTTCTTAAATTGTATTTTTTATCTTCTGCCTACCTTACTTCCCAACCCCATCAATTACTCAAACTCCGTTCTGGATTTAGCCTTAAGATACATCCATTGGTGAGACTCCCAACTTTGGAACTTTTAGGGAATGCGGAGTCACCCCTTACTTACCACTACATCCAGGTCCTACCCGTATCTGTACTTGGTATGGCATTTACCCTGGGCGTGTTGAACCGGCTTCCCCTGAAGGAGGAAGTTTCATTGGGGTATCACTTCTACAAGCGATCCCCAGTCGCATGTATATCTCGCTTTGGGGAGATGACGACGTTAGGTTTTTACAGTTCTTGCAGTGAGGTGTCAACGCCCTCCTACATACAACATCTGCTATTCCCTAATGGTCCCCCATTCGCTACTGACCAGGCTCAACGTCGCTTAACTTCGGTGGGAACTGGTGTGTCAACGTGATTATGCCGTATATACACCCAGGTCCACTTTGACCCGGAGTGTTAGTACCACTTATGGCCCTTATCCTTTTCCCCATTTGTTTTTATTTACTAATGAGTCATCACTTATCAAGGCTAAAATCCACTCGAGGATAAGGGTTAATGAGATCGATAGATTGGCAGTTGAATGATGATGGATATTATGAGAGGATTGAAAATAATGAATGGGATGAGCAAAATGTGATGTCTTATGAGGACGGTGTTTTACAAGTATTTGTTGCCTTTAGATTTGAAGATTACCATGTTGTAGCCCCCAGGGAAGCAATCGTGTGGTAACGTGTTCTATAGATGGGACATTCTTGGAAATTCTATGGGTAGTATAGAATTTATTATGGAAAGACTATTTAAAAATATGTCTACAAAACAATTTAATCTATACGTATTTGAGGAGATTAAATACTTGAAGCATAAACACTTTTAGCAAAGTGACTGAATTGGACATTAAATAACCCCAAAAGGGTTGATATGCCATAAAATAAAACAACCAAACTAAAACTATTCACTTACCTATGTGACTGCATACAATATACTACCTATACCTATTCGGTGTTGCCTGTGAATCTTTTTACTTTCATTTTTGTTTCGCTTTTTTTTAAACTACGCTTTTTGTTTGTTTTTTGTTTTGTACCAAATTATTTTTTATTTATAAATAGGATATTGAACGTTACCTAATTAAAGGTAACGTTCAATATCCTATTTATAAATAAAAAATAATTTGGTACAAACAAAATTACGGTATCGTTTGGTCATTTGATTATTAGTTTAACCAAATGGTTACAAAAATATAATTAATTTTATTAAGGTAATGTTGTTTTAATTTTTTTATAAAAATATTTGATGTCACCAGTTATGGCCGGGGGTTGGTCTTGGACAAAGGATTAAACCTATGTAGGGTGCCCCGACCAAAGATTGTGGGAGAGATGCCTCATAGCAGCATGTCATTCCCACTGTTCGAAGTAGCCCGACAACGTGTGGATAAAATTAACAGGTTAACACAAACAAAAGGGAAGAAAAAAACATCATCATTACATCTGAAATTATATTAGAAAGAAATCGAAGGAATAATAAAGCTACACACAAGAATGGTATTTTGTAATATCAATAATTGAGTAAAACATTTATATTAAAACGAAACAATTTATTTGGCTAAAACATTTCGTAAAGCTATCAGTTACAGACTTCATATTTTTAAGGAGTGAAAAGTTCCGTTTGTACGAACGTGTACGAGTGAAACGTTTTGTTTGTTTAAGTTCATGTTTGTACGAATGTGTATATGCGAGCGTGTTTGATGTATTTTTATTGTGACAATTGTAATGTGTGTGCTTGACAGAATAGTTCGTTATTAGTGGTAGGAATTAAAAGAGATTACCTACTTTTTTACTTTTGTCTCCCCCACCTCCTCGGTTGCACCGCTGGGTGAGGGGTGTCGACGATCTTCTCTGTGTGCGTTCGGTCGGAACGCGGAAGAAAAAAGAGAGAGAAAAGAGGGTGCGTGACTTGTTTTATAGGGAGTCAAATCACGCGTGGTCAAGCTGACCTGTTGGTTCCTGATTGGCCGGAATCTTCGGCCAACGTGCTTTCACGAGATCACCTCTTCTTCTCTACCTCAGAGACGAAGAAGGGCTGAGCAAACAAAGAAAGAAAAGAAGTTGCAACAAATATCCCCTGGTCGGTAGTAGCGTTTGCTACAACGTAAATAACTTCCGAAGATTTGCTAAGAATTTAAAAGGCAGAAATTACTTTCTATTCGACAATTTAAATGCTTCTAAATATATTTACAATTTAATTCTTTTTCAACTGTTAACAGAATATTAAAATGGCTGACCGTTTACGAAGAAATTGAAATTGATTTAATTTCGTAATTAAATTATTATAAAGGATTTTTAAAACATTATTCAATTTTACATTATTGCATTTTTTGTTTCAATAAATATTCGATTAATTATAAATAAATTAAATAAAAATAATAACTCGATTCTCGCAATCGCGAGACAACACACACAAACACACGTGCAGTTGTCTTATAATTATTATTATTATTTTTTTTTTTATTATTAATATAGAGATTAATTCCGAGGAATGTTTGTAGGTGCAATTA
The DNA here is from genome assembly GCA_963556195.1 of Sepiola atlantica. Classification (NCBI taxonomy): domain Eukaryota; kingdom Metazoa; phylum Mollusca; class Cephalopoda; order Sepiida; family Sepiolidae; genus Sepiola; species Sepiola atlantica. The sequence goes on from OY744520.1 coordinate 124,023,197, forward strand.
TGAGGATAATTTTACAGCGCTTGTTATTAGCAGCTGTGGTTAATATTTTTTAAAATGACCTCTGAACTCTTTTTATGTTTGACGCTGATCTTTTCATCAGATGAATCAGGATATGGAATTTCTTGCAGACGACTGACTTCATTGCATTAAAGTGGGAGTAGGAGTAGTAGTATTAAGAAGAAGGATGAGGAGGTAACAGTGGGAGAGGAGAAGGTAAAGAAGGAGAGAGAAGATGGGATGAAGGAGGAAAGGAATGAGAAGGAGAGGTTGAGGAGAAAAAGGAGGAGGTGGATGAAGAGATGAAGTACCTGTGAGCATTTTGGGAATTGAAATATGAACAAACAAAAACAAACAAAAAACAAAAACAAAAAGGAAGAGGTTTTACTGACGTATTGAATTCAGCATAGCTTGCACGCATCTTAGCTTCCATTAAATAATGAAGCCATCCGTCGTCGGGTTCAGACTCTAATTGGGAATTCAAACACTACCGCCTACGTTTATTTAATTTTTTTATACCATAATTCAAGTCGTTGAACTGGCACATATGAAATGTTGCAATTTTGATACCCTGGGGTTACTAAAATCCCAAAAGTTGACCCCAATCAATTATAAGCTTATATAAAAAATATCGTCTGTTTTCAAAAAGGCACCTGCTTATGCGCATGCACGCTAGGGTAACTCGATTTTCAATGTTTTTTTTTTAACATAAAAAATGTCCATGCGAAGAAAGTTTAGTATTAGGTTAATGAATATTGCCAGCGAAATCCAGATTTTTAAATTACATCAATTCTTTAAAGAAATTAGTATTAAAAATTCGGTCCTGTCCTGGTGCGCCGTTCACTCTGGATGGGTCCAACCGGCCTCTCTCGATGGAGGAAGTTTCTAGGGAATGTCAAATTCATAAGCGATCTCCAATCGAATATGTCTCCCGCTCAGGCGAGACAATTTTAACGACGTTCGTTTTTTTCAGTTTTTTTGCAGGAAGGTGTTGCCATCCTCCCACACACACCGTCCGGTATTGGTAAATGGTCCCTCATCTGGTACTGGCGAAGCTTAACATCGCTTAACCGAGGATCTCACGAGAACCAGTGTGTCTTAAATAGTGTATCACGAGAAGCAATGGAAAAGCAATGACGATCTTTTTTTTTATAAATTCAACATCTTTTTTAGTATTTTCGAAACAAATGTTAGTTCATCCTTTGTAGTTTCGAAGATATTTATATTTATACAGAAAGGTTTCAAAGGCAATGTCATTCAGTTGTAGATTGATCAACCCTTGCTTCGCTATAAACTCTTCATTGTGCACACATCACGAGTACGGGCGACATTTCTGGGACATCAATTTATTATCTTAAATCAACACCGACCTGGTTCCTATTTACTTGCCTCCGCACGAGGACAGAATTAGACACACAGTCAGTTTTTAATGTGGGGAAAATCCAGCTCCCACAAAAACGGCACCCTGGATTGGAACAGAAATTAAAATTGCCCCAGTCCATAAGGACTTCTTAGTCATTGACCAAGGACAGACTAAGTGAAGCATTAGAACAGATACTACACTTCGCTGTTGTTTGTTGCTTTTAAATACTTGTAGGACTTTCTATTTTCATATCCCTTTCAGATGGCCATTATATAGGGGCGCTAAGGTTCAGCCAGAATTATATCTTCGCTAAAGAAATTTGGATATAAGCATTTTATTTACCTCCTCCTCAGAAGGTTAGACAAATGGGCAAGTATGGGTTTTGATGAAAGTGTTTCTGTGGAACGAACTGGATTCGAACCCAGCACACACAGGTCTTCAGTTCGCGTCGTTAACCACTTAGCCACCTAAGCATATTTCAAATAAATAATGGACGTCACATTCTTCATGAACATGCCTCAGTTATTCGCGTTACAGGAGGGAGGTGTAAGAGTGTTGTCTGTTCCTCGGAGCCGGGATTTATAATACGGTCTGGATAGGACAGATAGCTGAACATCCATTAAAGAAGGATTCGACATTCATTTATCTTAACATTTACTTTGAACTATAATGAACTATAATTTACTTCACTATGCGTTGTTTCTGTCCGGATAATTCCCACGTGTGTTCGAGGTATTCTCTCCAGGACTTTACATTGTATGTGTCCTTGTAACAATTTTAAACTTGAAAATCAGAATGCGTGGGGTGGGGTTTGGAGGCATTTAGTATTTAAGGCTGGGTTGTTTTTGACAGGTTGTGATTTAAGAACGTCTGCAGGTGAACTATTAGAATAAACATTTGTGTTTTTGGTATTTAGAAAAAAAACTGCTAAAATCAAACGGATTTTGATAAATACGGTAAGCTGGTCGAGAAACGAGAGAGGCTTATTTGATTCTGACAAGCGATGACGTCCCGTGTATTTTCCCCCCGAGTGGGGATCCGGTAGGGAGCCCGCTGAACATGCAAAAATGATTGTAAGAGTAAGAGATAAAGTTACACAACGCAAACACATTTTGTTTCGAGTTTTCTATTTAGTCTTACATGCTTGACAAAATGCTGCCTGAAATAATGAAGTGACTGATGAAGGATACCAAGTAAGTGCAGATTTCAGTCGAGTTACAAGTGAATCTCTTCAACGAAGATAATTGCTACGAGGCACACAACTATAAAAACGCATAAAGATTTGAAGTACATTGCATACATTTATATATGAAACCCTTTCAGGAAGGAAATACAGAGCTGTTACTTTAACTCTCTTCTAAAGTTTGTTTTAGCAACTGACAATATAATTTTACTATCCTACATGACCATACTTAACTAACTCATGTACGTTTACTTAAAAAAACACATTACTACCAATATTGATATGTAACACCGGAACCAAGGAAAGAAACAACGAGGAATACCTTCAATCCCGGCCCAAGAAAGTCGGACAACCATATACGCCAGCCGCCCTCCTCCAATCGAGGGCTACACAAACACTGCCATCCACACTTGGAAGGCTGGTTTTAGAGCTTTGGTCCTTGGTTGATCATATCAAGTGTATATGTAAATAATATTGTTATATGTTATGGTTGTATCGTATAAATGTTATGTTTTAACCAGCTGCTATTAAATTCACGCAATAGAAATGAATGTGTGGAAATCTTCGAAATGAGGAACCAGGGGAAAATGGTGTCATTTGGAACTTGCCAGCCTCGCCCTTTCCAGATGTTATTCCAATTTATGTATAATAGTTTGCAGCCGTAGACACCTTCACAGAAGATCTTAGAGCGCAGCTATTTCACCGGGGGGTCGCGACTCCTTGTTGTGACGCACAAAAGGAGTCAAGAGATTTTGAACAAAAATAACAAAATCATCGTTAAATAAGAAAAATAAAAGAAGCAAAGCCCGTATTTCAACAAAACGATAGTTTCCGAAAAGTGAGGAAACGCAGTTTGCTTACAAGTTTTTCCAGGAGATTTTTAAAATCTTAAAGAAAACACAAAAACAGAAATAAACAAAACAATTACAAACAAAAGCACACACAATCACGCTTATCTATTTCACTCACTATTCCCCTCTTTCTCTCTCTTTCTCTCTCTTTCGTCTCTCTCACTACACACATATATATATATATATACATATATATATATATATATATATATATATATTTCGTTTGTGTAGTCAAAACTTCAGTGTTTAAGCTCAATATATATTAATACATGATTGACGAGAATTCATAAATGGACAATACAAGACAGATTCTACAGGCCATATATTTATTTTCCAGGAAAAAGATTCATTTTAACAGCTGCTTTTTTAGTTGTCCAGAAAATCAAGGTTTCTTTCAGGATCAACTAAATCTTATATCTTCTAGTATCATAAAATTGAAAATAGAAGCGCGGATACACCATAACAAGGACATTTTATCGAAAAAACAAAAGGAAAAAAGTTTGTTTATTTTTGTTTTTGTGTTTTTTGAGGAGAAAAATGACACAATACTGGTCAACTCTGATGATGGAATATTATTCCGAAATTAATAAGCTTAAAGTATTATAAAATTGAAAATAGAAGCCTTTATCAATGCAAGATTAATTTATATATGTTTTTAATATATAAATTAATCTTGCATTGATAAAGGCTTCTATTTTCAATTTTATAATACTGACCCACCAATGCTTGAAATGAACGACCCATTTTCTTAAACTTCTAGCATGCCAATGCTTTCTTCGTTCTACAACCAGAATTTGAATTTATAACCGCCAACCACATCGGCGCGGATACACCATAACAAGGACATTTTATCGAAAAAAATAAAAGGAAAAAAGTTTGTTTATTTTTGTTTTTGTGTTTTTTTATGGGGAAAATGACACAATACTGGTCAACTCTGATGATAGAATATTATTCCGAAATTAATAAGATTAAAGTAACAAAAAAAATCTTGCATTGATAAAGGCTTCTAATTTCAATTTTATAATATATATATATATATATATATATATATATATATATATATATATATATATATGAGGAAGTTTAAAACGTGAAATGAAATTTCAGACAAAAAATAATTTTGATACATGGAATAGTGGATACACATGTAACAAAAGAGTATAAATAATTACAGAAATCCATCTCTAACGTCAACCAATATTTCTGTAGTGTCATCGACCTTAATCTATAATGTAAAATAGCTTTATTGAAAGAAGAGTTTGTGTTATTATTTCTTACTATTCAATAAATTAAAAAAATTCGGATACATCAAACAATAAAGGCAGCACACATTACGCAGAGAAAGTGCTAGATATTCATTGAGATAGAGCTTAATAACAATAATAAATATAATATTACTTAACTTTTAACATCATTCTTCAGTTTCATGAAGTTTCCGATCGTAAAATGGTGTATTAATGCATCAGTAACTTCTCTTTAAGTTTAAATTCATATTCAGATGAAAAGAGATCTTAAGAATTAACTATAACACTACTGACGTTCGGAAACCCCGTAAAACTGAAGTAAATTGTTAAATTAAGGTACTATTCCAATACACACACACACATATATATAGTATTAAAATATATTTATATCGCTTAATATATATATATAGTATGAAATAAATATATATATATATAATATATATACATATATTTAGCATGAAAAATATATATAGTATAGAAAAATATAATATGAAAATATAGTTATGCCAATTTATATATATATATATATATATATATATATATATATATATATATATATATATATATATATATATATAGTATGACAAAAATATATAAAGTATATATATATTTATGGTATAAAAATACATTTATTACAATTAAGCTACACAGAAGCATCTATGTTTTATCCCCGCAGGTAATCGTCATTTTGCGTGACGATTCCATGTGGGGATGGAATATAGACGCCTCTGTGTAATTTAATTGTCATAAATATATTTTCATGCTACTACTACTATATATATATATATATATATATATATATATATATATATATATATATATATATATATACATATATATATGTATATATATATATAAAGTAGAGAACTAAAAACGAACTTTTAGGAAAGGTAAAACCTATAGTGAAAAGTATACAGCTCAATATACCGGATAGAGCAGATAGATAGGTAGAAGGATGAAAAGGAATTAGAAAAGCGTCGGAGGCAGATCTTATTTCAATTCAGTTGCTCAATGCAACGTATATTCCGCAAAAAAGCAATTTATATAATTAATTTTTTCTTTAAGTCAGGCTTTTCAAAGATCAAAATCTTATCATCAGAGGAAATTGCTGGGATAGATAAGTTGGCAAAAGCCAAAATTTAAAATCTAAAAAAGTAAAACAAAGATTGTGGGGGGAAAACAAGGCAAAAAGCTGCTCGAATGCAAGCAAGTGTCCGGTTGTAAAAAAATCCGGTGTCAAAAAGTCCAGCAGAGAAAATGGTTTGTAGGTAGGTCGTTAGAAGGCACGAGAAATAAAATGAGAGGTTTCAAAGTTAAACTTCAGAAACCACAATCTTCAGGTACGTCCAAAATAGATAGAATCCAGAGGGTAAAAAGTCTAATAGAGGGTTCGTTCGTGGATGCAACAAGGCTCAGTAATTCGTGAGGTGGGACTTTTTACTCTCTGGATTCTATCTATTTTGGCCGTATCTGCATCCCCAATCGAGTAGACCAGTAAGCCTCACTTCTAGACCTCTTCTTGATCTCACTGCCTGAGGCTTGTGTGACGAAAGCTCAAGAATGCTGATCACATTGTGGTAATGATTCATATCACCCTAAAACTTGTCCCAAATCTGATGATCCGTTGCTCAAAATAACGAGATACTACAAGCAGGCTGATTCTGAGTCAATCAGAGATCACATCAGCGACGCCGCATGGAGGGAAACCTTCTCACTCCCCGTTGATCAGTGTGCAAATGAGTTAACTGAATGGGTCAAAGCAGGCATTTAAGACTATGTCCCCATAAGAAAATTATCCAGCAAGCACCACTCTCCTCAATGGTTCACCTCCAAATGTGCAGCTGCTATTGCCGAGAGGCAGCAAGTATTCCGTAAATTCGGCCGCCATATATCAGCTGCTAATAGACAGACATTTATAGAGTCAAGAAATAATTCCGTGATAGGTGAAGCAAATAGAAGGTATACAGAGATAACCAAAAAACGCAATAGTGTGGTGAACAACTTCTGAACTACCATACCTGAGAGTTCAACATTAAACTCCTCGGCCTAACCTTCACAGGTAACATGAATTGGAACTAATACATTGAAGACATTGCCAAGGCTACAGCAAAGGATGTGAGCTCCCTCTACGGTACTAGTAAACTCCCCACTCTTGACATTATCCTGTGTATCTACACAACCACCATCCACCAATGCATAGAGTATCGTTGCCACATCTGGACTGGTGTATCATCCACTAGACTCTCCCTCTTAGAGAAGGTCAAAAAAGAGTCGCCAACTTGATAGGTCCCTCAATATCCACCAAGCTCCATCCCCTGTCTCGTCGCCGCAATGCTGCATCCTTGTGTTTGTTATAAAAATCTTATTTTATACCTGTAATAGTAATGAAAAAATGCTCTACTAAGCTGGCCCCAACCCTCTCCAAACTCTACAACAAATGCCTAGATGAATCTTGCTTCGCCGATAGCTAAAAAATTGGCTCTGTGGTACCAGTCTTCAAGAATTCTGGGTATAGAACTGATCCTCAGAACTACCGCCCAATCAGTACTACCGATCTTTGAATCCTTAATCAATCTAGCGATAGTCCGGTACTTAGTTAATGCTAAACTTCTTTCTGACCGTCAGTATAGATTTAGACAAGCATGATCTACTGCGGATATTCTAACGGTCATCTCTAATCGCATATATCATACACTGGACAAGGCAGTGTGGCTATATACAACTGACACACCGGTCGCGTGACTCGAAACCTAGACCCCAGTCACCACTGACTGTTATGATATTACAACTTAATCAATGCGGCCACCAACACAGCTGCATAAATTAGAAAGAAATATATCATATTTATCATTACGATATAGTAATTCCTAAAGAGTGTTTACTTTCAAGGGAAAGAACTTTGTAAAGCAGCTTGATTAAAACTTTATCGTTCTAATCAGAATGTCCGCCCCAGATATATATATATATATATATATATATATATATATATATATATATATATTATCGGTTTAAATAATTTTTAAAACATGTTCCAAATAAAGAGTATTCACAAGAGTATTATAATTGTTTACAACTGTTTAAAAGAAATATTTATTTTAAGTCATACAATAATATATATATATATATATATATATATATATATATATATATATATATATATATATATATATATACAGGGTGAGCCAAAAGTAGGTGGACAGCATTTGGAATAGGTTTATGTATCAGTTATATTAATGCAATTATTTATTATAACTTTGTTATAACTATGTTATTTGTGTTATCAATGTGTTGTATAATTAAAATTGTATACTAGTGTTGTAATTTTAATTTAATCTGTTTTCTTTTTTTCAGATTAAGAGAACCCATAATGCCAAATAAGTTAAATACAGATGCAAGAAGATGGGTGTTAAAAGAGTATTGGGAATCTTAAAAGATTGAAACCGTGAGGAGAAAGTGGGTTGAAACATTTGGTACTCCAGCCCCAAAAAGACAAACTATTTACTGTATCCGTGACAAATTCGATCCCACTGGCTCAATCCTTAATGCTCCTAAAACTGGTCGACCCAAAACAGTCTGCACAGAGGATAATAGGCAACGTGTTGCCGATGCATTTGTTCAAAGTCCAAAAAAATCCACCAGAAGAGCTTCTATGGAATTGAGCATATCACAAACCTCTATTAGGCGAATAATAAAGCAAATTGGGTTGAAACCCTATCGACCTCGACTAATTCATGGCTTATTGGAGGATGATCCAGATAGGCGACTGCAATTTAGTGAAATTATGCTGAACAATATTGTGTGGAGTGATGAAACTTCTTTTAAATTATCTGGTCATATCAATAGACATAATTGTGTTTACTTGTATAGTGAGAACATGTATTTAACATTAGAACAGCAGCTAAATCAGCCTGGTGTCAATGTTTGGGGTGATATTTCAAGTTCTGGTGTTTTTGGACCATTCTTTTGGACGGAACACTCACAGGAGATAAGTATCTCGAAATTCTAAGGAATCACGTTGTTCCCCAGTTACAGAAACAACTTAATTTACATGACTGTTATTTTCAACAAGATGGAGCCCCTCCACATTATTCCAAAGGAGTTCGTGAGTATCTTGATAAAACATTTCCATTGAAATGGATTGGTCGAAGAGGCCCAATCGATTGGCCGGCACGTTCACCAGACTTGACCCCGATGGACTTTTTCTTTTGGGGAGTACTCAAGGACAAAGTTTATAGTAAAAAAACAAGAAATGTCGGTGATTTAAGAAATTACATAAGAGATGCATTACAAGAAATTAATGCCCAGAGTGATTTGTGCGAAAATGTTTGTCGAAGCGTAAGAGGCAGACTTCAAAGCTGTGTAAATCAAGAAGGAATACAGTTTGAACACTTGCGTTGATAAATAACATTTACTTTTCATTAATATAATTGTTTTATTACCTGTAATTGTACGTATAAGTGATCTCTAAATAAAAGGTTTTTACTGTCCACCTACTTTTGGCTCACCCTACATATATATATATATATATATATATATATATATATATATATATATATATATATATATATTGTGTGTATTTAGGTAGCATATTTTCATTTAGGCAAACATTGTTAAATAACACGGAGTGTTTTTGTTTGATAAGACTTTTTTTTTAATTTTCCGAATGGTCCATTTAGCATTTCGGTCAAATTGCTGTATGTAAGTTCCGTAGGTTTCTTGTACCATTTTCTTGTCTTTTTTCCCGAGTACTTTCGATTTGATTCGTCAAATCATCTTACATACACTCATGAGCTTAATATTAATAAAAGAATGCGTTTTTAAATGTTCTCATTGACTCTAAAAATGACGCATTAATCACTTCTCCCCATAACAAAACCTACCTCTATTAATGCATGCATTTTAGTTATAAAAGCGAATGCTCATAGCGATATAAAATTGCAATAATTATCATCTTCTCCTCCTCTATATTGTTTATTTTTCTTATCTTTCTGTTTTTGATGGAGATGGGGCATCCTACCGGATGCCAGACATTCACCGGCTATTTCAGACACTCCAGCCTATAGATCGTTTTAAGATTCTAACCGTCTCTTTAAGTGCAGTTGTTTGTATTTCTCTTGCACTCGGTTCACCCGGTATACTCACCAGAAGGCTCTTGAACTTCTTTTTCATTAGTCCTGTTGCTCCTATAATTACTGGTATGATGGAGATTTTCCCAAGATTCCAGTTTCTTTTCATGTCGTACATAAGACGTTGGTATTTCGTAATCTTTTCCCTTTCGGCTCTGTTCAATCCTGCATCATTAGGGACACTAACTTCAACTAGGGTTGCTACTTTCTCCCTTATGTCCCATATTACGATGTCAGGTTTAACAGCTCCGTTTTCTAGATATGTAGATCTAGGGATGATGTGTGTGTATGCAATTGCGTTCGTCTGCTGGTTTGAGGCGAGATTTTCACAAATGATTCCTTCCACGCGCTGGGTGTGTGTCAACATTTATTTTCTCATTTCTTCTCATTGTATTTTTTCATTTTTTTTTCACGATTTTCTATTTCAAAGAAGCAGACGATAGTGAATGCGACTCGCAGCATATTAATTTCTGTCTTTCTTGTTTGTTTTTTTCTTTTGTTTATTTTTTTACACATATTTTTTTTCCGACATTTTCTTCCAGTTTTATATTTGCAATTACCGACTTTCTTGGTTCATTTAGTTATAGCTTTCATTTCTTTTAATTATTAACTTATTCTTTATTTCTTTTCTTCTTTCTTTCTTTCTTTCTTTCTTTCTTTCTCCCTTTTTTCATTTTTTGGATAATCCTTCCTTTTTTTCTTTATTTCTTTCTAAATTCTTTTTCCTTCTTTTTCTTTTTCTTTGTTTCTTTCTTTCTTTGTTTCTTTGTTTCTTTCTTACTTCTTTCTTTTTTCTTTCCTTTTATCTGTTTTCTTTCTTTTTATTATTCTTTAGCTTTCAGGTGTTCGTTCGTTTCTGTTTATAATACCTGCCTTTTTCTTTCTAGATTTCTTTTCGTTATTTCTTTATTTCTTTATTTTTTTCTTTCCTTCCATATCTCTTTCTTTTTTTGGTTGTTTTGCTTTTCCACGTTGTGAAGAATTAAACACCGGAAATATTTAAATACATATTAAACAACAGAGAAGTAAAAAAAAAAGTTGACGAAAAATGCGATTTGAGGTGTGTGTTTTTATGATACATTAAACATAATTCGTCTATTATATGGAGGTAAAGTGACATCTTTGGAATGGCGGTTAAAACTTCCACGAAACTCAAGCCTTCTTTTAAAGATATACTAAAATAACTGTCATCCGTTGAGCTCTGGTTTGATTGTTTGAACAAGGAAAAAGTGAGTTTGCAAGGCCAGTTAAATTAAAATATATAAAAAGACAAAATCTTAAATTGCTCTCTTTCTGCTCGCCATCTTTCTCTTTTTTCTCTTTCCTTCTCTCTTTTCTTTCTCACTTTCTTTTTCTCCTTTTCTCTTTTTCCATCCCACTTCGTCAATATAGAGATAAAGGGGGGAAAGGGGAGAGTGAAAGGGAGCAATGCCGGAAAGGAAGTCATTACTTTTGACTGTTAATAAACAGATAGACAGAGAAAGAGGGAGACGTAAGCGAGAGTGATAGACATGATATACAGTAAGAACGAGTGAGAGGGTCAAACAAGATGCAGTGAGAGGGAGAGAGTGATAAACAGAAAATTTGGAAGAGATGGGTCACGTGGTCAGTTACTTGCAATTGCGATTAGTTAGGACAATTAAAACATAGGTGTGTTTTCAAACATAATTCAATCCGAAAATTGAGAAATATTTGAACATGTATTTTTTATGATTGTATAATGTGGAAAAGCCTTAAAGAAACAGACGTTGACTAACTCAGATTTAATCTAATAATAGATGAAATTATAATATGTAAGGCCTCACATAATAGAATATTAGATTCAGAACTAGGGTGCAATATTGAAATAAATAAAAATAGAAAAATATTACAGTTACAAAAAAATATTGAGAAAATTAGGATGACTTATTTTACTAGTTTTTCACCGCCACATTCTGGCATAATGCTAAGAGTGTTTGCTAATGAGCCCATGGTTCAATTCCCGATCGAATCATATCAACGGCTTAAAAAAATTGTACTTGATGCCACTTTGCTAAACCCTCAGCATTATAAGATGAGGATTAAGTGCAGCTGGAGTAACCCTAGGAAAGGAGTGATGCCCTCCCCTACATCTTGGTGCAGTAGCTAATAAAAAGGAAGCCTTCATGTTGCACTTGACTATAGTCGACCACTTTACTCTTTTGTCTTATGTTACTAGAGCGAAATATGAGAAATAATTTAATTGAGACTTTCAAAATAACTAATCGCATTTCTATGTATTGAAGACTTTAAAAAAATTACTTATTTTTATATAGTTAAACTACTTTTCACAAAATGTTCGTGCTACCTGTTAAAATAATCCTTTATTAAGCAAGAATATATTAACAAAAAACAGCAATTCTTCAAAATAAGGACCATCATTGTTCATGACGTGCAAGCTTTTGGATTTGATCAACGTATCAATCCTTCAGCTTTTGGATTTGGTCAAAGTATCAATCTTTCGGCTTTTGAATTTAGTCAAAGTATCATTCCTTCAGCTTTTGAATTTGATCAAAGTATCAATCCTTCGGCTTTTGGATTTGATTAAAGTATCAATCCTTCGGCTTTTGAATTTGGTCAAAGTATCAATCTTTCGGCTTTTGAATTTAGTCAAAGTATCAATCTTTCAGCTTTTGAATTTGGTCAAAGTATCAATCTTTCAGCTTTTGAATTTGGTCAAAGTATCAATCCTTCAGCTTTTGAATTTGGTCAAAGTATCAATCCTTCAGCTTTTGAATTTGGCCAAAGTATCAATCTTTCGGCTTTTGAATTTGGTCAAAGTATCAATCTTTCGGCTTTTAGAATTTGGTCAAAGTATCAATCCTTCAGCTTTTGAATTTGGTCAAAGTATCAATCTTTCGGCTTTTGAATTTGGTCAAAGTATCAATCTTTCGGCTTTTGAATTTGGTCAAAGGATCAATCCTTCAGCTTTTGAATTTGGTCAAAGTATCAATCCTTCGGCTTTTGAATTTGGTCAAAGTATCAATCCTTCGGCTTTTGAATTTGGTCAAAGTATCAATCCTTCGGCTTTGAAGCGAAAAATTCTTCATAGGCTTCTTCAAATTTGTCCAAGTCTCAAATCGACCAGTCTTCATGTAAAGACACATAACGTTATCAAGACTAGCAACAAGATAGCCTTCAAGCTAGGATCAAAGTGCAATCGTTTATCCAGCGGACCACGGTTTATTGCGCGCATTTTATGAAGGATCGCCGATTTGTGTGTTTCGGTGAAGTTTAAGAAGCCTATCAAGAAATTCTTCGATTTAAAACCGAAGGATTAATATTTTGACCAAATCTGAAAGTTTTCAAGTCGTTGGCGTTAAATCATTATTTGAGACCATTTGTAGAAGTGCCCCCCCCCCCTCAAATGACAAAATGTGGATTCCAGTAAAAAAGTTGTATTACTTACTCAACAGGATGGAATCCATTAATATCATTTAGCATTTGTAGAAAAACCTTTTTTTATCGCATACACTCGCGCATATAGCTGTCTACTATTTCCGCGATGCGTTTAACAGTGGCGTTTATTATGCATTTTGTACACCTTAACATTAACTCAATCTTAACCCTAACTGTAACGATAGCACGAGTGGCCAAAATGAGAACACGAACTTTGCTGATGGAGAACATTTATTAGAACGCATATGGATGTCGCAAGTTTAATGCAACAATTTCTCCAACGTGGAAACTGAAAAATAAACATACAAACTTCCGTAAGCATTTCTAAAGAAACTAATAATAATTTGAGTTTAATTCGGATTCATTAAAGTGAATGTGTATGTGCTTACTTGTTTTCGCCTCAGTTTTCAGTCCGGACGAAAATATTACGTTACTGCTTTCATACTAATCACTTGAAAAGTCCGGTGTCGAGGCTCTATGTCCCTCTCGTTAATTAATACCGGAAAAAGGCGATGTAGTAACTGAATTCCCCTTTCGTTAATTAATACCGGCAAACAAGCAAGGGGAAATAACTCGCACATATTTACACTAACACTCACCTGACATATGTCTAGACAAGGCTCGCAAAAGAAGGCCAACGGCGTGTGCGCCAACTGCATGGTTGGTGGAACTATTGTTTTATTAAGTAAAGAAATTGACAACATCTTTGAAGCACGGATTAGAATGTATTAAAGTGAAATATTTTGAAAATCAACAATCGTGCAATTTAAATGAAAAATTCATTTATTCAATTTTTTTTGCAAGCTTTCGTTGTAGAACAACTTTGTCAGGCGAGACTGTCTTATAGTTTTTTTCTTCTTCTTTTCTTCCACCTCATTTTGATGGCATTAACCCCGAGGGGTCGAATCACGATATGAGCAGAAAGAGACGTCAAGTTCTTAAGACGTTAAGATAAGTGTAGTCCTGACGATGTTATTTTTGCATAACTCATTTTCCCATGAGCGGCGGGTATCTTCTACAAAAGACTCATTATAATTTATTACACGACGTAAACACCTTTTCCTCAATCTAATATAATCCAGTGCTGCAAAAACTAGCCCAAAGTCAAGTATTATGTGTTATACCTTGCAAAGAACGCGGATCAGTGTAATAATACTACAAATAACAATGTGCGCACGTATACACGGAAGGAAAGTGCAACGTGGCGTTGAGGAAGATTGTCGGTTATGTCTTACCATAAACCGCTTGCTGTTTCATGTTGGTGGAGACACACTAAAACAAGCAATAAAAAACAAAAGCATAATAAATAATGAGGATTATCTGTTATGAATATACAAGTAATAAAAAATAATAACAAGATTTACAAATCAAACAAGCAACAAAAACAAAAAAAAAAAACCTCCGCTTACAGTTAAACTAAAACACATGTACATTGTGTGTAACAATGCTTACCAGATTTTAAGTAATTTAACAGATTCGGTCTTATATATCATAAAATAGTATATATATATATATATATATATATATATATATAAACGTCTGTGTGTATATATGCATACATTTCATAAAATAGCATATATACGTGTGTATGAGCATATATACATACAATCATCCACAGACAGACGATTTCGCTGTATCACAGCTCTTCAGTGCGATATATAAGCAACAGCTTCAAGCCGGGATCGAAACTCGGCCATCTAGATAACAGTCGGCGCTTCTAACCACTTGGTCATCATCTTGCTGATGCTGAAAGTAAGCTAAATCACAACAATGATTAACATTGTTAAATGTCGTAAATACTCCATAAAGTGTAGTATCTGTTCCGATGGAATCTGCACCCCATAGACTGGTATTGTCTTGGCCTTCGGGGCTTGATTTACGCCGGTCTATTGGTCTGTCCTGTGTAGTTCTAGGAGGTCCACCCTCCCAGGCTTCGCCTCCCCTCCTTGGGGAGGAGTAAGTTTATTGCTTACTTCCTGAGGCGCCCCTACCGGGGAATGCCGACGGGGCTGCCCAGGCAATTTTTAATGGCCAGAGTGCTCACTTCTCGGGCGCTGGCTTTTCAAACCCCACTTTCCCGACCCGACCTTGGGTCACATCTTACTTGTGGGAGTAAGATAAAAACTGGCCTTGTGCCTAACTCCTGGAGAGGAGTAAATCAATACTCCATTTGTAAACGCAAAGGACATTTTGATATAAGCTAGCGTCATTTGGCGCTTTCACTTACAAGAAAGCTAACCCCAATATATATATATATATATATATATATATATATATATATATATATATATATATATATATATATATATATATATATATATAATAATGGTAATAATCCAGGTGAAAAATATCCACAGGGTGGTAATCCAGAGAATTTTAACCGGGTTTATAAAAAGTGCTCAATATCAAAATAGAGCTTTATATATGATAATTTTATTTACACAGACATGTACAAAATCTGCGACACTGGCATGTCGATGTTATCGATCAACAGTTACTATAAACTGAGATCTCATCAGGCAGAGTTAGAATCCGATCTTAACCTCAGATCATATTTGGAGAGAATGAAGTGGAGGGGTAGATAAAGAGAAGAAGAAGGAAAGAAATTTAGCATTTCAAAAATTAAAGCCGTTAAAAAATTAAAATTAAAAATTAAAAATTAAAAAATCTAAAAATCTAAGATCTAGAATCTGAAACAGACAGGGCAAATAAATAAATAAATAAATTTAAAAAAAAAAAAAAATATAGGGTGGAAAGAGGAACAAATAATGATGAGGGGAGAGACACATAGAGGAAAAAAGAAAAAGAAAAAGAAGGGGAGAGAGAGAGGGCGTCTGTTGATTTAGATCGGGAGGGAAGGAGGGGGTGGTAGACATGCACGAATTAGGTGTCAAAAAACCGTCGAGTTTATAAATGTATTTTTCCAAGTGAACTGTAGTATGCGTGCGTGCAAACTGGGGCGGTGATAAAATGTGTCGCGATTTTGGGTTTATATTGTCTTTATAATTTGTCTGGAGTTAATTTGAATAAATAAGTATATTCGTTAAATGTAACAGGAATAGTAGTAATAATAATAATAATAATAATAATAATAATAATAATAATAATAATAATAATAATAATAATAATAATAATAGATACCCCTAATAATTGAGGTGAAATAATGAAAATAATAATAAATGAAGTATAATAAAAATACTAAAAAATACCAAAAAAAATATTATTATTATTATTATTATTATTATTATTATTATTATTATTATTATTATTATTATTATTATTATTATTATTATTATTACTACTACTACTACTACTACTACTACTACTACTACTACTACTACTACTACTACTACTACTACTACTACTACTACTACTACTACTACTACTACTACTACTACTATTCCTGTTACATTTAACGAATATACTTATTTATTCAAATTAACTCCAGACAAATTATAAAGACAATATAAACCCAAAATCGCGACACATTTTATCACCGCCCCAGTTTGCACGCACGCATACTACAGTTCACTTGGAAAAATACATTTATAAACTCGACGGTTTTTTGACACCTAATTCGTGCATGTCTACCACCCCCTCCTTCCCTCCCGATCTAAATCAACAGACGCCCTCTCTCTCTCCCCTTCTTTTTCTTTTTCTTTTTTCCTCTATGTGTCTCTCCCCTCATCATTATTTGTTCCTCTTTCCACCCTATATTTTTATTTTTTTATTTATTTATTTATTTATTTATTTATTTATTTGCCCTGTCTGTTTCAGATTCTAGATCTTAGATTTTTAGATTTTTTAATTTTTAATTTTTAATTTTAATTTTTTAACGGCTTTAATTTTTGAAATGCTAAATTTCTTTCCTTCTTCTTCTCTTTATCTACCCCTCCACTTCATTCTCTCCAAATATGATCTGAGGTTAAGATCGGATTCTAACTCTGCCTGATGAGATCTCAGTTTATAGTAACTGTTGATCGATAACATCGACATGCCAGTGTCGCAGATTTTGTACATGTCTGTGTAAATAAAATTATCATATATATATATATATATATATATATATATATATATATATATATATATATATATATATATATATATATATACTAGAAAACAATTGTGATCCGATGGGTCACCGATTGGGATGTGTTTAGATCGGCTTAAATGGTTTGTATCGGGGAAGAGTGAATGTGCAAAGCCAGATAAGCATAACAAATAAAAAGACAAATTAATAAAATAGTCTTTTTCTGCTCGCAACATCTCCCTCTCTCCTTTTTATCCTTCCCTCTACAGACATGGGTTAAATAGTCTTACTACTTTAAGTGATATTTCTCTTTTGTTGAGAATAGGCTATTTCAATCTTATTATTTTTTCCTTTCTTCAACTGTTAATAAAGAGAGAGAAAGAGAGAGAGAGAGAAAAGAAGAGAGAGAGAAAGAGAGAGAGAGAGATAAGGGGAGAGGTGAGACAGACAACAGAGAGCAATATATACCATATAAAATGTTAAATTGAGAGAGGGTGAGAGTGATAGTTAGCAACTTAGTAAGATATGGATCAGTTGGTGAGTCAATTGCCAATTGTGGCTAATTAGAACAATTAAAACATAACTCAATCCCAAAACTGAAGAATATTTGATTCGTTTATTAATATTAATTGAGGAATATTTTCAATGTTTATTAACCCAGCTTTAATATTATAACTATTATGTATTTAAGGTTTAATAAAACCAAGAACAAATTGTCACTTTCTTACGTAAAAATAATTGTCATTGTCAGCTAAATATTCTTGAAATAAATAAAACGAATGTCATTATTTAAATTCATTTATTTTAAATTTATAACTATTTAATCTATGAATAAACATGTACGTCCCTAAATATACGGGGCGACATAATGTATTTCAGTATTTCAGTATTTCAGACAGGACCTACGTAGCTTAGCGGTAAAGCGTCCGACTACAGTCCCTGAGGTCGAGGTTTTTAATCCTGTCATAGTAACAGCTAAACACGTTTCTGTAGATAACTATTTTATCTATAAATAGATATTTATGCCCCTAAATATAAGAGGCGGCATAACGTATCTAAGGGAAGTAACTCTCTCAATCACTTAGATAGAGCATCAGCGTAAACCACAGGAGCTATTATTATCGCCAACAAAAACAATAAATAACTAAAACACCCCCCCCCCCACACACACACATATATATATATATATATATATATATATATATATATATATATATATATATATATATATATATATTACGACAACGTTCGTTGAAATCTCTCCAGACAGAATTTCTATATGTGCCCCCCATCGCATAAATAAAACTTAAATTCCCTTTCTTGACGTGGTAATGTCTCGTGGCCATTTGGTTATGCCGCTTGCTTGCGGACTTTAGAGTGGTTCTGTCTGAGATTATCATTACCTACACTGATGAGAGCGAAAGCTTGAAACGCTAGCGTATGTAGGTAAAAATAATTTAATATTATTTACTTAAAATTAATATTGTTATAAGCCCCTTTAAGAGATTGAAGCTGATTCTTGTCCGGGGAAGTTAAAAAATAGATGTAGCTATATGGCATATTCCGACAACGTTCGTTGAATACTCTCCAGACATTTGCGCAATCTAGGGTGATTCTGTAACCGGATTCAAAACTTACGACCGGTTGAGATTATCATTCCCTACACTGATGAGAGCGAAAGCTTGCAGGTAAAATCAATTTAATATTATTTACTTAAAATTAATATATATATATATATATATATATATATATATATATATATATATATATATATATATATATATATATATATATATATATATATATATAACAAATCACTCAATAAGTCCCAGGCATGTCATATAGATGACGAGACTAATAGAAAAATAATATAATTTTTATAAAGTACTGACCTTCAAATAGCACGTGTAAAAATTTAAGTCCAATCGGATTATTAGTTTACAAATTACAGAAACTACTACTGTTGCAACTTTTCAAAACAATGGAAAAGTCCGAATTTCGTGTGTTCATAATAAATTGCTTTCCGATGATTAAAAATAAAACAAAGCAGTCACTTGAAAAGAGTTATTCTAATTTACTTCCGGTGATAAAAAGGTGGTAGGTTGACTTTAAACGCGATCGTACAGACACAAATTTTGCTGAACGCGGCAGTTGTCCCGGAAAACCTTAAAACAGTTCACAAAACTCGTTGGGTAAGATAACAGAGGAGTTGAAGCCAATGTATTCACTATTTTGCATAAACATTTGGCAATTTGACAGCTGTGTTCAAAGTGGGTGCCTCGTTTGCTCACAGTTGATCAAAAACAATAAGCGTCGGCGATTCAGAACGTTGTTTGCAACTGTTTGAACGTAACAAAAAAACAGGTTTTTGCATCAATATGTGACAATGACTGAATGAAACATGGGTTAACCACTGCATGTGAAAGTGGCAGTCAGTTGAGTGTATGGGAGCAGGTGAAAGCCGCCGAAAGCGACTAAAGACGCAAAGATTAGCGGGTAAACTGTTAGCATCCGTATTTCGGGATGCATAAGAATTTTGTTTGTTCATCAATTACATTATGAAAGGAGGACTCATTATATAAGATTATTGGTAAGTTTGAAGGAAGTAAGCGACAAAAAGTAGTCACAACTGAAGAAGAAAAAGTGATCTTTCACCAAGACACTGCACCGTGTCACAAGTTGATAGCAACTATGGTAAAGCTACATAAATTGCACTTCGAATTGCTTCTGCACCCAACCTATTATACAGATCTAGCACCTAGCAACTACAAGCTGTTGTACACCTCACAAGAATACTCTACAGAAAGTGATTAAGATACAATAAAAAACTGAAATCGGAAACTGAGGCGTATTTTGAAGCCAAAGACAACTCGTTCTACTAAAAGGGTATCCTGATGAATAAAGTCGAATCTTGCCTAAAAGTTATTTTATTAGTAAGGCTTAGGACTTATTTAAGGCATAAGTTTAAGGGGTCTTAAGAAGAAATTGAAGTTCAAGGAATCTTGTTTAATTAGTGTCTAATGACTATAGGTCAAATTTCATGCAAATCTGAAATATTAGAATTTTCAAATGGGAAGTTGTGCCCATATTATGGCCCATAAAAATGCTCCTAAGAAACTGAAATTTGGGGAATATTTATTAATTTATGTATACCTATTGTTAAAATTTAACAAAAATCGGATTTATTAGAATTTTGCTGAACTGCAACCATTGACTTTCCCCCTTTGCTTGAAACAAAATTAAACTAAATATAGCCCACAGTACAAACCGTTACACTTTTTAGCTATGCTCCAAACTTCACAATGATCGTGTAATTAGTTTAAGAGTAAATCCTTTATATATATATATATATATATATATATATATATATATATATATATATATATATATATATATAAAAACAAAGCACAAAAATAAGTTAGAGTCATTTGACGAAGCTCTCACGGCCTGAAACCAGTGGTCATAACTGATTAAAAAACACACGTAATTTATTCAATTATATATATATATATATATATAAGTTGTTGGAACCTCATACGTCGCAATCGACGGGAGAGTCCATCCATCATATATAACTTATATTCCTACACGTCACAAAATAAATAAATAGAAAAATAAATAATAAAAAGTTATAACACAATATAAACTTTTTTTCATTTTATTTTTTTATATACATACTTATATACACTAAAAGGAATATACGTGGATACAAAATGCAATTCGGACCCCATCTTGACGGCGAAAAACTCCACGCTAGAAGAACACTAGAGGGACTCCTGAGGAAAATGGCGCACACAAGGTCAGACATTATTTTTCTCACAACATGCAAAAAATTAGACATCATACCCACAGGCTTTCGGATTAAGAACCACCTCCAGGGCACACTCAACACAAACCACAGATCCAAAGCACAGCAAATATACGAGACTGCCTCTTCCAAATTACGAAACCTCGCTATAAAAACATGCTATGCAAAACAGAGAACACTCTCACACACATGCGACTTAAAGAAATCGCATCTCCGTGACCTACTCACCCACGCCACCTACACAGAAACCTCCAGCTCCCTCAACATTATTTACTCCAGACATCTCCACCGATGCCTACAACTCAAACAACGAAAACTGAACACACTAGTTAACAGTGATCAAATTTTGAAACACATATACAACCAACAGAACCCATACATCCTCAGTAGACTACTCAAACAACACAATACGCACCACATTTCCCAAAAAAACCAACACACCAACTTAGCGAACTTATCAGACTACCAACTATCAGAAAATGAATCCACGCTTTTAAACAAAGGACTCTCTTTCTGTCCATCCAAACACCTGAATCCAGTGGATCTATGCTACGACATGGAAGACTACATCAGACGAATCAAACTCAAAGAATACTTCTACAATAAGAACCAACTAGTAACTTCCAACCACATAACAACCAAACAGACAGGGATTTCTAAGACTACACGTTGGACACCCCCCAATGGACGCAACCCGACCATAGATGCACACAACAACACAGCCAAAAAGCACCTTGACAAGTTCATCAAAGACAATCTTCACAGAAACACCCATTACAACATCACAAAAGACGAACAACAAGCCATACAATCCTTACGAAACAACACACACATCACCATTAAACCAGCAGACAAGGGAGGAGCAATTACAATAATGAACACCGACGACTACATAACAGAAATAGACACACAACTAGCTCAAGAGGAATTCTACAAAACACTCCCCACTGACCCTACTCACACATTCAAATCCAAACTGAACAACCTCATTAGCACTCTAGACCATGATACTAGAACAACTATAACTAAATTAATACCAGAACACCCCAATCCGGCCACATTCTACACCATCCCCAAACTCCATAAACTCCCCAAAATAGTTAACAACATACTAAAACACCTCCCACCCGACAATACCACAAATACCGAAATATCCATTAATGATCCCTCAAGATTATATCATATCGCTAAGGCTCTAAAATCAACACCACCCGGACGACCTATTGTTTCGGGCATCGGAACCCTCACTGAACACATCTCGGGACACATAGACAGTATCCTCAACCCCCTGTTGACAAACATCCCCAGCTACCTCAAGGACACCACACACTTCCTACAGATTCTAAACAGGATAAATAATTTACCCAGTAACTCAATTCTCGTCACAATGGACGTATCCGCTCTCTACACCAACATTCCACACGAAGAGGGAATATCCGCATGCAGGAGTTTCCTACACACCCAGCACCTACAAAATACCCACATCAACGACATATGCAACATCATACTATTCATTTTGACACACAACAACTTCACATTCAACAACCAGCACTTCCTACAAGTCAAAGGCACAGCCATGGGTACTAAAATGGCCCCCAGCTACGCCAACATCTTCATGCATATATTTGAACAGAAACACATACACAACTACCACCTCAAACCGCTACACTACCACAGATACATAGACGACATTTTCCTGATCTGGCAACATGGAGAAGAGTCACTAATGGACTTCTACAGACACCTTAATAACTGCCACAACAGCATAAAATTCACTACAGAGCATTCAACCACACACATCCCATTTCTAGACGTTCTCGTCAACATCACCAACAGACAGATCACCACATCACTCTACACTAAACCCACCGACGGACACGGTTACCTCAACTTTAAGAGCTGCCACCCGATCACCACAAAAAAATCAATTATTTATAGTCAATGCCTACGCATCAAAAGAATCTGCTCGGATTCCACTGAATATAACACACAGGTAGGCATCATAGCCAACCACTTCCTCCACAGACACTACCCCTTCAAAATAATTAAACAATCAATAAAGAAAGCATCAACAAAAATCAGACTAACTCTTCTAACAAACAACAAAAACAAAACTCTATCCTCACAAATACCAATGGTATTTGACTTCAACCCTAACACCAACAAACTACAAGACCCTCTCAAAAACATATTTAAACAATTACAACACGACCCCAACATCAGCACTATATACAACAAACCACCCATCTGCGCCAGACGACAGCTTCCAAACCTACACTCTTTGCTGACATCGACCAAAACACGCAACATTCCCGCACCACAGGGAAACAAAACATGTAACAAACCCAGATGCCAAATATGTCAATGCATCAACACCAACCACACATTCACACCTCCAGGCACCAACATCCAACTTAATCCCCCCCCTCTTATCTGCGACAGCTCCGACGTAGTTTACTTATTATACTGTACTAGATGCACGAAAGGTAACTATGTCGGGGAAACAAGCCTGGAGTTCCGCAAACGCTTCAATAACCATAAACAAACCATTAGAGACAAATCCACACGATTCCCAGTGGCCGAGCACTTCAATCTACCAAGCCATTCCACAGATGACATGAAATGCATCCTCATAGCCTCCAAATTCAGATCACAACAACACAGACGAAAATATGAAACCAAACTCATCCTCAAACTCAACACACACAACGCTGGACTTAATTTGGACCTGGGTCTACTCAACAAATACACATTCCACAAACAGGGTAACTAACCTATGCCATTTTCCTACGGGCGAAGTCTTGCGTGTGTCACGGTGGGATCTTAACTCTTAACTTTTAACAGTTTTTATTACATCTATTTATTTCGTTGTATGTATGTAGGTTTTATTATCTAATATTTATTATAGTCATTTATTTATTTATTTATTTATTTATATATTTAAATATTGATCATTTATCTACTGACTTATTAATTTATATTATTTATATTATTTAATTTATTATCTTCATTAGTATTATATTTATTTATTTGAATTTTCAGATATATTTGTTTTATATATATATATATATATATATTTTTATTATTATTAGACGCTAATTTTAATAAATAGAAAGTTAAATAAACGTTTTTTTTAGAGAATTAAATTTTTAAAAATAAATGACCGCTGATACGAAGAAAGAAAGAAAGAAAGAAAAGAGCGAGTAATTAATTCAATTAACAGTTAAATTGAACGCAGTAACAGTAATTTCAAACAAATAAGTCGACTACAACGCTAAAACATGTGTATGCTGGCCAGCACAGGCACGTACGTGTGTGTGTGTGTTTGTATGAGTGTGTGTGTGTATGTGTGTGTGTGTGTGTGTGTGTGTGTGTATCGAGCAGTAAGAGACAAAGAAAGAGAGAAAGAAAAAAGGCACGCAGCCCAGACGAAGAGAGAAAGAGCGAAAGGGAAAAACAACTATTTATTAAACGGTTAAATTAAGTAGTAGTAATTTTAAAACAATTAAGTCAACTACAACGCTAAGAGATGTGTATGATTGATCGCATGGTGTGTGTGTGTGTGTGTTTGTATGTGTGTGGGTGTGTGTGTGTGTGTGTGTGTGTATGTATCGAGCAATAAGAGAGAAAGAAAAGGAGAAATAAAAAAGGTATTTGTGAATGGGTGTATGTATATATGTATGTATGCTTACGCGCATAGGCACGTGTCGGTGTATGTGTGTGTGTGTGTGTGTGTGTATCAATGTACATGTACACGTCCCATTACGTGTGTGTGGACGCGTATGTGCGTGTGCTCATTTATACACATATTTAATTTATGATTTTTCTACTCTTTCCCCCTCATTGCCTGGGAAAACCTCCCACCGTACACACGCAAACCCCAAACACCGATGAAGACTGAAGGATCAGTCGAAAATTTTGTTCTCCATACCATCAACAAGAAAAAACTATTTTTCTTTACAGAACAACTTATATTCCTACACGTCACAAAATAAATAAATAGAAAAATAAATAATAAAAAGTTATAACACAATATAAACTTTTTTTCATTTTATTTTTTTATATACATACTTATATATATATATATATATATATATATATATATAGTGTGTGTGTAGATTTCAATTTTGTGTTGAGAATCTGAATAACAGAGCTCAATGTAATTTAAACAGAGCAAAACAGATTTGGTTTTTTGACGTGGTTGTTTATACGTCTGAGGAGACCTAATTAAGGGGTCGAAATAATTTATAATGTATACAACCTTAATGTGTGCATAGTTTTTTCCTTTTTATAATAATAATAATAATAATATATATATATATATATATATATATATATATATATATATATATATATATATATATATATTAGTAGTATCTTTTTAAAAGGCTGTGGGCAATGCAAATTCCGGGTAGTATGGAAGCTGGAAGGAACAAAAATAATAAATCGAATACGAAATGTGACTTACTATTTATTTTTTCTTAAAATCTTACATAACAGCAAGTGTGGTGTTAGCTGTTTGTGTGATGTCCGGATGATTATTAAAAATCATTTATTTAATATTTCGGGAAAAGAAACTTCCCTTTGTCAAAAATAATAAACACCAGAGAAAAACTAAGCTAAAAGATGGCAAAACGTTTAAAGTTAAATCGACTTTAATTTCCTTTTCCAAACTGTATTGTGATAATTGAATACCAATATAACCATTTAGAACAACGTGTAGTATATGTTCTGATGTTACACTTTGTCTAGTCTGTTCTTGGTCAGTGAAGAAGACGTCCTTCTAGACTTAGGCGATTTTAATTTTTGTTCCAATCCAGAGCACTTCTTTTGGTGTAGCTGGATTACCCCACATTAAAAATACGACCATATGCCTAACTTTGCCATTGTGAGAAGGCAAGTAAATAGGAATATCTGTTCAGGGGCTTTTTATATCATGTACGTTTTTAGCGTCCAAAATTCCTTTTTCAAAAAACTACATTCTATGCGATGATTCGATTCGCAGTTTCAAAATTACATTGCAATTTAAGATGTAGCAACAAATATTAATAAAGATTTAATTTAATATTGATTCTTTTTTTGAAAGAACTTAATATTTTGTTTTCTCTAACTTTAATATTAGGGGAAAACACTCTTAAAGTCACATGCAGGAAAGGAAGATAAAATATCTTTTAAAAATAGAATCGATATAAAATTTATGAATATTTTTACTGTGTTACTACATCTTAAATTGCAATGTATTTGTAAAAATACAACTTAAAAAATCGTATAGAATGACGGTTTTTACGATAATTTAGGACGATCAAAACGCAGACAAATAAAAAAAACCAAAAAAACAAAGG
The DNA here is from genome assembly GCA_963556195.1 of Sepiola atlantica. Lineage (NCBI taxonomy): Eukaryota > Metazoa > Mollusca > Cephalopoda > Sepiida > Sepiolidae > Sepiola > Sepiola atlantica. The sequence continues at coordinate 124,049,558 of OY744520.1, forward strand.
ATTTTAATTTGCAAATTATTCGGCAAATTTTACAATTTCTACTCTATTGAATTTTTTCCATTTCTAGACTTCATCAGAAATATATTACTTTGCGAAATATTTCTGCTGTACTCGTACTGTTAACAAAGATAATTACAAAAAACAGTTGCCATTCCAATTACCTCCCTTGAAAATAATTCAAAATATTTTAAGAAACATTTTAGTAATTTATCCTTTTTATTATTTAATCACTTCAATTAATTACTGTTAATATCGACAACACTATTGCATATATATAGGGAAAATAGCGAACTACAATTAGAAGTATATAACACCAAACAGTAATTTATTATAGAGAGTTTAAAAAATAATTATGCAAATTAGACGTACAGAAACTTTTGTTTAGATCTTTAATCTCTAGTATATATACAGTATTTCCGAGTTAGATGTAGTATTATTTACTTAAATAAGATAGGGCTCTTTTTGTATGTAATGTAGGTATGAGAATGAAAAAACTTTCCAAATTATTCATTTATAATTAAATACATTACGTTTGTGTTTTAATTAGTTACGGCCACTGTTATCAGTAACGTTTGTAATCAGTTACCATCATTATATATACTAGCCAAAATAGCCTCCGTACGGTCGTCTATGTTTGCTAGGCTTGCGCGTCAGAAATGAACGCTCACCAGTAAACCGATGGCGCCTCAGTCATATTTATTGGGTGGTGAGACATTGATTTTTTTTGTTTCGGACCAAAAGTATTTTTAGTAAAAAAACCTCAACTTCTTTCACCCCATCCCTCCCCCCCCCAAAATTTAATGCCAAGCCTCCTAAAAAATATTTCACGCCAAGCCTCCTAAAAAGATTTCTTTTTTGTAAGAAAACATTTTTTTTCACCACCGTCCCTAAATTTATTTTACCCTCCCCCACTCAAAAAATTATTTTTAGTTAAAAAAAAAATTCCCCCTCCCCAAAATGTTTTTTGCTCTCCCCCACCCAAAGAAACATTTTTAGTTAAAAAAAACAATTTTTTTTACCGTACCCCACTCCTCGAGAAAAAAATAACTAAAACGTTTTTCCTGTTATGGATGTCAAGCATGAATGCAGATCCCACACTATATCAAATAACCAGTTTTGATACTCATGTTTAAATATGCTATTGGAGGCGCCTACGTCATAGTATAGTTTTGGCTCCAGACATACAGATACATAAACTCCATTATTAATAGATATTTATATAATAATGTTCATAAATAATATTAAATTATTTATACCTACATACGACGTCGTTTGAAGCGTACGCTCTCATCAGTGTGGGAAAGTGACAATTTCAGAGGGTAACGAGGCGCAAACCGGCTCACAGAGTCAACCAAGACTGCACGCTTCTGCTCTATCCTCAAGGCCACAGGAAATTGTCACAGGAGAAATTAAGTTATATTTATGCCAATACAGCGACTGTAAACACCAGGCATTCTAGAGGGATCAACGACATTAATCGGAGCCTTGCATTATAGCTTCAAGTGAATGTCTGTTTTTTTTTTTAAATATCGCCCAACCTCTTAAAGAAGCTTCATAAACATATTAAATTATTTATACGTACATACAGCATCGTTTAAAGCTAACGCTTGGAAAGTCACAATTTCAGACGGTCACAAGGCGCGAACCCGGTTCACAGAGTCAACGACGACTCTGCACGCTTCTCCTCTATTCTCAAGGCCACGGGAAATTATCATGTGATATGAGAGAAATTAAGTTCTATTCATGCCAATACAGCGGGCCGTAAACACCAGACATTCTAGAAGGTTCAACGAACTTAATATATATATATATATATATATATATATATATATATATATATATATATATATATATATATATATATATGTGTGTGTGTGTGTGTGTGTGTGTGTGTGTGTGTGTGTGTGTGTGTGTGTGTTCCAGTCATCATATATATCAGGAAATGTATAAAAAGTGCTAGGTTAATTTCTCTTTGTTCTTTCAGCCTTATTATAAGAAGAGTTTCCCAGTCACCATCAAACCTCTTTTACAACGCTCTGTTTTTTTCCTTGTTCTCCTTTAAATAAACACCATTTTGCGATTGTTTAGTCTAGATACATGGCGCCATTTTGAAAAGTAGTTAATTCGCTTGTTTAATACGAAGTGCAGGCATAGCAAGAACACACACACACACACGCGCGCGAAAAAATACCAAGAAACAGCAGGTATCTCAAAAGGTATTGCATGGAATCAGTAGCGACATTACCTCCCTTCGATCCCTAAACCGCGGTGGACCCAAACCTATTCGTGAGGGACCGTATGATTTCGATAGAGCTCTGAAGGCCTCCTATGTTGTATGCCATACCTAAGAATAACGGGTATACCCAGCGTTGTCCACGGGCATGGATAACAAAACAGAAGTTGCAAAAATGTGTTTTAAAAACTACTCTTACTTTTTAGACACACCACTTCCCCCTCGCTCTCTCTTTACCTTTGGCAACTGATTCAATATAATGAAAAAAAAAAAATAAAGAAAAAAGTAAAAGTCATCACTGTGTGCTTTACCTAGTCTCAAGGTTGTTTTTCAAACAATTACTAATATGAATGAGAATATTATTTCTACTCCATGCATTGATTTGGTTGCTGGTGACTCCAGGCGATTGATTATTACAACATATTTTTACCATAACCTGCTTGGGGTTATACCGAATCTGATGGTATAAGTTATGTAAATGTGTTGCGTTTCCACCTTGTGCTATACATGTATGAAAGTTCATTATTGTTAACTGCTTGTTCTTATACGCGCCCTATATGTGGTTCTTTCAGACAAGGAGAACGTCGCCTGCAAATATGTTTTTATACCTGGAAAAAGGACAAAGTCAAGACAAAACTGTTGGAAGACAGAGGAGATTTATCGACTTGATTTTCGTTCCAACGCACTGACAAAAAACGGGAAAAAGAGAGATATCGATAATCACTCTTTAACCATATATTATCAGAGCATTTTAAAATAACATGTTCACACGCATAGTGCTCCCAACGAACCGCTCAAACCTCCCCCTCTTACTCTCTCTTTTTATGCATGTGACGTCACATATGTTTCTATCAATCCCCACAGTGCAGTAAATAAAACATCGAGTTCAGCAAGTTGACTCCGACTGCACTTTCATTTTCTGTTATTTTTAACTATCCAATTTATATATTAGCGGGTCTACTCATTCAATATTTAACAAGCATATCTTTGGTAGTGTATCTGAATTTAAGCTGGCCAGATAGATTAAAATACGGCTTTCTTTTATATAATGGATGTTATTAGTAAAGATGATACAGAGTCGCTTGTAACAGGAAGGAACTATATCAAAAACGTTACTGGGTATGCGCATACATCTGACAACCCTTTTAAAAATCGCTACAATGTTACATTTAAAAACCGGTATTTCTTTAGAATATCTAGATTTTATTGAATAAATGCTGATAATAGTAATAAAATGGAAAATTTTGTTTTTTTAAGTGATTAAAACAAACTAAGAAAATGGTTGGTCGTCAGGGAAGGACTAAAGCGTATTATCTATTCTATACTCAGTTAGACGAGACTTTTTTTTTGACTGGAGCAATTTTTATATTTATCTCATACAGAGGCAAGCAAATAGTGGGATTGGACGACCATGAACCGCTAACGGCGCCACTGAAGAATAGAGGTTTCCAAAACGTGCAGTAATACTCTAGAAAACGCACAGTTAACGCGGATGGACACTGCCGAGTATTCGAATCGTTTTGGTTTGTTTAAGAGCAAATGAAACTGTTGAGAGAGAGGGTTATATAATGTTGACGCATAAAACCCTATGTAAACAATTTATTGTTTACAATTAATTGGACCCATGTTGCCATTTAAATGGAGCAAAATTAAAAAAAAGATTCATACGCTCAAAAAATTAATTTAACGCTTATTATTGGTTGTTTTCGTCTCAACTTTTCGGCCGTGTTGCCCTCCGGCCTTCTTCAGATGCCTGTAGCAAAGACAGCAAAACGATTTTATAAGGGAACTGAAAGAATTGCACAAAATCTTGAGAAGAGAATGCGAACTGTATACCCACAGGAATCTAAAGTAAAATAAAACGTTGGGTTGAAAATTCCATTGCAGTTAGTCGACCCGAAAGGGTTCAGTTCGAAATTATGTATAGGTTCGTGAGTTCGAAATTTTTTAGATGAGGATTGATTATTTGGACAATTTGGATTATTTGGACTACTATTCTCTTCTTGGTTGTTATTTCCACAATATTTCATTCGATATAATCTCCGAACTATGGTGAACCGTTCTGCGTTCTTGGCAGATTATCTGGATAGCAACTCATTCCGCAGACAATTGGAGTCTTGTTGTGGAGATAACATGTAGCAGCTATTCGTTCTCTATCCTCTTCTCCAGGTGCATCGTTTCGAACTGTGGAATCTTCATGTAAACAATCAGTTTCCCGTGACAGTCTTCCGGACGTTGAAAGTCTAATCCTTACTACAGGTTATGATAATAAGAACAACATAAAAATTACCCCTTCTACTCGGTCATGACAGACGGGACGAGAACAATCTATCCCAGTGGATTAAATAGATGATTCAATAGATTAAATAGATGATTCATTTCGAAATTTCGTATAGATTCCCGAGTTCGACATAAAGATTTCCAAATTCGAAAATTTTCAACTGAAGAAGTTTGAAGATTACATCGGCTGAAACGCTGTGAGATTAACAACCAAAATGAGAAGAATTGAAATAATACAATTTAGCGAATGAATTATAAGTTGATGATTCATAATATTTTGTAAATCTTAGCTGTAAAAATATAAAGTTTAACGAAAATTCTCGTCCTCTTACATTTTGTCCGTTGAATTTTTGTCCGTTTGCCTCTTGTCTGTTTGGATTTGTCCGTGTGCATCTTACTTTTTGTCCGTTAATATTTGTCTGTTTACCTTTTGTCCGCTTAGATTTGTTCGTCTCCCTCTTACTTTTTGCCAGTTCACATTTGTCCATTTGCCTTTTGTCCGTTTAGATTTGCCCGTTTACTTTTTGTCTGTTAAGACTTGTCCGTTTACCGCTTACATTTTGTTCTTTTTTGCCCGTTTGATTTTTAACCTCATATTTTTATGTTTTCTTTTCAGTTCTATAAATGTTTGTGTGTCACACTTATTCCGAATTTACTTCCGAACGCGGTGGATCCCTCGTATAAAAAATCCTTCCTTGCTTCATTGTCGCCAACCCCAACCGTTCTTTGTAGATGACGCGGCCTTCAAAGGGCAATTTTCCTTTCTCTGTATGACTCGGCTCAGATTTGACAAGAGAAATGCCGTGATTCATTTCGCTTCCGCTTTCTGCATTCACGATTGACGTTCTCGTGATAATTCCTTAATGTTTCGCTAATTGTCAAAGAAAGGCTCATTCGAGACCTCACGCGTAGAAGCCCCGTGTTGGGCGGGATCACGCATTCATATCTGTTGAGAATAAAAAGTAAGAGCCTGCAAAAGTATTCAGTTTTATGATTTAAAAATTGTTTTTGTTATCATTTCATTTCTTTCATTTAGATCAAGCGTCTCAGCTATCAGAAAAGACATTCAGTTTGAAACTTTTCAAACGTTAATATTTTCTAATATATATATATATATATATATATATATATATATATATATATATATAGGGTGGGCAAAAATAAGGGTCCTATTTTTAAAAATTCATAACTTTTTTATTTATTGATTTTTTTTTTTTTTTTTTTAGAATAAGTAAAGGACCCCTACCGAAGCAAGCATGAGCCGTATTAGCCCTAAGGAACGTACCCTCATTTAGAAAACATTATTTTTGCTTAAAAATTTCAAAACAGTGTAAAAAACAATACTTTAGTTTTTGTAAGTTTTAAGAAGTGTTTTTCGGCTAAAATTTGTTTTGTTTATTTCAAAAAATCTCGGAAGGGTCAGTCTACACACACATAAAGTTTGGTGAGTTTAACTTTTATTTTGTGGAAGTTATTCAAATTCAAGTTATTCAAATTTAAAGATAGGACCCTTATTTTGGCCCACCCTGTATATATAACCTTTACTTATATAAGACGAATGTTTAATTCACTACCATAAAGCGTATTTTCGCATTTTATCTTACGCAATGATCTTACTTATAATAATAATAATAATAATAATAATAATAATAATAATAATAATAATAATAATAATAATAATAATAATAATAATCCACCTCAATTTGAAAATTTAATTAACAGCGTACTATTTCAACTTTTATTATTTTATGTCCTTGCTAGCGCTTTCGTATAACTAGAAGAAAACCTGGCTCCGTTCGTTCGATTCAAGATGGCGTTTATCATCCTATTATCAGTGACGGTGTCACGCGTGAGTATTGTCTGCTTTCTGTTTTTCATGTACTTTATGTACGATTTTTTATCTCTATATATGCCTTTCATTGTGGTTTCTGAACGTCAGTATGGAATTGCGCTTAACTGTAGTATATAGCACGTTGTGAAACAATTCGAAGATCATCGTCAATTCTACCATTGCAAAAATAAATGATATGAGAAAAGGCTGAATTTTAATTATTGGCTTTAGATAATCAATATATACAGGGTGGCCCAAAAGTAGGTTTACAGTTATTAAACTATTTTTTTATATGGTTGAAGTTACTTGCTAATTACAAGCAATATAAAATACTCCTCAGAGTATAGATCTAACCTACATAAACAGTTATTTCGTTGCTTACCAAGACTAGTATATGGCCAAGACTAGTACATGGTCTTTTAGAGGACGACGCAGATCGTCGACTGCAGTTCTGCGAAATGATGCGTAATCAATTTACTGGAGAACAACCTGACTCTTTGGATAAGATTATTTGGTCAGATGAGGCTTGCTTTAAACTATCTGGTCATGTGTACTGGGCCGATGAAAATCCCCATTTGACCATAGAGACTGAACTGAACCAGCCTGGCCTTACAGTTTGGGGTGCATTATCAAGCGAAGGTGTTATTGGGCCCGTTTTTTTTTAATGGAACTGTAAATGGGGAGAACTACCTGGACATGCTTCGTGAAGTAGTAGTACCACAACTCAAAACTAAACCTGATTTTGATGAACTTTTCTTTCAGCAGGATGGAGCACCACCACATTATGCGTCTAAAGTAAGAGACTACCGTAACCAAGTTTTTCCACAGTGTTGGTTCGGAAGACGGACCAGCATCGATTGGCCACCATGTTCACCTGACCTGACACCAATGGATTTCTTTTTTGGGGGTGTTGTTAAGAACAAGGTTTATGAGAAGAAACCAAAAACAATAAATGATTTAAAAGATTACATTCATGTCGCATTCACAGAAATTGATGAAGATCGGAATTTGTGTCGCACTGTGTGTCAGACTGTCCTGGAGAGATTTAAAGAATGTTGCAATGTTGAAGGAGAAAATTTTGAGCATCTGAAAGATTAAATTATTTGCTTTTATGTTAACAGGTATAATGAATTTCCCGCTGTTCTGGTGTAGAATTTCAAATTAATATTTAACCTATTTAAAGTTATCCGAATAACCTAGTTAAATAACTTCAAATATTAAATGATAACTGTAAACCTACTTTTGGGCCACCCTGTATATATATATGGATTTGAATATATATATATATATATATATATATATATATATATATATATATATATATATATATATATATATATATATATATATATATATATTGGATTTGAATGATCAATATATATATATATATATATATATATATATATATATATATATATATGGCAATAAATCTACACAGATGCGTCCCCGTTTCACTCCCGTAGGAACTTGTCAGACTAAGTATTATATATATATATATATATATATATATATATATATATATATATATATATATATATATATATATTATGTATAATTTTTTTAATCTATGAATCAATTTTATTCTACAAATATTGATAATAATAATAACAAATAAATAATAAAAAATAAAAAAATAACATTTTTAATACCTAATGACCAGTTTATTTATTATTGAGCACTTTTATATATTAATTGAAACATTTTCTCGTAACCAATATACATATAATAGTTATTTAGTTATATTGTCAAATTCGTCAAACAAAAATGGCGTTCGCTTATTTTAGGTGAGGTGGTCGCTAATTTCAGACTTTATAAAAGGCTAAATTGTCCGATTACAGTAGAGGATATCTTTACATTAACGGCTAACCCGAGATGTAGGGGAGGGCGCCACTCTTTTCCCAGGACTGCTTCATTGTCCTTGATCCTGACCTTATAATACTGAGAGTTTTAGCAATGTTTGTTTTAGTCTTTGCTATGACTCAACCGAGGATAGAACTCTGGTATCCCGTTTCATTAGCGGAAACGCTTACCAAATGAGCCGGTTTCAGGCTTACGGTATTTATTTATTTATTTATTTATTTTTTAATATTTAAAATTTCTTCTTCTTCTTCTTCTTCTTCTTCTTCTTCTTCTTCTTCTTCTTCTTCTTCTTCTTATTATTATTATTATTGTTATTATTATTATTATTATTATTATTATTTATATATTAATACGATAGAATGTGTGTTATTTATTTTCCTATTTAAGAAGATTTAGTGAAGAGACAGCTTTTGCCCCGGCAACCGAGTAATATAAATAAATATATATACTTCCATTCCGTCACGCAAAATTTTTGTGAGTAAAATATGTGCATATTTCTAGCCACCGGATAATATTATTAACAGTAAATTATACAGATTGATGTAGAAAACACTGTCGAATTTCCACAGGGTCCCGCTAGTACATATAATTACTTAAAACTGTCCTACAGCTAATGTGAAAATTTAGAAATGATAATTAAAGTCCACAATAACAAAACTTGAGGCCCATTTTATTTTATAGATGCCGTCTATGGAAAAAGTCATTATTATTATATAGCTCTATGTAACATGATTTTAATCATTTTCTGTATGCAATGTCAGCTTGGTTCCGATTTTAATGTTATATATATATATATATATATATATATATATGTATATATATATATTTAATTATTAATTTTTTTTTAACCTAGAGATGACGTCATTTTGGGCTCTCTTACCCTTATTAGTGTATGAGTGGCGTTTGCAGGAGGTCGCATGCGCTCGAACGCAGTTCGTAGATCCAGGCTAGAATCCCGAGACAAACGTTCAGGACCACACGCCCGCGAGAAATCGACACATACAATGATAGAAATTAAGATACACTTGTCGTCTACAGTGTTCAAACGCTCGAGCGGAACTGGCTTATCGCAGAAATGACAACATATATATATATATATATATATATATATATATATATATATATATATATATATATATATATATATATCTGTTTGAATATATATTGGAAAAATGTAACCAGTAAAGTTACCCATTGAGCTGTCTCAGGATGAAATACATAAATATATTAACTCCTATTAATCGCAGACGGATATGTAGTAGAATTTACTTTGAAGAATATTTAATGTTCTTGTTTATATTACTCAGGGTCAAAGAATGTACTCGTTATATAAATTAGTATTATATTTTATTCCCAGCGGGAGGCTTAACACATGCCATTAAATGACATGCCCGGTGCTGTTAAGTATCATGTTCCTTTTAAATAATATTCCGGATTTTGGTCACAGACATTGAATTTCCATTATTCGTTTGACTGCGTCAACAAATGTTATTATTTGTTCGCGGTCACTCACCAGAAAACGTTATACCCATCGGAGGAAACTTCTTCAGACAAGTTTATAATTTCAGAAAGACTTTATTATTAAGCGATGTAAAAAGAAAAAAAAATAAGAATGTAATATAAATCATAACATTGAAAGAATATTCCTTTATCCATTTGGTGATTTATCCTCAGAGTATTCGTGCTAGACAAAACAGCGCCAAATTGTCATTTGATTGTTGCATACGCCGGGGCGTATGTTTATCGACGGTAACAAGTAATCCCGGATCGGGATCTTGGAAAATAATTGCTGTACCCAAGACAGAGGTTAAGCATATACGCATGCAACTGTTGGAAATTCGTAATACACCATCCACTATGACTATGCAATCCTTACAGCTACATCGATAGAAAACGAAGCTGTTAAAATATAAAAAAAATAAGATTAAAAATTAATATCACTATGTCAGCTAAACCTGACATAGTGATATCTGACAGGGGGGGGGGGGAAGTAGCAACCCTAGTTAAAGTCAGTGTCCCTAATGATGCTGGCTAAAACAGGGCTGAGAAAAAAAGTAACTAAATACCAAGTTCTTATGTACGACATGAAAAGATACTGAAATGATAGGAGCAAGCAGGCTCAAAAGCACATTTAAAAAAAACTTAGCGAATATATTCGGTGAACCAAGTGCAAGATAAATAACAAAATTTATTTAAAGGGACGGTTAGAATCCTAAAAAAAGATTTCTTGGTTGGAGTCTGACAGCGGCTGGATGTATGGCATCTGGTAGAATGTCCCATCCCCAGCAAAATCAAAAATAAAAGATAATAAAAAAAGAAGAGAATATACCTATGAGCTGAAGTACCTGTCTATGCCGGCTTTTTCAACTTTTTTGTATTTTATAGGCAAGATTAGAAATGAAGAACATCGATTAAATATTTTGTAAATTATGTAGAATAAACCACTCCGTTGACATTCTACTTTTTTAGGCGATTACCTATGAACATCACGAAAACAGTGGCGAAAAAAGAAAAAAAGAAAACACAATTATTTTAGAATTTAAGGTAGGAAATTCACATATAAATTTAACGCAAAATGATCCCCTATTTCCGGGAATTCTTGCATTTTAGCGCATTTAACCCCACCCCCAAATTTCAGCAAAATAAGTGCGAGATTAGAACCCACGATAACATAAAATATTGTAATGAAAGGCGGATGCCTTATCGACAAAGGTCACCGATTCAATGACTTGTTTTGTTGTCATTTTAACCTATTTAAATGAATTCGGGGAAAGGATTTTTTTACGTCTCCACATAAAAATAGTTCGATTGTGTAAAATAAATAAAGAAACATCAATATGATATAAAACATTAATTCGCTGTTTTGATACTTCATTGTAATACAGTTTCCTATTCCTGCAGGCTTGTGTAACTGTCTTCCTGCTGACTGTTTCCCCCTACCTCTAACTTTTGTCTTTTCAAGACTAAGGGCAATAAGCATCTCCTGTCTTTACGATAATCATATTTGTTCTTGTTAGCGCCTTACATCATGTAGCTTCATGCATTTTCTGGAGAGATTACCATTTAAAAAAAAATTCTTATTCAAGTAAAAATATATTAGTGAACATTTATCAACTATTTTTTCATCCATTTTTAGTTAAAAAAAGTTAATGTTTTCTCTCCAAAATACGTACGATGATTTGACGTGAAAAGTAGTTGTTCGGTCGGCTTGGAAAAAGGAACGCCAAAAATGTCGGAACGTTTCCTTCTAATGTTACTTGTATGTACTTTTAATTTTGAATAATTAGTTTTAGAAAGATTCAAGAACTTCGGACATCGATAAAGACATCGGCTCGAAGGTGCTGATTCCAAATCTGCGGTTAGTTTGACTCTTAAATCAACCGTTTAACTCTAATGCTGCGATACACATACACACACCTTTGCTTTATATAGAGAGATAGATAGAGATACGCGCCAGCGTTTCTAAGGATGCAGTAAAATGATTTTATTATTTAATTTTCATTTCTTTGCACATAAAGTAGACAACTCCTATTACATTCTTAAATTTAGAATGAGTTATCACCCTTGATGATTTTTTTTATTTTGAGGGGTTTATAATTTTTTTTATTTTAGCAGTCGTCTGGGCCGGACTAAGTAATGTTTAAAATAAATTGTAGCGAAGTATGTTAATATATTGACAATAACACGGTACAACAATAACAAATGAAAATTATCTAGTGAGTGAAGACAGATTCATTTATCAGCTTAAAAGCTATTTGTGTCTGACATTTGAAATCCGACAAGACAACTTCATATCTTAGATATATAAAGTTGAAATGCAAGTCTGTTTATTTGAGGAGTTCGTAAACAACGAAGTTCACGAACCTATCATAGGGTTTTAGAGATAAATCTCTTATATTATGAAAGGGTTCAGTTTTGGAAGAGGATGTTTCGGAGGGAGCGCGGTAATCATCATAAATTTATCGAAAATTATTTCAATAAATGTCATTACATTCACACACTCTCTCGGCGCCCAGCTAACCTAAATAAAATGCAGTTAGTGCAGCAAACATAAAAATGCAACATGTGCAGCGAACCTAAAAATGCAACGTGTGCAGCGAACCTAAAAAGTTCGTGGTTATAATACCTACAACTGACCCACTCTGCCATGGTTAGCTCCATTAAGTCCAACGTAAACAAATTCTTGTTAAGCCGTCCCTCGAAATAATCAAATTCTGCCAAACTTCCACCATCATTTCCACTTGACACTCATTAAACATTATCCTCGAGTGTCCTTTATACCTTGATATGTGGTGATCCTTTAGTTAAAAAAGGTCACGTTATATGAGACAAGATAGGGGAAAATCACTTGTTCTTCCGTTGAAGAATCCCTTTCAAAATTCTTGTAGCATCTTCCCTCGCATGTTGGCTTACCATTGCAAACTCAAAAAAACACAAGAGGAAGTTTTATTGCTCACTTTATTTTCAGTGGTCCACATTTTCTCACACTCTTCTAAGTACAGTCGGGATTTCTGCTCCTCCCTCCTTACTGAAAGCCGCGTCGAAGACACGTCTTCACTGCCCGGTTTCGAAACTCACTCCGACGTTTTTTTTTTTAATTTTCTAGCTATTCCTCGACATTTCTAACTAGCCCCCAAATCATTGTTATTTCTCTTTCAAACCTCACAATATTGTGTTTACATTAAATGCTAAAAATTGACCTCACACACCTTCCGTCAAAATTAGTATCCCACCAACTTGCACCACCCACTCAAAGGCAATCTCCTTACATCATTAACAAACAAACATATGCAAACCTTTCCTATTAGTATACATAAACATTGCATGTGATATTTATTAATGTCATTCGGTATTAACGTCTATTTCTAAAAGATGTACCCACACCCGGGTGGCTTTCCTACCTGTGGAGACGTGCCAAAGATTCTGTGATTATTCTAGCAACTGGCTCCTGTGTGCTGTAGGGTTCTGACTCCCCCTCCTATAAAACAATTCTTTGTCATATGTTCCTTCGTGGGAAAAATTACAACTAACAATTAGTATGAATGACAACGTATCTTTTGCATACATTCTATTCCATCGTGTACGTAGATAATGGCAGCGATGTTTACATTCGAGACAGACAATGATTATTATGATATATAAAGTAAAAACGATTTTCTCCCGTACTTTTACGATTATTAGCTTTGTTACTACAAGCTACATAAAAAATCTGTTTCGCTAGGGATTTACTGCAAATGGTCCGTGTTGTTAAGAACAAAAAAATATTTTCAAACGATTTTAATATTTAATCCTGATCACTATTTCATTTTGTATTAGTCATATATAAAGGATAAAGGAATATACAATTTTTCCATATTTACCGTTTCGTTGACTATTACTCTCACTTCTCCTCATTATTTGATGAGCGGCTGTGCTACATTAGATCCTCTATTTCTCCACACACACACACACACACACACACACACACACACACACACACACACACACACACACACACACACACACACACACACACACACACACACACACACACACACACACACACACACACACACACACACGCGCGCACACACACACACACTTATTTTTATTTTTATTTTTTATTTTTATTTTGTATTTTATTAGTTTACTAGTTTATTCTTTATTTTTTTATATTTTTACTTTTATTTTATTTTTTAATTTTTATTTTTTAATTTTTAATTTTTAATTTTTAATTTTTAATTTTTATTTTTTATATTTTATCGTACGCGGGTCACGCGCCGAAATAATAGACAGGTGTTTACTCTGAATTTGTCCCAAAATTAAGAGATATTATTCGGACTACTATTCTCATCTTGATTGTTATTTTCACATCGCTTCGGTCGAGGTAACCTTATCAGCTGCACATTTCGAACTTGAATATCTTTATATCGAACTAAGGAACCTATATGGAATTTCGAACTGAATTTTTAATTTGACCCACAAGGATACATTGTTCTCCTTCCTTCAGCCATGGCCGGGTACAAGTGTTAATGTTATGGTATACTTGAAGAAGGTTAGAGATTACGTTGGCAATAACGTTGTGAAAATAACCAGGCTAGACAACTATTCACACCTGCCAGTATCCTATATTTCTACAAAGCCACCATTCGTTCATGCATGGAGTAGTGTTGCCACATCTGGGTTGGTGCACCAGCCACTAGTCTCTCCCTCTTGAACAGGGTTCCAAAAAGAGTCTTTAACATATTAGGTCTCACACTATCTACGAAGCTTTAGCTCCTGTCCAATCGCCGCAATGTTGCATCCACGTGCTTGTTTTACAAGTATTTCAATGGAATGTTCTCTGAAAAACTTGTCGCGTTTGCGTCCCCTTAACTTAAATACCGGACAACCCGACAAGCAGCAAAAATAACACCCTTTCACTCCCCAGAGGTCCTCAAATGCCCGAAAGCTTTCTATAATAGCTTCTTTCCTCGAATAGCTTACCTTTGGAATTCTCGCCATTCTCCTTGTTTCCTTAACTGTATCAACATGCAGAAATTTAAGGTTAATGTGATCTCGCTTCACAACCCCCACTTAGGATGCCCCTATAAATGTGACCCCTAATACACAGTAATCCCTTACGTCTCAGTGGCAGTGTGCCTTGTTTCGGATGAATTGAATTAAAAAAAAAACACCAAGATGAGAATAGTAATCCTTATATCACAGTAATAAATTATCAATCCTTATCTAAATAAATTTGAAACACAAATAATTTAGTTCCACATTCTTTTAAATTCAGTCGTATTCATAACTTAGCGAAACACCAAATATGACTGTATTTCAAATAATAAAGCTTTTGGCGAAATTTGGTATCACTGTAAGAGTGTTCGCAACTTGTACTTTATATCCTCTTGCTAAACAGTCAGCATTATAAGGTGAGAAACAATGGGTAGTGGAGTCATCCTGGGAAAGTAGTCGCGCCTTCCCTTAAGCCTCGGTCACACGAGTAGCGGCGAGTTGTAACAGCCTAGTTGCATCGTGTGACCGATTAGTCGCAAGTAGCACATCTAACTTGCGACTAGTTACTCGCCGCAACTTCAGTCGCAAGTATCGTGTGATTTCATAATCACATGACCTTGTATCGCGCGATTTCATGATCACGTGACCTGGTATCGCGAGATTTTATGATTTCTTCAAGACCTAATAGCGGCTGCTACGAATCAATATTTGCTATTCGCTTCATATAACCTCACAATCATGCAGTTGCCATGACAGAAAAAAAACAAAGTTTGAAGTAGTCAGCTAAGGAAATAAGTAGATTCTTTTTTATATTTATAGAAACTACAAAGTTTGTAGTGTACAGTTATCATACAGTATGTGAAGGAAAAAGCGAGGGAGTATAGTTTTAAATATTTAAGGAATTAACTAATTGAGGTTGGTTTGATTCCTTGTGAAAATAATTTGAAAAAGAAAAGAAAGAACTTGAATGATGCATATAGTAATAACATTAATAAAGTTGAGCAGGAACTAACGATGTTTATAAACCAAAGCTTGTTTGATTTTAAAAAAAAATCTGGCGCCTTACTTGCGACATGTCTGTGCTGTCAAAAAAAGACACGGAACTGCTAGACGGGTAGTCGACTCGATGCTACAAGTAGCGGTGAATGAAATCATCTCGTGTGACCAGCTCAGTCGCTGCGACGTAAATCACAGAAACTATAAAATCAAAGTAAAAATATTACAGTTCGTTGAATTATTCACGTAAGTAGAAATAAAAATAAACTAAACACCTGCTGAATTTCAAGGGAAAGAATGAAACGGATGTTATTACATTAGATGGTTTAGCTGTTGGGGGTCAAGAGGTTAAGATTAATATATGTGGGAACAAACGAAACGGAAGTGAGAAATCGTGTGTCACGTGACGTCATCAACAGAATTGGTAAAAGTAGATACTACACCATCCATCACTGAATTGAGTATTGAAAGATAGTACAATAGAAGTTATAGTATAGTTTCGGCTTCAGACAAACAGATACCAACCATTTCATTAGAAAAACGATTAACAACGGCTGGAGTTGCTCCGCGTTCCAACAAGTTTCGGGCGAGATATCGTCGTCGTCGTCGGCGTCGGCGTCGCCCAAAGAACAGCCTAACCCCTAGAAATGGAATCCTGAAACAGAGCCGTTATACAATATACATATACGTACGGAACTTTAACAACAGTAACCCTATTAAAAACAACGTTTTCAATTACATATGTTCGTTATTCAGGAATGTCAGAAAATACGCAAACTTAAAACGCACGCCATATCATCCGAACCCAATAGCTAACATAGAAACTCCCGTTCCAACCCCCGGCCACACTGCTGAGACTGAAGTGGATTGGTATTTGTTTGCGAAATCAAGTGAAATACTGGTTCTTGTTTGAAGCATCTTGAAAAAAACGAGCCGAAATTGAAACATCATAGACGTAGATAAATAATATATGTATTGAAATGATAACACAAGAAATGTCTCGAAAACAAAGTGTGTTTGCGGCTTAATTAAAAGATCAACGTATCTGAAACTGCGGTTACATGTCCATTTAGTATAACAGCTCACTGTTTGTTGAAGTATGACAGTATTTGTGATAGAGATTATGTAATACGGTGTCCATTTAATATGAAAGCATATGTTTGTTTTAACGTCTCGACAGGATGGCTTAGTAAATACGTCTTCTCCGAACGAAGACAACATTCAAAAGAAAATGGGGAAGAGCTTTTCGCTATTATCCCGCCAAAACTAAATGTCTTGTGATTGGTCAGAGAGAATTGTTGTGTCGAATAAAACGGGGCTATTTTAGAAGACAAAGGAGCTAATGTATTAACAAACTAAAGAAGGGGGGATAATCTATTAACACAATAGACAATCTATGGGTTTCCTTTTAATAAGATTGAGGAAACAATCTTTTATTTTCGTATAAAACTCTTCAATTCTTCAACGATGGTTTCTTAGAATGTCCGTTTTCGTTCATAATTACAATCAGTCACGTCAGCTCAACCAATGGAATTTCTGTAAATGTAAACAGATGATGATGAGTCAACATTTTACATGACTTGTCACAATACGACAATCCATTTTTCTCATTCGCAAACTCATTCAATAACAACCAACCACATCGCCACCACGCACGCACACACACACCCACACACGCACGCACACACACACACACGCATATTTATACACATATATATATATGTGTGGGAAATGAAAAGGAAAAAAACAAAAAAGATGTTTTTTTTTATATATTCATCAACGTTTCGTCTTTATTTGTAAGACTTCCTCAGGATGATAATTTTAAGAAAAATGTCATGCAAGTACGTGAAAATATTGGGTTGACATGATGGGTTGATGAGAAAAAGTAGTAGCCACTACTGGGTGCGCAGGACCGAGGTCCGGGCTTAGTGAAGTCAGTAGCATGGAATGAGATTAATGAGGATGGTTCTGAGTAAAAAAGTGGAGGGGTGGGGGTGAACGGAAATAATGTGGATGGCTGTTAGTGAAGAAGTGGAAGGGTGGGGAAAGAGGAGGGGAGGGGGAGGCTCTGTGATTTTGGTGTGTGGGTAATGTCATGGTTTTAGAAAAGATTTGAATAAATGAAAAAAATGATGATGTTTTGAAAGTAGGATGGGTGGGTGGGTAAGAGTGTGAGAGAAGTAGTTGAAAGGGTGAAATGGGTGAGGAGAGAGGGGGGATTTTGTTGTGGTTAGGTGTGAAATTTTTGGAGAGTAGTAGTGTTTGACCAGCTGGCTCTGTCAAGAATGTGTGGAATGAGTAAGTTAGAAGGTTTGGATTCGTGGTGAATGAAAATGTGTGTGTGTGTGTAGGGGGGAGTTGTGTGGGGATATTTATGCGGAGACTTGTATGTGAGTATAACTGGGAGCGAAAAGAAAAATAGAGGTTAGCCATGATCTAGATTGTGTGTGTGTGTATATGTATTTATGCATAAAAATAATGTGAAAATATATAAATGGTTATATATTTTTTATTTATTTTATTTTTTAATTGTTGACGTATATGAATACAAAATTTCTTTAAAAATAGAATCTTCAGCCGCTTCCTGCGACTTTCTTCGGTATGATGAGAGATGTGCTTGTGTAGTAGTTGATAGTATCAGAGAAATAGAGTAGAGCCAATTGAATGAAGAGGTGCGAATATGCGACAAGTGTGTACCCATCCGCATATATCTGACCCGCCTTGAAGTCTCACACTTATGTGCAAACAGACATAAAGGTTAGGAAAGCAAAGGGGTACCATAGGAATTTACAAGACTTAAGTGGATAAAGCACCATCAAGTGTTGTCTTGATCGAGGGACGGACGGAGTAAAAAAGGAATTTGATTTTTAATGTTAAACACTTTGAAGTAACATTGCTTTGCTAACGGAATTGGTACTGATCAAAAGCATTGGAAAGGGAAGACCCTTTTACAAGTTATGTGAAGGATTAAGCGATATCAACTGGAATAAAATGCAGCATAATGAAATGGAAGATAAATGATCATGAAAAATAGGTAAAATATGATATATATTATATTATATGATATATATGATATATATATATTATATATGTTCTACATATTCTTACTTGAATATGCAGAACAGGAAAATATGAAAAATTGGGAAAATACTGATATATTATTTTCCCACTGCACACACACTACCTCCCCTGTGGGAAAATATTGTTGCTCAGTTTGTGGAATGAATATATATATATATATATATATATATATATATATATATATATATATATATATATATATATAAACAAGTACAAGATTACAATAAAAATTGTACAAAATACAATATATATTACGTCATCAGTTGTTCAAGACAAGGTGTTTTAGATAAAATAAATTTATTATTCTTTCCTTCAGCCATGAATTTACAAAGAATGATATATTATCGTCAGAGGAGCAAAACAGATAAGTTGGTAAGGGGAAAATTACCAAGAAAATTTGAAAATATATAAAATGATGTATTTTTCCTATATGTTCAACATTATCATGAAATATAAAATGTAAAGAAACTGTTGAAAATATAGAAAAAATATCACCGTTGAAAGCATCATGAGAGTTCGTAGAATCAAGTTCGAGGGAGGTAAAATCTAATCCTATTTTAGGAAAAAATTGGCACCTAAAAGTTATAAAAAATCTGTGTGTATATATACTAGCAGAATACCCGTACCAGGATGCGCATACGCAATATGTATAGCAATATATTTTACTTTGTTTTTTTTTTAGAAGAGAAAGAAATGGTATAGTTGGCTCAAAAGAAAATAATCATTTGCCTGTGTTACTCACCGCGTTGCAAAGAATGCGTATCCCATAATTCATAATGATAAGGTCATTAGTTTAGAAGTTTGACCTTGCACATGCATATTGAAACTCATGCGCCTTCAAAATATAGCTTAAATTTTGATGTAGAGCAATTCTTTTCACTATTAATTTTTTTCCTGACTTAGTTTAAAAGATTTTTAGGGGAGTTTGGAGGCACACTCCCTAAATAGTAAAGTTTACAAAAAACATGATCTGCCCATGTTACTCACCGTGTTGCCGAGAATATATATCAATAATTCATAATGATCAGTTCATTAGTCTAGCAGTTTCTTTTACACACGCACACACACATGCACATATATATAAATATACACACATATATATATGTATATATATAAAAATATACATATATATATACACGCACACACACACACACACACACACACACATATATATATATATATGAACATATCTAACTTATACAAAGTGTGGTATATGTTTATGTTGTTATATAACAGCATTTATAACAGAATTTTCGGTCACTTCCGGCGGTTTTCTTCCGTGTAATGAGAGAGGTGTGTGTGTGTGTGTGTGCAGTAGGTGGGAGTATAAGAGAACTAGAGTAGAGCCAATGGGATGAAGAGGTGCTTACATGTGACTAGTGTGTACGCATCCACGTATCTCTGACCTCACCCTAAATTCTCACACTTATGTGCAAAGAGTTAGCAAAGCAAGGAGTACCATGAACATTTTCCAAGACTTAAGTAGATAGCGAACCATAAAGTGTTGTCCTGTCGTGAAAGGGGTGGGAGAAAAAAGGGAATTTGTATTTTAATGTTACACATTTTTAGCAAGCATTGCTTTTTTTGTGGGAGGGGCATGGCTAACCGAATCTGGAATTGTGTTTGTACTGTAATAGAAATAGTGTTAGTTAAGAACATTCGGACAGATAAAACCCTTTTACATTATATATGAAGGATATGAAGAGATATTTTGACAAATTAACAATTACTGAACCATTCAACGTTTTGTTAATTAATAATAACCTAACATTTTCCGGTGGACATAGAATTTAGTAAATATGAGTGGAAATAAACGAAGCTTGTTTGTCTAACATAAACCTAGAAAAAGCTACGATCGAGGCTGAGCACAAACCCACGATCATAGCTTCAAGCTATATAACAGTCAATAAAGAAAGAAAAAGACATCAGAATATGAAGGTGGAGCGGGAATATATATATATATATATATATATATATATATATATATATATATATATATAGAGAGAGAGAGAGAGAGATAGAGATAGATAGATAGATAGATAGATAAGAGGTGATTGGTGTTTTTTTAATTTCATGATGAGCTGCCAACCGGAAGTTGGAGAGTGGGTCGGGTTTCATGGTCGCTACACATCAGCGGGAGAGGCTGTTGTATAAAGGCGGCGAAGTCTGCTATTTATTGAATTGACAGAGAAATTACACACAGATGAGAATCCCAAACTTCTTAATCTCCAAAAAATTCTATGAATCGACTTAAACACGTGTTGTTGGCGCGATCCCTACTGAGTTATTCAGTCCATTCCATCCAGCTATCAACCCACTCTCTCTATCTCCTGTCTGTCTGTTAATATCTACAACATTATATATATATATATATATATATATATATATATATATATATATATATATATATATATATATATATATATATATATATATATATACTAGTGTACATTGTCTGTAAAAAAATGACGGAAAAATTATACTTTGTCAGTGTTCTCACTAATATTTATATTAAACTATAGAATTACATCAGTAATTTAATATTTAATATATAAAGTATTATTGGCATTTCTGATGAACCCAAGAAAAAAACAACACCAACCGTCGACTTTTTATTTAGAGTAGAGGATTTATTTTCGAATTCATTTCACACGGCGGGGATTATCTGACTTGCTATTTGCTTTCTAGCTTTCCCTCTACATGTGGAATGGTTTTTTCTGGTAGTTTTTTTTCTCGCAAACATTTTCGTTACGAGATGGAAGTACATGTATTTCTATATATACAAATAACTACACATTGGTCTTTATTATAGAGTGAAAGATATATATATATATATATATATATATATATATATATATATATATATATATATATATATTTGAAGATGAGATGAATTAGATGCACATTTCGGTTGTGTACATAATAGTCTATTTCGACCTTATTTTTGTCTCCTCAGGTGTACCTTCAACCACGATTCCCACATGAATGACGAAAAAAATATAACACAAAGATCTTTTTAATTATTTTTTTTCGGTTTAATATAAAACCGAAAAAAAAATTAAAAAAATATTTTCTGATTGGTCGTTATAATGAAGGGGAGGATTGTATGGGGTAGTGATAAGTGGTTAAAATTAATTATTAAAATTTAACTTAGAAAAAATGAGGTGGTGGTGAAAGCTTTAAAATACAAATAATTTATGTAGGAAAGAAAATTACAAGAAAACCCGATTAAAACCAATGTAGTCGGTAAAAAAGTAGAGATATTCCAATAATAATTACTGATTATATTACTATGTGAATGTTAAAATTGTCATTATGGGTGTTTGCGTTTTAAAATTAAATTGATTACGACATTAAAAATGTCTGGTATCTTACAGCACGTAAATTACGATAAAAAATTTTTTAGGCGAAAGCGGGGTGATGGAGGACTCAACATTTTAAAACAAATTTCCTTAGTTTTTCAACGTAATGATTTTCATTTCAGATGTTGAAAAGAAAATTAAAAATGAACACGATTAAAGCCAATTTAGTCGGAAAAGGAGTTTAAAATATAATTATGGGAATTATAGGATTGGATTACACTTCAAATGTTTGGGTTATCATTACGAGTGTATACGTTTAAAATTAAATTGATTACGACATAGGATATGTGTAGTAAATTATAGTATGTAGATTACACGATTAAACCGGTATAATGGCGAAAGCAACATCTAACAATGGAATGAACTTCCTTATTTTTCGAAAAATGAATATCATTTAAAGTGTAGTAAAAAAAACAAAAAACAAAAACAAAACAAAAAACAAACAGATTAAAACTAAAGATATTTCTTCTGCATAGTTCCCAGTGTACTGATTTCTACACGCAGTCGTGTCTGTTCTTGTATTCTTTTGGGGCTAGTTTTCTGCATTCACTTATAGGATTTACTGTTTCGTCTCTTTGTCCACACAATCTGCATTTACTGTTTTCCTGGGTATTATCTATTTTATCTTTAATGCAGTTAGTTCTAATCGCATTGTTCTTTGCAGCTGTCAATAAAGATTAATTTCTCTGTCAAGTGTCTTTTTCTTAGCAATGCCCAGGAATGTTGATTGCTCTATTCTCTTGCCATTCTTATGAAATGTCCATGTAGCTGTTTTTCTTCCCACTTTTATTTTCTTGTCTTTTTGTTTTTGGTTTCAGTGCTTCCCAAGTTGTTCATTGGGACGGTGTCTTTTTCTGCAGTGATCAGCCGTTCTGTGTACTGGGTTATGTATTTCTCCAGCTCTGTTTTAGTTTCTTCCACACAGTCTTCTATACTTACCAGTCCTCTTCCACCTTCGTTTTTGTTTCAGGTAGAGTCTGCCCATATAGTCTTTTGGGTGTAGTGCGTTGTGCATGGTTATAACTTTTTTAGTCTTCTGGTCAAAGTGCGTAAGTTCTTCTTTAGTCCAGCCTATGATTGGTTCAGAATATCTTATTAGTGATACTTCCCAGGTGTTTATTCCATTTATAATTTATAATTTCGTTTCTAAGAGTTTCCTTGTTCTTCTCAGGTATTATTTTCCAATCTTCTCTTTCATTTCTGTAGATTTGATGGTGTTTGTTTCCATAACTCCCAAATATTTGTAGCTATCTTGTTTGCCTAGCGCTCTCATCTCTTCTTGGTTGGGCAGTTCGATGCCTTCTACTCTCTCCAGTTTTCCCCTTTTCATCTCTAGCAGTGCACACTTTTCCATTCTGAATTCCATTTGAATGTCCTAGCTGAGGATTCTGGTCCTATTCATCAGCTGTTCTAGTTCCTTTGTGCTTTTTGCAAATAGCTTCAAGTCGTCCATGTACATGAGGTGGTTTATTTGTTCTATGTCTGTAAACTTGTATCCGGCATCACATTTCCTGAGTATGTAGTTGAGTGACATCATGGCTATGATAGATAGTCGTGGTGATTAGAGGTCTCCTTGAAAGATGCCTCTCTGTATTTTTATCTGCATCAGGTGTTGTCCTCCAGCTGTTAGTTCTAGTCTCCATGTTCCCATTGCTTTCTTAATGAGAATTATAATCCTGTCTGATATCTGTACATTTTAAAGCATTCAATTATCCACGTTTGATGGATTCTGTTGTAGGCTCTCTTGCAGTCAATCAATTCTATGGATATGTTTTTTCTACCTTTTATCTCCTTCAGGATCTTTTGATTTATGTATAGCAAATCAATCGTCTCAGTTGTGTCGTTATGATTTTCCACATTAAACATGGTAAACAGGCTATTGGTCTGTAGTTGCTTGGTATTTTTCTTTTTTTGGCGTCTTTTGTATTAGCGTTGCCCTTCATTTGGTCATTTACTCTGGTACGTCTGTTTTGTAGATACATCCTCTCAGTTTCTACGCTAGCTTTTCATGTAGGGTCGTGAATTTTTAAAAACAAGTATGCATGTATTCCATCGAGCCTGCTGCTTTCCAGTTGGCCATTTTCTTTAGAGTTGTCTTAATCGTTTTTTCATTAACTTCTGTTTCTGTTCTATCTTCAATTTCCTGCAGTTAAGCTTTCATGTTTTTCATCCATTTACCATTTTTTTTGTGTTTTTTAGACTTTTCCCATATCTTGCTCCAGAAGTGTTTTGTTGTTGTTTTTTCTTCGTTTACTCTTTTGCAAAACTGGCTTTTATTGTTTTCAAAGGTCCTGTTCTGTTTGTGCTTTTCCGATTTGTATCTGTATCGTCCCAGTCTTCCTTCTTTTGCTGCTATATTTTGTTTAATATTTAATGTTTCTTATTGTGAGTCAGATTTCTGCTCTTCCATCGTTTCCTGTTCTCTTTTATCCTGTTTACAGTTTTAGGTTCTTTTGAAAGTTTGGTGACATGGGTTTCCAGTCTAATTTCTCATATAGGCTTTGTTGGTCCATTCTTTTGACCAGTCTTTTTTCTCTTTTTAGTTTCATACTTATTAACTTTGCCCCTGCATATATGAACTTGTTTATGTCTGTGATAGTATCTGAGAGATATACGCAAGGAGTCTGTTTACTTTCCCTGTTTCGAATTTTGATTTTTTCCAATCTTCGTTCCTTATAGATGGGTGTTTTATTTTGTTTCTTGGTCATAAACCGTTTGATGTTTTCCGGGACAGGTTTCAATCGTTAGGCTAGACTCTATCATTTTCATTTTTCTCATCAATTATTATAACAATGATTGAATTTTCTCTCTCAATGATCATGGAGTGCTGAGGGAAATGTGTCATGATGTTTGGTGTCTTCAAGAGGAAACGTGAAGTAGCAGTCAAGATCACCTGATTTAATCAGATGACCTTTTTCTTTGTGAATAACTAAAAGAAAATGTTTTTTCCAACATTTGATAATTTCAAGAAAATGATCGGAGAGCAAAACGGCGCATTCCCACCTGAGATATCACAAAAGGGTCATGGAAAAACATCCGGGAATAAATCCAGAATTTATCGCCATCAATGCCATCCATTTATCTGCTGTATCCCTCCTCTGTGCGCTGGCTTTTCAATCCCCACCTTCTGACCCTGCGGTAGGAGGGAGGTAAATAAAGCTTTGGGCATTCGCTTATTCCAGGAAATAATGAATACCAACTGAAAAAATGCGTTTACGTAATGCAGAGATTATAGTGAAGTGTTGCGCAATCTCTAACTGTATTTCTCCTGATCTGGCATTGCTCATGTTCAGTGGCAAGTGAAGACAATCCAAAAATATCGGAGGCACTGCTGTGATAAGGTCTGGTATTTTATAATTATTATTTCCTACTTGCTAGGAGTCCTCACACAAGTCATTACCAGTGATCGCTCAATAGCAAAAAACAAGTGGAATTCCCTGGAGTTTGAGTGACAACATGTCTTCCAGATTTCCAGCACTCCACGCTTTTCCATCATAGTTGCGAATCACTTTGTGTTCTCTTAACAGCCGTTTACAACTGAGTTCTCGATGATAACGGTTGATGGCTTTCTCTGAAATTCGAGTGGAAATAAGCTTCATCAGAATTCTAGTACTCCCCGTGGCCTTCAAGTGACAAGAATTCAATATTTTTAAAGAATTTCAAAATTGTAAAGAATTTTAAGTAATTTCATTAATTCGGTGAGTTGTTTTATAGTGAAGTAAGTGTTGCACAATCTCTAACTGCATCTCTCCTGATCTGGCATTGCTCATTTCCAGTGGCAAGTGAAGACAATCCAAGAATACCAGAGGTACTGTTGTGATAACCTGAAAAAACTTGGTATTTTATAATTATTATTTTCTACTTGCTAGTAGTTCTCATACAAGTCATTACCAGTGATCGCTCAGTAGCAAAAAACAAGTAAAATTCCCTGGAGTCTGAGTGACAACAAGTCTTCCAGATTTTCTAGCACTCCGCGCTTCTTTACATCATAGTTGCGAATCACTTTATGTTCTCCTAACAACTGTTTACAACTAAGTTCTCGATGATAACGGTCGATGGCTTTCTTTGGAATTCGAGTGGGAATAAGATTCTATGGAATTCTAGTACTCCCCGTGCCCTTCAAATGACAAGAATTCAATATTTTAAAAGAATTTCTAAATTGTAAAGGATTTCAAGTAATTTGTATGAAACATTAAACATTAAACATGCATATGTGTAACAAAATGTCTTGGGAAATTTGACACCTGAGAAACGCCGGGTATACGCACTAGTTTATAATAAGCAAAAGCACACGCATATATACATGGCCCAAAAATAGGGTTACAGTTATTTCATTATCTGTTTCACTTTCATGTTTTAAATATAATAAATTATAGAAAACAATATAGCACCCCTATTCTATACTGCTTACTCATTTCTTAAAACAAGACACTAACAATAGAGAAAATGTAACCCGTTGGAACACCCGTTGAATTCGGGCTAAATTGTTTAGGCCAGGAAAAAGTAAGTTTTCACAGGCAGTTAAATTTTTAAAAGTTTAAAAAATTCAAAATTAGCCTATTTCTATTCGCTACTTATCCCCCTCCCCTTCTCCCTCATTCTCGCTTTCTATCTTTTCCTGTTTAACGTTTGTTTTTTTACTAAAGCGTTACCACTTATCAAGGTAAGAAGAACACTCGAGGATAAGTGTTAATGAGTTTGTCATGTGGACAACACCGTGATGATTGGTAATGATTTTGGAAATTCGACAATAACTTGGTTATATTGGACTTCAAAACGACCATCTTATAGTCAACCGGGATATTGTGTTCCAGGGGCGGGTAGTTCTAGGAAAAAAACTTTGCTTATGGAAGTTTTTTTTTACGGGTTGATACCGTGTGTAATAATATTTTCTTTTGTTTATATTGAACTATTCCATTCTTTTATTCTTTCCTTTCTTTAAAGCTTATGGGTCTGATCTTATACCTGTAATAGTAATAAAGAAATGCTTTGCTAAACTGGCCCCTGTCCTCTCCAAACTCTACAACAAATGCCTAGCTGAATCTTGCTTCCCCCGATAGCTGGAAAATTGCCTCTGTGGTACCAGTCTTCAAGAATTCTGGGAATAGAACTGATTCTCAGAATTACCGCCCAATCAGTCTTCTCCCGATCTTTGCTAAAACTTTTGCTGAATCCTTAAACAATCTAGCGATAGTACGGCACTTAGTTAATGCTACACTTCTTTCTCACCGGCAGTATTGATTTAGACAAACACGATCTACTGCAGACATCCTAACGGTCATCTCTGAACGCATGTATCATACACTCGACAAGGCAGGCGAAGCTAGGGCAGTAGCGCTTGATATATCCAAGGTCTTTGACAAGGTATGGCATAATAGGCTTCTCCTGAAAATACGCTCATACGGTATTACTAACTATAAGTAGATCCTTCCTTATCAAAAGAAAGATCCAGATTGCCCTCGATGGTCGTTCTTCTAAGCAACATAACATAAATGCTGGTGAACCCCAGTGATCTATCCTTGGACCTTTATTGTTGCTGATTTTCATAAACGATCTCCCTGGTGACATTGAGTATGAGATTAGTAGTTTTGCTGACGACAACACGCTTTACTCTCGTCATGTGGGCAAAACGGACATGATCATATCCGAGGCAATGGCTGAATCTTTAGAAAATGACCTCCAGGCTGTAGTAAATTGGGGTCATAAATGGTTGGTAACTTTTAATGCCGCAAAGACAAAGCTCCTTTCCATCAATAACTACAAGAAACCTATTCAACCACCGATTGTCATGGCAAATAACACCCTACCTGAGAGTTCAACATTCAAACTCCTCAGCCTTACCTTCACAGGTAACATGAATTTGAACAGATATACTGAAGACATTGTAAAGGCTGCAGCAAAGAAGGTGGGATCCCTCTACCGTGCTAGTAAACTCCTCACATCTGACATTATCCTGTATATCTACAAAGCCACCATCCGCCTATGCATGGAGTATTGTTTCCACATCTGGGCTGGTGCATCATCCACTAGTCTCTCCCTTTTAGACAAGGTCCAAAAAAGAGTCACCAACTTAATAGGTCCATCACTATCAACCAAGCCCCAGTCCCTGTCCCATCGCCGCAAGGTTGCATCCTTGTGCTTGTTTTACAAATACCACAATGGATTGTGCTACGATGAACTGGCTACTCTGGTGCCCTCTCGACGTAAATTCACTAGACCAACTCGACAATCAGCTAAATCCCATCCATTCATTGTAGAGGTCCCCAGATGCCAGAGAGCCTTCTACTCCAATAGCTTCTCTCCTCGTGCTGCTGGCTTCTGGAACTCCCTCCCTGCTCCCTTTTTTCCCGACAGTACCGACATGCAGAGGTTTAAAACTAATGTAAACAGACATCTCGCTACACTGCTCCCAACTTGGGGTGACACCCAAAACCCACACCCAAATTCGCAGTAACCCTTTACGTCTACAGTGGCGGCCTGCCTTGTTTGGGGTGAAATATGTTGAAAAAAAAATGAAGCAGACGGGCTAATGTCAGTTTCATCCATAAAAGAATAGATACAGTTTGATCTTCTGTAAGTGGATTTTCACCTCTGGAAGGTTGTAACGCAGACCCTCTAATGTTGGAAAAGGAGACTTGATAGTAAGGATCCACATTAGAAGTTAAGGAAATGGGTTTAAGCTTATTTTTTTTAATTTGGCATTTTCATGTTTGGATTATAAACATTTGTGGAGATATCGGTAGATAAGTTGAGAGACGAAACACCGAGAAAATAAGTAAGCTGAAAAATGAGCCAGAAAAATGGTAAACTGGCGGTACCTTATTGCCACACGGACTTATAGTTAATGGTATGGTTAATTAAATTCATGTCTTTTATGACATTTAATACTGCCATCTTGACGTGAATGTCAACGTTGGATAAAGTAGCAATCAGAAATGCGTGACAATATTGACGCGAATGCAGCGGGCTAAAATCTGATTTAGATATCGATTAAAACAAGAATAAAATTAGAATTTAATTTTACCTTAAAAATAATTAAAAAAACAACCATTAACCCTAAGTCTGGATAGCAACAGGAAAATAATCTCTCACTATCTGACTTTTTATCTTATTTTTTTGTTTTCTAGCACATGTTTAATTTCATGAGAATGTTTGCTTTTTCATCAGACACCGCAAACCATATCACGTCAGCTAGATTTCTTTTAGAGAAAGGGTGAAACAATTTGGTACCGCGATTTACATAATAACAGCAAAAGAAATAACTACTGAGCAGGCTTAAAGTTGCCTAACTTCGGTGATCAGTACAACCTTATACCAGACTAGACTTTGGGGCAAATTCCTTTCGACATTGAGGCCGATTAAAAGCGACTAAGGTTTGAATAGTTTTCATAGCGACCCTCCCTACCCGATGTATAACCGAACTGTACCGAATCTTCATATGCCCCCCCCCCTCTAGACCCTCGCCCTCCGGGGTGGAGTTCGCGCAGCCAGAATTAAAGTATCAAACGTGCACTTGGTCAATAAGTGTCCTTAATTGGTTGTACTTGCCAACACTGTTTACTGGACTTACTCTTCCGCCGGTTTGCCAGCCGTCCCGGTAAAGGGGGTCAGCTGTTATCAGTTCGTGACAGTGATAACAAAATAATTAACAAGTTCTTCCTTCGGCAACAGGTTTCAGTTAAATACTTTGAAGAGGGAGGTGATTACTGCTATAATAACTCCATCCTTTTTCTCTTTTGTAGTCTATATATATATATATATATATATATATATATATATATATATATATATACACACATATATATATGTGTGTGTGTATGTGTATATGTGTACATATAGTATACATTTTTATTTATACAAATATTTTTGTTCATCTAAGTGCATACATGTTACAGCTGCACCCCTTTTTGAGAGCCAACTTCCCCAGACCTTTAGAAAAAAAGGTCTTAGGAAGTTGGCTGTCGAAAGAAGGCGCATCTGAAACATGTATGCACATATGTAACCAAAGATGTTTGTACGAATAAACATTTATACTAAAAAAAACAGCTCTACCTGTTATTGAGCACTTTTGATAAACACTGGAGTGTCATTGGATAAGTAATACAAATTGAAAATATAAGCCATTACCAATGCAAGATTAATTATTTTTGTTTACATTAATCTTATTAATTTCGGAATAAAATTCTATCATCAGAGTTGACCAGTATTGTGTCATTTTAAAAAAATCAAAAACAAGAATAAAAAAAACTTATTTCTTTTGTTGCTTGATAAATGTCCTTGGAGCGATGTGTCCACGCCGGTGTTAATTGTCGGTTATGAATTCAATTCTGGTTGTCGCACGAAGAAGAGCGATGGCGCACTCGAAGTTGATAATATGGGTGGGTCGTTCATTTTTAAAGCATTGCTGGATAAGTAATATAAATTGAAAATATAAGTCAATAACAATGCAAGATTCATTTTTTTTTACGTTAATCTTATTAATTTTGGAATAAAATTCTATCATCAGAATTGACCAGTATTGTGTCATTTTTTTTCCATCAAAAACAAGAATAAAAAACTTATTTCTTTTGTTCCTTGATAAATGTCCTTGGAGCAATTAAAAATTTTTTTTAACATAGTTCGCCCCAAACAAGGCAGGACGCCACTGTAGACGTAAGGGGCTACTGAGGAAAAAGAAGAGGGGAGAAGGTAGGGGGCAGTCAACCTAGATTTGGATCTGCGCAGCGAGATGTCTGTTTACATTAGTTTTAAACTTCTGCATGTCGGTACTGTCGGGGAAACAGGGGGTAGAGAGGGAGTTCCAGCAGCCAGCAACACGAGGAAAGAAGCTATTTGAGTAGAAGGCTCTCCGAGATCTGGGGACCTCAACAGTGAATGAATGAGATTTAGTTGATTGTCGAGTTAGTATAGTGAATTTACGTCGAGGGGGCACCAGAGTAGCCAGTTCATCGGAGCATAATCAATTAAAGTATTTGTAAAACAAGCACAAGGATGCAACATTGCGGCGATGGGACAGGGACTGGAGCTTGGTTGACAGTGAGGGACCTATTAGGTTGGCGATTCATTTTTGAACCTTGTCAAGGAGGGAGAGACTAGTAGATGATGCCCCAGCCCAGATGTGACAACAATACTCCATGCATGGGAGGATGGTGGCTTTGTAGAGATACAGGATAATGTCAGGTGAGAGGAGTTTACTAGCACGGTAGAGGGATCCCACCTTCTTTGCGGCAGCTTTGGCAATGTCTTCAATGTATTTGTTCCAATTCATGTTACCCGTGAAGGTTAGGCCGAGGAGTTTGAATGTTGAACTCTCAGGTAGGGTGTTATTTGCCATGACAATCGGTGGTGGGAGAGGTTCTTTGTAGTTATTGAAGGAAAGGAACTTTGTCTTAGCGGCATTAAATAGCGAGTCGGCGGCTAATTTACACGAACAGTTTTAAAGTTATCAACAAACTGTGTTTGGATATTGCATGAAGCTATTTGTACTGCTTGTTATTAAACTCACTCAGAATGCCCGGCCTTTAGTGAAGTATATATATATATATA
The DNA here is from genome assembly GCA_963556195.1 of Sepiola atlantica. NCBI lineage: Eukaryota > Metazoa > Mollusca > Cephalopoda > Sepiida > Sepiolidae > Sepiola > Sepiola atlantica. The sequence continues at coordinate 124,081,227 of OY744520.1, forward strand.
TATATATATATATATATATATATATATATATATATATATATATATATATATATTTAAGTTTAGCACGACCGCATGCATTGTCGCCTTTCCTTTTGATGGAATAGATCTGGAATGCCAATACTATCAGTGGCTTAAAATGGTAACTTGGGAACGGAGGTTTGACTATTTGGTCTTTATTGGGGGGGGGGGGGGAGAGATACTTTTCATAGTTGTGCCGCCCGCCAAGAAGGTGTATTCTCGCTCATTATTACTGTTTCATTTGAGTGCATTTGGGACTGATTTTGTTGTTTTGTTTTTGCTGGTTTGGGACTAATTTTTTGCTGTTTCGCCTAGTAGCAACAATGATGTGAACATCGTGCGAGATATTCTTCTAAGACATTTTCTATTTTTTCCTTTTTATCTTTTTACTTTTATTTTATTTTTTTCTTCTCTTCTTAAGTGACCTCAATTAAAGCAACACCACATTGTGTATTGCCGGTTGTTGTAATTCTTATTCAAGGTACTTAATTTCCCTGATGATCTGCCAAGCAACGACCTGCTTGGTAGTGAAACACGTGTAGGTAAAAAAGTCTTTCATTTGGAAAATGATAAATAAATCATTTTTGAATGAAAACATTTTTTGTGGTGTTGATTGGGCTCCTGAACGGAATGCTTTGGTAAGCCTTCAAAAAATCACACACACACACACACACACACACACACACACACACACACACATATATATATATATATATTAATGATGGGAAGATTTTTAAATGTTTACGTACGCTATTTACGTACACTATGTCGACAATATTCTTATTCTAGCTGATAATAATGAACAAATACACAAACATCAAGTCCTTTTCAAAAAAAGAAATCTGTTCTTAAATTCATTATAGAACTGAACGTAAATAAAACCCCATTCCTAGATGTTCTTATAGATGCCTTTAATAAATCGTTTAACATTTCTATTTATTAAAATACAATCTGCTTAAATTCTACTCCTCTTTTAAATTTCAAGAGCGAGTGCACCTATCGCTACAAAATAACTATTGTTAAAAATCTATTTAACCGTGCCAAATTAATCTCTTCCTCTAAAAACATACTATTCGTTGAATTAAAAAATATAAAACAAGTACTTATTAACAACGAATTCTATAATTATATCTTGGCGATATAAAACAAATAAAATTAATGATTCGAAACTTAAAAAACACCACTACAAATAATAATAATATTTAACATCACAACTCAAACTATATAAACTATTTTAATCAAATGCAACCAAACTTCAGATTAAAAGAAAAATCCATGAAAAATATTGTGAACAGATACACTTCTGTTTTGACAACTGAGAATAATAATCAAATTAGACTCATTATTTACTATAAGAAATTTAAAACCCCAAATCTTATAGTAAAACCAATGTTATTTATAAGTGTAAATGTCCCTTGGGCGAATGTAACTCCCATAATAATAATAATAAAGCTAAATACAAACATTGGTTTTACAATCACTGTCCTATCCCGCCGCCCCACCATGCATCTTGTAAACTCTAGCTCAATTTACCAACATTTACAAAAATATAACTGCTCCCTCTCCGATTTAAGACAAATTCTAGTTAATAACACTAAAATAATACATTTCGAAATTAAATGTAATTAAAAAAAAAAAATACAGGAAATTATCTACATAAAAATACTTACAATTAATGACATCACGTATACACCAGTGGCAACATTTCAAAATTCTTAACGTCATGCAATTTTATTTTGTGATGCCACTTTGGCGTCACTGAATTTAAATCGTCAACGTCTTTCCTGGAACATTGCAATAACGTGTTCTGCGCGTTTCTCCGCCGTCTTTAAAAAAATTCTCATCTTTCTCCAGCCTTTTTGATCATTTGTTTTAGAGTTTTGACACCCGAGGATGATTCGATGAAGAATCGAAAACGTTCGTGACACCTATGGGACATTTGATATTTTAATACCAAAAAAGACCATCAGAAAAAAAATAAAAAAATAAAAAGGTATAATTAAAGAGATGAATTCTGTCATTTTTAACTATGTTCACACACACGCGCACACACACACACACACACACACACACACACACACACACACACACACACACACACACACACACATATATATATATACATATACATATATATATATACATATATATATATATATATATATATATATATATATATATATATATATATATATATGTATTAGTTATTATAAGTTCGTTAAAAGTCATCTGGCCTGTCATGATGTTAACGCTGTAATAGGTATTACTATAACTTAATTTTTTAATTTATCACGTCCCTGCACTGATGAGAGCAAAAGCTCGAAACGACGTCGTCTGTGATAAAATATAATTTAATATTTTTGTATAATTATTAAATATACTCAAGCTATTCAAGATAAGTATATGTACATGTATATCTCTCTCTCTCTCTCTCTCTCTCGGCAAAATATAAATGATTAATGTGTATCCTCCAGTGATTAATACGGCACGTCACATAATTGAAATTTTCATACCGTGTATTTATAACATTATTTGGCGGCTCGTCATGTGATTCCGTCACATTATTTGAAGTACTCGTCCGGGTATTGATCCGTGTCATGAATGTATATATATATATATATATATATATATATATATATATATATATATATATATATATATATATATATATATATATATATATATATGTATATATATATATATGTATATATATATATATATATATATATATATATATATATATATATATATATATATATATATATATATATATATATATGTATATGTAAAATACATGATAATACATTGCCTTTAGCTTAACACGGATAAATGCATGCGTATAAATAAATATTTGTTTTGTTATTTAAGCTCTGATTAATAAAAAAAATCCTCCCGTTCTCAATCTAAGTGGTTGCTTTGTTTTTTGAAAAAAGCTAGTATTTGAACTAGTATATAAGGGTAAAAAACGCCATGTGTATAGATAATGTTATGTCTTTGGGTTCGATTTTCGAAAAAGGACATACTTTATAGACCAGTCAGGTACACTTTTGACTATCAGTAAGTCGTGAAACTGCAGTAAAGTGTTAAGTACAATTTATTATCATTTGGTATTGATATAACTCTATCCGAAATAGTATCGAGCCATTTGTTTGTCCATATCTGTTGCGTTGTTTTGGTTTTCTTCTTCTTCTTCTTCTTCTTCTTCTTCTTCTTCTTCTTCTTCTTCTTCTTCTTCTTCTTCTTATTATTATTATTATTATTATTATTATTATTATTATTATTACATAGTCATCCGCATAGAACTGTTTCCCCGGTATCACATCTCCTCAATGTTGCGAGACACGTTCAAATTCGAAACCCGACTGCTTCTACAGTAGTCAGAAATTATTCCTATACAGTATCTCACTGACCATGAAATTAAGAGAAATTATAATTTTTTTTTTGTTTTCTACATTACCTGTTACCGAGAGAACTCACTTATATTTGCGAAGAATAATGCTTTTCACGCAAAGTGGAAAGCCCAACTCCCCCTACTAAAGAGCTAATTCCCCTAGAAGGGAGCAAATATAGCAATCCACAGGCAGCTATATCACAGTATCACGACTCATCCTTGTACTTAGGAAATCCTTATGCCAAAGTCGGGAACCTGCCCGGCATTTCGAACTAAACCCTTTATTAACTCCACTGGGGCATATTGTTCTCGTTCAGTCAGCCATGGCAGAGTAGAAGTGTTAATCAATCACCAGACAATCTATATTATGAAACACTTTTAACCTAAAAATCACATTAAGCAAGGGAGTAACTAATATTTTTAATTGAAGAATATATAAAAAGTTGTCTCCCTTACAACTAAACTGTTATTATCTTTTTCTGTATCAGTTTAAAATATGAACCAACATAAAAATGAACAACTAAAATTATTCACTGCATCCCGGGCAACGTCGGGGAAAACATCTAGTATGTGTGTGTGTGTGCATGTGTGTTTGCGCGTGCGTGTACGTGTACGTGTATGTGTACGTGTGCATCAAATAAATTACTATCCCTGCCTTGTACCCCTAACATATGTCATCGTCCCCAAAAGTTACGGATACAACACAGTCGAACAAGTCCTGACTCGTTACGAACGGATCGTGTTCGGGCAAGACTTTTCCCCCCAAACAATTCATTTTACTTTTGAGCAGGTGCAGTCTTGCATTTGAGCACATGCCTTGGCAGCCGGTGGTGCAGGGGTGAGCAATGGTGGGCCCGAGGCAGGTTGGTGCAGATGGCACAGTCATCGAGAGTGTCAACCGACGCCTAACGCTCTCCGTCGTCCCGTCAAACGTACTTTGACAACTAACATCATTACCCCCTTTTTCCTACCCGTCTCGGGTATCAAGCCGCACCGGGCCGAACTGATTTTACATTTTTCTATTGTGAAAAAGTTAACGGTAATTTATGGGCAAATATGATTATTCGAAGAAGAAAGACAGTTTATAAAAATCCTCCATTTCCTATAATAAATACCAATGTGTATTTATTTGTATATAAATAAATATATTTACTTTCATCCCGTCACGCAAAAGTTAATGAATAAAACAGGAGACTTTTTTTATAGCCCCCAGGCGAAAATCATTTCAAGTGGTGACGGATAGTGAGAAAGCAAATAGAAGTCAGACACCACTAACACTAACCCTAACACTAACCCTAACCCTAACCCTAACCCTAACCCTAACACTAATCCTAACACTAACCCTAACCCCAACCGCTTGGAATGAATTCGAAAAGAAATCCTCTACTCTATTATAAAAACTCAACATGGTGGGTTTTATTTTTAAGCCATCAGAAATTATAATATAAATTTATATATGAAAAACTAAATAGCTGACATAATTCTATGATTTTATATGAATATTTTAGTAATATATCTAGATAAATAACGAGCGTGAACACTGGCGAAGCATACGTTTTCGTTCAATTTTGACGGAGAGTGTACACTAGTGTTAACATAAACATTTTGGAATTCCCGTCCTGCTCCCTGTTTCTCCGACTGTACCAACATGAAGAAATTTAAATGTAAGGTGAACAGACATCTCGCTGCACAACTCCCCATTTAGGATGCATCTATAAATGTGGCCCCTAATTCACAATAGCCTCTTACGTCTCAGTAACACTGTGCTTTTTTAGACAGAAAACATGTCTTAAAAAATAGATGAAAACACGCCCTGAATCTGTGAATTGCATGTTTTATAACAAAAATAATGGTTAACTGTTTTGTATTTATATAGCAATTTCTCAAAATACATCTAGGTAGCAAACCCTGCCATATACATGTTTCCATTTTCAGTTTATTTTTGCACTAAATTTAGTTCTGCTGATAACATACTAAAATCTCTAAATAAGGTAATACAGTTTGGTCAGAAAGTCGTGTTAGTCCTTACTAACAACAGCAGAAGAACAAATCGTACTTCTGCAGTTTACGGACCGTGCTGAAATAATAACATTAGTATTAAGCAACACATTCTTAACATGGGGGAGGGGCTTTGTTAACTATAACAATTTAATAAACAAAAGATACCGTAAACATTGAATTGAATTTGAAAAATAGCACCGTCCGTAAACTGCAGAAGTACCGAACAAATAATACAATAATACAACACATATGTCTGGATAAGGTTCATTTAAAAAAAAATGTGCTCGCCCCAAACAAGGCATATTTCCACAGTAGCGTAAGGGGCTACTGTGGTAGGGGCCGGATTCATAGAGTGGGGAGTTGGGCAGCAAGATATTTGTTCACATTACATTTAAATGTCTGCATGTTAGTATGGTCGAGGAAACATAGAGCAGGGAGGGAATTCCAAAGGCATGCGGTTCGAGGAAAGAAGCCATCCTAGTAGAAAATCTGCCGACATCTGGAGACATCTACAGTTGACTCTTAAAAAACAGTAAAACACAATTAAGGCACAATAACAAGTAATACAGTAATAGAAAAGAACATGTAATGGATTCAGTTTATTCACTTTCATTGACACTGTTACACACCGAAAAGACCTGTATGAACACGATGATTTTCATCTTGTAAGTTCGTTCTCCTCCCTGCCCCTCGGTCCGCTTGTTGCGCGAGTTTCGTTTCTTTTAATATTTGTTGCGCGCGTCTGGTCGCTGAAAATGAAAGTCGTCGGACACTTTTTTTTTTTAAAGATTAACAAAATAATTCGAAAAAACACAAGTCAAGTGGACAATAGTGGCTAATTGAGTTGCACACCCTTTCATTACACCATGTCTGGTTAATTAAAACGTTGATGTTTAACTGTATCAATGCTGGTAATTTCATAACAGCGATGATCCCAGCATGGGCAGAAAGAGAGAGAGAGAGAGAGAGAGAGAGAGAGAGAGAGAGAGAGAGAGAGAGTGGGGGGTTATAGGCGTAAATCTTTTTAATTCAAACGTTATATTCTCCTATCTTAATCCATATCATTCGCCATCACTTCCTCGAGACTTATTTTTGACAAGAATGCCCTGTTCTTTTCCATGACGTCACGTTCCCTTTCCTGTATTCCTACTTCCGTTCCCAAACTTTTTTTCAAATACATTCTTTACTGAGAGGTTCTTTCTTTAATGTAATTTTAATTTTATAAAACGAAGAAAATCTATTAAACATGCTTTCGTTTCTTTAGGTTCTAATTTCACTTATTTCATGGACTTAACCGATAATTGTCCCTAGTGACACCAGGGAAATTTCTAGAAGTTTCTTTAGATTTCATGAAAAATGTAACCTTCATTGAAACTTATTTAAATGTCGTGTAAACATATCGATTTCTACACAAAAAGCATTGATTTTTATAGATAAATAGATAGATTAATAACGTAAAAGCTTCAGAGGAGATTAAAAAACAAACAAATTCTTTATGATCACATGAAGCAAAGTAAAAGATAGAAAAGGTTTAATTCCTTTCCATTTCATGGTAGGTGCTCGACTGGGTCCCAATCCATGGTCGCACACTGTAAACACATTCACAGCAAGAAATCGCCCAGCTACAACCATGTCCAATAACTTTCCTTTCTCTCTTTCTGTCTCTCTCTTCCCCACTTTCTCTCTGTCTGTCTCCCCCCCCCCTCTCTCTCTCTCTGTACCAAAAAATCAAACAGATCTTACATGAACAAAGTTCATAAAACATCCCATCCCTGGAACAAAATACCACGAGTCTGCTTCCAAATCTACTACAACATAGTCGTCTTCAAGTCTAATATAAACTAATACTTGCTGAGCCGTCGTCTTGGATAATCAATTCCTCTTAAGTAATGTTTTGCCCATTCCACCCATTGTTTCCTATCCTTTTGAATCTTTATCCTCGAGTGCCCTCGAGTGCCCTCGGACCTTGATAAGCGGTGCCCCATTAGTTAAAAAGAGGTCTCATCTAGCCTCTTTTCTTGACCTCTTCCATAAAAAAAAACAACGAAACGCAGTGTTCATTTCCTTTGGAGATTCTATCTTAGCCAAACTTTATCTCCTTCGTGCCCGGAAGTGATGTCCTGTGATCTTTGTGGTCATAAATTTAAGGGTCTATCCAATGACAAGCGAAAGGTTTTTCAGGCGAGATAAATATTTAGTCCATGCTGGTCTTCATATTTGAATTATATGATCATATGACACTGCTTAACCACCGTCTTATGAGGCAAAGCAGAGCCTTTCACGAAAGGAAACCTCTGAAAATGCCAGATTGCTCTTAAAGATATAAAAGAAGTAAAAAATAACAAATACGGCGACCCTGACCCTCGTGTTGCTCCATAAAATAGATTAACCGAACTCTATTTTAAATAAAAAAAAATATATTTTACTCATTTTTTCTTCAACCGTCATTATTTATGAGGGGTGTTTCTCTACTACCAATTTTTTTTTTATCTCACTCTTTCTTTTAGTTCTTTTCTCTCTCTTTATCTCTTTCTTTCTTTCTTTCTTTCTTTCTTTCTTTCTTTCTTTTAGCGCTTCTCTCTCTCTTTATCTCTTTCTTTCTTTTTTTCTCTCTTTTTTCTCCTTTCTTTCTTTTAGCTCTTCTCTCTCTCTTTATCTCTTTCTTTCTTTTTTCTTTCTTTCGTTCTTTCTTTCTTTTAGCTCTTCTCTCTCTTTTTATCTCTTTCTTTCTTTTTTCTTTCTTTCTTTTAGCTCTTCTCTCTCTCTTTTATATCTTTCTTTCTTTCTTTCTTTCCTTCTTCTTCTCTCTCTCTATCTCATTTATTTTTTAAATTTCTGTCTCTACGCGTTTGTGTAGGGCGTATCACTTGTCGTGACTTTTCTAATCACACCCCTTCCTCTCTCTCTTTCCCCCTCTCTACATCTCTTGTGCCTTCGTTGTTTGCATATAAATTCTTGTACATTTCTCTCTTCTATTTTCTGTGTGCGTACTTGTTCGTGCTTTTCATATTCTCTCTCTCTCTCTCTCTCTCTCTCTCTCTATTTATCTATCTCTCTATCTCTGATTCATTTCCTCATTCTTTCTCGCCCTTCTATATATTCTGCTTCCTAATTCTCTTTCTCCCCTTTCTCTTCCACTTTCCCTCTGTGTCGCTCTTCCGAATCTGCATGCGCGTGCACTTTTGTCTCATTCGGTCTTTCTCTTAATCACTATGTTTTTTCTGTCTTTTCTCATTCTCTCTCTCTCTCTCTCTCACTCACTCTCTCTCTATCCTTCTCTCTCTCTCACTACGCACTTTTCATACTATTTACTACTTTTCTTCCTTATTCTATCTCTCTTTCTCAGTCCTACTTGAAGCTATTTTTCACTCTGCTCATTTATTTCTGATTGCAACTCTTACTGCCTTCAAGTTTTATATTATATATATATATATATATATATATATATATATATATATATATATATATATATACTAGAAGAATTCCCGTGTCAGAACGAATAAAATTTATTCTCCGTACAGACCAGTTTCACAACACATTTATGTGAATTACCAAGATTAAAATCAAGATAAAATGATACTAAACTTATGTCTACAAAATTTTGATTCAAATCCATTACATGATATTTGATTCTAGAAACTGTCTCAAATTTAAGTCTTAAGTTTAAGGGATCTTACGAAAGAAAAATAGAAAGATTGAACTCGACGAGCTGATTCAAAATATGTTAGTATTAAAAAGATTGGGGCTATAGAAACAGAGCTGTGTGATTTTTAGTAGACACATTTTAACAAGTGATAATTGACTTTTGAAGCTAAATTTTTCAGGAAAAAGGCCAAAAAAGGGCAAACTGAAAACTAAAGCCACACTTCTAGATAAAAGAAAGCAAAAAAAAAATGCCAACTTGAAAATTCTCTTTATTAATGGAAAAAATTTAAAAAATTGGCTATATTGAAGACAATAACTCTTGGATATATTGAAGATGTTAATCCCCAAATATTTGTATCTTTTTTTCTATTAGTTTCCTATTGTTTTTTTAGCGGTGAAAGCAAAGATGTTCCCTATGAAATTGAAACTGTGGGCTTTTTATATATGTTTTTTTGTGGAAGATTAAAAAAATATTTATATAATTATTTCGCTAAATAAATAATACTTTCTACAGTATACGTATTAATTTTTATATCGTACTGGAAGACTTTAAAGAATATTTGAACATGTTATATTGAAATAATTGTTGATAACTTTGTAAATAGATACCCTCAGTCCCCACCCCCTCCCCTAAACAAAAATGAGATTATCCTTTTTTAGGCGATTACGTGTTGGGAAAGAAAAGCAATTATTTCAGAATTTAGAGTTTTGCATATAAATTTAACGTAAAATTATCACCCATTTCTGGCCGATCGATATAGGGATAGCGTTTTAAGCACATATAACCATATTATTGGGGATATAAATTGTGTTGTTTAATAACCTTAAGTCCAGGTGGCAACCCAAAAAATAAACTAGAACGGTTATATACTTTCTTGGCATTTTCGCTAGGAGCAAAATGTAGCATCAATTTTTGTATAATTTTGTATTTTTTGTGCAAATAAATATTGCAAAGTATAGTATCTATTCTGATACTACACTTCATCTTTTCTGTCCTCGGTCAGTGAAGGAGAAATCTGTCTAGACTAAGGCAATTTTCATTTTTGTAACAATCCAGAGTTCCCCTTTTTAGAGATCTGGATTTTCCACACATTAAAAACCGACCTTATGTATACCTCGGTGCAACGGCAAATTCGGCAAAGGAAAATGCGGCAACGGAAAATCCGGCAACGGAAAATTCGTCAATTATGTCAAAGTAGGAACATTCGGTAATTATGAAATAAATATCGATTGAAAATAGATTTTAGAACCGTTCTTGCGGGGGATTTAGTTGGAAATACGGTGATCCCCCCTCAACCTCCAAAAAACACTTCTTGTATTATCTTTTTGGTAATTGCGCAATTACCAAAAAAGATAATACAAGAAGTGATACTGCACAGTTTACGGACGGAATTATTTTTTAGATAAGATATTTAAGTTAAATTTTATTTTTACGATATTTTTTTATTATTAGATTGTTAGGTGAAAGTACAGAATCGTTAGCAAAGCGCCCTTCCCCATGTTAAGAATGGCTTCCTACATAATGTTATTATTTCAACCCGGTCCGTAAACTACAAAAGTACCATCTTTTCCAATTATTATATTAATAAAAAAGTAGTAAATTAAAATCCTATTACGAGATTAAATCCATCATAATACATTTCGGTTTCTTCGTAAACAAGTCGGCCATTTTAATATTTTGTTAATAGTTGAAATGATAAACATATTACTTCGTGTTCGACATTTAGAACGAATTTTGAAGTATTTTAACTGCGGGATAGAAAGTCATTTAAACCTGCTTTAAAATTCTTAGCAAATCGTCATGTATTAACAGCCCCCTTCACCCAAGATAATATTTAGAAATAAATGTTTGAGGAGGATATAGTTGTATAAAGGGGGTACCCCCAAAATATTTTAGAATATTTATGGTTCTTTAATATTAGAGCGGCACGCACGAAATGTTTTTGTTGATTTTGGGACACCACGTGTTTCACGATGTCGCTAAATATTTAAGTTGAAAAAAAAAATTTTTTTTTGATAAGTTCAAAATAATAATTGACTGGTTGTTGATGCATGAATGTGTACTCAGCAGCGTAAGAAATTCATTTTTTTAATCTTTAAAACAAAACAAAATTGGAAAAATTAAGAACAGGAACATTCCGAAAAAATATTTTTAAAAGTGGTCTAAATTTTACTAACAATTAATTTCAAATGTATAGTAGGGCAAAGGTATAATAAACAATTAAACACATGGGATGTTCACCGCCACACAGTATCCACTATGCGACGTCATCGAAGTTTTACTTACAGACAATCATCCAGTTTCCAGTTTCACTTGGGAAAAATAAAATGTTATTTTCACAATTAAAGTTTATATTTCTTTTAAATTAAAACAAAAAATTCTTAAAATATCGACGAATATGTTTTAGTTTTAGCTCAAACATATTTGTCCATATTTTAAGAATTTTAATATAATTTTAGAATCAGATAGAGAAATAAAATTTTATTGAGACCAATTAAAACTGTAAAAGTAACTTTTTAATAGAAATAGATTAACTGTTTATATTTATTCAAATAAAACTATAAATACATTAGTGAAAATTATTAGAAAACCATCTGACAGATGTTTTTTAATAATGTTCTATTAAAATACATACCTTCTATATAAAATGAAAATAATAGATGAAATTAGTAAAATGAAATATTATAGCGATTATGATATTTCATATATAGTTTTCTGTCGGCAAAATAATTGTTGCTATTCTGATCGCTCGGACAGGTTTTGATCGCACGGACATTTTTTTGAAAATTATTTAATTTTTAGTAAAATGAACGTAATTCGTTTGGTTCACTGTGTTAAGATCTTTGAAATAGTTCCCGAAAAGTTATATTTATATTTCAAAAGATTAGCAAAAAAGATTTCTTAAAATTTCAAATTTGACCGAATTTCTGTGTTTTTAGCCATAGTGAGAACATTTTTCATTCTAAAAGTGTTTTGACAAGTAGAAATAGGTTTTTTAAAAATAAGCTTTAGGCTTTTACCTTTCGAACATAATTAAAATGTATTTTAAACAATTACATAGATATAATGAAAATGAGTTTAAAATAAATTGAATTATGATATTTTAATCTATTCTGAAATAATTATCAATTATTTGAACTTATTTGAAAACCAGAAATTGAAATTTATTCTTATTATTCTGAAACTTATTCTGAAAATAAGTTTTTCTAAATTTATTAATATTTGAATTTAAAATATTCAACATATTTCTATCTTATTTTACTTTTATCTAAATATTAAAATTCGTCAGCCAATTTCTTGTTTGATCTTTTCTGTTGTGTGGTCTTTTCTTTTATGTTGCAGAGGACAGGTTGGCAATGAGACGATATTTGTCCCATTGCCAGCCTGTCATATGCAACATACATCGACGTACCTCACTAAATATTGTGCATCTTTACAGATAGAAGGTTGGCGTACACGCACACATATATAGAGAGAAAGTGAGACAGAGACGTAATCATACACAGATAGAGAAAAAGATTCAGAGAAAAACAGAGCGAGGGAGAAAAAAAGTGAGAATGAGGAAATTAAAAAAGTAAAGAGTACATATGCTACATAACTAAGAGAGATAAATAGATCGAGAGAGAGAGAGAGAGAGAATGAGGACAAGTGAGAGAGAGAGAGAAGCACAAGCAGACTTGTACACACAAGGAAAGAAGGAAAGGAAAGAAGAGAGATAGAGAAAGAGAAAAACTCATACAAATCTTTCGTCCGACACAGACAGACACACGTAAACATACAGTAAGAAACAAAGCGTTAAAGAACCTTGACACCTCCAAAGCCTGTGGGCCTGATCTTATACCAGTAATAGTAATAACTAAATGCTCTGCTGAACTGGACCCTGTCCCCTGCAAACTCTACAACAAATGCCTTGCTGAATCTTGCTTCCCTGATAGCTGGAAAATTGCCTCTGCTGTACCAGTCTTCAATAATTCTGAAGATAGAACTGACCCTCAGAATTATCGCCATATTAGTTTACTCCCGCTCTTTGCTAAAATCTTTGAATCCTTAATCAATCTAGCAATAGTCCGGCATCTTGTTAACACTAAACTTTTTTCTTACCATCTCCGAATGCATATACCATACACTGGACAAGGCAGGTGAAGCTATGGTGGTAGCGCTTGATATCTCCAAAGCCTTTGACAAGGTCTGGCATAAAGGTTTTCTCATAAAAATTAATTAATATTGTGTTACTGGACAAATATTCAATATAATTAGATCCTTCCTATCCAACAGAAAGATTCAGGTTGTCCTCGATGGCCGTTCTTCTAAGCAACATGACATAAATGCAGATGTGCCCCAGGGATCGATCCCTGGACCTTTATTGTTCCTGATTTTCATAAACGACCTCCCTGATAACATTGTGTCTTAGATGAGTATATTTGCTGACGACACTACGCTCTACTCTTGTCATGTGGGTAAAACGGATGCGCACATATCTGAGGCAATAGCTGAATCCTTAGAAAGTAGCCTCAACTCTATAGTGGAATGGGGTTATAAATAGATGGTAACCTTTAATGCTGCTAAGACAAAGCTTCTTTCCTTCAACAACTACAAGAAACCTCTTCAACCACTGATTACCATAGCAAATAACACAGTAGCCGAGAGTCCAACGTTCAAACACCTCGGCCTAACATTCACAGGTAACATGAATTGGAACAAATACATAGAATACATTGTCAACGGTGCTGCAAAGAAGGTGGTCTCCCTCTACCGTGCTAGAAAACTTCTCACACCTGACAGCATTCTATATCTCTACAAAGCCACCATCCGCCCATGCATGGAGTATATTTGTCACATCTGGGCTAGTGCACCATTCACTAGTCTCTCCCTCTTAGACACAATCCTCAAAAGAGTCTATAATCTAATAGTTCCCTCACTATCCACCAAGCTTGTTTTACAAGAACTTCAATGGAGTCTGCTCCGATGAACTTGCTGCTCTAGTGCTCCCCTCGACGTAAATACACGCGACCAACCCGACAATCACTTACATCTCACCCATTCACTGTGGAGGTCCCCAGATGCCGGAGAGCCTTCTACTCCAAGAGCTTCTTTCCTCGAGCTGCCGGCCTTTGGAACTCTCTCCTTTCTCCCTGTTTCACCGGCTGTGCCGACAGGCAGAAATTTAAAAGTAATTTGAACAAACATCTAGCTGCACAACTCCCAATTTAGGATGATCCCCTAAAATTTCATCCGTATTCTCAGTTGCCTCTTACGTCTACAATGGCAACTTACCTTATTTGGGGTGAACTCAGTTTTAAAAAAAAGAAGAAAGATGGCATTAGAAAATGACGATAAAGGGCAAGCACATAGACATAAAGAAGAGACAAAGATACGGAGAGAAAGAAAGAAAGAAAGAAAGAAAGAGAGAAACAAGTGGAAGCACACGGATGTGGAAAAGAAAGTGTGAGAATGAGAAAATGAATAAAAGATAATAAGAGAGAAGGAGAGAGAGAGAGAGATAAAGAGAAAAATAAGAGGGGTGTATGAAAGAGATAAAATCACATACAGGTAAAAGAACACAAAGGAAGAACGATGGAAGAAGAAGAGAGAGAGGTAGAGAGAAAGTGAATGAAAAAGAAAGAGAAGCCGCAACAGGTACTTAGTATAACACAAACTCGCCTTCAGTAATAGAGAGTGAAAGGGCGATAGAATGATAAGAGTACGAACCAATACACACACGTACAGGAGAAAGAAAGAAGGAGGAATGGGTAGAGAGAGAATCACAAAAAAACGGAAAGAAAGAGAGCGAGAGTCAGAAAGAGAGAGACAGACAGACACAAAGAAACATTGTAGTAAATAGAGATGAGGGTTTATAGAGAGATAGAGCGAGAAAGAGAGAGATGGATAGTTATAAGAGAGAGATAGAGAGAGAGAGAGAGGGGGGGAGCGGGGAGATAAAGAACTGAGATCAGCACTTCTTTACACCCGCAACTCGCACACTCACGGAGGAATTGAAATGCTAAGGAGGTACCAATTAAATGACTTTGAAATGGCAAAACGATATGTATACTAAGAAACAGTAAACGAAATAAAAGCAGACGGGCACGTTTAGCTGAAATGTCTATTAAATGCATATTAAGCGAAAGAAATAACAATAAAAGACAGGAAAAGAAACGAGGATTTTTGTTGCAACCAAACGTAATGACTCGCTTCGTTCATATACGTCCAGACACGTTTTCTTCCAATTGACCGAACCCAACAACAAAAAACAAAAGCAAAAAACAAAAACACCGCTCGGCTCGTTAACATATCGCTTACCTGGGTATTCAACAACGTCAAAACAACAAGAAACAAAACAAAACAAAAATGCCTAACCTTCCGAGTCGGCCATCACCATCTCCGTATTTCAATCGGATTTCCGGTGATTTTATTTCTTTAAGATTTTCTTTGCTTTTACTAGCGAGTAACATCTTATTAAGGCGCAAAGGCCACTCGAGGACAAGGGTTGATGAAATTGTCAGTTGTCGGTGAACAACATCTTTGAAAGGATTCGAAACGATGGGTGGAATTAACAGCTCGACAAGAATTTGTTAACATTAGACTTAAATGCGACCATTCTGTAGTCGGCTGAGAAGCAAACCCGTGGTATCGTATTCCACGGATGGAAGTCTCATTGACTAGAAACTTTGTTCATGGAAGTTCTGTTTCTAGCTTTACTTACTTCTGTCGTCCTTTATCCCGGTGATCAAGTTGAGCCGGGTTCACCCCCGGCGTGCACTATATCTTGAACTGTTGATGTATTTCCAATGAAAAAAACGTTTATTTGAGATTTTGTTTAAAAAAAGGGACCCAAATCCCGCCCCGAATTTCTACTAAACCCCTAAATGGAACTCAGACATGTACTATTCTTTTCGGCCTATATTTTTTTTACCAACCGAGGATCTGTCTTTGGCAATCATTCCGGCAACCTAGGTACAGACCTGGACCAGCAGATCCTTTATCGCAATGAGGGAGGGTTCCACCTTTTTATGAGAGTTTGTTTATTGTCGATGGGCTGAGGCGCCTTTACTGTTCATGGCTATATATTAAACAACCAGAGTGCACTGTCGGGGGAGCTGACTTTCCCCACCTTCCGGCATTGTGTCACACATTGCTGCAGTGAGAACCAAGTAAACATTCTACCGCTTCAGAAAGTACCTCACTCTTGACGCAATCCTCTACCTGTATGGGAGTCAAATACGTCAAAAGACAGAGTACTGTTGCCACATCCGTTGAAGTGCCACTGGAAGCAACCTTTCCTGCCTTGACAGAGTACAAAACCGACTTCGAAATTTAGTGGGGGTGTCCTCTTCTCTTCTTTACAGCCTCTTCTTAACAGAAGAGAGGTTGCTAGTCTTTATCTACTCTATCATTATTTTCATAGTATGAGCTCCGATCTATAGCCCCCACCTGTAAAACATTCACAACAAAAACGCGTCTAGCCACAACCACTAAAAATAATATTCTGAGATCATTCGCTGCCATTTTTTCAGACGATACAACTACTTGTGGTAGCACTTTGAAGATCATTGATGATCAAGATCTTTCTGATTCTCTATCTTTCTCTCTCTTCTGACTTGGTGCACGTGGTACAGTGGGGAGTGGCTAATTATTTTTAACGCCTCTACAACCTAGTTTATCTCCTTTCACAACCAGCGCTCTGATGCTCTTTTTTCCTAGTTGAAATAAATAGTTTCTTTGATGAGCTTCTATGACTGACTTTCACTCCAGACCTGTTGCTAAGGTCGTTGGAAAAATGGTTGAATCGTTCTACCGCGTCAGAAAGTAGCCCACTCCTGACGCAATCATCTACCAGTATAAGAGCTAGATACGTCATAAGATGCTGACATATATTGGGAGTTGCCGTTTGGAAAACTCTTTCTTGTCTTGATAGAGTACAAAACCGACTTCCCTATCTAGTGAGGGATAATATATTCTCTTCCCTACTGCTTTTTTGCACTAAAGAGATTTTGTTATCATCTCTCTGACTCTCTCTTTCTCTCTGTCTCTCTGTCTCTCTGTCTCTCTCTCTCTCTCTCTCTCTCTCTCTCTCTCTCTCTATTGTATTGTTATGTTTATGGTTGGTTTTCGACAGAGCTCCAATCCCTGCCCCCACCAAAAAAAATATTTACAGCAAGAACTCGCCTAGCTACAACTACAACAATGAACTTTCCGTTCTTCCTCTCTGTACCAAAAACCAAACGGAACTTCCATGAACAAAGTTTTTTTTCCTAGACCATCCAATCTGTGGATCAAAATACCACGAGGCTGCTTACCAACCGACTACAACATAGTCATCTTCAAGTATAATGTAAACAAATACTTGATGAACTGCACAATCAATTCCTCTTAAGTCATCTTCTGCCCATTCTACGCATTTAACCCTTTTCCTCGAATCATCCCTGGGCTTTGAGAAGTTGTGAGCCCTTAGTAATATATATATATATATATATATATATATATATATATATATATATATATATATACCCTCATAATATTGAAGTGAAATTTAATGGGAAAATTCAAAATAATGGATTCAGAAAACATATTGCGATTTGAACGAAAATATTAATTAATTTAACATTTGAAATAAAACAAAAAAGAAACATTAAATGAAATAATATTTGTTAATTTTCTTCCTTCCTTTTCCCCCGCTTCTCAAATTGTTCGTTTCCTAATTAAATATCGGATCCAATTCGCCGGGTCGAAATTAGTCCAAGCTGCTCTGCCGTGGCAAAATAATTTACACATTGGCAGCGGCGTCCCACTTTTGTAAATTATTATTTGTTTGTTGCTTTCTTTTTTTTGTTGTTATTTAAAAAGAGGAACATGTTTTGGGTGCAAAGTTTTTTTCTGAGTTGGTTAACTGCCATCTTTATTTTGAGAAAGCGTTATTTGAAATTAATGGCCGACTTGGATTCCAAAACGCGCCACGTCAACTCACGAGAAAATTAATTGCGGATTTCCAAGAATTTGTGAAAAGAATAAAAATATGATGGAAGAGAAAGAAAGAGAGGGAGAGAGAGAGAGAGAGAGAGAGAGAAAGAGGGATATAGAGAGAAAAGAGAGAAATAGAGAGAGGGAGGTCGAATAAAAAATGATAAAACGAGAGAGAGAAAGAGAAAACGAAGGCAAGAAAGGAAGAGAGGGAGAGAGAGAAAGAGAGAGAGAGAGAGAGAGAGAGAGAGAGAGGGTGAATAAAAAAATGATAAAATGAGAGAGAAAGAGAAAACGAAGGCAAGAAAGGAAGAGAGAGAGAGATAACGGTCGTCAAGATAGAGAAGAAATAAAATTGACGAAAAAGGAAGTAGATGAATAAATAAAAATAGATGAAGCGAAAAGAAAAGAGAGTGAGATTAAAGAAAAGAGAAAAGTAAGCGAGATGAAACAAAGAAAAAGAAAAGAGAATCAAAGTAAACGATAAAGCCAGAAATAAAAAGAGAAAGACATTTAGATCGCGACAGAAAAAAAAAACTGTAAACAAAGGAGAAATGGAAAAGAGAAAGAAAAAAAGAAATAATTTAAAAAATTTAAATAGATAAAGCGAAAAAGAAACGAGAGAGAAAAAACAGAAAAAGAAAAGAAAATATAATGAAAGACAGCCACTAATGGACGTGTTTTGTTATCTTTCACGACCCCCCTTCGTCGTCCTTGTGATGCTCATGGCCGGTTCACTATTGAGGCTGGACTTTGTATTCTTGTAGGAAGGTTAGTGAATAAGACAAGCAAGCAAACAGAAAACATACCGTAACATAGACAACAAATGACTATACACCTGAAAGGGAGCAGCGTATGAAGCTTATCGCGATCACAAAATATAGACAATAACGTATTGTGAAAGGAAGATAATACAACACATCACTAACCGTATTTCTCTACAGAATGAAACTAGAAAATTTCGTTAAGACAAGAAGTGACTACGTAAAACAGATCCCACACTCACCCGATTTAATGGAACTGTATGTATTTACAATAAATATAACAAGCAAAGAAAAGAGAGAAACGGAATCGGAACAGAAAGAAAAGGAAAAAAAGCAAAAAATGGGAATGTAAAACTGAAAAATAAAAATAAAGAAATATCTTTATAATAAAGTAAAGTGATTTTCCCTATTAATATGCAAATCTTTTTCAGCATAGATTTTGATCAATTTTTGATGTGTGTTTTCGGAAAATATACCTTCGTCTCGTTCGCTTTCAATAATATTTACATTTTATCCAACTCGACAGCTTTTCTTAACGTAGTCATCCATACAGGGAATTGGAGGAATTTTCAATCTCACGCTCAGATCTACAACCACTACCGCCCAGAAGTCTTCTTTAAAGAACACATATACCTCCGTAGTACCGTTATTATTTAATTTTCCGCTCTTGTCTATTAACTAATCTATATTTTTCATCTGAATACGTAATGCTCCCTTCACCTACACTTTCTTTTCTGGGAGAGCTGTCTTCATTGGCTATTCGAAAGACTTTATTTTACATTCTCGATTGACGGAATAACCACTTATCAGATTAGTATTCAAAGAACCCAGAGCGGTCTTCGGAATCAATACGACAATAGTTCGTTAATAGTCGCTTACATTATTCATACTTTTCACTCTTCATTTCTTTTTAATGTAGCGAAAAATGACGCTACAAGGCTGGCCAACAACAGCAACTGGCAGAATGAGAAGGAAAATAGACACCTTGCCTCTGTAATTGTGGATAGAGGGGGGGTTGCAACATATTGCCGGTGTTGCGACCTTGCTTTAGTAAACGATGCCAAGGTTTGGTAAAGTAACATGAACCACACTATGACTTACTGACGGTCTCAAAAGGAAAGCTGCTAAACAGCCACACACAGCCTTTTTTATTTAGCCAAAAGAGTGTCATGTGACCACTATGCAAATCTAGGGTGGATAAAAAACAATCCTAACAAGGTCCCATCACTCTGCCAGAAGCCACCGGAAGGTAAGGACAACTTTTCCTGACATTAATTAAAAAAATCTAAATTTATATAAATATATTTTCATACTTTACTACAAAGCTCTGTTCACGTATTGCGCACTGTTGAAGTATATATTAAAAATCTATGCAAAATATATTATATCACCTTATAATATTATATATGTATACTTGAAATAATAATCTATTATATAAAGGGGACATGTCTGTTTGAATGTATGTATGTTTGTATGCCCAGCTAAGGCTGACGAGATACTCGACAGACTATAAAGTTGACATTTTCTGAATCCTCCAACTTCCGGCCAATAATATCGAAAAATTGTAAAAATAACATCGATTCCTTCGTGCCGAACCGACACGGAATTTCTTGTGGTGGGTGTTTACCAAATTTCATCGTTTTTCCCCACATCTTCACGTTGTCCGTATGCGTACCGAGCCCCAATTTAAAACCGTTTAAGTGACCTATTTTTCAAAAGTTTTTTATACTCTGTCCATTTGGCCTGTTAGATAATAACGAAGGACCACAACCTCGTGGTTGATGGTTCGATCCCCACCGACTCCCAGAATTTTTTATTTATTGTTATAACCATTACCTAAATATACATCGAAGGAGGGAGGGGTGACCGAGAAGTGTTAGTACTTACGTTTGCTCCGGGCAACGGGGAGAGGGGTAAAGAGGATGGGGCGAGGTCGAGGAGGGTCGACTGGGGGACACAAACTTTTGCCTGCAGAGAGGAGGAGGGGTCGACTGTCAGGTTAGGGTTAGGAGATGAGGGGGGACTGAGGAAGACACATCTTTTGCCAGGGGAAGAGTGAGATAATTGCAGTTTTGCCTATGGGGGGAAGAGTCCCTGGCAACGCCGGTACCCCTGCTAGTCATATATATATATATATATATATATATATATATATATATATATATATATATATATATATATATATATATATATGTAAGTAAATTTCGTGTACAACAAAATCGTAGGATCAATTTTAGAGGAAGACTTATTATAATCAATGAAACAGACGAGTGGAAAAAAGGAAAAATGTTAAAATTACCTTAAGGCCTTATCGTCTGACCCTCTGAGAGGAAACGTCAGAATGGTAAATTAAAAACTAAAAGTCGGATGAGATATGAGGGGAAAAACTTATTTCAGTTGGAGGAAACGATTGAGAGGGGAAAAAAGGGTAAATCTCTCAACGTTATGGTGGCTTTGAATCATTAAAGATCTCCAACTGATGCTTCAAAATCTGAAATAAGTTTTACCCCTCATATCTCATTCGATTTTAAGTTTTTAATTTACCATTCTGACGTTTCCTCTCAGAGGGTCAGACGATAAGGCCTTAAGGTAATTTTAACAATTTTCCTTTTTTTTCCACTCGTCTGTTTCATTGATTATATATATATATATATATATATATATATATATATATATATATATATATATATATATATGTATATGTATATATATATATATATATATATATATATATATATATATATATGTATATATATATATATATAAACGCTCTATTTGATATTGAATACTTTTTATAAACCCGGTTGAAATTCTTTGGGTTACTACCCTGTGGATGTTTTACCTGAATTATTATATATATATATATATATATATATATATATATATATATATATATAT
This sequence comes from Sepiola atlantica, assembly GCA_963556195.1. NCBI lineage: Eukaryota > Metazoa > Mollusca > Cephalopoda > Sepiida > Sepiolidae > Sepiola > Sepiola atlantica. The sequence continues at coordinate 124,102,903 of OY744520.1, forward strand.
ATATATATATATATATATATATATATATATATATATATATATATATATATATATATATATATATATATATATATATATATACTTCGTAAATCTAGCCGCCGACTCGCTATTTACATTTAAATTCCTCTCTAATTACTAACTAATTGTCTATGGTCGATGGGATAAGACTCTTGACTACGAATCAGTGGCTATTTATGATCGGGGTTCGCGCCCGCCGACCGTTGAGAATTAGTTCCTGCACTGAAGATTGCGTTAGCATGAAACATCGCTGTCTGTAGGTATTAAAATAATTAATATTTATTCATAAATATTATATGTATGTATATATATGCGTTACTCATATTACTATTTAGATGTTCGTTTACATTTTCGATCGGAAGTTCGGGTGTTATGAGATCGCTAGATAAGGGAAAACGCTGAATATACTTGGAAAGAAAATATGAAGAGAGGAGTTAAAAATAAAGAACTAAGAAGTGGTAGCAAGAAATAAAGGCTTTAAACACAAACAAATACGATTAGTGAAAAAGAGTTTATCACCTATTTATACGAATTTTAACATTCGTTCTTATCGATGTTTAACGATAAAATATGAAAACGCCGATAAGTTCAATACACGTGGTCACAGACAATTTGAACATTCAGAAAAATTATGAGTAAACACTTACATTTGATACTATGATCGACATATGAAAAAAAATTGAATTGCACTGTAGCTTTTCCAGCTGGATGGGTGAACTTCTTAGACACTGATGAAGCACCTAAAAAAATGTCGATATTTTTTGCATATTTTCCATACTTTGTACATCAAGAATATGTATGTGTTTTAGGAGGGCAAAAACAATTTTATGCCAATAAAAATGTTTCATTGTAAACTTATAGAAATTTGTTCCATTCATTAACTAAGGTTTATTTATCATTAAAATTAATTAAGAGCTCTGGTATTGTACTATTAAGCTATAACCTGAACCTTTGTTGTAACTAAAAAATTATATATAAAAATATACATATAAATATATACACACACGTGCACACATACACACACACACACACACACATATATATATATATATATATTATTACTACATACATATATATATATATATTGTTACGTATGTTTGTGTTTTTTCATTATTACGTATTATTAACTATATTTGTGTATGTGTTGTGGTTATATGTTCAGTTATCTACAAAATGGTTTAAACTGACAAATAGTTTCAAGTGGCAAAATCACTAATTCTCTCAATAGAAATTCTCATCTTTCAATGTCATTACTGTATACACTAAAGTCGGAATACACCTATCATCACGCTGACACATCGGAGTAAACCGACATTGAGTCTGGCCAGTACAAAATGAGTGATCATTTGTGAAGACCGAGTGCTGTATGTAACACAAATCTATTCAAAAAATCAATTGTATATAAACATGTACGATTTCGGTGGTTGACATGCCGTAAAACACAGGTAAACTAAACAACACACACACATAAATGCGAAAATAATAAAAGTAGGGGCGAAATTTCAAATAGTAAATTCGACTAGTTTCACCTGTCGGGTAAATGTAAAGAAATTTCACCATATCTAATTTCATAAAACATCTACTATTTCTACCCTGCGAATACAATAGCAGTTTTGGTGTGTGTAAACAATTATACATCCGTTGTCGTCGGTAACCTGGTAAGGATTAGGGTTAGGGTTAGGTTTAGGGTGAGGATTAGGGTTAGGGTTAGGGTTAGGGTAAAGAACCCAGGTCCTTGATCGTCTGTGAGTACAAATGTTTAGTTTTTCTATGAGAGTTATTAATACAGACAACTTGAAACATACACAAACATACTGAGAGGTTTCTGAACTTTAACAAGTGTGGACTGCCGTTCGGAGAAAGAGAAAGAATGAGAGAGAGAGAGAGAGAGAGAGAGAGAGAGAGAGAGAGATAGACAGACAGACAGACAGATATATGCCGCCCAGCTTCGTTATTTGGTTAGAATTATCGAGTCGCTTTGTATTTATTTATTTATTCATTCAATTAATTTTTAATTAATTATCCCAAAGTAAATTTTATTCGGCGTTTACAGTTAATGGATATTTCACTTCTACGTTTGACTAAGTTTTTACATCTTTAAACTTTAAAATGTCTAGTTTCCCGTTCGAACATAGGTTACACTATCGTCTAAATATCAGCATATTCCAATAATGGTTCGATAATGATGTACTATATATGTGCATTTGTGATTACAGCATCTTTTTTAATTTAGGTGTGGTTATAATATATTTTGTGGTATAACATATTTTATTATTCTGTTTTTATTTTTGGTATATATTGTAGCTTGTTAGATTATATATGTATACAAGCAAATTTGAATGCAGATGTGTACAATACTTTCAGTTTTCTGTTTTCCAAAAAAATAAAGAAAAAGAGAAGGGCATGAAAAAAGGAAAACAAAAGAGGCAGACCAAAGAAGACGGGTGATGAGATGAAAAAATAAGGGGACAAATTAAAGAAAAGTAAAAGGGATATACCTACAAGACTAAAAGAAATAAAATAAAAGGCGGTAGTCAAAAAATACGTAGAAGGAAACAAGTAAGAAAATTACATATTTCCTTCATTGGTCCAAATTAAAATGCCGTGGGATCGAGCGCTAAATCTAAGACTCCTTCATAGTCCAAACCCACCAAAGGAAAACGCTTTAAGCACAATTAGATATTGACGGTTATTCGATCTTCTGTTCACCGCCAAATATCAGGTTGTTTCTAAATGACTTAGAAAAGCTTTCCGCGCGAAATGTAACTCTTAATCAAATTACTTTCACTGAGATTTGTTTCTCAACTCCAGATTTAAAGATAATTTAAGCCTCGTTTACTGTTTCACACATTTTTTTAATTATACAACACCATTGAAACATGTGGAAATTCAACGGCCAATTAAATCTCGTAGGTTTGAATATTTTGTTTCAATGGCTAAGATTCCAGTGTTATGTAATAATATCATTGTTACGATGAATACAAAACACAGCATTATAAAACAATGAAAGTATTTCTTTATTAGCTCTTTTTGTATTACATTTTCTCTCGAATATCGGTTAGTAGCTTTAGGGACGAAACAAGGGAAAATTTTAATAATTAAGACACAGTTGGCTGTAAATACACACACACATACACAAACACGCATACACGCATACACACACACACACACACACACACACACATATATATATATATATATATATATATAGATAAATAGATAGATAGATAGATAGATAGATAGATAGATAGATATGCATTTAATAATTAAGAAACAGTTGGGTTTACATATATATATATATATATATATATATATATATATATATATATATATATATATATATATATATTTCTTACATGGTTTGTCGAAAACAAACGGAAAAAGGGTCTATGAAACATGATACAAAAAGGGGTGAAAATGTCTCAACACAATCGAAATACATGTGTTGCCAGGGTAAATCAAGAGAGAAAGGGCCATGGCAATGCATAAAAAGGCCAAGCAAAATTGGCGATCGTTTCTGAAAGTCTTGTCTTACTACATAAAACCGCGATCAGAAAAGAGGGAGTCTGAAAACGATTGAGGCAATGAAATACGTCTGCCAGGAACAACGTCAGAATTGTGAAAACATTGCCAAGATGGCCAACTGCACGGAATAGTCTTGGGTGCTTATGAAATGAAAAGATATCCGGTTCTATTTTATTCACGTGGATGGAATTAAATATTTGTAATTTCAGGAAATAAGGGAGTGCATTCTCCCGTTGCTAGTAATAGTTTGGCTGGAGATAACTTTGATATGGTTCACGGGAGATAATTCTTGAATTCTGTCATTGCAGTAAAATCTAAAATAAAATGGGAAAAGAAAGTTCCAGTACTTGTAATCTGATATGTGATTGTTGTAGAAGGACAAGAAAACAGAAGTAATTGAAGTGAATTTGAGAAAGTGAAGATAAATGAACAAAGAAAATAATAGATACAACTCATGTTGAATCAACCTAGATGAAGAAGAAATTTTTCTCGATTTCTGAAACACTAGGTAGCGAATTATGTTAGCAGAGTAATTTGGTATATAAATATGTTGTAGCAATCAACAGACATACTGTTTCGCTATATCACAGCTTCTCGGTGTGGAGAAAACAAGTGTTTCAAGCTGAGATTAAAACTAGATCGTTTTTCGACAGTTTGAATTCTATCCACTGCGTCATCTTCACAGGCAATAACGCATGGTAATTGTACTGTTTATAAACAATATCAACTACCGACAAGTGCTCTATTGTTTTTTACGAAGAGCTTTGCATTATCACTGATGGCAGTTGGCGATTTTCCATACAACATATATATATATATATATATACAGTATACATTTTTATTTATACACACTTTTGGCTACATATGTGCAAACATTTTTCGGTTATATCCTTATTTTGGACAAGCTTCGGCAGGACGAATTGTCAGGATGAATGATAAAAAATTAACAATGAGCAAGTAGTGGTTCAATTACAAATGTAAGTAAAAATATTTTCATCATCAGCAAAGTCTGAGATAGTAAAGCTGTATGTTACTTTATATCGTAACTGACATTTCCACGCTTATTCGTGAAATCTGTCCAATTTCTCTTAAATTGAAACTTTATTTAACTCTCTGGATGTGTTTTACATATCTATTTAGATTCACAATCGGTTAAAGGCACAAATGCACACAGTAATGTACAATGTACAAATGTTGATTCAACGGGTCACGGGTCGTCTAGGATATATACAATTACTAAGGGCACCACTTTAAAGGAGGAGACTTACTATAAAAAAGCTTTTAATGCAGAAAATGAGAGAAGGGGAAGGGGAACAGGACGACAGAGACAAATGAAAAGGAAGAAAGGAAGAAATTGGCGGTTGGTTGTTGGATTTTACAGCATGTCAACCATCGTTAATCTTTCGTATGCCGAAACCGTACATATGTTTCGTATACAATTAATTTGTAGATTACTTTGTTTTCTTTGCATATATTTTGTAAACAAGTTGCATGTAAACGATAGATGGGACCCTAGAAGCTACTACCACTACGGTTAAGAGTAGACCTGGGAGGGGAGGGGGGGGGGCGAGTGGTAACATCAAACTTCACAAAGCTCCTTAATAGGGGCTTACTACTTCATGTAGGTTTTTTTTTTTATCACACCCAGAGCGGTTTGGGAAACAGCTTGTTTTTCTGATAGGGTTGGGAAATAGGGTAGGCAGAAAAAGGGTAGAAAAGCTAGAAAATATATTTCGGGGTGGTGGGGTGGTGCAGAGATGAACATCTTGCCCAAGGGTGTGTGATGCAATCTATTGTCGTGTCTGGGACAACGATTGTAACGAATCAAACAAAACAATGTAACATCATTACGTGTGAACATTTTTAGGGTGTTAACTTTCGCTACGGCAAATCACTCTATTCCGCGTTCATTTACGAAACATCGACACTATATTATTTTTGCGCCTATTAATCGCGATTCACAAAGTGTAATTAGCAAATTATAGTTTATTTTATCATTATGACTGATAATCTTTGGCGTCGGGTTACATTTTCTTCTTTTTTGTGTGTTTCCGTTTTTTATCAACATCTCATTTGTAGCAAAGATTTCGTAGTAATTAAAGATGGCGACGGCCTTACTTCCGCCATTGTCCATCGAGTGCACCGGAAGTACCATCTTCTGACAGGTGAGTTTTCTTTGTGAGTTGAACCGAACGGAAGTGATCATTTTCTTTACTGGAATAATGACGCCATTTATACCCACTATGAAAACAAGACGTACAAATATTATCTGAAAAGAAAATGGATATTTTTAGACAAAAGGAAAGAAAGAATAAAGAAAAAGAAACGAAAAAAACCCCGAATACTATGAACCCGCAAATACTGGAAATGTATTGTTTTTCTTTTCTTTCTTTTCTTGTTTGTAACTGGCAGGAAGGGTATTTATTTTATTTTTATTAATTTTGCATTTGTTGTTTTTACTGAATAAGCACGCTAAATCTGAATCGACATATCATACCTGGATGATTAGTTTGCACCGAACTATATCTGAAAACAGTGAGGACAAGAAGGGAGACACATAAAGTAACACACACTCTAACTAATATAGAAATATACAGAAAGATATATGAGGGTTAGTTTGTCTGTTTTACGGCATATCACCCCTTTTGCGTTATTTTTATGTACTACTGAGTCAAGCCCCAAGGCCACTCAAGGATAAGGGTTAATGAGTGCCAGGTGGACAATGAGACAACACCTGTTGGATTTGTGACGTTGGTTGAAACCGGGCAGAATTTTATCATTTAAGAGAACACCTCGGCAAGGATACGTTTACATTGGACTTGAATACGACCATGTTGCAGTCAGCCGGTAAGCAGTCCCGTGGAATTGTGTGTTTCGGAAAGACAGATCTTGAAAAGAAACCTTGTTCAGCGAGGTTCTTTTTTGTTTTAGGTACACAGAGGAAGAGACAAAAATTATTTCTGGTGTTTTATAGTTAGACAAATGTTTGCTGTGAATGTTTAACAGAGAGAATTGGAGCTCAGTCAAGCACCTACCATAAAATAACGATAGAGTAGAGAAAGACTAGAAACATCTCTTATGTGAGTAGACAAGAGCAGAGAACATCCTCCACTAGATTTCAAAGTAGATTCTGTACGCTGTTAAAGCAGGAAAGAATGCTCTGCGCGGCACCCCCTAGATGTGACAACATTACTTCATCACGTGTTGTAATCTTATATATATATATATATATATATATATATATATATATATATATATATATATATATATATATATATACATACACACATATATATATATATATATATATATATATATATATATATATATATTTGCAAAATACTCGTAATCCGGGGTTTCGAATCCCATGACCGGTAGTGAATAGTCATATCTCTATGCTGATGAGTACCGATTATTAAAAAGGACGAAACGTATACATGCACAGATAATAAACAATAACAAATAGTTATATATATATATATATATATATATATATATATATATATATATATATATATATATATACACACGAAGTATACGCGTCCCAGGACGGGTAAAATAAATTTCCAGAACAGTTTTACACGATTGTCTGTCCGTTTTATGAATATTTTAATCACAATATAATGATACCAAACCTTATATATATAATTTTTATTCATATGTTGTTATGTGATTTTTATTTTAGAAAATGTTTAAAATTTAAGAGGTTGTAAGAAGAAATTGAAATTCAGGGAATTCTGTTTAATTGGTTTCTACTATTTATCAATTAAATTTAATGAAAATCTGAAATATTTTAATCTGCAAATACTCATGTTATGCCTTATAAATCTCTTTAAAATACCCCAAAGAAACTGTAATTTAGGGAATATATATTAATTGATGTATTTTACCTATGCTTAAAATTTCACAAACATCGGAACTATCTGAATGTCCTTGAATACTCTCCTTCTTTGCCCTCTTTCTATAAAACTAAATTAAACTAAATATAGCCCACATAACCAACTCTTATGTCTAGTAGCTGTGTTCTCAAATTCATAATGATCGGTTCATTAATTTTGGAAGTAATACAATACATACAAATATATAAACATATACACATACTCAACTTTATATAAATAGATATATAGTGTAAGACTACATGTATGTAATTGTAGATACTATCTCTTTCTGGATCCACCCATTATCGTATTACGATTCATAATGCCATACTGTATTAAAATAAATCTTTCTTTGTTTCTTTAACTGTATGAAAATTTCCGCGCAACATGGCTGACATTTGTTCAGATTCCAGATGTTAAAAAGGCTGGAAATTGTATATATTATTCACTCACTCCCACGCCATGTCACACGCATATTCAGAATCCCGACAACATGCTAATTACGAGACAAACATAATTAAGTTGGTGCCTTTTATTTTAAATACATATAATTTGTTTGTTTAGGGTTTCTTTGTTTTTAGGGTTTTTTAAAGGGAGAATAACTCGATTCTGACTATTTTAATATACGAACTTTTTAGTCAGAAATAATAAAAAACATATTAAATGGCGAGTTTGTGAGTAAAATTAGGACAAAATGCATGTTATTTTTGAAAAAACAATCTACGAAGTAAGTTTTGGTTATTGTTTTTTTATTCGCTATTTAAAATTGGCCGTGTGGTTAAGACGTCGGATTTGAGTTGTAACATACTCATAATCTGGGGTTTCGAATCGCATGACCGGTAGTGAATAGTCGTATCTCTATGCTGATGAGTCCCGGTTTAAGGACGAAACGTATACGTACATAGATAATAAACAATAACAAATATTATATATATATATATATATATATATATATATACAAATGTTATGTAATGACACAATAACATGAGAAATTAATCAGATTTTATTAAAGTTTAAAAAACAAGGAGAGATACTGTGTCTTTAACTCATGAGTTTTCAAAGAAAATCTTCTCCTCAGAGGACCATTACCGCAATGGCATTACTGCAGGTAATAAAAATTAAGCTTTGAAAATATATAAAATATATATAAAAAAATACATAAAGATACATAAAAACATCAAATATATCGGCCAAAAGCACACGAGATAAAAACAACCTTATTTTCTCGCAATATAAAATGCTTAGGGTTAGGATTACATTCAAGGTCTCTGCCTTGAGATCGATTAAATCCTTATTTTCACCCAGAAAAATTCAGAATAAACACCTCTGGGGAATGCATCATGGAATGGTGGACAACTTATGCGGAGTAAAAATATAGGGGAAACGAATTTTTATGAAAATATCAAATGATATGAATGGATTCCCTCCTCTTGAGTAAGTAATAAAATGTATTTTTCTGACTAGAAACTCGCATTTTGCCGTTTTGGGGGGTGGGGGTGGTTGATGTATTTTTCCGGGAGTGGAGACTTTTCTACAAAATAACCGAAATCGTTCCAAACCGTTCAATAAACGTCCAACGGCGTTCCGTTAAAACGAGAGTGTAACCAACCACAGATCGCGTAATAATAAATGCCCGAATAACCTCTTGAATCGACCAAAGACTATCATCTATCATGACTAGAATACCGGCTAAGACTAATATAGATGCTCTTTGGACGTATCTAAAATGTGTTGCCTTCATTCCATCTACGTGTTTAGCGATGAAAATTCTATTTCAAACATCAGCGAGACAAGTGAATCTAAGATGCTTCCATTTAATCTGCGTGTGATACTGTCTTTTTTTCTATGCGCGCGTTTCCCTCAAGCTTTATAACGGCTGTATATCATATGAAACCGAGGATCCGACTTAGGGACTGCCATGACAACACCAACACCTTCTTTCTCCGGATGAGGTATGGTCTAGCTTAAGCTTAAGACGTGCACCCTCCCAGGTATTACTTTTTTTATGAAAGGAGGGGATAATTGCCGGATCCTTGCATTGCTATGTTTGTATCCAGCTCGAGTGCTCACTTGGAGTAAGTGGCTCTCTTCATCTTCCAGCCTTGTGCCACACCCTACTGCAATGGAAAGCAAATAATTAACCAGCTTATAACACGGATACAGCTCCCAGGTAATACCTCGTCTTTTTGTGAGGATGTTATTTCCGATCGCCTTCGGAATGCCGACAGGTTCGTTTATGGCTATTTTTGTATCCAGCCAGAGTGTTCTCTCAGATAAGCTAGCTTTCCCCACCCCCTGACCTTGTGCCACATCATGCTGCAGTTGGAAGCAAGTACATTACCAGATATATAACATGGATACGATTCTTAAAGACCCATGCAAACGCAATTCACATCAGGCAGAGCAAGTGCCCGCTTTGATCTTCCTTTGATCTAAGATGGCGATTAGGACGAGTAGCACGATTTCATAGTTGTGGCGCCAGGGTCCCGCAGTTTATGCCAAAAAAAACGAAAAATGATTTCATTCGAAAATTAAAAAAAAAAAAAAGAATTTAAAAACGGTGTTTGTATCGACCGAGATTAATATCTTTTCTATGAATCCAAACAAAAATGAACTTGAAAGAAGTTTCGAGTTTCACGACTTTAAACAAATCTCTAAATAGAACGACAATAAACTAAGAAAAAATACATCAAACCATTCCAGATAAGCCTATCGCACAACTTGCCCAGTTTATAAGAAATTGAAACGCACCCGGCGTTACCCGAAATTCAATAAGGATCTTTGTGTGCATAAACTCTTAGCCTTAAACCCCATATGAAAAGTTTAATTCTTATTTGTCAATTTCTATAATGTTAAATTTTCAAGTTATAAGTAAAATGATGTAAAACGTCTTTTTACTATTTATGGACATCCGACGTGAACGCAGATCCCACGTTTTTATTGTAAAATCTTCTAATACACAAGTCATTTGCTTCCTAGTAAAATATTACGCCAGAAAAGTTGTGATTGATTTTTATTGATGGCTTTGTTTTGAATTGCATACCCGGACAGACATATAAACTGACAGACAGATGTACTACAAGTATCGTATAGATGTACATGATGTCAGTCTACACTAAATCTGGTTATTCTACATATAAACTCTTATATACGCATACAAACATATACATGACATTAAAAAAATATGCTCTCACTATTTATTTAGATATATTACTTAAATATTAATATCAAATCATAGAATTCGGTCAGAAATTTAGTTTTTTATATATTAAATATTATTATATTTTCTGATGACCTAAAGACTAAAAACTCCCCACCGTTGACCTTTTATTATAGAGTGGAGAATGTCTTTCTGAATTCAGTTCAGGTGGCGGGGTAAGTCTGATGTAGTTGTCTGACTTGCTTTCTTGCTTCCTCTCTCAACTGCACAATGGTTTCGCACGGGGCTAGAAAAAGGCGCATGTTGACTCGCTTATTATTTGTTACGGGATAGAAACACACACACACATACACACACACACACACACACGCACACACACACACACACACACACATACATATATATATATATATATATATATATATATATATATATATATATATATATAGCAATAAACAGTGAAATTGTTTCGCTATATCATAGTTCTTTAGTGTAGCTAGCCTGGCAAGTGCCCTGAGATGAAAAGGAAACTCGACCGTCTAGTATATATATATATATATATATATATATATATATATATATATATATATAAATTTGGACAATCGTCGCATATTGATCACTCTTTTTTTCTTCTATCTCTCTCTCACTCTATATATATATTACTATTTCATGTATTCACATAAAATTTTATAAGGGAATATAATTTTTTATGTATCAATTTTCAATATTTACTTCAACAGTGCTCGATACGTAAGTAGAGCTAGGTAGTAAGCTATGAACATATATTTATGGCAATTAAGCTACACAGAGGCTCCTGCGTTTTATCCCCGGGGAAAATCTTCAGGCTAAAATGCATGGAGTCAGTTTTGCTGATAGGCCAGTACATGTAGAAATTTAAACGACCCGTGTAGATTATGTCTGAATGAAAAAATTGAAATCCTAAACTTTAAAACCCCCAAAATCTATTTAACTGTAGAATTGAGATAGCAAACAGCTGCATGCACAGAATTAAATTTACCTTAGGCGAACAATACATAAATAAACAAACAAATAAGTAAAAAAAAACTAAACTAAACTAAAACCTAACAATTTAAAAACTAAAACCTAAAATAGAAATACAAGAAACCACGTGTTAAAATAAGTTCACCCATTATATTGACACAACAAAGAAACAGGACATCGGCTACTCTACAGCAAACAGAACAATAGAACAGGATATAGGAAGTAAAACTAACCGGACATTTGTTCGTGGGAAGCCAAACGATTAGCTTAGAGAACAACAAAGAATCTGATCGGTTAACTAGCTAGCCGTGTATATAAAAACATCAGGCAAAACTAACTCCATGCATTTTAGCCTGAAGATTCACCCTGGGGATGAAACGCGGAAGCCTCTGTGTAGCTTAATTGCCGTAAATATATTTTCATAGCTGACTTTATAATATATATATATATATATATATATATATATATATATATATATATATATATATATATATATATATATATACGCTGCTATATAAGTGCATCACATTTGTGAAGAGTAAAAATTATTGCCACCTCGCATTTAGGTACAATAGTTTTCCATATAAATAGTTAAATACATTTAAGTATCGCAAATAAATTAAACAAATAAAATAACATCTATAAAAATCGCGATAAACTCCCTCTACTTTCACTAGCGGGGTTTAGCTTAGTAGCATGACTTTGGACTTCAGACTCTGGATCCCGGTTTCGATTCGAATATCGCTAGGTTTATTCCAGCTGATGAGTCGTTAGACGATTAAACACGTGTCCGTGGATATATATATATATATATATATATATATATATATATATATATATAATAGTTTTATTTGCACAAACATCTAGCTACTTATCATGACATGTTTCAACCAGAGCTCTTAGAAAACCGGCATCATAAGACAAATCTTTTTCCCTATTTGCTTGATTATGCCGGTTTTATAGGAGCTCCAGTTTAAAAGTGTCATGACATGTAGCCAGATTGTTGTGTAAATAAAACTATTATATAATAGATCTATTTATTATTGAGCACTATTACATAAACCGAATAAAGATTCTTTGGATTTTAACCTGTGGAAACAAACCTTACCTATATATATATATATATATATATATATATATATATATATATATATATATATATATATATATATATATATATATATATATGTGTGTGTGTGCTTCGCCACTCGTGAGTTGAGCTCTCTAATAAAGATATAAACGACTGTCACTTAATGTAATTCATAACTCTTCGAAACGAACTGAGCGCTTTCAGTAGTCGATAATGCAAACGTAAAACATATGTAAGTATTACAATTTTCCTTACATTGTATCAAGAGTGATAGCGTCTGAGTAAAATATTCAGAATGATGACAAAGGGTTTCGAATCTCAGCTTGAAGCACTCGGTCGCTTAGCCACGCTGAAGAGCCCTGATACCGCGAAACTGCTGTCTGTGGATGACTAACATAACCTTTTTTTTCATCTGCCCTGAATACGAGCCTATTTAATAATACTAAACTAGCAGCGCCAATAGAAGTATAAGCGTATAATATAAACTATAGATTTTAATAACTGACGCTATTACAGACGTCTGCAGTCTTTAAATGAAACAACAAACACGAAAAACAGTACGAAACGGAACGAATGGAAAATGCTAGGATGGGATATTGAAAGTACACGTATATGCAATTGTTACAGCGGTCTTAGTATTATTAGACTGGTGTAATATTCAGAAGAGCTGGAGAAAGTAGAGGATTGTATGTTATTGGGTACTTTTGTAGCTAAAATAGATTTTCTTTTACCATCTCTTTCGTTGATACACAAAAGTGAGATTTTCAAATAAGTCCGTATCATAAAATCGTCGACATCCATCTTTGAAAAAAACGAATATTTCTTCTTCTTCTACTTCATCATCGTCATCATCTTCCTCTTTTTAATCATCTGTTTTTTCTTCTTTTCTTCTTTCTTTTTTATCACCTTCTCCTCCTCCTCATCTCCTTCGCCTTTCTCTTCATCATCTTCTTCTTTTATTCTTTCATCTTTTTGTATCCTTTCTTGTTCACCTATCCTTTTTCTTCTTTTACCTCATCTTCTTCATCTTTCTCTTTCATCTTTTTATTTTATCCTTTATTCTTCATCGCTAATGTCTCCCTTCTGTATTCTTCTTTAGCTTCTTCTCTTTTTTCATCTTCTTCTATTTCCCCCTCTTTCTTTGCTTTTCCTTCTCCTTTTCTACTTCTTTTCATGTTCTTCTATCGTTCCTTCTTTCATCTTTTTTATAACTGATTCTTCTGCTACTATGTCTTCTCCTTTTTTATTTGTATATCTCTCCCCATTCTTCTATAATTTCTACTTCTTTTGATATTCTCCATTCTCTACTTACTCTTTCTTTTCTTCTTTTTTATTTTTCCTTATTCTATTATTGTTATTCTTTTCCCCCTCCTATTTCTACCCCCTTTTTTCTCCGTTGTCACTCTCAATATTCTTCTTCTTCTTCTTCTTCTTCTTCTTCTTCTTCTTTTTCTTCTTCTTTTTATCGCCCCTCTCCATCCTCTCACATTTTATCCTTTACCGCTCCTCATCCTTTTCTCGTCGTAACTCCCAATTAACATAAACCGACGTCGATGTATCCAAGAAGGTCTCCATTTTCAAATCGACCAAGTTTTACAAACGATGACTAAGACACCACCATTTTCTCTGCAATGAAAATAAACCCATGTCTCCGAAAATGCAAGCCAAAAAAACAAAAACAAAAACAAAAACAAAAACAAAACGAAGAAACAAATCGCACATGCCGGGTTCGCCGTCTCAACAGTTTATGACGCATCTACACGTCACGTGTTGTATACATTCTACTCTGCACATGGCAGATGTAAATGTTATCGATACTGAAGTGTTGTGATACAACGAAACTGTCTGTCCGTGGATGATAAAATGACTACACACCTCTTCGTGGATTGAGCACTGTGGTAATTTAAATCGCTAACTACCATTAGCGATAATGAGGAGCTATGTATAAACAAATGAATGAAGGACTCTTCGGTAGCTAATATTTTTATATAAACATTAAGATTTCTCGTCCTCGTGGCTTGTGCTGATGGCCGAGCGATTAGAATCTCCCACTGTAAAAAATAAAACGGTCATGTTCACTTACCATTCTGTCCGATTTTTTATTTTGGGGTGTCTTCGAAAATTAAAATCTACTACTTTCATATTGTGAAACTTGACTTTAATACATACCTCCATTCCCTATTTTCTTTCTCCCGACATTTCTTGTCGCATAATTTCAGTGATTTGATAGACATCTGCGTGTCAACGTGATTTTACCCGTCAGCGACACTGAGCTTGGTATTCCCGGGTATTCCCTAATGGTCATCCATTTAGATGGGTGACCATTTGAGAATATCATATGCTGTAATATAACTTAGGTTTATAGATGAGTAAAAACAATGCTGTGAAGTATAATAGGCGACAGACTAGCATTCTGTCACAGAGATACTTCGGGGAATCTGTTCATTGGACGATATAAAAGAGATGAAAAGCTACGGTCCTAAGAACCTTTTAGTCTAAAAAAGGAACGGACCATCACTTCTTGTCCGATTAGTCCATTATTGCCATCGGAGAGGGGAAAGAACTGATTGAAAGACGCATGTGATTAATACATGGAGTCTTTAGACTTAGCGTTTTGTTTGGTTACTTTAGTTGCTTGGTTGACTGTTACGGCATATCAACAGTTGTTAAATCATTTGATGCCGAAATTGAACATAATCGATTTGTATACGATTGATTTTTATACGATTGATTTGTATACGATTGATTTGTATACGGTTGATTTGTATACGATTAATTTGTATACGGTTGATTTGTATACAATTAATTTGTATACGATTGATTTGTATACGAGTGATTTGTATACGATTAATTTTTATACGATTGATTTGTATACGATTGATTTGTATACGAGTGATTTGTATACGATTGATTTGTATACGGTTGATTTGTATACAATTAATTTGTATACGATTGATTTGTATACGAGTGATTTGTATACGATTAATTTTTATACGAGTGATTTGTATGCGTATATTTTATAAATTAATAGTCTATCAACGATAGTTTCTATTAGACACATAGATTGGGCTCTAACAAGGGATACCAGAGTGGACTTAGGAATAGTGAAACAAATTAGGATTCTCCCCACACTCTCCAAATCTCCGAAATTGTAGTCGCATAACGTGATGCAGTTTTGTGTCATACTAGACGGGTCAATATACTGCCAAAGTACCCCTACCTAAAAAAATTGCAACATTTTGTTTTTTGGTGGTTTCATGTTAGGCTGGGTCTAGCTGACAACATACTAAAAGTTGGGCAAGTTCCGAGTATTGGAAAGTGTTAAATTTTGAATATGACTTGTTTTGGTTTACAAGTCATTTTCCATTTACATGTGAAGCACTAACTCGGTCAGTTTTAATGATAAATCAATAACTCTTGGGGTTTTACTTGTTTTCAGGGTCAATCTTTCACATAGAAAGGGATACCAGTGATGCCAAATAAACCGTTATACCATATCTAGGGGTACCCGGCCCCTAAACCCCTCATTACATCCACATTGGTACCTGTACCCCTAAACCCCTTATTGGACTCACGCAGATTCATATAGGTGATTATTTTTATATGGGTACCAGTCGTGAATTATTACTTTCTTCAATTAATTGGTCTACTTACCTCCGTATATAAATGAAATTGTTTTATAGTGTATAGGATTCCTGAGAAAACAACTGAAAACCCCAAAGAGACCACGTTTTATCCCATCAAAAACTGCCCTCGCAAACAATTTACTAGCTCGATATACTAATACACATATATTTTCGTATATTTTCAGGGTCAAACATGAGTTCAGCCGCCAGTAGAGAAACTTGTCTTTTATGTCAACAGGATTTGGACTGTGATGAGACCGTGGTGCTTCGAGAAAAGAGTGCTGCAGGTGTCAACCGTGAAAGTATCGAAAGAGTTGTAAAAGTTATTGTTGAAGCCGGAACTAATGTTTATATAAACAAAAAGTTTTAGCCTAAAAAAGGATTATTCTGCTCGGCTAGTAAAAAGGGGCGCTCGTGTTTCTCTGGGACGATATGACAGTGAAACGCATTGCTTTTTCTGTGAAACTGATACTACGAAAAAAGATTATAAACGAAAAAGTGAGGGAAAGATTTGTTATGTGAAGACATGCATATGGTCAAACTATCCTGGTTCATTGCAAAACAAGAGGGGATGCTTGGAATTGCTAGGGCACTTGATGCAGCTGATTAAATGAAGTCGTGGAAACTGCATCTTAGTGCCGTCTTCGCTTGCTTGCCAATATTCGTAGCCACTGGTCATCCAAATTATCTGAAATCGGCTCGGCTATATCCCCAAAAGATGTATGCCTTGAAAGATGACAACCCTGCAGTACATCAAAAGTTCCTCTTTGTGTTTCACGTAATCAGACGCAGTAGATAATATTGGGCTGGTCTTAGTTTCGATATTGTCATCGAGCAAACACTAATGCGCTCACTCAAACGCCATGGTGGGCTCACATGGGGTCGTAGGATGTCCGAGCACCAGAGAGCAGTTTGGGTCATGTCGTCTACTTTGTCAGCCACTTACAACCTCGCCATGCAATAACTTACCGCACGAAGTTACACAACAAGCGAACAACATAAGGAGTTGTCTGCCTCTCGGGTGAGAAGAGATGAGACAAACCTCGGGAAAGTTTCAGAGTAACAAGACAGCTTTAAACCGTTTTCAGGCGATGAATCGTTATGCAATATTATCACATGGATTACTGCTAATGAGGATGTCAATGTTCAGAACTTTTTCGAAATCGGAAAAGACATTTTACAGAAGATCGATGGACAATCAGTTTTCTCCTACTCTCACAAACGGAGTTTAAAAGCAAAGACTTTAACATCGAGCAAGAATGTTAAAGTTTCTGCAGATCGTAGCATTGATCCAGTAATTTTATTCCAGATTTTTCTCGTGGTCTCACAGATAGATGATCTACGGTCGGATAATCTCATGTCCTATGAACTCTGTCTCTACCCGATGTCTTTGTTTGAGGAAAGCGCATCTTACGTCAAGTAGACAAGCCACAGTTGGCAGCAGCTCTCAGAAATTATGTTGAAACAAAATTGGACAGTGCTGTAACACAAACTGTTCCAGTCACAGACCACAGTGTACTAGACGGGGGATCTCTTCTTCACTGTTTGAAATAGAAGGAGGTGTGTACCTACAGCTCGATTGCAAATGATTATGTCTCGTTTACTGTTGAACACTATGAGAGAACAACTGTCGTATTTGATGGTTATGAAGTTTGACCAAGTATAAAGGGCTGTACTCATCAGCGCCGAAGTCGAAAGCTGAACGCAAGAAAGGTGAACATTACCGAGGTAACAAAATTTGCTGGGAAAAAGAGGACTTCTTGTCAAATGTAACAAACAAGCAGGCGCTGAACCAGACTATAATGGAACGAATGCGACAGAAAGGCTGTTACATTATTCAATCGGAAGGAGATGCCGATGTTGAGATTGCAAAGACAGCCATCGATATGTCTGCTTTCAAATCAACCACCCTTATTGGAGAAGACATGAACTCTCTTTTGCTATTCCGTTCATATGTTTCTAAATGTACTGCATTTTATTTTTGCTATGACAAGGCGAACTCCTACATCTACAATATCAAGGTTCTCAAGCAGGTGCTTTGCGAAGCAGTTTGTAATGATCTGTTGTTCTTGCATGCCTTTACGGGATGCGATTCGGTGTCCAGAGAATTCGGAATAGAAAAGACGTTGGAGTACCAACTAATCGTCAAGAGAGAAAAAGCCAATGACAGACTGTTAAAGCATTTTCTCTACCAAAGCAAACAAGGATGTTGTGGAAACTAATGGTTGTAAGGCAATGGCAGCTTTGTTCAATGCGGATAGAGAAAAACTCCCTGGAATCTATTAGATACAATATGCTCTGCAAGAAAGTTGCGAGAGTTAAGACGTTCTTCACGTCAGAAAGACTCCCGCCAACGCCCTCTGCCTGTAAATTTCATTCTTCGCGGACTTACTATCAGATTATAAAGTGGATGAGATGTAGTGATGAAATGATGCCACCTGAGTGGGGCTAGAAGGTGGAAGGGAGCAAACTTGTTCCAGTGATGACGGATAAAAGCCCTGCTCCAGATGCACTGATTCAGATAATTCATATCAACTGTTCAGAAGGATGCAATAACCTAAGGTGTACCTGCAGGAGGCATGGACTAGAATGTACAAGTGCATGTGAACATTGCCAAGACGGAAATTGTGATAATATGAAAATTGATCCAATGGAAGATGATGATTAGGAGTTGAAAGTTTTGAACAATAACTGTGACGTAAGTGAATCAGGGTGGATACAACAAGGGTAATGGGCGTATGGGTACCCATTGATATTGTATAAGAGTGTATTTGCCATCACTGGTAATCCTTTCGTGTGAAAGATTGAGCCTGAAAACTTGGGTAAAAATCCAAGATGTATTGATTTATCATGAAAACTGACCGAGTTAGTGCCTCACATGTAAATGGAAAATGACCTTTATGCTCGGTCGCCTCCACTTGTATTCGGTACTAATACTACTGGTGCTGGTTGATGTGGCATCGCCGACTTTGGACGCCAGCGTTGATGAAGTTTCCGCTTCCCTGAAGAAAATGGGTTGTGCCGTATCATCTTCGTTGGCCGGGCTAGACTCCCTCTCACGTTGAGTTACTTTAACAAAAGAACAAACCGAAGTCGAGCTGAGAACTGGACGTCAACTGAGGGATGAGAAATACATTAAAATAAATAAATGCATAAACAAGCGAGATATAGACAACTTTAAGAAATATTCTTGGTATTAAAATTAAAAATATATATTTCCCTGAAATTTGTAGTTACAATAATAAATGTCTTTCGCTGATTAGGGGTTAATATCTCTTGTGTTTCTAGGCTGGTTTTAGTCTGTCCAGAACGGTTTAGTGTCTCGCTAGAAACAAATTCTATTTAAAGTGATGTTAGATTTTTTTTTATTAGTTTTATATCGCCATGAAGTATTTATTTTTAGTGTAAATTTGTGTATTCACATTTTTTGTCAATTTCGCGAACTTTTTAGATGTTCTAATCCAAACCCATATCAATGATGATTAACCTGGCAAACCGCTTATCAAGACACAAATGGTCACTCGAGAATAAGGGCATATGAGTTTGTCATGTGGACGGTGAAGATTGAAGTCGTAACTGGGCACAATTTGATTATTTAGAAGACAGCTGAACATGAATTTGTTAACCTTGAAAACGACAATATTGTAGTCAGCTGGGAGGCAGGTCGAAGTTATTGTGTTCCACAGACGAATAGTTATTGGAAAAAAACTTTGCTAATTGTAGTTCCGTTTAGTCTAAGGTACACAGAAGAATTAAGGAAAATCATTTACAGTGGTAGTATCAAGACGCAAAGATAAAAGAGTTTAAATGAGAGCCAATTAGAGTTACATTTGAGAGGGGGTATCATAAGAAAGGTTCAATAGACAAGGTTATTTGAGTGTTTCGGAAAATTGCTTATTTTACAAATTTTTAGAAAGCTAAAAACTGTTCCGTGAAGACACTTTTCGTTCTGTGCTATATACAGACACTGTCTGTCACCCTTAAGTTTGAAATAGTATTTTCGTTGGTCTGTCACCCTTAAGTTTCAAATAGAATTTTCATTGCCAAACGTGTAGATTGAATGGACGCAAATTATTTTGAAGCATATAAGCATCTCTAGCAGAAGCTTTCTGTATCAGTTGGTCTGTCACGCTTAAGTTTAAAATAATATTTTCTTTGGTCTGTCACGCTTAAGTTTCAAATTGCATTTGCATAGCTAACTGTGAAGCTTGATGGATACATTTAATTTTAGATTCGTCCAAACACCCCGTAAAGAGACTCTGTCTGTAGGCTAGTCAGTCATGCTTAAGTTCGAAATAAAATTCATAGACGTGTCCTGGTAACCGTGCACAGTATATGACGTACAAAAAATGATGATGTCTATCAGAAGCTGCGGGTCTTTTTTTTAAGAATAGAAAAATGGATTTTGGCAAAAATAAATTGCCCCGCCAATCGTGTACAGTGCGCACAGAGGCCCATAGCTTAGTTTTGTGAGTGCTGCTGTGACATCCGTCGGTTAAGAGTAAATATCAGGTTAGGTTAGGGTTAGGATGTACAAAATGCAGAATAAACGCCACTATGGAACGCATCGCGGAATGGTGGACAACTATCTGTTTGAGTTTATAGTAATAACTAGAAATATTAGAGGAACAACCTTTTTATGCAAATACTCAAAGATATGAATGGATTCCATCCTCTTAAGTAAGTAAACTTTTTTCTACAACCCGCATTTTGTCTGTTCATTGGGTGGTGGGGGTATTTTTTTAAACGTGCAAATTGGATGTTGTATCTTTAGTGTATACGTTCTTTGATTTTGTTTTGTTTATATTTATTTTTTTATCTAATTTGGATGATCGTATTGCACTGTTTTTTCAATGTGTCCCACCCCCCGTGTGGTAGGTTTGCTTCACGATTTTCACCCTCAGAACCCTCCCCCAGTGGTAGGTACATATTTGTTATCTGTTTCCTGCGTTACACTTTGATGATCTTTATAATCGCCGCGGGAAACTATAAGTATCTTCGCGTGGTTAATATATGCTCGCTGTAAGTGCTCGACGCTGCCCGGGAGTCTTTTTACTTTCATTTTTGTTTCGTTGTTTTTTCTTTTTAAATCGCATAAATTACTTTCGATTTTTTTAAAACTCTTAAATTTATAAATAACTGGACCCACTTTCGAATTCCCGGTCATTTAGATAAAACGTTACAAAAGATCTCTCTCTCTCTCTCTCTCTCTCTCTCTCTCTCTCTCTCTCTCTCTCTCTCTCTCAGGTCATCATTTGTCTACGGCCATTCCCTCTCTGTTTTAATAAATGCAACTATCCACTTTGCACGGTTATCCCAACCTCTGTTTTTATAGATGACCTCAGAAAAGAATGACGTAAGTGTGCAAGTGGGCAAACAACCAACCAAACACGCATGCAAGTAATCAAACAAGATCCACAGAGTTTTAATAGTATAGTAGACTTCTAGTAGACGACTCGGGGTCCGTATACGTTTATTTTCCTTTTAGTCATCCATACAGAAATACATTTGAAAATTTATTCTTGACTTCTGTTTACTTATTCGTAACAACAATAACACGTACAACCTCCCTTGTAAGGTTGTGACTCTATTACGGAGACTGTTGCTGGGTGGTCCTTCGTCTATTACATTTTTATTTGCTTTATTTATTTTATTTTGTCACTGGTGGATGTCGATATATTAAATTGGATACACAAGATCTTCAATTATTTTTTGTTTTTTCTTCTTTATTCGTGTAATAATATCTTTTATATAATTAAGTAGCTGCACCGACCCGACGTTGCCCGGGATTCATTGCGTTCAAATTTGTTTTGCAAATGTTTCTATGTTCTATAACCTGGAAAATAAAAGTCAATAAGGAACGCTAACTCTTATTAAGCTAATCAGAATTATTTCCCTTAGCTAATTTTTCTTTTTATGGGTTTATTTAAGAATGTTTCTATACTGGCAAACTGCTGAACCAGATTTAGTATATTTTAAAATAAATTGTAATGTTATGTTTTCACTTACCGGTGCGTATATAAACCATTATACACCCGTTCTTGCTTGTCTGTGGATACAATCACACGGACGCCGATGTTCAATTAAAAAAGGAGTTTATTACAAGAAGAGTAATAGAAAACATAAGAGAGACAGGTTACTTTCTGTGCGCGTGCGAGAGAGAGAGAGAGAGAGAGAGAGAGAGAGAGAGAGAAAGAAAGACAGATAGATAGATAGATAGATAGATAGATAGATAGATAGATAGATAGATAGACGGATAGCTCGTCCTGCTACTCCGAGTTACATTGGGCACGATTGGGGCGGCGCTTTAGCACGTCTTTCCTGCTTGAAGTATTGCATGACCAAAAAGACAGAAAATCTTCGCCCGGAAGTCACGTAATTTCGTGACTTCCGTCTGAGGTCACCTCTGACCGTTAAAAAGTGTCACTCAATTTTTTCCAATCAAACACGTTCCTCGTTATGCACTGATAGCAAAATACGTTTGTTTATTGCTGATAACAGAGAACAACAATAACAAATGAAAGGGTAGGTATGTGAGAAAAATCCTATAATCCGTCCAACCTCCAACAATGAAATAAATAATAATAATAAATCGCGGTGGATCCAGCATCTGTTGGTGCCAAAGAAAATGGTCGTGAAGTGTCAGGTAAGATGGAAAGACCGAGATGGGAATAACCCCTGTGAAAAATTCTCGTCAGTAAGAAATGAAATTAATAGATCGAGGAAGAATAGTATATTTCACACCTCGACGGGAAGGACACGGGTAGTTCTGGAATCCTGAGATGAGTTATTATCACTGAGAGTCTCGAGAGTTATCGGCTGTTGTCAGCGAGCACTAAATTGTAAACGACTGTTGCGATAAAGTGATTTGAAACGGTTATACAGAGAAGCGGAGAGTACAGAATATCTGGGGACACTTGTTGTCGCTAAATAATAATCCTCAACTCTATAATACAAACTAGTGTGTCTTTATTTATATATAATTAAATATATGTACTCCATCCCGTCGCGCAATAGGTATCGAGTAAAGCGCGTGCCTTTTTCTACCATTTCAAATGCTTAGGGAAAGGAAAAAAGCAAATAGAAAGTCAGAAAACCATCTCCGACTTGCCCCGCTGCCTTAAATGTATTCGGAAAGAAATCCTTCATAAAAAGTCAACTGTGGGCGTTTTTTTTCTTTAAGTCATCAGAAATGATAAAATAATTCATATACGAAAAATGAAATTACTGACGTAATTCTATGGTTTTATATGAATATTACGTACTTCTGCAATTTAAAGACCGTGCTGAAATAATAACGTTATTATTTAGAAACCCATTATTAACATGTAAAGGGGGGGGGGGGTATTTGTACGTTCATCTGACAATTTAATAAACAAAAGATACCGTAAAATTGAATTTAACTTTAAAATCCTATCTAAAAAAATAGCACGATCCGTAAACTGGAAAAGTACCGAATATTTTAGTAATATATCTAGATAAATAGCGAGTGCGAACACTGACGAAGCATACTTTTTTCTGTCGTTTTTGACGGGTGTTGTATACTAGTATGTATAATAATAAACCTGTACCTTCGTTTGTACGTACGTTATCACCCACACCCATTTTAAAAGGTGAGATAGACAGATCACCAAATAAGTAATTGAGAAATATATAATGTCGCCGTGTGTCACTTTACACATTTTAAAATTAATTGTTCCGAAATCGAATAAAACGTCATAAGCAGATTGTCGTCCCATCGATTTAAGCAGTAAAAATAAACTACTCTTTACATTCGTTTTACTTTAATGTAATTTTAATACATCCAATTATTACAATTTTTAATAAGGGGTTCATCCCTTTTCTAAGTGTTATTAGTTATGCTCAACTTTTTTGATTTACAGGCAACAATGGTTAAATCTGCTCGTTATATATATATATATATATATATTGAGTAAAAATTATTAAAATTCTCTTATCGTTTCCCGAGTAGTCATGCTAGCTGGAAACACATGGTTACCCAGCGTTGCCCGGGAGAATGGACAACAAAATAGAAGAGTTAAAAAGTGTGTGTAACATCTTTCTTTTAAAACTCCCCCTCTCTATCGATCTCTCTATATTTCCCCTCCAGTCTCTCTCCCTTTCACTCTCCCCGGCCCCTTCTCTCTATCTTCGCCCTTTTCCCACTCCCCAGGCAAGAAGGATCCCCTTTCCCCTGAAAGAGAACAAAACAGATACTACACTTTGATCATAACCCCAAGGTGAATAAAGTATATTTAAGTTCAAGTTTCACACCAAAGGGCGATGGAAAAATCGTTACAAATGTCGACCCCACTCTCCCGACTAATTTTATTTCTGGGATCCCTTTAAACAATGAATATCACAAAAACAATGTGCCCATAGATAGTGTTGAAAAAAAGAATATATCAGCATTGCGGAAGTCTTGTTTTAGCACTCATACACAGACAACTACGCCTTATATAATAGATGTTTATCTTATTTTTGTATTAATCACCGTAATTTTTAACCAACTTAATTCATTGGTTTCCCCGATCATTGTTTCGCAGAAGGGGCCACGTGAAGTTTGCCAACATCCATGGTAAACATGGTACTATAGATCTGAAAGGATTCGAACATGAGACGCCGATTATGCAGCGAGCGTCGGTATCCACTTCACCACACCCACCTCCCATTGTATGATAAAAAGATATCAACCCATTACTATGTTTACAAACATTAGTGTTCTCGGCTTCTGAGGCGGGGAGGGGGGCATGAGTCTTTGGCACCATCATGACGTTTATATATTTACTAATCTCATTTCTAAGCATGTATAGAACCTGTCCTCGTAAAATCTGTCTTATGACGTGACTGTACATTTTTATATATTGTATATAATTCTGTCGGAACCGGTCCCTAAATAAATCTCCTCACTTCAAAACTCACCGACCGAGATTTATTAAGAGGCTGAGTTTAAGTATTAATCTTTCTTCCCCTGGAAATCGTCAGTGACGTAGTTCTGTTCTTAATTTTATCTGACCGAAACCACTTTGACTTAAATTCACGTCCGGTTTCTAAAGTCATAAAAATGGCATCCACAGACGTCAAAGGATTTGATAACTTCCATAAAAATGATTAAATCTTTACTTTTAAACGAGTCACCCCGTGGCGTGCAATAAAGACACTTTGTAAACCGTCAATTCACTGTAAAAATAATTTACACCAACATGGGGAAATATAGGTGGAAACGGAGGATACTTCCATCTATTTCCTTTGCAGAGTTCCATCTATTTGAACCTTTGGTTACTTTTTATGTGGAACTGTATTTATCTGGGATTTTATTCGCCTCTTGGTCGATCTGTTGATTAACACATTTTGATTTTAAGTATATTTTTATTATCATTTATGTACAGATACGTTCCTCGTAGGCATGGAGCGAATGATATATATATATATATATATATATATATATATATATATATATATATATATATATATATATATATATATATATATATATATATATATATATATAAATTAGGAAAGTTCATTTTATAAAGCATCTTTTTAAAAGTTAATATAAATATAGAGGCAAAAATGCCTTCAAAAACCATGTATTAGATGCGAGTAATTAAATTAAAATCAAAATCAAAATATTTCGAAACATTTAACAAAATATTTCAAAATACCTTCCGTTTTTTTTCTTCATCTTGATTTTTAAAAAAAAATTTTGCCTCTATATTTATATTAACTTTTAAAAAGATGCTTTATAAAATGAACTTTCCTAATTTATACCTAGCAGCGACCATGCGCAATCAAGTTCTATTCTATTTAAAACAGACATTTTCACCAATAGTCCACAACACCGGACGAGACACTTCACCAACACCAGGAAGTAAATTATGGAAAAAAAAGGTTATACCTTTATTTGTCTTGGCTCTGTCGAAGCTTGTTTTTGTCAAGCGAAATATTAGCTAAAAAAAATCAAGATGAAGAAAAAAAAAACAGAAGGTATTTTGTAAATATTTTGTTAAATGTTTCGAAATATTTTTCTTTTTCTTTTGATTTAATTACTCGCATCTAATACATGGTTTTTGAAGGCATTTTTACCTCTATATTTATATTAATATATATATATATATATATATATATATATATATATATATATATATATATATAGAGAGAGAGAGAGAGAGAGAGAGAGAGAGAGAGTATTGGAATTTTGTTAAGTAAACAAAATTCGAATAAAGGGAACTAGAAAAGGTTAATGTATAGAAATTTACAAAATGAATGAGCAGGGTAAAAATAATCTATTTTAAAATATAGCATCCATGTGTATTATTTGGATTATTATTCTTATCTTAGTTATTATTTTCACAACGTTTCGACCTATGTAACGTCCGATCTTATTCAGGTGCATCTATTCGAACATAGGAAACCTAATGTCGAACTCTTCGATGTTTTATTTATGTTTTTACATATTCCCATTATCCGCTCCCGGATGAACGGACAAAAACAGAATTTAAAAAATGGCGTCCAAACCCAATCAGTTCCCTGGTCAAAGAAAAAGATCTGTCTCTCTTTTTTGACACGTCTCATTTCGGACTTCCTGTCCGTGACGTCATATAATTACACGTATGTCCAACTTTAATTTGTAACTTCTAATTGAATTTTCCACTCGTTTTCACCTCATGTGTAAAATAACTCTTTAACTCTAGTTTTACAACCCAGACCAACATCACTACAATTGGTTTTCCCTTTTTTCTTTTGAGACAAAATTATTTTTCTTTTTTCTTTCTCATAAGTCTCTTGCTTCTTTTTTCTGTTCGAAACAAAGTTTCTTTTTATATTTTGCCGTTCTTCCTGAAAACTTGATTTGCTTTCCTTATTGTAGGACACCTTTTTTCAGCAGGTAAAATCCCTTGAAGTAGGGATTTCTCTCCAAGATTCTAAACACAAATTGTCGTATTTTCTTCTTTGAAGGAAAATAAGACAACTCTTCGCTTTTGTTCTTCTCCGATTTAAAATGGAAAACATCTCATATTTTTTCGAGGAAAAATTAAAAGAGGCCTTTAATTTCATTCCTTTTTGAGGAAGAGATAAACACCCACGACATGTTGTAACTAAAGTATGCTTGTCTATCAGTTACTAACTTTGAATTCTTCAAAAGGATTCTAAATTGTGTCAGTAAAACAGAATTAAACATATCTTCAAAAGACACTGCTTATATAAACAGCGTAGTACCAAAAGCTGGTCCTTCTTCAACGACGGTCTGGCTGGAAATTAACAGCTTTATGCCGGTCATCGACCCATGTGTGCAGCGCACAACATCTGCAGTCCCCCCACAAAAGCGAATATAAGCTTTCCCCTCTCAAAACCTTCTTCTCAAATAAAAATTCTTGAGAAAGAGAAAGAGAAAAAGATAGGGTGAGAGAGAGAGAGAGAGAGAGAGAGAGAGAGAGAGAGAGAGGAGAGAGAGAGGTAAGACCATCGTTACTAGCGAGTCTTGTCTTTTTCATGTCGCCTGTCTTTATCACTTTTCTCGAATGGCTTCTCTACCTTTATCATCTTCTAACATCTGAGGATGCGGGATTAGCCTAATGGATAACTTCGTTGATTATGGAATCGTTTAATGTTGAGTTTGATTAGTGTTAAATATTAGTTGGTACGTGCACTAGTACATACATTATCTAATAAATATGTGCTTAGGTAAATATTGAGTTATGTTGGAAAACATGAAACGTTTTAGACAAAGGTCACGAAAGAATGGCAGGGTTGAGTCTTCTCGTATGAGCTAATATCATGAGAAAGGATGCCAATAATATTTAGTCGGATATGACGTGAGACATACGACATAGAGGCTAACAGCCGCAACTCTAGGCAGTCTCATTGGAAGCGTAAACGAAATTGCACTCATTTGAAATGGTAACGCGATAAAAATTAAGTGATGGGCTTAAAATGTAATTGACTGTCTCTATCTCTCTCTTGTTGTTTCTCTTTCTATATTTCTCTCTCTCCTTTTTTTTACCTTTCCGCACAAGTCGATCACCGGCTCAATAAGACTTTATTATTTTTCTAAGAGCATGTTAAATCAATTGCATAATTAAATTACGAGAACATGCAACCGGCCTTTGTTTCATCTCCAACACAACAAACATATAGAGAGACAAGTGTCGTTCCTCAGTCGGTAGGATAGCGATAAGATACTCACGCATCACGACACCGATTAGCAAAACATATATCATTTTAAGTTGATTAAAATATTAATTATTAAATGAACTTTTGGGAACTAAATGACTATACACATACACCGAAACAAGTAAATAAACACACTTATGAGCATTAATAATAAAGAGTGCATTTAGAAAGTTTTGATAGGAGTAGGCAAGAAAATATTGATTATTTTTTCTCATTGATGAACTGAAAAACCACTTGGTTAACAGTGGAAAGTGGAATCCCGAGGTTTGCAGTTATTTGACACTGATAAAGTCCACCTTTATAGCAACATATAATATGATTTCTCCGAAACTCTGAGAATTCTGAAGCTTCTTTGGCCTGTGTCATCTTAGTTTTTTGGCTAAAATCAGAGTGTAGTATCGGTTCTGATGTGTACTACACTCTATAGACCGGTTCCGTTTTAGTCTTCGGACGTTGATTCCGCTCGTCTGCGGTATTGTCCTGTGCAGTTCTAGGAGGTGCACTCTCCCAGGCTTTACCTTATATTTGAGAAGGGGTTAGTTTATTACTAATAGCATGAGACGCCCCTACCGGGGAATGCCGACGGGGCTGCTCAGGTATTTTTGTAGGCCAGATCGCGCTTATTATGGTGCTTTAAACTTGTGTCTAACCCCCTGTTGGAGAGGTAAATAATTTGGCCTGTGTAATACTTAACTGGTGATATATGATAGATATATTTATATCTGAAATACGAAAAAATAAATTAGTATAAAATATTGATGTTTCAAACTTTTACTGGTAGTTTGTACGGCTCCAAGTGCGAGCCGTCGGTGAAGAAAGCAGAAGCTTTAAACGTGTATGATTTTACCCCCGATCTATGGATAAAATCTTATATTAAATCAATTGTGCCTGAACAATCGTTTAGAATAAGTATTTTGTTTTAGCATTCAGTAAACCGTCGAAGAGTTAATATGCCGTAAAGCTGACAAAATCAAACGTTTCTACCAATCTATCGTATCTGGGATGATAATTACTCATCTGCAATCAGCTGTATAGTTCAACAAGACATTGGAATATTTCCATCAATGCTGCTTACAGAACATCCTGTGCATCTTTTGGAAGGGCTACCGTACCAACCTCAGCGTCCTCCAGGAGACCAATGCCACAAGCGTTGAAACCATCATCATTAGAAACCAACTGAGATGGAGCGGTCACGTCGTCAAGATGCCGAACTCCTGTCTTCCGAAGCAAACCGAGAAGGCAAGAAGAAGAGATTTAAAGATGTTGTGAAAGCCAACCCGAAGAAATGCAACATCAACGTGAACACGTGGGTAATAGGCCACCCTGGGACAGATTATCCCCAAGAGAACATCGACCCATCGAAGCCGACCATTGTGCTGTCCTCAAAGAGAAACGAAGCAGAAGAGAACAACACCGCTCTCGAGCCGACCTTCCAACTGGACCCAGTGAAACCACCTGTCCTCATTGCGGAAGGATATGCAAGGTTATGGTCGGGCTCGCCAGCCGCCTTTGTCCACACCGAGTCGTATCACTAGAACCAGAACACGATTGCCAACCTCACTAGAAGCAGCCATGATGATGACGGTTTTAAAAAAAGGTTCACATTTTGATTCCGTCTAAAATAGCATATATTCAGATCAGTCCGGCACAAGACCATTCAATTGTTGCAGCGACATATATAGAAATTACATGGTGAATTAAAGAAAATAAGTTTTACTAAATATTTAAATGGTGACTACTTTAATAATAACAAAATATTACTATCTGATGTAGAGAAGTCACTGACACCCTTATTTTTATAAAATGAATTATTACACGAGGCATATTAACGACGACGATGTGTTGCATAGCCCCCGCTTGGGCCGTGGCAGTTATTGTTTTGTATACTCGTCCCGGAACGGGCCGTGGCAGTTCTCGTTTAAACAACTCGTCATTTTTAAAACATAAATCATATGTGTGGCATACCTTTAAATTTCTCGCACCTTCAATCTTTCCTCGTCGCGTGGAGGGGTACGTCGTCCAGTGGTTGAATTCTTTCTTCTTTCTTTCATCCGTGAACCACGCCGCTGCAACAAAAAGCTTCATGACCGACTCACTAAACAACCATCTTTTTAAACTTTTAAGTTCTGTTTTATTTGGCGTTAGTTATCCGTCGGCTTGGAGATATCCACTAACGTCGAGAGAGAGACCAACATACTGCTTTCGTAATTACTTATCAATTAAGTCCTTAGCCATTCGTGGAGGGGGGAAGAGATCTTTCGCCTGTATTTTCTTAGGGAATTAATTTCCCTAATCATGTTGCAGACTACATCGTGAATCACGTCCGTTAGGCTCGCCTCCAAAAACCAGACTAGCAAAAACTCTGCTTCACACGCAAAAGCCCGTGACGTCACAGAGCTTCTATGCGCAGGTGCACATTAATCCTTGATTTGAGGTCTCGTCAACGCGGTGACCCTGTCACGTATGTGAGCTCAGACTGTGAGAACAGCCCTATTCTGCACTCGACTGTACGGGTCCACCTGCACTAAATCGCGCAAACCAAACCAACGATTTCCAACAGATACGCCCACCCCAAGATGCGTCCGTTCCCACAGCGCCATTACCCAACAGATGCAAGCCTCGAAGAGTACGATGGTAGTACGTGAACAGCCAGGCCGTTCCACATATGCATTATGAGCTAGTTAGTCTATTTGTAACGCTCATCAAGGCCCAAAGGCCACTCGAGGTTAAGGGTAAATGGTTTGTTTGTGTCAAATTGATGGTGAGACAAACACCTTGAGGATTGCAGACCCTGGTTGGATCTGGGCAGCATTTAATTACTTACTTATTGTATTGGTCACTTAAAGTAATATACCCTTTTATTCTCGTATGCTGGCCGTGGAAGTTATTATTAAGTGACTTTAGATAACAATACACAACTAATTTACGGGGGTAGATTGTTCTCATCGTGTTAGCCATGACTGGGTAGAAGATCAGTATACACATTCCTTTTTCTTCTTCGTTATTAATTATTAATACGCTTCAAAATTGTATTCTGAAATCAATTATTGGAAACTTATAAAAAAGTACGCATCAATTATGAAGAATGTAATATTTTATATAACACACTGGGGGAAATAGCGTAAATCAACTTTTAAAAATTCAGTTGAAAAATCGGCCAGTATTTTCCGAACAAGCTAATAATTTCTTCTTCCTTCGTCTGCCTTTCCGTCTTTATTTTTCTCTTTTCTTCCTTTTCTCTCTTTCTTTATCTCTGTCTTTCTTTATATTACTTTAAATAAGGGCTCGATGAGTCATCGCTCATAAAACGTTCTATCTATCTATCTATCTATCTATCTATCTATCTATCACGCACGCACGCACGCACGCACGCACGCTTGTCCACATTCCTGCGAACACGCCGCCACTCCCATAGACACTAGAATGCACACGCGTAATGACACCATGTCAGCCCGGATGCGTGGAAGGGAAACTTTCGACGCGAGCGCCGGTAAAATAAGAATCTCGGCCAGGAATCACTTGAACAAAAGACTTGATATGAAGAAAACCACACACGAATATATTTGAGATACCGAGTAAAAGAGGAAAAATAAAATAGAGAATAAAAAACAAGAATAGAACGAAGAAAACTAGAAAACCGAAGAAAGGAATTAAAAAAAGAAAGGAGGAAAGGAAACTTTCTATATACTGCTTTACAATGACTCCCTCATGAAAAACGACTTCTTCTTCTTCTTCTTCTTCTTCTTCTTCTTCTTCTTCTTCTTCTTCTTCTTCTTCTTCTTATTATTATTATTATTATTATTATTATTTGCACTCACTAGGACTTCACCGACAGCCGGTGGAATTCCCTGGAGTCTGAGTGACAACAAGTCTCCCCAGATTTCCAGTATTCTCCGCTTCTTTTTTATGGCCACCGCAAATAACCTTGCACTATCGCAACAGCCGTTTACCATTGATTTCTGGCTGGTAAGGACCATTGACCTTCTCTGGGATCTGGGTGGCAATAAGCCTCCTCAAGGTCCCAGCACTCTCTGCACTTCCAGTGGAGGTCTGGTTTGTGCTGTCCCTCCTCGCTCTCCTCGTCCTCCTTTACCCTATGCAAATATTTTGTGTGATGTCAGCCTAGGCTGGTAGCATTTTTTAAAAATTGTTTTTTTTTTTTGGGGGGGGGGAGCTTATGATGTTTCTTGCTATTCTGGTTCATTTTTGTGTCGTATCAGTTGAGGCCGGTGTAATTTATTGGAGAGGGGGAACTCATAAAGTGATGTTTCTTGCATTTTCTGTTTCTTTGTTTGTGATGTGGTGTTCTTTCTGTAGTTTTTTTTCTTTCTTCCTGTTGTAGATTCCATGTGACCCTTCGTAGCTTATGCGTGTTGGTTTCCGCATTCGATGATTTTTCTTAAGATTGCAGTTGTTTTGATCATTGCCGTCCTTTGTATAGTTTCAATGATCCCTTTGATTCCAATTTTGCCCAGTCTTTTTTCCAGTTTTTTGGATTATTCCTAGTGCTTTATTATTATTATTATTATTATTATTATTATTATTATTATTATTATTATTATTATTATTATTATTATTATTATTATTATTATTATTTAAATAGGCAAATTTTGGGCGTTTATACACGAACAGTAATACACTCTTAGACTTTGTTCAGTTCGCTAGCAAACATATAACTTTTATTTTACTTGACTTTTCACTACTTTATTGGGATGTGATGCCATGTGTGTAATATCGATATCCCCGCTCGTTGCCAGAACCCACGCGTGTCGTTTATCCACTTGACCAATTGCAGAAACACAAGTCTTATTTAAAATAGAGGTTTTATTTGTGAGAAAAAATAGACACTTATTCAATATTACAGAAAACCAAGATATACGTATATATTTACCATATATGTATATATATATATTAACCGTAAATAATAATGGTTGAGGATAGTTGAACATTAAGACATGACAGATTATCTCCCTTGATTTCCGTTTCTTACTTTTTGAAAGCAGAACAAATTTCTCCGCTAAATACTGTAAATATAATAATTATATATATGTATATATATATATATATATATATATATATATAATTATTATATTTACAGTATTTAGCGGAGAAATTTGTTCTGCTTTCAAAAAGTAAAAAACGGAAATCAAGGGAGATAATATGTCATATCTTAATGTTTAACTATCCTCAACCATTATTATTTACGGTTAAAATAGATTCGTTTAAGAGATAATATTTATTTATTCATTTTTTTGTAAACAGAATATTACGGATTTTGTTCTTATGTTTTGTTACACTTTATAATATTTAACTTTTAGACTCTTACCCAATGATGTAGACAGCATTGATTAGGAGAAAATTTCCAGTATGTAACCCCCCTTGAGGCACACCCGGCGTTTGCTTTTCTGTGAATCAATAAATACCCTTGCGTACTCCTACTCTAAGCCATAAAATCATGTAACTATTTCTATTCTTATTTTTTAATTTCTATAATGTTCACGTTATAAATTTATTTTCATAATAATGAGTTACCGCTTAGCAAGGCCCATAGGCCATTCGAGGATAAGAGTTAATCAGTTTGTCAGGTGGATGGTTAGACAACACCGTGAGAATTGGTAACGATTGTTGAAATTGAGCAGAATTTGATTATTTACGAGAACGGCTCAACAAGAATTTCTTAACATTGGACTTTGAAACAACCATGTTTAAGTCATCCGGGAAGCAGCTTTGTGGCATTGTGTTCCACAAACGGGTAGTTCTTGGAAAGAAAATTTCCAAATAAAATAAAAGGTCGTAACGTATATATACTAGCGATACACATATACGAGCGCTGCCCGCGAAAATCGAAAAACTGAAGAAACTCATGCTCTCACACTTGAACCCTATGTAAATATCTGTACTTGATTTTTTTTACTGAACTATTAATATTAATTGTAGTATTCTGTATAAATAGAATACAGAATACTACAATTAATAAATAATAATGTACATCTGAAAGTTCGTATTATTTCATTACTACGAAAGGGAATCCTCGCAACAATGTACTTATGTAAAGGTGTGGAATACTTTTGTATTGATGGATAATTAAATTGTGTTTGGAAGGAAAGTAATATTAGATATGAATGGACAAATATTACATGCACTTCATTAACCTCATCGAAAACCGTAAAAAAGAACGTAAAAATTTGAAACGGTGCGCATGCAGTTGACATAACACAACCGATAAAAGTCAATTTATAGTCTAAGGGGCCGTTAAAAGTAAATTCCCCTCGCCCCAAATATCCTCGTCGGCCCTGTCGGTTCTCTCTCATGAATGAAAGTACCCCAGGCTACTGGAAATAAAACTATCTCTCTCTGGAAGGAGGGGATAATGCCTTTGCAACTATAATGAATTCTAAATAAGACAAAAGCGCTGTATTTTTATATATCCTCACACTAACCCTAAGTCCGAGGGAAACGGTGCAAGAGCAGTGGGAGTAACAAAACCGGTAAACTTAAATTTATAATCTAATGGAACGGTAAAATCTATTACGCTGAAAATATATTCTGGTCGATCCCATAGGCACTCATTCACTGTTGAGAGCGCCTCAGGTGACAAGCAATGCACCAATCCACCACCGAAAGGAGGTGATAATGCCTAGTAGCATTGTCTCCCGTTGCCTTTGCCTAAATAACAAAAAAAAACTGCTGTTTATCTTTTTATCCTTATATTAACCCTAAGTCTGAGTGTCAAGAAAATAAAAGACAGAAACGGTGCGTACAGGAACCATGAAATTTCAATTCATAGATTAAGGGACCCCCTCACATAAGTATGTCTACCGTGGTAAGTGGATACTGTAAGAGGAAGAATAGACAGTGCAATAAATAGCTTAATAGTGACCAGAGAAACATTTCTTTTTACGTAAAGCATATAGTTTGAAAACTGTAATAGTTAATTATAAGCGACGGCTATCGATCAATTGTAATATTGATTCCGAAAATCGCTCTGTGTTTGCTGAATGTCAAGCTGCTAATCTGTCATTTTGTCAATCGAGAATGTAAAAGACAGTCTTTAGAATTGTCGATCAAAACGGCCCTCAGAGATAAAGTGTAGGTGAAGGGAGCGTTCTGTATTGAGGTGGAAAATGTAGAGTACCTAACAGTCAATAGTAAGATCGATAAAGTTAAATAATAACGGTGCTACAAAGATATGTGTCCTATGAAGAAGCCTTTCCGGTGAATGTGCGTGGCAGTAGTAGTAGATCTTATCGTGAGAGTGAACATTCCTCAAACTTGCTGTGAAGATGGCTATCTTCAGAGAAAATTTTGAGCCGAATAAAATGTAAAAATTCTTGAAAGCGAATAAAACAAACACATCAAGAATTGGACTAAATTGATACCGAGGCAGATTCGCTATATGCGTCAATAAAATAGGGGAAATCACTTCACTTTATATATACGACATGTATTAATCAATAAATGATACATTTGAACAGACTCCTAGCGTTCGGATCAGCATTAAAGTGTAGTATCACTTTTGTTCTCAGTCAGAGGAGAAATCATTCCCGACTGGGGTAATTTTTTATCTTTGTCCGATCTAGAGTGTCCCTATTTTTTTTTGGGGGGGGGGTATTCCTCACACTAAACCAACTTTGTGTTGCATCCAACCCTTGTGGAGAGGTGACAGATCGGGATTCTTCACCAGCCTTCCTTTCACTTCGAATCAGGATAAAAATCTGTTCTATCAACAGAATGTTAAATATTAGATTTTGTAGGTCGGTGAACAGATATGTTGACTAGTCCATATCAGCATTAAATTAGAATGTGCTGTAGACGGAAAGGTCAGTAGGGTTCAAACATTTGTCCCCGCTTGTGATAAGTGAGAGTTGTGAGAACAGGAAGTCGATTGTATGTTGGCGAATATGACGTCAGATATGAACGACAAAGGGTATGATAGGCGTAACATCTCAGTCTTGGTGGAAGCATCATTAGACAAGATATGTTAATTATATTCTAACAAAACTCTAATATGGTGAGTGATGCGCGTAGCTTAATTGACTCTCTTCCTTTTTGTCTCCAAACCAGCAGCCAGTTGTCTGAATAAAAGCGTGTCAACAAAAGCCTCGGTTGAGAGGATAGCGACAAACAAGGAGGCGCACGCATCCCAAGGTATGATTTTAAATTGATGAAATGATTTTAAAGAACTAAACGATTACGTCACAGATGGAAGATAAATCCTTCTCAACTGAAGCAATTTTTATTCCATGCAGATTACTCCTTTTAGGGACAACAGTTTGACTAGACTTATCGAAAAGTCCCGAAGTTGATTCTAGGCGCCAGTCCAAAAACACAGGGAAGATTAATTCTTAAATATGAAGGTGATCTTTAATTCATGTATACCTAAGTTTTTTACCGATGCTACATATGCTGCATATACCTCCCTTCCAAGGGGAGGTCTAAAGTCTCGCATGTCACGATCAAATAAAATATATGTTTGTTATTGAATGAAAACCAACAAACTATGACAGCACGATTAAATCCTATCCCATGTCCTTCGCTTCTCCTGCGGCACTACCCCCCCCCCCATCGTCTTCGTGGGATGCATTCTCACTGGAATTAAAGCTTCACAACAAACAAAGAAAATAAGAATATTTTGAATTGGAAGAAAAACTATTTATTAAGCTGTTGAAGCCGCCTTCTCTTCTGCTAGCTGCGGAGGGAGACAATGCGAGGCTACGGACATCTGGGTTTCTTGGTCTTTAAGTTTATCATGAATTATCAAGTCATTTCTTTCCACGCTCTGTCAGCTCAACGCTTCCCAAATACATATTTATTCTTTCGTTCACTCTCTCCTTGAGTCATGAGAAGTCACATCCGTTTCTGGCATCTAAGTGCATACGCTGAACCCCTGATCTTGATTTCCATATGTACGTGTTTATGTTTCCCTGTGAATTTAAATCATCAGATATGTACTAGCAAACATCCCCTTTACTATTTAACCCCCCCCCGCACACACACACACACACACACACACATATATATATATATATATATATATATATATATATATATATATGTATATATATATACTTAACCTTATCATGGTATGCCAACACCAAGAAACCAGAGCAAGCAGAACAACCTCTATCACAAAACTGGCCAAACATTTTGGACATGACTGTCTTACAAATGAAGCAGAAACGGACAACAAGCCTGCCACGGAAATAGCCCGGAAGAGCCGACAGAAATACACCAAGACCTTCCATTGTAGAAAACTGGAAAAGTGGACCAACCAAAAATGTGCTAAGAATTTCCGAGATAAACTATCCTAGGAATATATAGATAAGGAAGGCTCTGTAGATTGGCTGAAAAGAGGATCGCTCCACTATGATCAGGAGAGAATGATAATGGCTGCTCAAGATCAAGGCTTGATGACCAATGCCTTTAAAAAGATAAGTAGTCTCAGCAACAATAACAAGTGCAGGTTCTGCCCCATATAAGTGGAGAGTGTGACATCAAGTTGTAAGATTCTGCTGGGGGATGGCTACTATATAATGCGACACAACAGAGTGTGCAAATATCTTCACTGGACTATATGTAAACAGTTAAATATTCAGTGTAGCAGCAAATCCTGGGAGCATATACCAGCAAGAACAGTTTTTAATAAGTTATAAACCATCCACTATGACTATGCAATCCCTACAGCTACGTATCTAGAAAATGGAGCCATTAAACCTGACATAGTGATATGGGAAAAAGGGAGAAAGTAGCAACCCTAGTTGAAGTCAGTGTCCCTAATGATGAACAGAGCAGAAAGGGAAAATATTACGAAATACCAAGGTCTTATGTACGACATGAAAATAAACTGGAATCTGAGGAAAATCGCTATCATCCCAGTAATCACAGGAGCAACCGGACTAATAGAAAAGGGTTTCAAAAACTACCTGTCGAATATACCCGGTTAACCTAGTGCAAGGGAGATACAAACAATTGCACTTAAAGGGACGGTTAGAATCTTAAAAAAGATCTTACGGCTGGAGTGTCTGAAATAGCGGGTGAATCTTTGGCAATATATATATATATATATATATATATATATATATATATATATATATATATATAAAGGTTAGTAAATACCCAGAGAAAGTGCAGGACTAAAACAACTTCGGGAAAGAAATACTAGATATAATTCCCAACCTGGAATTTACAAACGTGTAAAACAATTTACGAAAAACCTTAACCACTGTGGTCAAGAGATTGAAAAGAACAAAAAGGCTATTTTCCGGGGAGACAGACATGAATAAAGGCTGAAGAGAGTCCAGCATAAGAGACCAACTATAGGCTCCCTTTGTTTGGATTTGAAACCGACGGTACCGATATTGTTCTGATCTTATGTAATACATATATAAATAATTAATATATATATATATATATATATATATATATATATATATATATATATATATATATATCTGGTTACGACCGCAGCCGGTCGGGATCATCGAATGACAATACGTAACAATGATAAAAAAAAGAAATAAAAAAAGTCGTCCGGAGTGGCTCGTAATATCCCAGGATTCAAAGAAAACGTTTTTACATGAAATGGGATGGGGATTTCTCCAATATAAGACACCTCATGAGGAAACAAGACAAGAGGTGCGAAAAAACGACAAAGACATTAGGGTTAAAGTTATATACATTTATTTAACAAAAACAATATACTAAAGGGGATAATGAGTAATATTATATAAAATAAAAAGAAAAAGAAAGGTCTATTTTGGTGGGTAGGGAAATATATATTTCGGCAAGCAGAATTCGGTTATCGACGTAAAATAAACAGTCACAAGAGAAAGATGGTCGCGTCACTTACAATTTCAGATCAGATATTAATGGCTGTTCATTCTCTCATGGGTCTAGCGTAGGTTAACAGTTCGTTCCCGGCAAGGAGGGGGGGGGGGGCTTGGCAGCACACGCTGATTCTCAAGTCTATACACAGCTGGCGTAGTCATTCTATCGGGTTATAAAATCCGGCATGGAGGAAGTTATTTTTCGGGTTTTCCTGCTCAGGCACGCATTTCTCTCGTCACGGGTCGACATAGCAGCATCTATTAGTAATGCGACTTTCTCATGAACGAGGTTGCTTTCATTCTCTTGGCCGGGCGTCGGAATCCCCTCATTGACCATCCGTCACTCGCGGCTGCCTCTAGTTAACTGCCACGGCTGCTGGACTTTCATTGACTGCTTGGGAAACGAGGGAAAAGAGTTTGGGCGGTCGGCACCCTCCGCCAACGTCTCACACACCGCCCGATCTAAAAATAGAGTCGACGACATCTCTCTGGGATCGGTAAATTATCATTGCTGGTCTATTCCGCTCTGTTTAAAATAAAGAAACCGAAATCCGCCTGCCTTATCATAACTGTAGTACAGTCTTAACTTATTAGCTCTTCAACTCGGGGATCAGGTCGTCTTGATACGCAACAATATATATATATAATTAAATATATATATATATATATATATATATATATATATGTATTAATTAAGATCAGAACACCATCGGTACCGTCGGTTTCAAATTTAAACAAAGGGAACCTATAATTGGTTTCCTATATATATATATATATATATATATATATATATATATATATTAACTAAGAATATTCGAGTGATTTTTGATTTTGCTCCTGCATGAAAAGATCTCCAATTCTCTAGATTGGTGCCAAACTCTGTTGATCGCATCGGACTATGAGCTTCTGATCTTAATTCACAACGTGGGGGGAGTTTTGAACCGACCAGCGAAGACGTGTCAACACTACCAGTCTTCATCGGCAAAGATAAGATATTCAACTCAACATTTATGACGTCCCAAGACGCAACAACGGCCAAGTTCGGTGACATCACATCAACGCTTGAGTTTTGTGGTTACAGGCTTACTTCAAATTGTGTTTTACTTTGTCCTCATGGGGAGAAAATGACTCGCTACCCCAAAGTATGCATGATATGAGTTTTTTTCAAAATTGTGTTTACTTGATTGTGTGGAATATGTCTGCAGATGTAACAGAAACTATTACGATCGTTCTTACACTTGTAATCTAGTTCAATGCAAATCAACACCTTATTTGTACAAAAAGGTAATTATATAAAAGGTGAATATAATCGTTTTCTTTGAATTTATCTAATATATAAAGTTATCTTGTCGGATTTTTAATGTCAAACTCAAATAGCATTCAAGCTTACAAATCCAAACTTTGTTTTTGACTTGCCTATTTTCATTTGTCATTGTTGTACCGTTTTAGTTTCATTACATAAAGTATTTCTCTACAATTTATTTTAAAAATTATTTTGTCTGACCTAGATTACTTATAATATGAAACATTTTTAAATAATCATCTAAAATGAAATTTTTAATTGAAGAATATAATAGGTTGTCTTCTCTAAATGTGTAAACAAATAAAAAAAAAGAATAAAATGATTTCACTACACCCCGGGTAACGCCAGGTAGATACAGTTAGTTTCTCATATGAATAAATCATTTGATTTCTCATTTAATACAACATGTCTAATAATTGCCGCATTTTAGAAGAAAAAAAATAACCCGAAAGAGAAATCGACCACAACGTAGAACCAGATCCCCCACCCCCTCCAAAAAACAAGAATAATATTTTTGAATTCACCGCGTACAAATTATCCTAAAACAATTAGAAAACTCTCAGTATTTGATCTTCTACCCGAAATCCAGCACCCCGGATCAAAGTATAGTATATGTTCTATCTCAAGAGGCCATTTTCTCAATCATTACCTCCTCCTTTCGGGGTTCGTAAAGGTTTATTTGTTTCGTTTTCTTCTTTAGAGAGAAACACTTAAAGCGCCGTCATTTGTGAGAGAATGCCGATGGAATCTAACAGGCTATTATTTTATTTTGCAGCAGGACCTGAGTGATCACTTTTGAGGTAGCAAGATTCTCCTATAAACTAACCCTGTGTCTAACATTGCCGCCGTGAGAAGGAGGTAAACGAATATGACATTCGATATAAGATTATAGTGTAGTATCTATTTACCCCTCAGTCTGTTCAGGAGAAATCCTTCTAGACTGAGGCAGTTACAATTTTTGTCTTAATCCAGAGTGTTTGTCTAATGCGAAGCAGGATTTTCTCCATATTGAAATCCGATCGTGTATCTAATTTGACTCTCCTGCGAAGTCAGGTAAATAGGGAGGTTGTTTCTAACCGGGATGATTGTAAAAATGGATGAGATGAAAGCTCTTAAACGACCTCAACTTTCCAATACACTAGCGTATAAGATTTTTAAATGGAATTGGATGAATGATGGTAAGAAACGAAATTACAGAGATGTTTGGGGGAAGTATCGGATTAAATATGCAACAGAATGTGATCTGTATATTAACATTGTATTGATGATAAAAATAGTCTATGCGGTGCGGTTTTAAGGGTTAATTCGAGAAGACAGTTAAAAAGGGGACGGTTCAAATAACTGTCAGTGTAAAATAGAAACAGAAAACAAAGAGCTTTTATTAACGCATTCTGTATAGATAATTGTGCACTTTTGATAATGCATACCCTTATCCGGCTTTTCAGTTAGAAACAAAGTGTAGTAT
Organism: Sepiola atlantica; assembly: GCA_963556195.1. Lineage (NCBI taxonomy): Eukaryota > Metazoa > Mollusca > Cephalopoda > Sepiida > Sepiolidae > Sepiola > Sepiola atlantica. The sequence goes on from OY744520.1 coordinate 124,144,970, forward strand.
ATGTAATCTAACAGCAGGGATGAGGCGCCCTCATTCGTTAGCAACTGAATTCACCAGGCTATTTTTACAGCCAGACCAGAATAACCTTTTTCTCTTGCTAGAAACTGGCCTTGTGCCTGACCATGTCGTTGTGGAAGGCAGATTGACATCGCCTTTATTTTAAATAAAAAAGTTTTGAAACGCAGGACAGAGTTATGAATAATCAAATAAATAAAAATAAAACTGAAAGTTGTTTCAGGAATTTCCGTCAACGCCCTCACTTCCGGTTCACTTCATGCCACTTGTAGTTTCTTGTTTTTTTTTTTTTCGCCCTCGCACTTTGACTTATTAAAAATGTATGGATATGGACGTTCTACTTTAAATGAAAGTGAAATGTTTTGTTTATATAAGAAATGAATTCAGAGAAAACGACTTTATATTTTTTTCTTTTTCATTCTTTCCAAGGGTATTTATGCTTTATATGAAATTTCAAAAGGTTAAAACGTCAAAGGGCACAAAGAAAGTAAATATTAATCTGGAGTCGACGATGCTTGTGAATACAGGATCGTGTTTGAAATAGAATATGGCCATTGTCTGATATGGAATAGAACTGAAAATGGAAAATATATAAAAGAAAGAAAGCGAACATAAAAAGAAGTTACGATTAGAGACAGAGAGAGAAAGAGAGAGAGAGAGAGGGAGAGATAGAAAGAGAGAGAGATAGATAGAGAGAGAGAGAGAGTGATAGAAAGAGAGAGAGAGAGACAAGAAAGAGAGGGGGAGTAGTGGCAGATAGAGACTGCTTAACATTCAGAAAGATTGAGAAAGAGCGAGATAAATAAGAGAAATATCGAGAGAGAGAGAGAGGTAGAAAGAGTGAGAGAGAGGAAGATAGATAGTGGGGAGATGTAAAGGTGGGTGTGTGTGTGTGAGGAAGACTGACCAACAGCAAGAGAGAAAGATATATATATATATATATATATATATATATATATATAGAGAGAGAGAGAGAGAGAGAGAGAGAGAGATAGAGAGAGAGAGAGAGAAAAAAGGAGGTAGAGAGAAAGAGGAGAGAGACTAACAAGCACAAGGTGTAAGATCAGAGCGTAGAATCTTTTCTGACGCTACACTTCATCTGTGCTGTCCTCGGTCAGTGAAGACGAGATCTTTACCCTTATTTTTATCCCAATCTAGAGTGCCCATTTTTTGGTGGGAGAGCTGGACTTTACCCATATTAAAAACCGACCTTTTGTTAAACTCTGTCCTCGTGGGAGGCAAGTATATAGGGACAAAGACTGGTAAATAGAGAGTGAGAGAGAGAGAGAAGGAGAGAAATAAAGACAGAGATATACAGGGTTATTCATAAGTCACTTCACTTAGCTATTTAAAATGATTACCATATGAAGCACAAACATACTATGAACTTTTGATAATTGTTATCTTACTCTCTAATTACTGCTATTTGTTATTTTAAATTTGTTCGTCTATATATTTGTTTCTATATATATTTATTTCATAATCAATCAAATATGCTACAAAGAGTCGTAAATTCCTTGCAAAAAAGAATGGAGCTATGCATACAGAACGAAGGTGGAAATTTTGAAAATTTGCTGTAATTTTAAACTCCCATAAAGAGGAGTCACTAACAAATATAGAAGACACGCACTTTGAAACATACACAGGCATACCCGCATACACAAACATATATATATATATATATATATATATATATATATATCTCAATTTTTGTGTGCATATGTGTGTGCGATGTTTATGTGCTCCCTATAGAAAGAAAGGTTAGAGAATCTGCATAAAATTTAAAAGTGTATTTTTATGTAAAATCTACCGAGTAATAGAATAGAAGTGTTCTCGAATCTTTCAATACACCGCTAAGGAGCCTATGATAGCATAACCTCCTTAAAACTTCAAATATATAATATTGTTATGAGATTTAAATCCTATGTAAAAAAATTTCTGGGGAAGACAATGGAAGTAGTTCCAAATCTCTAAATGCCCTCCCAAACTAAGGAAGGAGGTTCTCCTGTAAAACTTCAAATATATCCTATGTTTATGAAGTTTATATCTTACTAGAAAATATATGCTCCCTCCGATCGCACTGACCCCCAAAGAGGAGATAATGACTGAGAGTATGGTATTATGACGAACGCCCCCTCCCCAAAGAAGGAGTTACTACCTGGGAGGATGATATCATGATAACAGAACAGATACTATACTACACACCCCATTAAAAGATAATACAACAATAGATTAAATCATTTCTTTTTCATTTAAAAATTTCTAGCCATAAATACATTATTTTTATAATAAGTTGGCCTTTTGGCTCAGATCTAAGTGTAGTATCTGTTCTCAGCATCCCGGCGACATCAAACGTAACTGTTCTCAGCATCCCAGCGACATCATACGTTTTTCTACGACGAAAATATTGCGTAGATATAAGAAATTAGAAAATGCAAAATTTAAACTGTATATTACAGAATGTTAATTTATTAGGAGCTCTTTATAAAATAAATATGCAAATTAAGAAGACTTAAAACTGTTTGTGAGCATTTGAAGTCTACTATATAAGGTATTTCAAAACTTTATGCAGTATCATAGAATTAAATAAGCACAACCTGTTTTGATGTTTATATAAGATAGATAGAAAATAATTTGCCATTTATTCATATAGATGTATACAATTCTCCGGGGAAGACAATCTAGAACTATGTACATATTAAATATCTTCTATATATTGAAAGAGAGCATCTGTGCGTGTTACTGTCCGTTTATAGAAGGACAGACTAGAGAGTTTAATTAAAATATAACGGATTATAGAATTTCCCTATGAACATAGTTAAAGTAGTCCTGACTCACTAGGTGCCTTATTAAGAAAGCTATAACCCTTTCCCAACATTCTGTGCATGAAATGGAAAACTATTTATGAGAGTTATTTTAAAAGATGACTTAATAAATGTCTTAATTGCTCAGTTGGGACAGTATCAGACTAAAAATATCTAGTGTGCGGTTTCGATTCTGCCCCTCGATTGAAATAAAATGAAGTCAAAGATTACATTATTCATTTTCTTAATATAATAAAATGCAAGTGAAGAATGTTGGTATATTTAGTATTATATAATACTAAATATACCAACATTCTTGTGAGAAACTACATAAAATCGTAAAGTTTATTCTTATGTCAAATTTATCGGGGAAGACAATAGAAGTGTTCCTAACGGGTCTATGAGGGCATAACCCACTTTAAACTTCAAATATATCCCATTGTTATGAAATTTAAATCATATGTATGAAATTTTCTTGGGAAGACAATGGAAGTGGTTCTGAATCTCTAAGTGCCCTAATAACTTAAGGGAACTATGGGAGCCGAAGCTCCTTTCAAACTTCAAATATGTACTATTTGATGAAATTTCTATTATATGTATAAAATTCTCCGTAGAGGACAATGTAAGTGGTCCCGAATCTCTACGTTACGGTCTATGTTCCGAATATCTACGTGTCCCGACCTCTAACTGACTCATAGGCACATAACCCCCTGAACACTTTAAATACGTATATCTGATTTTTCTTATAGGTGTTATTTCAAAAAACGACTAAAACATTCTTCAGTTGTTTACTTAGGAAGGTATCAGTCTGAAAACATCGAGTTTGCGGTTTCAATTCTAACTCTCGATTTTTTCAAATGTGTTCGGCGCAAAATGTAAACGCAAAATATTCATTCAACGTGATAACTTAAAATAGACAAATACACTTCTATAAGTATTTTGAAAAGAAACTAATAATAAATGAGGTTGAATACGGATTAATTCAAGAGAATTGGCGCGCTTATCACTTTTTTTTACCGTGGCCTTCGTAAAGAGAAGGCCATTCCATTGAGTCTCGTTTTTTCTGTTGACGTCACAGTGGTTGGTGTCAATTCGGAGAGAACGGTGACACACTATATGTAGACATATGACTTTGGAAATTTCTCTCTTAAATTATTTCATCTTTGATTTAGTAATTGTTTGGTATTTAAAAAAGGATATTGGTGGTTTTGTTCATGTTGTTTTCAAAGTGGACGTCTGATAGTTATTTGAAGATATAAAGCTCGTTTAGACTAAAATTCAAGATGGATGACAAACCTATCTTTATAGGAAAATATTAAATAAAAACAAATACTTGCTTGTTTTCTCATAAGTTTGAACTATTTTTTACACAATAACAAATCTGTAAAACACCAAACATTTTGTTTGTCCTGATACAAAATTCTAATTTAAAATTGAACTTTTATGTCCACTTGTCGACACCATTTTTTAAACAATTTGTTAGCAATAAAATATTATCGACTAGAAATTCCGTTAAAATTGTTTCTTTTTGTATAAAAAGGATGTTCAAAGTTTATTTTTGTGCCAATAAGTTCTTTGTGTTTAATAACATTCTAAAACAGTTTAAATATGCGTGTTGATAGAAAACAAAACAACGATTAAAACATTAAATTAAAGTGTCAATAAGTTCTTTGTGTTTAATAACATTCTAAAACAGTTGAAATATGTGTGTTGCTAGAAAAAAAAAACAACGATTAAAACATTAAATTAAAGTTATATTCTGAATACTCCAAAAAGAATATTTTCAGGAGAAGAAATACAATTTTAAAAAAGCGAAATGTTTATATAATTATATATTTATTTCTAAATAGTTTTTCACTTTTATTACACTTACAAAATTCATATTTTATTTATTAATCGTTTTCTTTTTAAAATTTATTTATCGTTTGTTCTTAATTTGTTTGTTCATTTAATTACTGTAGTTTTGTTCGCTAAATTCATAATTACAGTTCCTTGGCCGTACACATTTAAATAGTATTTTAATTTTTTTCACAAATAAATAATTTAAAGTGTAATATCTGTTTTGATACAAAACTTTATTTTTTCTGTCCTGGGCCAGTGAAAGAGATTGAAACAATTTTTATTTCTGTCCCAATTGAGTGGTCCTCTTTTTGCCAGCTAGACTCCCCACATTAAAAATCGACCTTGTGTCTAACTCTGCCTCGTTAAGAGGCAAGTTAATAGGAAGACACGTAATTACATGCATCGTAACCGACAATATTTTCTACAAAACAAATAGGTTAATATTTTAACTTTTAAAAAAGTATAATCAGCTTTGCTTGCCTTTGAATGATTTTACTTTAATAGCTCCTGCAAAGAAAATGGTTTTCAGATTGTTCACAATCAAAATAATGAAACAAATTTTAGTCTTTAAAATCTATGAAAAAACATGACGTTTATTTAATTTAATGCAGCCACAACACACAACTTAAAAAAGAAAAGTTAATTAATTCTTGTTTTGTTTTGTTTTTTGATTAACTTTGAATAAGTTCAGTTTTCGTATAAATCAGATCGTGCCCCTTCCTTTTGTTTTTTATTGTCATTTTTAACGTTTTCTAATACTTTTTACGAAACGTAGGTCCTGCCCAGACGCAAAACATTTTTTAAAATGCCGGTGTTTAGGCCCCAAAAGGGTGGTGTAGAAGATGAATATCCCTTTTGTGAATTAATACCGACGAAACACAAAGGAGAATAACTTTTATAGTCACACCGAGATTTGCGGTGACTGATGCTGACTATATCCATATTCAAATGGACTTACAATTCGGCTATGTGTATGAAAGTGTGAAATTCTGACAATTCCGATGCTTGTTTGGTCCATGGCTTAAACGGTGACAAATAAAATGTGGAAGTTTCAAACTTTGAACAAGTATTAATTATATCTTGTAAGTTGTCTATTTACTTCTGTCATCTCTCTCACTCTCCCACCTCTCTCTCACGATATCTATCAATCTATCTATCTATCTATCTATCTATATATCTATCTATCTATCTATCTATCTATATGTTAAAATAAGAAAGTTCATATTTGTTTTCTTTTTAACCACCTTTTTAAGAATTTATTAATAAATGAGGCTAAACACCGTTTAATAGCATGTTCAGATGCAATATTTATTAATAAAATCAAATTAGAATGGATTTTTTCTTTTCATTTCACACTTTGATCTTTTGACTAATAATTTCGCGATAAACCTCGCATCTCCAGAGTATGAAGAGAAGTTGTAATATTTCCAATAATTCCGTATGTTTGTCGAAGTTTTTTAGGTTGGGAAATGGACGCTGTGTTGTTATAACGGCTCATTCACATTTTAAATATGCGGTAACGCGAATGCACGCGAGATGTGTATTAAAATAAGAAAGTTCATATTTTTACGAATTTTTACTAAAAAGCCTTTAAAACATGTTCAGATGCAATATTTATTAATAAAATAAAATCAGAATTTATTTTTCGCGCGCATGTAACGCGCATTTATTTTCAAATATATTTTCACCAGAGGAGGAAAATCAGTAAAATAATGTATTACTGTTTAACATAAATTTGAAAATATAAAAAGTTCTGAGCCAAAACAAACATCTTCAATGACATTTGTGTAGAAAAATATAATGTGTCCATGTAATTATCTAAGGGATGAAACAAAGGAAGCAGAGATAAGGTTGACATTGAGTTGTAATCCATAGAGTCCAGATAGAAAAACATCTGAGATCCGAGGTATGAATGGGTTAGAATTAAGTCCAAAATAAAAGATCAGTTGACAATAAAATGAGTGACTCACAAAAGTCATCGAAAGAGTTAGTAGGTAATCAAAATATGAATTAAGCCATATAAATAATTGCTATTTGTAAATGAATGAATTAAGAATATTAAGTGTTGAACAAATGCAGGTAAGATTAAATCAACTTTTAGATAAGTGTGACTGAGTTAAATACATTAACTTGAATCCAATAAGTTGAACCATTTATTAACATTTATAGCATTTTCAAACGTTGGCTGAAAGCAAGTCATATTAAATTCAAAAGAATCTATATGTATTTAAAGTCAAATGTTGCTAAATAAATGAATGAATTAAGAATATTAAGTGTTGAACAAATGCAGGTAAGATTAAATCAACTTTTAGATAAGTGTGACTGAGTTAAATACATTAATTTAAATCAACGTAGGCAAGCAATAAAAAAATCCCCCCAAAATATAACTTTTTTCTGTTCTACATGGCAGATAGTACTATATATATATATATATATATATATATATATATATATATATATATATATATATGTGTGTGTGGGGGGGTCTAATCCCCCGCACAAAACCATTTCAAGTGGGAAGCGAGAAACAAATGTTGGATAAAAGCCCTATGGGTATGGACGTATCTGTTGGAAATCGTTGGTTTGACTTGCGCGAATTAGCAGAAAAGGGCCTGTTCTCACAGTCAGAAATCACAGACGTGACAAGGTCACCGCGTTACGAGACCTCGGATCAGGGGTCAATGTGCACCTGTGAGAGGCTCTGTGACGCCACGGGCCTTTGCGTGGAAAGCAAAGGGATCCGTAACGTCACTCGTCTTTCGTGAGAAGCGAGTTTTAGCAGTCTGGGTTTTGGAGGCGGACCTATCAGACGTGATTGGGAAAATATTTCCGTTATCTGTTGTAGATTACTACAACAGATAACGGAAATATTTTCCTAAGAAAATACAGGCGAAATATCTCTTTCCCCCCCTCAACGAATGGTTACGACTTATTTTATAAGTAACTACGATAAAGTAGTAATTTACTCTCTCTCTCTCTCTCTCGACGTTAGTGAATATCTCCCAGCTGACGGATAGCTAACGCATGGAGCTTTTGTTGCAGCGGCGTGGTTCACGGCAGAAGAAGGGGAAAGGAGTTCAACCACTAGACGGCATCGAGACGGCGACCCTCTACGCGGCGAGGGAGAAATTTAAAGGTATGCAAACTATATAATTTGTGTTTTAAAAATGACGAGTGTTTAAATGTGAACTGCCACGGCCCTTTCCGGGACGAGTATACGAAATGAAAAAAACCGCGATTCTAAGGAGACGGATATGCAACACAAATAGCAAATGAGACAACCATATCAGATTTACCCTGAAATAATTCAAAGACACTCCCAACTCTATAATACAAAGTAAACGATGCTTTTTTTCTTTAGGTTATCAGAAATGATAATTAATTCATGTATGAACAATTAAATTACTGACGTATTTGTAGACAAATAGCGAGTGCGAACATTGACGAAGCATAAATTTCCCCGTCATTTTTGACAGGGGTGGGGGTGTAAACTACTTAGAAAATAGGAAAAAGAAAAAGAAATGTATGGTAAGTAAATAAAACTGTAAAAACGCTGCTGAAAACAATGGGCATCGTTTTTATGTATCGACTAAATTCTCATATTAGTCACAATTTTAGCAACGTAAATGATGCCATTTTTTAACCACTTTCATATTATAAACATAGACCTTTGTTTATCATAACAACTTGGAGTGGGTGGCGACGCGAAGCCTCGTATTCGGTAACATTAGAACTCAGTTTTCAATCTAAATAAACAATTCTGACCGACCACACCTCAAAAATGTTTGGCCTGATAAGAAATTAAATATGACCCAATAAGAAAACTCTGATCATTGTGACATTTGATATCTCGAAAGAAATACATTTAAATATACAATGCTTTCATTATTGCACATATTTTTTCTTAGGATTGAATAGCTGTTGTGTTTAAAATGTCGTTCTGACCGATTGATTCTTTGGGTTACATTGGATTACCATAACTATGTAAGAAAGTGGGATCCCTTTAACCTAATATATATATATATATATATATATATATATATATATATATATATATATGGTTTGAATATATATATATATATATATATACATATATATACATATATATATATATATATATATATATATATATATATATATATATATATATATATATATATATATATATATATATATATATATATATGTTTTATTAAGCAGGAGTGCCAACTTCTGCTTATTCAGCTTTTGATCCGTTTTTTCTAGTCTTCATACGACATCCAGGTGGATGGTGTCTCAATGGGATCATCCTTGGGGCCATTGTTTGCTGAATACTCTATGTCCAACCTAGAAATTAAAACTTTCAATATTATTACTTAACCCTCTATATACGTCCGATACGTTGATGACATTCTCCTACTAACAGAAAACCTTTCTAATTTGACTCTAATCAAGAATACATTTAAAAATAACTCAACATTAAATTTCACACAAGAACTTGGCATCAATAATAAAATTCCTTTCCTAGATATAGAAATAGAAACCTCTACAGATAAGTTTATTACCTACCCGTATAAAAAAAACACTAGTAAAGATACACACCTTCTTAATTTCAATAGCGAATGCCCAGATAGATATAAAATAGCCGTCATAAAAAATCTTATTTATTGCGCCAAAAGAAATTCCTCTAGTAATAAAATATTCTATAAATCACTCGCTGATATTAAACAGACACTAATTAACAATAACTTTCCTAACTATGTAGTTGATCAACAAATAACTTACACCCTAACCGCCATAAATAACAACTCCAACAACAACAATATTAATAATATTAATTTATTCTATTGTAACCAAATGCACCCCAACTATAAGCCGAAGAAAAAATAAGAAAAAATATTATACACAAACACGTAACGCCAGTAGATAATAACTCTAAAATCAGATTCATTATATACTACAAAAAGTAAAAAACTAGCAATTTACTAATAAAAATTAGCCCGGCTGATACTGGCTTACTTACAACTAGTAATGCCATATACGTGTTTAAATGCCCTCTCGGAGAATGTGTCTCTGCAAACAGCGCGTATATTGGCATGACTAGGACTACCATATCACGCCGACTTACTTGACACATCACCTCCCCTCAAAGCTCCATATACTAACATCTTATAAAGTATAGCATCCCAAAGAACGAAATTAGGAACATTTAACAAATAACGCATCCATTCTGGCGGTTTCGGGTTGCAGTGTTCGCCTCCCCATAATGGAGGCATTGTTTATACACATTAATAAACCAAACATAAACCATTTCCGTTATGAGGGGGGGGGAGGTGTATTGAAGAACTGTTAGAATAATTTAAAAGAGCACCCTCTTGATAGATTCACCAAGTTATTCCATTTTTCAACCGCCTGACGACGACCGATGTCGGTCGAAAACGTTCGCACTAAATACGGAGATTGTTTTACACTCCTTGGATTATAATATCAAATCCGTCGTACGAAGATTAGAAAAAACGTATCAAAAGCTGAATAAGCAGAATTTGGCACTCCTGTTTAATAAAACATGTATAAAAGAAAGAATGCTACCTAATTATACAAATATATATATATATATGGTTTGTATATATATATATATATATATATATATATATGGTTTGTATATATATATATATATATATATATATATGGTTTGTGTATATATATATATATGGTTTGTATATATATATATATATATATATATATATATATATATATATATATATATGGTTTGTATATGTGTTTTGTATATGTGGTTTTTGATATGTGGAAGTACGGGGATACTATTTATATATCGGTCAGTTTTGGAATGAACAGATTCGCTTACCGTTAAAATATTTGGCTTAACTTTAGTAGAAGTACAGAGAAGGCTTTGAGAGCAATCTCAAGTAGGTAATAAAAAACCAATAAGGATTTGGAAACTGTCGGGTCAAAAGTACTAGATAACACCAAAAAGATACGAACTGACCGAAAGTGTGAAACGCAAATGTGTAATTGGATATGAAGCTTGTCCATTGAATTATGCACCGATCCCATCCCAGCCAGGCCAATATACTTAATAAGGAAGTTTGCAATTTCGTCATTTTATTTTCTCTAAAGGTCTGTTGAAGTTGACTCTCAATTGAGGGGACAACTTAAACATGTATGCACATATGTAACCAATAATGTTTGTATAAATAACAATGAATACTAAAAACAAAACTACTTGTTATTGAGGACTTTTTATAAAAACTGATATACCATTGGATAAACATCTATAGAAACAAATATAATACATTTACTATATCTATAAACATTATAAACTGTCTACGCGGATAACAACCGTTTCGACGTTAACACGTCCCGACGAGACTGGAATGTTCATGTTATCAATATTTTAACTTAATATATATATATATATATATATATATATATATATATATATATATATATATATATATATATATATATATATATGGTAACTGTAAATATTATTAAATATTTAAGTGTACCTACAGACGATATCATTTCGGGTTTTTTATCTTCATCAGTGCAGGAGTGGCGGTTGCACGCAGTCACATAAGATCGAACGCAGTTTGTAGATTCAGTTTAGAATCACGATCCTAACGTATATGTCCACGCGGCCGCGAAAAATCACCACAGACAGTAGGTGAAATTAACGTACACTAACCCGAGAGGCGGGGGCAGGCGTTATTATTGTCGAGGGTGTTCGACGCTTTACATAATCGCTGATGACAGCAAACTTTGTAATTTCAGACTGTGCTCTACTATTAAGACTCTAAATTGTAAAGGGGCATTAGCAGTAAATATTATTAAGTACTAAAGTGTTTATGTACCTACAGATAGTATAGTTTCGGATTCTTTACTCTCGTCAATGCAGGAGTGGCGGTTGTACATATATATATATATATATATATATATATATATATATATATATATATATATACTATTATTGGTAAAACTGTGGATCTTGTTATTTTTTTTTGCTTGCCTCTATGCACACTGAATGACGTCATCCACTAAAACAGGTGGAATATATCGTGAATATATATTTTGTGACGTAAAAAATAATAAAGTTATAAGGTAATGACGTCATCTATTAAAACAGAACATATAAGATCCACAAGTCACGTGTCGTTTGTGAACAGTGATTGTATATATATATATATATATATATATATATATATATATATATATATGTATTTCTATTTGAATTTCTTTATGTTCAAATATAAATTTTATAACATGAAGGAATTGTTATAGCCTAATAGTGTAAGGCCAGAGCTATGTTATATACACTATTTTGTATTCGATTTTATATCATATCCAATGTTTTGAAAGACAAATTCTCATATTTCACAGAATTTATTTTCTTATTTAGCATACAATTGTTTCGGCATACACCAAGATATATGTAAATGCTCCTATGCATTTATTTCTTGGTGTGGTGATCCTCGGTGCCAATTCTATAAAATACAATGAAAAACAAAGGAAAATAAAGTCCATAAATTACAGTCAGTATTCATTATAAAGTGTCATTTTTTTCTTTCTCTACTGAAATAGTCATCTAATATTTTTCACTGTTAATATTTTAATCGTTCCTCATCCTCTAATATTTTTATTCAGAGTCTCCAAAATTAAGATATATATTTCTCCACTAACCTTCCTTTCTTGTTTTGTCCAATTTTTCGTTTATTTCTCGGGTACTGTCATCTATTTTCACTTTTTATATTTACTTTTCTACATTTGGGATCCATATTCGTAAACTGGGTTACTTCTGTTTTTATGTCCCATCGCCGCAAAATCCTTCCACGGAATGTGCTCCGATGAACTTACTGCAATTGTACTCTCACAACGGAAATATCCACAACAAACCCGACAATCAGCAAAATCCCACCCCTTTACTGCAGACGTCTCCAGATGACGGAAAATTTTCTACTCTAATAGCGCCTTTCTTCGGACCACTTGTCTTTGGGATTCCCTCTCTGTTCACTATGTTACCGACTGTACTAATGTGCACAAAATTAAATGTAATGTGAACAAACATCTTGCTGAAAAATCCCCACAGAGAATGCTCTCTATAAATCCGTCCCTTAATCACAGAAGTCCCTTAAGACCAAGTGGAAATATGCCTTGATGTGGTAAATAAGAAGTATTAAAAATAATAAATAAGAGGATTAAAAACCAACGAATATTTTGATTTCCTACCTTTGAAGATTTTTACGGGTACACCTAGTAATTAAATAAAATAAAAATAATAATACAATGTGTAATTATTGAAGTTACGTTGACGCGAGAAACACACACACACTTGAAGTTGTCTTAAAATTGCATTAATATAGATTACCTTGAACCACAGATAAACGAGGGGTGTCTCCTTCTATTTTATACTCTTTTATATATAGAACATTTTCCATCTCCATTACTCATCTTTAAATCTTGATGTTTTTATTTTATTCGTATTCCATTAGGTTTACGTGTAATAGATAAAAAAGAACTAAGTAAACAGTTAAAAATAACACACTCTGGGGGTTCATACCTTCCCCAAAGGTATTATCACACAGCTAAGCAAAATAGATCCGAGAGGATTCGAATTGGGCATAGCCGATTCCTTTGTCTGCAGCCTGAGAAACAATGAATGATTGGGGTCCCAACCCATAGCAGAGAGAAACATCAAGGTCGTAATAAACACAACCCTTGTTAAGAAGTTGACCTTCAAAGGAAATGAATCACTTGGGCGTATTCTTACCCTTTAGGAATCATGCATTAGAATCGAATTTGGAAACAAAATATAAGTCAGCTTGAGAAACTAAATACGATTATTTGTCATTCGGACAGAGCTCACTAGGCAGTCGGTAATGTAAACAGATATAAATATATAACTTCCGTTATATTCGTGACGAACGTAATAGCATGAGAAGATCATCCAACTGTTTTCATTTTTTATTTCGTTGTTCTGTTGTGTTGCGTGTTCTGTAGAAAACACGCAACAAACATTCCTTCAAATTTTTACAAAGCTGTCGGTTTTATTCTTTTACTTTTCCAATATAAAGTCTCCGTACAAAACACCCCAACCCACCTCTCATAGGAGAATGTGGACAGCTATCCCAAACATCAGCCGTTCTCTCTCGCGGTTCAGAAAAAAAAGGAAGATTTTCTCAGCTTATCCGGTACGTGTTTCTGGTGACTTCCTGTCTGACGCAATATCTTAAGACGTAGTTCGAATTTTAAACTTTTTACTTCTTATACAATTGTCCACTACTCTAACCAAATTCTTACTTATGTAGAGAATACCGTTTTTTTTAAACACGGTTTTTGCACACTCATGTTTATATATTGCTACATAAATACTTTTAATGCACCACCATTACTTACATAACTAGTACATTTTTTTCTTCATTAAATTTCATGCTTTTTGCAGTATTTTGAATTCGGCTATTTCTCATTCCCTTCCATTCTCTCTCTCTCTATTTCTCTCTCTCTCTCTCTCTCTCTCTATATATATATATATATATATATATATACATACATATATATACATATATATATATACATACATATATATACATATATATATATACATACATATATATACATATATATACATACATATATATACATATATATATATATACAAATATATATATATATATACATATATATACATATATATATACATATATATATACATATATATATATATACAAATATATATATACATATATTTATATACAGATATATATATACATATATATACATACATATATATACAGATATATACATATATATATATATACATATATATATATATACAGATATATACATATATATATACATATATATATACAGATATATATATATATATATATATATATATATATATATATATATATATATATATATATATATATATATATATATATATATATAACCTTTAACTTATTAGGGTCCATGAAATACATTTCTGAGAAGTTTAAAAATATTTTTTAATGATGCCAATGTTTAATGCTATTTTCAAATTGTTGTACATATATAGCAATACTGGGGGAACTGCTCACGTCGTATTGTGCATGAAGGGACGAATGTAGCAATATGTAGTCGAGGGTGGGATTAAAAAATAATTTTGCATATTAGGTTAGATGAAGAGAAAGACGGAACATTCCATTAGAAGTTAAAGATTAGAATTAAAGCTACGTGTTTAGGATGTAGCGTCACGGACAAGAAGTCTCCAGTTACACGTAGTAGATTAACCGCTAAAATATTTCTCTTGTTTGTGAATCGATAAGAAGAGCGCTCGTAATTATGGCATCATGGGGATGTGTTAAGAGAAGATTTACGGGGTATAATCTATGTATACTGTACTACTGTAAAAGAAAAAGGAAAACAGTAACAGAATTGGTAGACACCAAATGATTGTGTGTTGTCAGAATTAATAACTTAATAATACAACCGCTGTTATAAAAGAAATGGTCGCAACAAAAACAAAGTAAGCAGCATCACTACGGCACATACTACTGCTACATGTGATCTACACAACAATACTTCAACTGTTTACATAATGACCTACCATCAGGATAGTTTGTGTGTATATATATATATATGAAACTCAATATATGTTTGCATGTGTATGTGTGATGTTTGTGTATTGCCTATTAAAATAAAAGTTAGAGAATCCACATAAAATCTAAAAGTGTATTCTCATGTAAAATTTACCGCTGAAGACAATGGAAGTTTTTCCGAATGTCAAAATGCACCCTTAAGGGAGGCTATGAGGGCATAACCTCGTTAAAACCTCAAATATATACTATTTTTATGTAATTTAAAACATATGCATCATATGTTTTTGGGAACACAATAAAAGTGGTTCCGAATATCTAAGTGCCCTCCTAACTTAAAGGAGGTATTGGAGCCGAACCTATGAAATTTATATTATATATATAAAGTTTATCCAAGAAGACAATGGAAGATGTCCCGAATATCTATGTTTCCTTCCATGTGCCGAATATTTACGTGCCCCCAATATGTAAGTGAGCCATGGAGACAGAACTCTCTTAAAACTTAAAATACATATATCCGATTTTAATGAAATTTAAACCATATGTGTAAGACACTAATTCAGAGAGTTTCCCTACATTTCATCCGACTATATTAGGGGGAGAAACTGAAGGAGGGGGTAGCAATAAGAAAGAAAGAAATATGGTTTTATGAACATAGTGAAAATGTACATAGTACTGATCACCATTCAATCCCGAGCAACGTCGGGTCTTCCTGCTAGTAAACCATAATGCAGAAACATAAACATGTAAAGAATTAATAAAAAATAAAAAACGAATTTCGTTCTTGATTTGAATTGGATTTGAACATTTGCATATCTACTCCTGGCGGAACAAATACTACACTTTGATCCTTGACCTATATCTGCTAGATCCCCATGAGGACATATTTGGACACGAGTTCGGTTTTTAATGTGGGCAAAATCCATCCCCCTAAAAAGGGGCACTCTCGCTTAGGACAAAATAAAATTACCTCAATCTAGAAAAATTTTTCCCCCTCCTCCTCTGTCAAAACAGATTATACATTTTAAGATTCATTAGTATGACCTTAGTGCATTCGCTGGTGAAGCCTCAAGTTGGGAGCTTTACGTAGTGTAGAGTTACTTCTTAGTTACTATTACTCCCAGGCCCTTTCCTTCCCGAAGTGCTAGTATCTGTCAAGGTCCCATTTATAAGGTAAATAGAATTTATCCCGGTAACGAGACTATACTGGCTCGGCCATCTTTAGCAAGGTGTTCATATCTACATCAGCCCATCACCCTAAACCCGTTTTTCTTAATCCTTTCTACCTATCTTTTGCCTACCTTATTTCGCAACCCTCTGAACTATTCAACCACCACCACAATCTCGGTTATCACACAGTATGGGAGCTTTGAGTTACACCTTAGTAAACACTACTCATAGGTCCACTCTGATCCGAAGTGGTAGTAACTGTTAAATGGAAACTATCGTTTACAAACTATTTGTTTACGAAATATATTCCTACAGAACAAATTACTCTACAAACCAATCGTATACAAAACATATATACGATTTCGGCATAAAATGACCCACCAATGGTTGAGATGCCGTACCAACAGACTGAAAGACACAGAAGTGCAGGTAAACCTGTTGGAAACAAACTTTTCTATGTCGAAAGCTGCTCTTATTATCAGCTTTTGCTAGTTCCATAGTTTTGTTGTGTTCGAGTGAAAACTTTCAAAGAAAGCGGAACTGTGCAGACTACTTCCTGGGTTCGTGCCCGTATACGTTTTCAAGTTGCGATATCTATCTATCTATCTATCTATCCATATCTAATTATGTAATTGTGTTTTTCAAAATAATTTCATTAGTTTGTCTGCCAAGATTCATATATAACGAAATGCGTCAAAATGTTTTTTTCCAATTTTTATCTTATCATAACGGAGCTTGGTGTGAGTTTGTCTTTCTGAAATATGTTATATCATGTTCTCAATGATTTTTATTTATCGGGAATATTTTTTTCTAATCAGCCATTAGTCAGAACTGACCAACACTCGCTATGTGATTGTGTTATGTTTATATTTTTCGCAGTTTGCCGGGGAAACATTACGTTCCTTGTTTAGACGCCAACCCCAAAAGGGAATGGACTACTGATATCTTTAGCTTGTTTTCTTACCTTAAAGAAGTCATGAACAATTTTTGTTTCAAATCTAAAGAAAAACATCTTGTCTTATTATAAGGGATTCTTGTTTGATGTCTGCAACCAAATCTACGTTACATTTCTCATAAATATTTATGTTACAAAGGTGTAGAAAAATCATAAAGATGCCCCTTTGCTATAATTTAGATCTTTAACAATTGTCATCAACTTTGAAATTAATACCTGCTTTCCAACTCGGAGTCGTCATGCGTGTGCGTGTGCGTGTGCGTGTGCGTGTGCGTTGTAATCCTCCAGACAGAGGTTATTTTCGTCTCTCAATTTGTTTCTTGTTTTCGGAGCTGAAACACATGCCGTGCGTAATTCTTAAATTAAGTATCATGCATTTATTTTAAACAACACCTTCTGAAAAGAATTAAAGATTTTATTCAACGAATTAAAGATTGATTCAACGATCTGATCATCCAGTGGCTGAAAGGTCAAATGTAGAGGGAATTACCTGTTTTAAGCACATTGCTTTTTTATTATTGGTTTGTAAGACCATTTTAGCATGTCTTGTCTCAACTAAAGATCCCACCAAGACCAACCATCCTTCGACAGCCACTATACCTGTTGGTCCTGTTTGACGGCGTGTCTGGACGTTTCATCGGCTTCTGATTTTCACGATTAAGCAAAATCCATCCCCCCCCCTTCGTGACCCATGTATGAAATGTTTGCTATTTGTCAACATAACCACCGTTTATATCTCAGCAACACTAGCGAATAACTCTACTAGTTAACGTACCCACAAATATTCGAGATCTCCTCGTATTTTCAAAGATTTAAAAAAAAAAGAAACATCTCTTTTCTATTTTTTTTCACTAATTATTCTTGGGTCACATCTGATCATATTATTCTTGTGCTTTCTTGAACACCGATTATAATATCTTTTAAAAGCACATTCAATAACCCTGAGCGCTCATATTTACACTTGCATCATCCTCGGTGTGCTGCGCGGCCTGAGAAACAGAGTGCGATTTAGCTTTCAACGCGTATAAGAGAAACGGCATCAATGTAATAAAATCGCCCGTTGTTTAGAAGTAGAGCTCCTAAGGAAATGGACTACATAACTTTCTCTGCTGTTTGTGTACTCAGAAGAATGGGAATCAAATTTGGGGACAAAAACAAGTCAGATCAAGAAACTAAATACGCTTGAAAACTGTTCAACAAAATGAATACTTTTACAATGCACGGTAAAATGTAATGTTATAAAAACAGGGGGAAAACAGAAACAACGACAAATAAAACTAAATGTAGTCGGCTTTGATTTGTAGTTGGTTATTTAATTGAATTGGGCATTTGCATTTGTATCCCTTTTGTTTCATGCCTTTGTTTGTGTGTATTATATATTAAATTAAATTGCATTTTGCACAATATCGAAGGAAAATAAATTAACCTCTGATTCAGTGACGTGTAGAGGTCTGGCGATGCCCTGATGATGTTCGGGGTAAACTCGTTGATTGTATGGCCTAGAGACTCAAGTATAAGTCATAGTACTGAAAAATATTACGAAAAGGGGAGATACTTTGTCCAAGTGAGATACTTTGGACTGTCGAAAGTATGTGAGCAGTTATCTCCAGGCGAAGATAGTCGGTGTTTGGGTGTCCAGTAGCCAGGGACAGGGGAGAGGGAACGTCTTTTCTCGTTGCTTTCAGGAATCTCTCTCCTGACCGATTGTGATTCTCAAAAGAGGGCCGAAATAGCCGTTCTTGATACTAATGAAATAAATGCACTTTGCAAGCTAATTGGTCAGTGTGTAACCAACTCGCCTAACAGGGACATTTCTGCGAATAAGTTCTATTAGTCCCCAAATGCGAAATGTGTTGCAACAAAAATGAAGAATCAAAACAAAGAAAGGGGTTTTATAGTTTAAAATTCATTTGTAGTAAAATGTCTGCAATACCTTGATACACTCCTGCCTTAGAAATACAGTTAACTCCCGAGCTGAGGGAGCAAAACAGCGGAACGTCCGCTCACTTTGTATGTTTTATTCTGTCGTTTTCCTGATTATCTTTCGGGGCAATTTTAACAAAAGCCAATAAAACAAAAAAGGGGTGAAAAACTAAAAACAAATATACAACAATATACCAAAGGCAAGATAAGTTACTCTTATACCAACCTGGATTAATTTTTTTGTGTTTTAACTTATTTTATAAGCGTTTTTTTAGTTAAACACAAAACTAGTGTCAATTATGTTAAGTTAGAACGAAACAAAAATGCCTGAGTTTAGATAATCGCTCAAAAATCGAAAATTAACAAAAATACTTGTAATCAAAATATACGTAATGTCAGCTATTTATTTTTTCGCTCGAACTTAACAAAGTTGACACTGGTTCTGTATTGAATTAACCACGCTTTAAATTAAGTTAAAACACAAATTAACTTATTCAGGTAGGTAGAAGAGTAACTTATCTTGCCTTTGGTATATTGTTGTATATTTGTGTTTAGTTTTCTCACCCCCCTTTTTTTGTTAACTTATCTTGCCTTTGGTAACATTTATTTGTTGTATATTTACATATTTTTCACCCCTTTTTTGTTTTGTTGGCTCTTGTAAAAACTGCCCCGCTCTCGATCAGTGAGGTGATTCTGACAGGTGTTTTTAACCCATTTCTCAAATCATCATGACTCAAAATAAAAACAATTAAATGTTTATACTTTCAATCCTCGTCTAATCCTTGAAATTATCACAACAATCATACTCGTATTCCAAATGCCAGGTCTACCCATACTTCGGACATACATTTGCTCACTATCTAGGTTATAATTCTTATTTACTATCTTGTTTTTTTTCTACACCCCACCCCTCCATCGAGTAATTCCGTTACATAAACACCAGCGAGTAAGAACATTGAAGGAAATATTAAGACCATTCAACAAAACACCAGGAATACCTAGAGAAAGTTGGTTGTCATATATTCAGCAGACTCCGGCAAGCAGTGATGAAAACATGGGTACAAAATCTATGAATCTCTGATACAATATCTCTTAATAAACGGCTATTTTCTTCAAATTGATCATTTCTCCGCTCTTCGTGCTATTGTGAAACATTAATTGCAGGTGCCCTGGTCAAGACGACCCGAGGAGAGATCGGATCGGACTGTACAGTTATCATTGTGACTTGTGAAATATTTAGACCTCCGCTCGAAGGGGGGTAATATAACATTGCCCGCATAAAAATGTATCAATTTTTTTGACAACGTGTTAGGACAACTAAAAATACATTTTTGATAATAAACAAGAATTTATATTTCTCAGGAACTTTTCGAGTGTAGAAGGAGTTATTTACTCTGTAAAAAGAAGTTGAGTAGACATGTTTATTTCGGCTGTCGCGATGTGCGTTTGCGTGTGATAGTGTGGAAGTTCAGTAGACTAGCTTGACTTTGTATAGTCAGTGTGAAAGTATGCGCATGCACGTGTATGTATGCTAGTAGTTCGTGGATAGGAGAAGTAGAATTTAGCTTATATAAGAATATCTACTTAAAAAAAAAAACTTAGTTCACCCCAAACAAGCCAAGTTGCCACTGTAGACGTAAGGGGCTACTGAGAATTAAAGTGGAAGTTTTGGGGGTCATCCAAAGTTGAAAGCTGTGCAGCAAGATGCTTGTTCACATTAGTTTTAAATTTCTGCATGTTGGTACATTGGGGAAACAGAGAGTAGGGGGGGAGTTCCAAAGACCGGCAGCTCGAGGAAAGGAGCTATTGGAGTAGAAGACTTTCCGGCATCTGGGGACCTCCAAAGTGAATGGGTGGGATTTAGCTGATTGTTGGGTTGGTGTACGTGAGTTCGATGAGTGGGGTGTATAGGCTGTTGCTGTGTTTTGTAGTTAGTAAATGTTTCTTGTTGTGTCTGCCGTGGGTCGTCGGCCCAGAGGTCTAGACTGGATTTTAGGAGCATACTTACGTGTGTCGGGTCCGAAAGAAAAAAAACGGAAAAGAGAAAAAGAATGCTTGTGTTTGGGATTTTATATAGCGCGCGAAATGTGAAGGTAAATATTTTTGCGCCTGCCATTGGTTAAAACAGGCTACTGATTGAAAAAAATGTTAAATCGAGAGTCGGTACTTTTAAACAACGTTCACTGATGCTGCTTTCTATACAAGAAGAATATGTTAACAGTTTATGAATTTTCAAATGAAATCGCAGTGGACTAAATAGTTGTAGTGGTATCGACCCATTACGTCACCGGTGCGTCTAGGACTTACTTGTCGTGATCAAAAACTTACGATTATATATGGAAAAAGAAACCAAATAAAGTTGTTTTCATACTTCTTTCTAAGCATGCCAATTTCCTATTCCGTGTTTCTAACTGTTGCGCCCTCTAGAGAAGAAAATATATTTAGTAAGGTGTTTCCCGTCTCCATTTTGATGACGACAATTATTTAAGCACATAAGCACACAAAGGAAATGATTTTTATTTTAAAGAGTTGAGGACGGAGATTTTAAGGCGCTGAAATGGAAGCCTGGGAAACATTTGCAGGTTCATAATCGCAACAGCACATCTGACGACATTTTAATAAATCTAGTATTAAAACATTTAATGTGTCTCCGGGATTGTTTTCAGAGGATTGTTAACAAAGAAAAAAAAAGAAAGAGAGAAAGAAAAGAGGAATGGATGAAGGACAGATGGTGAAAAATATAGAATGATGGAAGGAAAGCAAATGATAACAGCAAAATGAAATAATTAGTAAAAAAAAAGCAACAAAGAAAGTAAAAAAAAAAACCGAAAAACAACAAAATAAATAATAAAAATAAAACACGCCAGAATTGTATAAAATTAAAGAAATTAAGAATAAATGAATAAATTAAAGAAAGAATTAGAAAGAAAAAAGAATGGATAAAAGTAAAAAATAAACAAAAAAACAAAAACAAAGAATAACGAATGAGAAAAAGTGAAAGAAAAAAAAGAAAACAAAAAATAATTTTTAAAAATACTAGAATAGTATTAAATTAAAGAAAGAACAAGCCGCGCGTGCGTGGTCCCCCTATGTATGTGACTCGATGTGGCGAGTGTAAAATGCAACAATAAATTTGGACAATTTGGGGCATTTTTTACTCCCCTTTGACCCACTGGGGGCGCGAATCAGAATATTTCTGAGGTCAAGGATGCTCATTTTATATCCAGAACAATTGCCTCTACATTTTGGCCAAGTTTCAGAAAAATTGAATGGATGGATCAAACGTTATGGGAGAAAAGGGTCATTCTTTGCCATTTTGGGGGCTTTTGACCCTCTGGGGGCGCGAACTAGAGTTTTTCCAAGGTCAGCGATACTTATTCTCTATTAGGAACAATTGCCCCCACATTTTGGCCAAGTTTCAGAGAAATTGAATGGATGGATGAAAAGTTATGGGGCAAAAAATGTCATTTTTTTTGCCAGTTCGGGGTCTTTTGACCCCCTGGGGGGCTAACCAGATTTATTTTTTAAATCGGAGAATGTCACTTTCTAACCTGACCAAAATTACAACTTCATGCAAAATTTCAGAGAAATTCAATGGATGGTTGCGGAGAAAAATCCGGACGGAAGGACGAACGGACGGACATACCTCAACTTTTATAAATCGGGAGACTAAAAAGAACGAATGAACAAAGTGAACAAAGAATAAAAAGAATAAAAAAGAAAGAATGGATAAAGGAAGGAAAAAGAAAGAACGAATGAACAAAGTGAACAAAGAATAAAAAGAAAACAAAGAAAGAATGGATAAAGGAAGGAAAAAGAAAGAACGAATGAACAAAGTGAACAAAAAATAAAAAGAATAAAAAAGAAAGAATGGATAAAGAAAGGAAAAAGAAAGAACGAATGAACAAAGTGAACAAAGAATAAAAAGAATAAAAAAGAAAGAATGGATAAAGGAAGGAAAAAGAAAGAACGAATGAACAAAGTGAACAAAGAATAAAAAGAATAAAAAAGAAAGAATGGATAAAGGAAGGAAAAAGAAAGAACGAATGAACAAAGTGAACAAAGAATAAAAAGAAAACAAAGAAAGAATGGATAAAGGAAGGAAAAAGAAAGAACGAATGAACAAAGTGAACAAAAAATAAAAAGAATAAAAAAGAAAGAATGGATAAAGAAAGGAAAAAGAAAAAACGAATGAACAAAGTGAACAAAGAATAAAAAGAATAAAAAAGAAAGAATGGATAAAGGAAGGAAAAAGAAAGAACGAATGAACAAAGTGAACAAAGAATAAAAAGAATAAAAAAGAAAGAATGGATAAAGGAAGGAAAAAGAAAGAACGAATGAACAAAGTGAACAAAGAATAAAAAGAAAACAAAGAAAGAATGGATAAAGGAAGGAAAAAGAAAGAACGAATGAACAAAGTGAACAAAGAATAAAAAGAAAACAAAGAAAATAAAGGGACACGATCTTATTTATACTGAAACTTATTCAATATTAATTTAAAAAATACAACAATAATTAATTAAAAAAGAACAGTTAAGTTGTGTGTTGTTTTTTCCATTAAAGTAAATAAACATTGTTTTTCATGGATTTTAGAAACGTTTTATTATTTTGATTGTGAACAATCTGAAAACAATTTTCTTTGCAGAAGCTATTAAAATAATTAAAAAAAACCATTCAAAGTACAGCAAAGCCGATTATAATTTTCTTTACGTTACAATATTAACCTATTTGTTTTGTAGAAAATATTATTGGTTACGACGTATGTAATAACGTTTGTTCCTATTTACTTGCTTCTTAACGAGGTCGATTTTTAATGTGGGGAAATCCCGCTTCAAAAAACCCCCTGAATTGGGACAAAAGTTAAAATTGTCTCAATCTAGAAGGATTTCTCCTTCACTGACCGATGACAGCAAAATAAAGTGTAGTATCAGAACAGATACTACACTTTAAATTATTCATTTGTAAAAAATATAAACATACTATTTAAATTTATATGGCAAAATAACTGTAATTATTAATTTAGCTAGCAAAAAACCATAATTAAATAAACAAACAAATTAAAAACAAACAATAAATAAATAAATATGAATTTTGCAATTGAAAAACTATTTTGAAAACCCATATAAATATATATAAACATTTCGCTTTGTTTAAATTGTATTAAATTAAATTTTATTTCTTGTCCTGAAATAAAATTATTTTTAAAGTGTTCGAAATTTAACTTTAATTTAATGTTTTAATCGTTGTTTTTTCTAACCCCCACACACATTTGAACTGTTTATAAAAATGTTACCACAAAAAAATTTTTAGCACAAAAAAAAAAACTTTAAACATTCTTTTAATACAAAAACAAACAAGTTTTAACGGAATTTCTAGTAGATAATATTTTATTGTAAAAAAATGGGGTGACAGGGGACATATAAGTTCAATTTTATATACGTTCAAAATTAAATTGAATTTTGTATGGAAACAAACAAAACGTTTTATGTTATAAATACTTGTTATTGTGTAAAAAATATTTCAAACTTTAGTGAAAACAAATAATTATTTGTTTTTTATTTAATATTTTCCTATCAAGACAGGTTTGTCATCCATCTTGAATTTTAGTATTAACGAGTTTTTGTATAGTTTTATCTTCAAAATACCTATCAGACTTCCACCTTGAAAACGACATGAACACAACCGTCAGTATCTTTTTGAAATACCAAACAATTACTAAATCATCTGCATATAGTATGTAATCGTTCCCTCCGAATTGTCTTGTTTATATTATTAGCACCAACCAATGTGACGTCAGCAGAAAAAACGAGACTCAATGGAATGGCCTTCTCTTTACGAAGGCCACGCCCAACGCCACTCACATATGTTAATTCCTTAATTTTTTTTCGCAAGTTAAACACAAGGTCGGCTTTTAATGTTGGGAAAATCCAGCCCCAAATCAATAGGACACTCTAGATTTATTTTTTTCCTCAGTCTGCCTTTAGTCTTCTATATTACTAAAATTGTAAGACAACTTCACGTGTGTATGTTTATTTCTCACACCAACGTAACTTTTATACTTAAACATTGATTTACTGAAATCGAAAGTGAAATACCATAAAACAAACGAAATTTTAAAAAGTCCTATTCAAAGAAATAAATTAATCACGAAATAAAATCAACCAGAAAACATTTTAATTTCTTTGTAAACAAGTCAACCATTTTAATATTTTTTAAAAGTTGAATAAAACAGAAAGGATTACGTCGCGACGCTTCAACATTTGAAATATATTTTAAAGCATTTAAAGTGTCGAATATAAAGTCATTTCTGGCTTTTCAATACTTAACAAATCTTCATATATATAAAAAAATTGACATTTCTGGAAGCTATTTACATCCAATAATTTTATGAATAGAGATTAAAAGATTGTCTTAAATAAATTAGTAATGGGCCACCTTGTGTGTTGTATCTGCGGTGGAAAATAGACGGGGCCGCCCCCCCCCCCAAAAAAAAAGACGAGCAGAAACATGGAAATGCTCTATTTCCTATTGAGCACTTTTTATAAACCCGGTTGAAATTCTTTGGTTTACTACCCTGTGGATGTTTTACCTGGATTATATATATATATATATATATATATATATATATATATATATATATATATATATATGTATGTGTGTGTGTGTGTATGTGTGTGTGTATATATATATATATATAATATGATAATGAAAAAAAACTATTTAATGAAATAATTAAATTATGAAATTAAATCCACCAGAATGCATTTCGGTTTCTTCGATAGTAAGTTATCCATTCACAAGTAACTCATCCATTTTAAGGTTTTTCTAAGAGTTGAAAAAAATATTCATGGATTACTTCGCCACACTTCTACATTTGACAAAAAAAAATTGAAACATTTAAACTTTCATATATAAAAGTTATTTCTGGGTTTAAAATTCCTTGCAAATCCTACTGTATTAAAAGATTGGAAGCGATTTACATGCAATCATTTTATAAATAGAGATTAAACAGCATTATTGTAATAAGATTATTTATAGGCCGTCTTGTGTGTTGTGTCTGTCGTGGAAAAGGGCAGTTTGTTTCTAAAAACTAGCGAAGTCTGTACTTGGATGTAAACAAATAGCCGAGATATTACAGTAATCTGATGAGTCGTTTCGTTAGCCAATCGCGAACTGTAGTGGTGTGAGCGTAATATAAACGGGCACATCTGACGACATTACAATAAATCTAGTATTAAAACGGTTAATGTGTCTCCGAGATTGTTTTCGCGAGATTGTTAACAATGAAATAAATAAAGAAAGAAAGAAAGAACGGATGAATGAGAAGATGGGGGAAAAGGAAAGAATGAATGAAAGAAAGAGAGGGGTTAAAGTAGAACGTTTAACAATTTCCAACAGAAAAATGGGCAAAAGAAAACAAAATAATTGTTTTTAAACGAAAGAAAATTTAATCTTCTATCGATTTGCGTAGCTTTTAAGTTTAGGAACTGTTTTTAAGTTTTGGTTTCATCTGATTTTCTATCGCTATTTACCAGGCACGAAAAATAAAATTCAAGATAGCGTTTCTTTGCTTGAAGTGAAGATTCGATGTCGTATTTTTAACAAGTGAATACATCGAAAATTAAACAAAAATACAACTAATAATTGTCACTAATCGGTCAAATATTTAATTTTTGACAGATTTGTATATTTTTTTAATTTTTACAAATACTTTGCACCAAACAATCCGATCACATGTACAAATGTTGTTTTTCACAACCTTGTGAGAGAAGATTAATTTTCTTTCGTTTGGTAACAGTTATTTGTTTACTATTTGTTATATTTTTCTGTTGGAAATTGTTAACAATCGTTGAAACATTCTTTAAACTTTGCTAACCTCTTTAAAATTGTGAAGCATCATCTCAATTATTTAAGTGTATGTGTGTGCTTATGTATATATACTACACTTAGCGGTAAACGTTACATTTAGTAGAAAAATGTATTTATTAGCCAACTATATGTTTTCATAAAATAGTAGAATAAAAACTCACCGCGAATTAGCCAGGATTCGAACCTGGAATCTTCCGAGCCGTAGTCTGACACGTTATACACTGCACCATAAGTTCATGTTAGCTGACGCGTGAGCAGCGAAGTATTATTTAGTCCTCTCCAGGAGTTAGGCACCAGGCTAATTTTATCCTACTCCCACAAGTAAGATGTGACCCAAGGTCGAGTCGGAAAGTGGGGGTTGAAAAGCCAGCGCCCGAGAGGTGAGCACTCTGGCCATTAAAAATTGCCTGGGCAGCCCCGTCGGCATTCCCCAGTAGGGGCGCCTCAAGCAGTAAGCAATTAACTTACTCCTCCACAAAGAGGGGAGGCAAAGCCTGGGAGGGTGGACCTCCTAGAACTGCACAGGACAGACCCATAGACCGGCGTAAATCAAGCCCCGAAGGACAAGACAATGCGTGAGCAGCGAAGTACTGCTTTTAGATTTCGTAGATAAGATACGCTCGTCGGACACTTAACTGCCATTTATTTTTATCGATCAAGAAGAAATAATTTTTTCTTATTATTTCAAGCCAAATATCATTATTAAGAGTAAATTATATAGATAGATGTAATTAGCGGGGATCTAGTTAGTAAACTTTATTATTATCAACTGTTTATTCACAGCGTTTTTTTAGTTTTAGGCCAAGTTGCAATACTTTTGTAACTGTTTCACCAACTTTAGACTAATCGGAAATAAATGACATTTATGTGTTCTTGAAATTCTACTTATCTACACAAACTGAGCAGTAACAGGGCTTGTGGCGCAATGGATAACGCGTCTGACTACGGATCAGAAGATTCCAGGTTCGAATCCTGGCAAGCTCGAATTATGTTTTATTTTACTTTTTGATTGTCTGATAACATTTACATTTTGTAAATTGTCAGATAACATTTACATTTTTTCTCACTTTAAAATATATACATGAACACACATCTATCTATCTATCTATCTACCTGCCTATCTCGGGGTAAAGACATTGGCTGTAAGTCAAAAGTGACTTCAGTTCGGCGTTCGAACCCAGCGATCGATGGTATAGACTTATCTAACCACACTGATAGGTTATATCAAGACGAAACATATATATATATGGATAAATAAATAAAATATTATTTTTCTTTTTTATTTTCATTTTTAGCTTAATTTTTTTTTCAGACATTACGAGGCTTATTTTTTATCATATTTTAATTATCTGTTAACCTCGTATAAAACAACTTCAGGTTGTGATAAAAAAAATTACCAATGCATCATTCTATCTTTTCTTTTTTCTTTTCATTTTTATTATTTTAGATACTAATTACGTATTAAATAATTATTATAATCTAAAACTAAAAAAAATCACAAAAAAATGAGTTGATCGTTGCGTTGTTTCTTTTTAACTTTCAGTAAAATTAGATTTCTTTTCAATTTTATTTACAATTCATGATTTATTAATTATTATTACCACTACTATTATGTTTCCATACACGTTAAAAAATCTGTACCGATCCTTAAATACAATCAACTTCCGGTTCCATATAAAATCACCTCTGTACATGGCCATACCCATAACAGGCCGGCTCGACGCACGTCTGACTGATGGAACTAGAGGTCAGTCAGTCACCAGACAAACTTTTAGTTGAAAGCACTTCGTTGTCACTGGTCCAAGCAAATTTCATTCCGAAAATAAATTTTAACTAATCAAATTTATTCAAGCTGAGGTTTTGTTATTTTATCATAATTTACATTTGGATTATAAGTTCGTGAATATACTGTTAAAAGTCAGAATTGGATTGTGTTTCATTTGCATGTAAACAGCTCTGTTCATTGGCGAAATATCACTTTTACGGTTTTTTTTAAGTTTAAAAAAGTATTGTCTTTTAGAATTTGTTAATAAATCGTACATTCTGAATTTCAAAACTTTTATATATTCTTAGGGAGTATACTATACATGTTTTAACATTTTATTTACATATACACATATCTGTTAATTCACGAAATATCACTTTGACTTTTTTTTAGTTTAAAATAATTTGTTGAATATTTCTCAAAATGGTCAAAAAGTGTTGCGTGACAGCTTGTCAATGAAATTATAATTATCAAAATAAGTTCCGAGTGTTTCGTCTCCCAAAAAATCAAGATGAGAGAGAAAGATGGTTAAAGATAATACGAAGAGCTAACACTCCTAACCACTCAGACACTGTAGTTTGTGAAAGGCATTTTCCACCTGTTTATGAAACTGTGTTTGTTATGGGGAAAGCACGACCCAAATATCCTCCATCAATATTTAATAATTTGCCATGAAGTGTAATACCAAGTCCTTTACCAAAAACAAAGACAACAAAAAAAGTTCCGCTTCTGTGCGAAGTGTACAAAATGATGAGTTTGTACATTTCTTAGATAAAGATAGAATTGATAATTTTACAAATTTGTGTGCTGCTACACATCTAACAATCAACAGTTAATACAGTCTTGTCATATTTTTACTGGAAGTATTCCGATTTTTTAAATTAAATTATTTTGAAAACTTAACGTTTGAATGTTACAATGCAAGTATACTCACACACATGTCTTCTCTGTTGAAAAACAGAATACATAAGTTTCAACATTGGTCTCAAATTGAGGGAGCAATTCTTTACCTTAGTAACTTGAAAATTGAACTAGAGAAACAGGTTTTGAGTCAACATATCGAAGTTATGTCACCACGAATAGTTGACAAACATGTTTACCAGCCGGAAATGCTTGTCCGAGCATTCGAATATTTTGCCACATCTCGGTCTCTTTATAACAAATTTCGAGATAATTACAAATTACCCAGCATGTAAACACTAGTGAATATGACCTCAAATGTTTCGAAGGTAGATGCTCTGAATTTTCTTGGTGATGTGTTTAGACAACTGTCAGATAAACTGAAAAAAATTATCATCTTAGTTGATGAAGTTAAAGTGATTTTACAATTCCAAGGGGGAAACATATTTGCTGTTGCCAAAGATTCTGAAGAGGCATTAGCAAAAACTGTATTGGCTTTATGATCAAATGTTTACGTGGTGGACCAAAGTATTTGATTAAGATGATCCCAGTTGCCAAACTAAATTCGGAATTTTTATTTCAGAATGTTAGAAATTTTGTTGATTTAGTCAATCATTCGAAAGGTCATGTAATTCTGGTTATTTGTGACAATAATCGGACTAATCAAACTTTATTCAAGAAATTTGATACTGTTGAAAATAAGCCTTGGGTTACTAAAATGGTATATACTTGCTTTTCGATTATGTACATATATTTAAAAGTATTCGCAATAACTGAATAACCGAGGCTTGTTCAGAATTGTTGCTTTATTCTGATGGTAAAGAAATGACAGAAAAATGGGAAATGGCGAAACAACTTTTTGCGCATGAAAAAAAAATCAATTTTTTAAGTTATCAAAACTAACAGAAGAAGCGGTTCTTCCAAAACCAGTTGAGAGACAAAAAAATTCCCACTGTTTGAAAGTGTTTTGTGATGAGACTGTAACTGCAATGAAAACTCATCCATTATTACAGGATGATGACACAAGAGAAACTGTTACTTTTATTGAATAAGTTTTGAAATTTTGGAAAATAGTGAGTGTAAAAGATATTTATGAAATTGTGTCAAGACATATGATCCACTGAAAAGATAATTATCAGATCGAAAGGATGCACATTTGATATTTCTTGCAAATTTTGGAAGTATGGCAAAACAAATGAATGGAAAACAAGGAAAGAGAATAAAATCGTCCACAAGAGATACTAGTATGGCTATCGAGCATACATGTAATGCTTTAATTGAGTTTTGCAGACATTTACTTGACATTTACTTGACATTTACTTGACAGTCGGTTCAATTTTGTCATTCTGGGTGAATTTACCACCGACTATCTTTAAACTGAATTTTGTAAATTGAAGCAAGGTTCTGGTGGTACTTATTTTATTACTGTACAAAATGTTATTCAGAAATTCCATATTCAAAAAACAAAATTACTTTTTCGGTTGAAAGTTGATTTTAGAGAGTGTAGCAATGATCCAGGCCATACTTACTCAAAATACGGATATCTGTTTGATGAATTGGCATGCCAAATAGTTATATTATATATATATATATATATATATATATATATATATATATATATATATATATATATATATATATATATATATATATATATATATATATATATATATATATATATATATTATATATATATATATTATATATATAGTAAGTTGTGAAAGTATATTTATGGCAATTAAGCTACATAGAGGCTTCTGGGTTTCATATCCGTAGGGGATCGTCAGGCTAAAATGTGATTCCCTACGGCGATGAAACACGGAAGTCTCTGTGTAGCTTAACTGCCATAAATATATTTTGTATAACTTACTGCCTAGCTCTAATCATGTATTGAGTACTGTTGAAGTAAATACTGAAAATTGATACATAAAAGTCAGTTAAAACAAAGAAAGAAAAGGCAGTTTAAATTCCCAGGGATACTAACTAAATTCAAAATATCGCAGACTTAGCACTTTCATAAGACTTACCACTGGAAAATTCACAAAAAGGGGAATCAAGTATCTAACAGTCAAACAAAAACAGGGACCTTAACTTGAGCGTGAAATATTAAAACGGGGATCATCAGCTGTTTACCATGTAACTGACTGGACAGGACAGTTTTAAAATTCATGGCCCTCCAGTGATACTGATTAAATGACCACTTCCTCAATAATCAAATGTAGAAATAATTATGTTTCAATTTCACTTATATATACATAAATAAATAAAGAATAATATATATATATATATATATATATATATATATATATATATATATATATTTCTCTGAACCCGGCACCGATATGTTCACATCTCTTTAGAAAGCATTAAAGTCCGCTTGAAGTATTGTGTGTTGCATAGAAATCATTCTAAATTATTAAAAGCCTTCTTAATGCAAATAAAAAATGTAATTCAGATGTTAATGGTTATTAATATCTTTTCTGATATTTCGGGAACAATCTCTTCATCAAAGTAAAATTGAAAATTGTTTTATTTATCTCTTCTTCGGGAGGTTAGGCACAAGGTCAGGTGTGGGTTTTATGAAAGTGTTTCTGTGAAACGAACTAGATTCGAACTTGGTACACCCAGGGTTTCAGCTAGTGTAGTTAACTACTTAAATTGTAACCAAGACCCTTTTTTTTCGCATCTCTTTTTTCAGCGTTGCTTTTTAATTGCTTTATTTTGCCATCTTATTTACATAATTTGTTCCTACACACCCTAAACACAAGTGTAAATTAGATAATAAAATAACAAGCCTCTTTAATTCTATAATATACATGTATTGAAGCTTGTACGTAAAATGAATTACCAACTGTCCCCGATGGCGACGGCTGCCTTGTGTGCTGTGTCTGCGATAAAAAAAGAACGCTGGCTTTCAAAAAGCCAGCAATGTTGGCACGAACCCATAAACGCTTGGATGTAGTCAAATAGACAAACGAGTCAAGTAATCCGTGTCGCTGGCTATACAGTTGAGTCATGTCGCTAGTAACGATATTAGCGCGATTTCAATGGCCGCATCTGACAACATTACAATAAATTCAGTATTAGAATATCTAATGTGTCCACGGGATTGCGTTCGAGATATTAACAGAGAAAGAAAGAATGAATGAAAAGATGGGGGGGGGGGGAAGGGAAGAATGAATGAAAAGATGGGGGGAATGAAAGAAAGAGAAGGATTAAAGCAGGAGAAATGAATTAGCACGTGGTGTTAATTTGGTGTTGAATTTCTCACCCGATTCTCCGGTTATTCGAATAATTCTTTAAATTTCGGAAATCTCTTCATAAGTCTGAAGCATCAGTTAAGTATGCATATGTGTGCGTATGTTTGTGTTTATGTATATATTTTTTGTTCAATTATATATCTTCCACTTTTTTTCACAAAAATCTAAAATAAAATGTAGTGTGAGCTTGCCAGGCAAACCTCTTTTAAGTCTGCAACATAATTTCATCTATATGAAAATATGTGTGTGTATGCGTGTGTGCGTATATGCGTCTATGGTTATGTATATATTTTTAACGCAGGGCAAAACGTTAAAGTCATCAGTAAATGCTATACATTGCTCAACCATATATTTTTTATATAAAAAAGTAAAATTAAAACGTAGTGCGTGCTTGAAACATTATTTCAACTATTGAACTATCTGTACGTGCGTGTGTATTAGCTTATGTATATATTTCAAACTAAGAGGTAAACATTAAAGTTATGAGTAAATACTATTCATCGTCCTATTTTATACCGTCTTCTTTTCCATTAAAAAAACAAACAAAAACGTATGCGAGCTTGCCAGGATTCGAACCTGGAATCTTCTGATCCGTAGTCAGACGCGTTATCCATTGCGCCACAAGCCCATTTATGCATTCTGCATAGTGTTGGTTTTAAATTTCGTAGATAAGTAGCGTTCGTCGCACACATAAATGTGTTAGCGATACAATCACAAATGTTATTGTAAGTTGACCTAAAAAATGATGCGAATAAATAGTTAACAGTAATATCGTTTATTAGCAGAAACCCTTATTACTTCAAGAGAACTGTCATTATTAGAATTTAATTATGCAGATAGATAAGAGGAAAACACAACCGTAGAATTACCAGGGATTCCGCAGGCTTACGATATTATTAACAACTATTTATTCCAACGTTTTTTGGGCCAACTTGCCTTAACTTTTAACTCGAGGCCAATATAGATCAAATAAGAATATTGTGTGCGACGAAAGCAAATTTAAAACCAACAGTGCGTTGCTAGCATCAATGGGCTTGTGGCGCAATGGATAACGCGTCTGACTACGGATCAGAAGATTCCAGGTTCGAATCCTGGCAAGCTCGAACTTTTTTTTAATGGAAAAGAAAGAAGAAATAAAATAGAACCATAACAAAACATTTCTAATTACTTAAACGTTTACCCATTAGTTTAGATTATATACATAAGCAAACACACATACAAACGGATACACACACACACACACACACACACACACACACACAAGCACATACATATACACATACACATAAGATTCCATGTTCCAATCCTGGCAAGCTTGCACTATCTGATGAAAACAAGTTCATATTCACTATTTACGACGCAAATATTTTAAGGGAAATACGGTTGTTAAAAACAATTTAAAGCCAATTTACTTTACCAAAAATAGTCATTGAGTAAAATAATCCGTGGTAGCCACTTTGAATCTTGAAACTAAATACATAACCAGACCGAAAAGTTGACTTCTGCATTATTGCTCGGTAAAGTAAATTGGCTATACTTAGTTAAAATTTGTTTACTTAATAGGTCACAATTACGTTTTTGAATAATTTCCAAAATTATACTATAAATAAAATAGTCTAATAACTCTAACATAAACCCCTAAGTTTAAAATATATACATGAACACACACACACACACACACACACACACACACACACATATATATATATATATATATATATATATATATATATATATATATATATATATGTATATATATATGTTTATGGTTATAAAAATATTTATTTATTAATAATAATTTCGAAAGATAATGAATTGATGATTCATAAATAAGCCACGTTGCATGGTTCCATCCATTGGGAGATAGAACTCTCTGCTTATACTTGTGTTTGCATTGAAAGAATACAGTGCGCATTTTCCTCGCATTTCAAAGCGTGATCGTCGCGTTGGCCGAATGGTTACGAAACCAGGGTTCGACCGGTGATACGTATCGTAATTCCGTACTGACGAGCGTAAAATAAAAACGTGAAACACACACACACACACACATATATATATATATATATATATATATATATATATATATATATATATATATATATATATATATATATGAGTATATGAAAGGATAAAAATAATCCGACGGTATGAAATTAAAAATGGAAAAGCGGAAGACCTTTTCGCCCAACGTTTCGCCCGAATTTCACGTGGGCTTTGTCAAGAGCGGACGAAGAATACAAAAATGACAAAAGACGAGAAAGTCTGTAAATTATGGGGAATATATATAGTGGTTGGGTTCATGTTGAGATAAAGGGTATGCAAATAAAAAAAAAAAAAAAAAAATAGAAATAAATATATATATATATATGCAGCGTGGAGAGACGCAGCGTAATCTGGACAAGCGGATTTATGAGCATAAAAGAGCGATTAAAACTAACAACACACTTAACGCCTTATGTGCTCATACTATGGAATATGGTCATTACTTTGACTTTGAGAAATCCACTTTAATCAAAATAATACACAACAAGTCAACACGTCGAATAATTGAATCTGCCCTCATAGCCCTTTCCACAAATAAAATTAAACAAAGAATGGGCTTCTACAATATCTCCCCCAACCTATCAAAAGCAATCATTAGTGAAAACAAGATAATTCTAGACACCGGATGATTCCCTGAGCTTTAAATTAAATATCCTTTGGACCCCTTTCTGCTCTTTATTTTCTCCTCTTCTTTTCCAATGCTACTTCTATGTATATTTGATATTTATGTATGTATATGTGTTATATGTATGTTTCGATCACATTTATGTGCATATATATATATATTTATTTCTATTTTTTTTATTTTTTTTTTTTTTATTTGCATACCCTTTATCTCAACATGAACCCAACCACTATATATATTCCCCATAATTTACAGACTTTCTCGTCTTTTGTCATTTTTGTATTCTTCGTCCGCTCTTGACAAAGCCCACGTGAAATTCGGGCGAAACGTTGAGCGAAAAGGTCTTCCGCCTTTCCATTTTTAATTTCATATATATATATATATATATATATATATATATATATATATATATATATATATATATATATATATATATATATATATACAAGGCTTTACGGAGCCCTCCAAAAAGGAGCGCACTCCATGAGCACGCTCCTTTTTGCTGGAGCGAAGGAGAGGAGGGCTCATTTTATATTCAGAGGGAGTTAAGCGGGAGCAACTCCATTTGGGACTAAAGAGCGGTGGTTTTATCGCTCCGCGCTCCTCGCTCCAATATTATTTGATTTTTTTAAGCATTAGTTTTTTATTCAGCAATATAAAGGAAAGGTAAAGAAAGTCTCAGAGTTTACTCTGAATTATTTGTTTTAATTATATCTTTTGTAAATATATATGAGAGAGAGAGCGAGAGAGCGAGAGAGAGAGGAAGAGAGAAAGAGAGAAAGAGGGAGAGGAAGGGAGAGAGAGGGAGAAAGGACGAGAGAGTTACACATGGAAACAGAAACTGAACTTTCCGGGGTTTTTCACATCTATGTGTTACATTTTTGATAGGACAGTGTTCTAAGGCAGGAGACAATTTGGCGTCAAATGTCTTTAAATGCGCCAGTGAGTCTATAGATGTCTTTGAAGTTATTTTCTTATAGATTTGAACTTTTTTGTATTTATGACAAGGATGTATATTGCTGATTGAATAAATATGCCAATTTTTCTTTTAATTCGTGTTTTTAAATAAAGCATTTTAGGTTCAATTATACTATAGGGGTTGTTGGATTTTCTCACCCATTTCGCTCGGTATTCACCCAAATGTTCGATAAAATCGATTTTTGGGAGTGAAATGGTACATTTTGTCCTGACAAAAAATTATAATTTATTTTTTAGCATATATCAAATTGAACTTGTATGCCACATTCATATCCGTCGTCTTTTCGGTGACATTTTGTTATTCTTAAATTCACGACTAGAATGTTTTAACCTTTTCATGTTTGCGTTTAAATTCGTTAAATTCCGTTAAAACTTGCTTTTATGAATAGAATTTTCAAAGTTTGTTTTTTTGTGTGTAATAAAATGTTAAAGCAGTAAAAATATATTTAGTCCAAGGAAAAAATATATTTAGTCCAAGTTAATTTTTCGGTGGAGGAAAATTTCACCCGATATTTTTTCAACTCCCAAGGTCTAGGACAGATATTTTGTATGAAATTTTAAGACATTAAATGGATCTCTGAATTGTTTATTGACAATTTATTGATATTTTCTGGCCAACTGATGAGAAATATCCTTTTTCATTCAATCTTTAAAAAATAAACTTCATTGGTTTTTTTTCGCTCCAAATTGTACTATTGAAAAGAAAATGGATAAATCGATGTGTTTGAAAGTACTTGCGCGTTTCTCTGTTGTAAATAATAATATACATTATACAATATAGTTACGTTCGTAAAACAAGCAAATATCAAACAACAGTACGACGATTAATGTTGCCCTGGCTGTCTCTCCTCTCCCAGAGAAATGTTTTCTTTAAAAAGAAAATAATCACTAATAATGTTTAAAAGTAAAACTTTATTTACTTAAAACAAATCTAAATATATCGGGTCAAATTTTCCTTTCCTGAAAAAATAGGTTGTAAATTTAATGAATATTAAAATTGTTTTAAAATACTTCAGGGATTTTTCTATTTCTATTTTATACCTCAGGAAACGAAAATTTACGTATAATCCTATACTTCGTCCGACATGTTCTCCTATAACTCTCAAAATATTAGCGAGATTTTGTCAAATATTATCTTACGGTCTTACACTTAAAGTGACATCTCAACCCATATTGACGAGATCCTTTGACGCCCACCCCTATCCTTCGACAACTCATTGGCAGAATAGAACGTTTATGAAAGAAGGTACATTTTTATTATGGAGTGCTGAAAAAGAGCCGCTCCCTTTTTATAGGAGTTGGAGCAGGAGCGGCTCCCTTTTGAAAATGGGGAGCGTGAGAGGAGCCAGCTCCAATTTTGGGCGTTGGAGCAGGAGCGGGAGCAGCTCCAAAAGTAGTAGAGCGCGTAAAGCCCTGTGTATATATATATATATATATATATATATATATATATATATATATATATATATATATATATATATATATTACCGTGAAAGGGGCCGAATCAAGGCTGCAGACCTTTCAGACAGAAAAGTCACGATACTCGTTCAGATAAAGCTTCATGACAATAATAAATAATACATTTCTCCTTTCTTAATACTTTAAGTAAATTGTAAATATAAGCCAAATTTATTATATAAACCCCAGACAACAACTCATCCAAGCGCATACACATTTGTTAATTCGTCCATTTTTTCCCCACAAATTGTACACAAAGTTGGCTTTTAATATATATGTAAAAATCCAACTCTCTCAAAAGGAGTTAGAATCAATTAGTTGTGACGGCTTACCTCGGTTTTCAGCACGTCTGTCTCAGGAATTGGACTTTGCTCTTGTTTGCTTATGCAAACCTCCATCTCATCGATGTACTACAGAATATCCTTCCGGAAGACAGAGTAAACATGAGGGGTCACTCTGTCCTCGTGACACCAATTCAGTCATTCCTCAAGCTTGATCTTCAACACTGTTATCCGGCGAAGGATGTGTTCCCTGGAAACCTCCACATTGAAGAACTCTATGACCATTTAAGAAACTGAAAGGTCAGTCAAAAAAGGTAGAATCCTCTGGGTTTGTTTTTTTTGCAATATATAAAAAAATGTATTAAGTAACAAGCGCTACCGAGAAGGGGGCAGGCAGCAGTGGGGGTTGCAAAAAAAAGTGATGTTCTTTTAGTGACCAACCCCAACAGGGTCTGCTAACAATAAATAACAGTGAAAAAAAAACGAATGTCTTTGATGGAGTAAAATTCAACGGTCTAGTCTCTACTGTGACAAAAAAAAAACCCACACTCGCACTAAGAGAATGGCAGAATCTGAAGATATTAGATTTGTAACAACCTCCTACCACCCTCCTACCCTCACTTCTGACCATAAATAGCATTCGCCAATCTTAGCTCATGTTGGCCACATTTCTCCCGTAAGCTAAACCTACAATCAGTAAGTTGGTACTTTCCTTGTACTCTTTCCTTGTTTTTAAGCAAAACAAAAGCAAAATTATATTATAATTATCAACGCAAATAGGGAGAAAAAACAAAACAAAAAATATAAATATACAACAAATAAATGTTACCAAACGCAAGAAAATTTATTTTTCTACATACCTGCACATTTTTCAAGTGTGGATGCTGTTTATAAGATTTATTATCTATGGATTTGTTATGGCCACTTTTACTTAGCCAAGCACGAGTATGTTCTATCATGGCGGCCGACTTATTTTTTTTTGGGGGGGGGGAGGGGTCGCTAATTCCAGGTTTAAAAAATGATGATAAAAAAACTTAACCTAATCCGACTGGCATCAAACCCCGGACTTAGGCTTACGATTCTACTAACACTTTTTTGCTTGTTTTCTTTTATTACTATATTTTAAACCTGGAATGAGCGACCACCTCGCAAAATATCGACCGTGATGGTGGAAAATACTCGTGTTAAAGTGACGATAACAAATTCATAGATAATAACTCTTACAATCAGCATCCGAACTTGAAAATCTAAAGATAGATAGAAGAGTAATTTTTCTTGCGTTTGCTAACAGTTATTCTTGTATATTTTTCTCCCCTTTTGCGTTGTTAACTATAATGCACTTTTGGCAAAACAAAATGATCGTATCAATAATTAGTTAGAGTTTTATAACAATGTTGTTAAAATGATAATGATGCAACAACAAAACGATATTGTAATAATTACATTTTTAAAACTTTTAAAATCCTATTAAACTTTCGGGCATTTTTTTACAAGAACCCCCCCCCCCCCCAAAAAAAAAGAGGTCCCCCCCCCCCAATATGCAACAAATAAACGTTGTCCAATGGCAAGATAAGTTACTCTTCTACTAACCTGGATAAGTTTTTGTGTTTTAACTTATTTTAAAGCGTTTTTTTAGTTACATACAGAACTAGTGTCAACTCTGTTAAGTTAGAATGAAACAAAATGTCTGACATTACAAGGCTACGTGGGGGGGGGGGGGGTATCGATAATCTCTCAAAAATCGAAAATTAAACAAAATACAAGTAGAACATTACATTTTCGCACGATTAGTGACATTTATTGGGTGTGTTTCTACCAGTATTCTGTTTACTTTTTACTGGGCGATTATACACTGTATAATCGCCCAGAAGTAAACAGAATACTGGTAGAAACACACTGTATAATATACAGGGTTTTCGTGACAGGCTCATGGCCAGCCATGTTGTTTTTCCTTCTAACTGAACAGAATTCACAGCAAGTTTGTTTTGAACAAAATAAACGCTTTAAAATAAGTTAAAACACAAATAAACTTATCCAGGTAGGTAGAACAGCAACTTATTTTGCCTTTGGTAACATTTATTTGTTGCACATTTGTTTCTTTCTCCCCTTTTTGGTTTTGTTGGCTCTTGTTAAAAATGCCCAAATTTTCTTTCGTACTAAAAAAAAACTATATTAGAAGCGATGAGCCGGAGTTTCGCAACTGACCGTTTGAAGGCGATTTGTCGTCTGGTTTTGTTTGAGATCTTGCTAATAAACAATATTATTACTGATTATTTATTCGCAACGCTTTTTCATGCTAACTTGCACTAATTTTGTGACTGCATCACTAACTTCAGGGTAATCAAATTCAATGACATTTATGTGTGTAATGAATACAACTTAACTACAAGGCCAACATAAGCAAGGGCTTGTGGCGCAATGGATAACGCGTCTGACTACGGATCAGAAGATTCCAGGTTCGAATCCTGGCAAGCTCGCACATGTTTTAATTTAGGAAGCGACATATTCACATTAGATTTTAATGTTTGCAGTCGGGGAAACAGGCAGCAAAGAATTACAAAAGCAAGCTATTAGTGTAGAAAAGAAGGAAGATGCAAAATTATAGGAAATATAAAACTTTCTATTAGCTTTAACGTCATTCCTTAGTTTAAAATCACCCACTCTATAATAAAGTCCAATGTACATTTTTTTCTACAAAATCAATATACGTATATCCATGCCGCCAAGCAATAGTTAGCGAGTAAAACATGTGAATTTTATAGCCCCACTCTATAATAAAAAGCCAAGGGTTGGTGTTTTTTTTAGGTCATCGGTAAAGGTTATAATAATTAATATATGAAAAATTAAATTACTGGCGTTATTTCATAATTTCATATGAATATATCTCGATAAATCGCGAGTGCAAATATTGGCGAAGCATAATTTTCTGTTCCGTCAATGTTGACAGAGAGTATACACCAAAAATCAATATATATAAAACTCAATGTCTATGTTTATGTTTATTTTTGTTATTTTTGTGTGATCCATAAAGAAAGAAAGGTGAGAGAATCTGCATAAAATCTAAAAACTATTCTCATGTAAAATTTACGTAGAAAGACAATCTCATGTTTTCCGAATCTCTAAGTGCACCTCTAAGGGCTATGAGATTATAACCCATTACAATTTCAAATATATCCTATTTTTATGAAATGTAAATCATATGTTTACATTTTTCTGGGGAAAACAATGGAAGTGGTTCTGAATCTCTAAGTGCCCTCCTAACGTAAGGGAGCTATGGTGGCCAACCTCCTTTAAAATGTAAAATATTTTCTTATTTTATGAAATTTATATCATATGTATAAAATTCTCCGGGGAAGACAATGGAAAGTGTTTCTGAATCTCTACGTTAGCCTCTATGTGCCGAATATCTATGTGTCCCCACTAGTTACCCATAGGGACAGAACACCCTTAAAACTTCGAATACGTATATCTGATTTCAATGGAATTTAAACCATATGTATAGGACACTAATTTAGCAAGTTTTCCAACATTTCAGCTTTTCTGATTATATTAGGCGGCGAAACGGGAGGAAGGGAGCAGTAAAAGCAAGAGTGTAATATGATGTTATGAGCATAGTGAAAAAGTACATGATAGCGATTCTCATTCCATCTCGAACAACGTCATTTCTTGCTGGTAACTAATAAATGTTACTTATCACCACTTGTTTTTTCTTTAGGTCATCAGAAATGATAATAATTATTTATATCTGAAAAATTTAATTACTGTCGTAATTCTATAATTTTATATGAATGTTTTACTAATATATTTAGATAAATAGCGAGTGCGAACGCTAGCGAAGCATACTTTCCCCTACCATTTTTGACGAAGTGTGTATACTAGTATATATATATATATATATATATATATATATATATATATATATATATATATATATATTATTTACAGACAGTAGCTTTTAAGGCTTGCTACTAATATAGTTCTCAACGAAGTTCGATGCAGTTTGTTGCAAAAGAATTAACTCGTTGCAGGCAACATTCTCTTCAAAACTATCTAAAGTTGGCTGCTAAAAAAATACGCTAAAATATGTGTGATCAGCTACGTGTAGGATAGGTATCTCATTGAATTTGACTCATCATATCTTTTTTTATTTCACAAGAAAACTGATAATATGCCAAAATATGGAAAACAAAACAGAGTGTCTTTTGGTGGAAATATCGAAAGCATTTGGAGGAATACAAAGGCGTTGAACGCCTTTAAATGATAAAAATACCAATAACGCAGTAACGCATCCCCTGGATTTTAACTTAATAAATCTGTTTAATTTTCGAATGTAATTTCGTGCTACTTATCACAATTGATAGAGCTCACTGAGCCGAATCTAAATTCGTCAATAACGATAAGATTTGCTTCATAGATCACGAGGTGTGCGACTTTACGTGACAAGATTTAGGGAAGAGTAACATTCAGGTTTTATGACAATGACTTAATAAATTGGTGAAGAAATATATTACAGTCTCTTATCGTCGGGTTCTGCATAGATTTTCACATGTATTTTGCCCTTTTTACGCTTGGCTCAAGTTTCATTTTAATGTTCCATTCGTTTTGGCATGTTTCATTTACGTTCCGGTTTAATATTTGTTAAGAATATGCATTCCATTTCTGAAATGTCCTTAAATTTATTGTTCCGTTTTTACTCTTTGCACTTATTTCTGTCCAGTTGTCAGGTTCGTTTTGGCATGTTCCATTTTAGATTTGGTTTTGAACTTTTTAACAAATGCATTAGTCCGTTTTTACTCTTCGCTCTGCTTTCGTTGCAATGTTCACGTTCGTTTTGGCATATTCCATTTACGTTTCGGTTTCAGAACTTGTTTCTAACAATATGCATTCCGTTTCCGAATTTTCTTGAATGTATTGTTATTTTTCTCTGCTCTCTTAGGTAGTTTTTACATGTTCCTGTTCCATTCTGGTTACAAATAAAAAAAAGCAATAAATATTAATATAATAAATCTGTTATAATTAGAGATATCAATCAATTCTTAAAGAATAACCATGAGACAAAAAGATTAAATTCTCATTATTATTATTCATTGATAGCCATTTGTAATTTAGATGAGATTCCAATCCAATAATTGCAAATTATCGCTTCTCTCAACTTATAGTTCTTATTAATTATATAGTTTCAAACATTTTTAAAATGTGAAATTTTCATAAGTACGTTTTTCTAGAAATTTTCATACTTTAAATTTTCATTCTTTTTATCAATAATTAAATATAATTAGTGTAATTTTCCTTAATGACGTTTCCTGTGTTTATATTTTGCACGCTTCCTCTGAAGGAATAAAAAAGGGATTTTCGACTTGAATAGATTCTTTATTTTGTGTGGTACCTTAATGAAATTTTAACATAAAAGAACAATCAAGAAAAATAATTTATTTATTAAAAATGACATATTTTAAATAGTTTCCATTTTCAGTCTCACAAATTCGTACCATTGTAGGGGTATCTCACAGAAAAAAGTTTACATCAAAAAAGTTTACATCAAAAAAGTTTACATCAACAGTAATTGAAGGAGAATATCAAGAATGAAGTCGAAGAATGAAAGCGTAATTGAGTGATCCTGCAATCATGGATAATGTTTTGGAAAGGGCACGAATTTGTGAAGCTGAAAATGAACACCATTTAAAATATATTATTTTTCATGAATTAATTCTTCTTCATTTTTGTTCTTTTTTGCCCAAAAAATCCCCATTGTCTTCGTAATATTATGTTAAAATTCCATTAAGGTACCACTAAAAATAAAGAATCTATTCAAGTTAAAAAATTATCCTTGATCACTCGGTGACTTCTTGGCCACTCTGTATATTATTATACATATTATATTTCATTTTAATTCAGTCGAGGTTCACAGAAATCAAGTGGCCCCTTCTCTATGTGCAATACATAGATATTCGAATATTCCATTAAAGTTCTCCTTTACCTGTCAAACGTTGAGTTAGTAAAAAAGTTAATAACCTTAATTTCCCTCTCCCCAATTGGCCAGTTAACTATGTTATAGTATATCTTTCTCGTGGTCTCTTGGTCTTACCGGATTCCAGAATAAGACTTCATCTAGTCTTGTGGATTATCCAGCTAAGTCATGTTACTTTTGTTAACATTACTTGGAGTCTTCGTATGGAGCTGTGTGTAACCGTGTTGAGGGGATCTTATTTGGGCTTCGAATACTATTATTTTGAATATTTAGTCAGAGTTTACTTGTAAGGTGCCATTTCTTCATGT
This sequence comes from Sepiola atlantica, assembly GCA_963556195.1. NCBI lineage: Eukaryota > Metazoa > Mollusca > Cephalopoda > Sepiida > Sepiolidae > Sepiola > Sepiola atlantica. The sequence continues at coordinate 124,189,708 of OY744520.1, forward strand.
CAGGTTGTCCTGATAAACCCTTGTACAGAGACCGAAGACACTTGAGGATGGTGTCTAGTAGGGAATTCAATAATTGTTGACACAAATATGAGATCAAAATGGTTATGATTGTAATTACTTTTATAAGTTTCATATCATGTGTTTGACGTGAAATGGGTTAAAAATATACGCTTGCTTTTAAATTCTAAATCTAATGTTAAACGTATATAGAAAACATAATCTATTATATAAATGTCATTTTAATGTGTGTATGTGTGTATGTCTGTATGTTCCAAACTCTGTATCTCCAAAACTACAAACAAATACCCACAAAGTTGATATATTGTTGATCGGCATTGTCCGAAATGAATAATGTAGAAAATAATTTATTCTTTGACCCTAAACTAGCGCAGATTTTTATGTACAAACTAAAGGGAAGGAACTCTACATTTAAATCAAGAAGTTATTTCCCTTATGCTTCGATAAATCTATGAAAAAAAGTTGTCTGTGTGTATGTGTGTGCGTATGTCCAGAGAGAGGAATGGGCTGGGCGGAGTAGAAAGAGGGGGTGGAAAACGATGGAAAGAGAGAAGTAAAGGATAGAAGTTTTAATAGAAAAACGTTACACTTTTGCCCCCCATACTAAAAAAAAACAAATTAAAAATTCTAAGTCAAATTATGTTAAATGTAAAAAAAAATGTAGGAAAAAATGAATATTGTTGTTTGTTATCGCAGAGCGGAAATAGACTGATAGGGCGATAATCTTTGGGGTCAGTTCTATTTCAAAAATTCTTGAAGACTGGTACCACAGAGGAAATTATATAGCTATCAGGGACGTAAGATCTCCGAAACTGGTGCCATCACATGTTTGTGAGGGCGTGTTAGTTTATTAAATTTCTTGCAGTTTCAGTTCCCTTGGGTTCATGTGATGTTGTTCTTTTCTATTATTTTTATTGTGTGACACTCGTGCTACCAGATTAGACTGTCTGAAGATATCGCCTTTCCTGACCCAAAATACAACAAACATTGATATTTTATTGTTTCTTTTTCTCAATCATGTTCTGCAAAATCCAAACAAAAAAAAACAACACTTTCCTTACCTTCCTAAAGGGTGAGAAGATCGAACATGCTCAGGTTGTTGTCGTCGTCGTCGTCGTCGTCGTCGTCGTCGTCGTCGTCGTCGTCGTCGTCGTCGTCGTCATCGTCGTCATCATCATCATCATCATCATCATCATCATCATCATCATCATCATCATCATCATCATCATCATCATCATCATCATTTTCTTTTGTAAATCTCATATTTGATGTTGCGTCAGCCATTTTTTACAGAAATACTAGGAAACGTGTGCAAAGCGAAAGAATACACGACTCTGATTGGATAACTAAACATATCACCTTTTAACTTGTATTGGCCATGTTGAAATCGGGGAATCGGGGAAACATATTTTCACCGTTACAATTGACGTACAGAAAAAGGAAATTTTATAAACATGTCGAAGACGGGTAGTTGAACTAGTATACATATACAAATGTCTTGTTTACTAGTTTAGGCGCATTTGTCAACCTAAAGACCCTAAAAAGTTATAAAGGATTTTTTTTAAAGGATTTTAAAAGATTTATTTAATCGCGTGCGATCACGTGTGTGCGCAGATGTAATGGTATCAATGTGCCTCGGTCCGATAAGCCAGACGCACGTGTGTCCAAAAAACAAGATAGGGCGGGGGTACTGTATGCGTGTCTTCAAGATCCTTGTGCAGCCGGATACGGGTCTGCGTGTGTGTTCTACGCGACTCAGTTTACAAATGAGCGCTTATCTGTGAAACGTTGTTTGGAAAGCGAAAGGGAGAGGAACAACAAAGAAAGAAAAGAAACACAAAAGAAAAGGTGATGAAAAGAAAGAACTAGAAAAAAGAAAAAGAACGAAAGAAAGAAAGCTGAAGCAAAATAGAAAGAAAAAAAGTGGGAGAATGGAACGTGGGAAACCCTGCAACTAATCATTTGTTATTTAAACTGAAACGAAATGTGAGGTTGTCTGTTCTTTAAGACAACAGAAACTTACCTATAAATCATCACTGCGTCTAGGATGTGGCTGTGATGAAGTGGATTTTGGCGGGGACTGACTTGCTACACGTTCGAATTCAGTTTGTTCCATAGCAGCATTTTCACTGATGGATGTTGGCAACCTTCCTGAAAGAATGGGGGAAAACAATGTCAACAAAAGAATCAATCCAGTCAAAAAAAATGTACCATGCTGATTATATATATATATACGAATTTACTTTACGAAGTATTATTATATATATATATATATATATATATATATATATATATATATATATATCAGGGCCGACAGGACAGTTCTAAAAGTGTGGGGGGGGGGGCTTCTCCTAAAAAGTGTGTGTGGGGGGGGGCGGTTAAACACATGCATATCAACTTAATTGTTGATGACCGTAAAGTGTGGGGGGGGGGGGCAAGTAAAAAAGTGAGGGGGCTGAAAATATAGTAGCAATCTTTATGAACAAATAGAAATATGCTAACCAAGGAAGAACGATAAGTTCCTTTCATAATTTTCTAGTTAAAAAAACATTTTTATAAACTTGAATTATACTTCTTTAGCTAGCCGCTTTCTCGACTTGTTTAGATGGCGACTATATTTTTCCGACCTAATTTTTATTAGTTATTTGGAAAGCACGTATAAAATGCAAATATATTTTTATTAAAAAGCATGCCATTTTTTTAATCTTGACGTTTATCTCATTAATTTCGGATAATAAATTATCCATCTTCAAAGAACGAGTGTTTCACAAAAAAAATAATGGTATTACCATTATATTTTTTTTGTAATTAGTAAGGGTCCTTTCTTCGTGGTGTTATCGAAGCGTCCGTCTGGTGTTATTTGAACGATGTAGAACAATCTTATATATGAACTTTTATTAGCACGTGACTGCTATAAGGTAATAAAATTGGAAAAGGTTTTTTTGTAAAAGCATCTTGTAAGAATTTAAAACTTTGAAAAAATAATCCGGCAAATGTCTATGGAAACAATGTATGAGATGCAAATATCTTTTTATTAAAAATCATTCAGTTTTTTTTTATCTTGACTTTTATCGTATTAATTTCGGATAATAAAATATCCATCTTCAAATAGCGAGTGTTTTAAAACACAATTAACGGTATACCTTTATATTTAGGGCATATTAAGCGTTCATATATAAGGAGATGCTTCTAAATCGTTCAAATAACATCAGACGAACGCTTCGATAACAAATATTAAGTAAACATATCATCTCATGAATACATATCATGTGGAAAGGACTCTTATCGATTATAACAAAATAATAGTAATTCCTTTAATTTTGTTGTGAAACACTCGTTCTCTGAAGATGGATGTGTTATTGTCCAAATTAATGCGATAAAAGTTAGGATTAAAACAATGGAATTATTTTTAATAAAAACATATTTGCATCTTATACGTGTTTCCAAAGGTATTTTGTCTGTTTTTTTTTCTTCAAAGTTTTAAATCCTAAAAAGATGCTTTCAAAAAATCTTTTTCCAATTTTATAATAAAATATAAAATTTACCCCCGCCATTTTTCATATATATATATATATATATATATATATATATATATATATATATATATATATATATATATATATATAATATTTGTTATTGTTTATTATCTATGTACGTATACGTTTCGTCCTTTTTCAATCGGGACTCATCAGCATAGAGATATGACTATTCACTACCGGTCATGCGATTCGAGTATTTTTCGAGTATTTTTCAACTCCAGTCCGACGTCGCTAATCGCTGGGCCAATTGTAAACAGCGAATAAACTATGATAATTTTAACACTTAACGGCGGCTTTGACGTCGAGGCATTCTACTTCTATTAAGGGAAGGAATGATGCATTATAAGCAAGTGACGTCATGCTGTGTTAATACTACCAATTACAGTGCTCTACTTTCAAGGAGCGACAAATAATAAATATTTGTTATTGTTTATTATCTATGTACGTATACGTTTCGTCCTTTTTCAATCGGGACTCATCAGCATAGAGATATGACTATTCACTACCGGTTATATATATATATATATATATATATATATATATATATATATATATATATATATATATATATATAAAAATGTCGAGGGTAAATCTTTTCGTGGCTATCGGAAGAAAATATGCAACAAAGAAAAAAAAAGAAGGAAATAAAATAAGTGACGTGGATTGAAGACATTTTTGTTTTTGTGTGCTTTTGTCTATTTCCTTGTATATACAATTTAATAAATCCTATAATAAACTAATACACACTATTAAAACCTGGTTAGCATACATTGATTACCACCGCACTATTCCATCTTTATATGGTCTAACAAAAATCCACAAGAATAACACTCCAATGCGCTTCATAATCTTAGGTATTGGCAGTACTACCCATAAAATCCTACGTGTAATCACTAAAATACTAATCCCATTACTAGCTAAATAAGTCTTTCTCACTTAAAAAATACTCCGAAGATCTAATTAATAAAATAACAAATATTAATCTAACTAATAACACCATGAACAGTCTGGGCATAGAATCATTATATACCAATATACCCACTGTTAAAACAGTGGGTTTACTTCAAAAACATCTCAACAAAATGAATATCAGCTTACCCTTTCTAGTTAATAACATAATTGATACTATAAATGTATGCACTAACATAATATATTTTATATTCAATAATTTCTATTATAAGCAGAAGTTTAGCCTACCAATGGGGAATCCCCTCAGTGGATTTTTTTGGAATTTCTTGAAACCGGACTCTTCAAGTACCTAAAAATGTGTAATACTACAGACATACATAGATGACATAGTAATTTTCCTCCCCGAAACCACGAGAAAACATGACTGAAAGACAAAATACAATAGAACCTACCATAACATTTACTTTCGAAAAAGAAACGATAACGCTTTCTTGACATTCTACTCATAAACAACAATAATAAATTAAATTGTAAGATCCACCGTGAACCAACTAATAAGAATGATTACGTTTATTTTTATTCGCACCACAATAATAAAGTAAAAACGGGCATCATAATTGGATTTTACATTCGAGCGCTGAGGATATACAACAACGAATATCTACACGAGGAATTTAAATACATTGAACAAACCCTCAAAATATTACAGTACCCTACATATTTTATACAAAACTCAAAAGTAAAAGCTCTCCAGATTCACTCAAATCGCAAACAAAATAATTCACCAATCAGCCTATAATAAATAGAAATTTAGCTTCACCGACTAACACTATTAAAAACCCATTTACACAAAACTGAATAAACTAGGTATCAATATAGTCCAAATAACTTCATACATTATTATGGATATAGTCCGAAAATAATGGAGTTTATGCATCTGTCTGTCTGAAGCCGAAACTCCATCAGAGTATTATGACTATTTATTAAGTCCGCCAGCTTCATTATATACTATTAAAAAAACCGCCATAAACACTATGCGCATTTCCCATACATAATCAATTGCTTTTGAACTTCTAATAAATTAGTATTCGCAAATATACACTCATGATTGTTCTCTTCAGATTTCCACATGTATTTACGCTATCTTACTTATAAATTATAATTATTTCTTTCATTATTTATTTATAAAATGAGTTACGTAGTTATTTCCTCTACTTCCAACTGATTGAACAGCGTACCTCCCTCTGAACGGACGCGTTCCTCTACGCCCAACTGATTAAACAGCTTACCTCCCTCTGAACGGGCGCGTTAATACTTTACTGATTTATTTTATTAAAACGTTCTGAGTTTGTTTATTTTCTTAATCTTATTAGCCATTATATTGTTTAATTAAAATAATAATTGATTTAAAAATTACTTAAAAAAAACACACACACACATTATAATTAATCAATTACGTAGTTGCGTCCAATTGATTGAACAGCGTTCGTTAATCCATTGAAACGATTACCTCCCTCTGAACGGGCGCGTTATTTCAAATGTAAACAAACTGCTAGCATTTAACCGTGTTACTTTTTTTATTTATTAAAACGTTCTGTGTTTGTTTATTTTCTTAATCTTATTAGCCATTATGTTTTAAAACACACATTTATTGAATCAAATTGATAAACACGCACACATTATAAAGAATTTAGTTTAGCTAAACTTTTTTTCGAAAGTTATCGCGGGTCCTGCAGTAAAAGAGTACCGATTTTTTTATTGATAATTTTCAGATACACCTTTTTTCCGATTTGAAAATTAGTGTTCGCTGTATTCAGTTTTTTTAAATTGTTGATTTTAACAAATTTACTGAATGAAATTGTTTAATTAAAATAATAATTGATTTAAAAATTACTATTTAAAAAAAATACACAGACACATTATAATGAATTTAGTTTTTTTTTGTCAACAAAAAAAAACAACACATTGTACTGGAAAACTACATAACTGATTTTAGAATAGTGTTCGCTGTATTTTTTTTTAATTGTTGATTTTAATTTACGCACACCTTTTTTCCGCTTTGAAAGACATAAAATATTACTTATATTCTGACGTGGATTTGGCGCAAAACGATTGAGTGTAAAGAAAAGCGAGCAGACGATAATTTTTTTGGGGGGAGACACCTTTTACTAGGCAAGTAAATAACTGTTTTTAGAATCGTATTCGCTGTATTTTTTATTGATAATTTTTTTTAGGTACACTTTTCTTTTTTCTCTTTGAAAAACTAAAACTATTATCATTTATTATTTTGTAAATTCTTACGTGGATTTGGCGCAAAACAATTGGGTGGATAGAAAAGCGAGCAGACTATAACAATGAAGATCTTCTCGTTTTTTTTGCCACTTTTAGCTTTTTCTCTCTTAATAAAGCCCATGCAACGGCTGGGCAAAACGTTGAGTTTTAAGTCATATATATATATATATATATATATAAACAATAAATGCGAAGGTTTTTCCTATCTACCCTTACTATATTAACATCAAAACTGACTAGGCTTATTTCATTCTAACGGTACAAAATTATTTTCAAATATCGTATATAAAGGAATCTAAATGTATCTCAAACAAATCTCGATATTACTCATTTGCATATTTATTTATTTTTAAGTTTCTAATGAATTAATATTTTCTAATATACATTTCTTATTTCTATTGCTAAATTTCTTCTATACACGCAATCGTTTTATCTATAGTATTATTACTATTATTATTAATAAAATTATTTAAAGAAATTTTATTAGAAAATTGATAGAGTTTTGAAGATTTTTAGCATTTCATTTTCAAAGGAGATAATTTACATGAAACTTCCATCAAATGTTGATGACATATAGAGAACAGATACTACAGTCCTGCCAGAAATCACTTCCTCTGTAAGAGCTCAACAATTTTTCCTGAAAATTTATAAATATACATAGTCTGAAATTAAAACCTTTTTCACTTAAAATGTAAACCAATAAAATTGAATTTTCTGTTTAAATTGTAAAATATTTAATTAAAAAAATTATTTTACTTCTTAATAAATCCTATTATAAACATCCCCCAATAAATAAGTTATTATAAAAAACAACGGTGCTGGTTTTTCTTTTCTTATTTGAGGTTAATTCCTATTTCAGTTATGTAAATTATTTTGAGTGAAATAGGTTTTGGCATATAACAACTTATATATATATATTTTTTTTACTTAAAACATGTCTTAAACCATGTTTTAGTAAAAAAAAAATAACTTAGGGTTTTTAATGTTTTATTTGTTATGCCAAGTTTCACTGTACACTTGAAACGGTGAAATAAAAATTAGGTCGGAAAAATATAGTCGCCATCTAAACAAGTCGAGAAAGCGGCTAGCTAAAGAAGTATAATTCAAGTTTATAAAAATGTTTTTTTAACTAGAAAATTATGAAAGCAACTGATCGTTCTTCCTTGGTTAGCATATTTCTATTTGTTCATAAAGATTGCTACTATATTTTTCAGCCCAATTTTCATTTCGACGTTTCACGTGGACAACCAAACTTGCCATTGTTTTTAATGTCATCTAAATGAATAATATGCGAAAGATTTCTCCACCTAACCTAATTATATTAACATTAAAACAGTTTAGGCTTATTTAATTCTGTATAGTATATTTTCATTCGACAAGTACATTCCTTCCAGGCATCACCGCCTCCTTTGGGGGGAGTATAGTATATGTTCGTTCCTTACGGTACTATACATCCAAGATTTTAATGTGTGTGGGGGGTAGTGTACTCTCTATTCTGTTGTCATAATATCATGCTCCCAGGCATTAACTCCTACTTTTTGGTGGGAGAGGGGGTTTGTCTGTCATGATATCCTCCTCTCATACATTACCTACTCCTTGGGGTCACTGCATGTAGTTCGCTCATCATGATATCATACTCCTCTAAGCTTTTTTAATTTACAAAATTATTCATTTTTTTAAAAATCGTCATTAAGTTTTGTTTTTATTTTCTGCCTTTAATAATAACAGCGAAAAAATAAAGTAACCATTTTTAATTGCTCAGGAATATATAATTATTTTATTTACCCAATTGACTTTCTGCTTTAGACGATTGTCAAGAATAACCAATAGAAAGAAAGGATCGGCAAAAAATAAATAGTCAACAAATAAATTTTACCAAAGGCATACAAGTTACTTTTCTACTTAACTGTCGTATAGTTTTTTTTTGTGTTTTTAAGTATTTTAAAGAGTTTATTTTTTAAATTTCAGTTAAAAGTTTCCGTTAGACTGAAAACTGACATTCGTTTGCAGACCGTCCACGAAGTCTGAGGATTTTTTATGTATTCTTCTTTCAATCATGTAGAACAGTACATTTTAAAGCGTTTGGGACAGTTATTTGTTTACTCGAAAAACTAACTCTAACGCGATCGGATTTGGACGAATTATTAAAATGCAATCAAAACACTTTAAGAATACTTTAAGACACAAACAATAGGCAGGTAGGTAGAAAAGTAACTTTATTGCCTTTGGTAACAGTTATTTGTTGATTATTTGTTTTTGTTCATCCTTTTTTTCTGTCGGTTATTCTTCAAAATCGTTCCGAATTTTCCATTTATTCCTTATTTATGGAAAATTCATTTTTACTTAAACAAAATCAAAACTCAACATATGAATATATTAAATAACACCACGGCAATAACCTTTTTTTTGTTGTTGTTTTTCTTTCAAATTACCAAAATGTGAAAAGAAAATTGTTTCTTTGTTTGTCTGTAGATAATCCTACAGCTAGATTAATTACTGTTCGGGTAGTTTTGTTAGTATCTATCTATCTATCTCTCTCTCTCTCTCTCTCTCTCTATATATATATATATATATATATATATATATATATATATATATATATATGGCATGTAGTTATTCATACTTTGCACGTCGCAAATGATATTAGTTATTTTGAGGACATACTGTATGATCTCTTGATGTTATTAAAGTTTGTCAAACGTCTCTGGTTGTTATGAACCCTGGCAGGGACAGGTATTAAAGCTAGTCCATACTAAAAGTCATGATACATACAAAAATATATTTTTTAAATCTTGAAATATGAAACAAACGTTCAAAAACATCGTGCATAATAAGTTTTATGTTTAGGTATTGAATAACTCAAAAGGTTTGTATGCTGTAAAACCGACAAACACGATCAAGTTAAATAACAAGTAAACAGTGAATGGGAAAGCAGGTAAGTGGAAGACATCGAGAGGGATAGGCAGATATTAAGAGAGAGAGAGAGAGAAAGAGAGAGAGAGAGAGATAGAGATAGAGAGAGAGAGAGAGAGAGAGGGGGGAGGAGGTGTCTCCAAGAATGTAAGAGGATAATGTTACTGAGAGAGAGGAGATATTACGTGGACCGGAATGCTCTTGTTACGCAATAGTCACTTTGCACTAACGACAAAACTCTCTTTCCTTCGTTTTTTTTCTGCCTTTTTGTCTTGTTTTTTTTTCTGTGCAGCCACGAATCTCTACGCAAGGCTTTGTCTGTCTGTTAATCGTCATGCTTCAATTTTAAATAAGTTTTAATCGCTAATCGCGCAGATTAAATGAGGTTTCTTATTCCAGATGCATCCAAGCATATCTCTAAGATATGACCATCGGTTGGTTTGTCACACGTAACCCCCAAATAGCATGTGTATTGGGTCTGTCAAGTTTGCAATAGAATTTTCGTCGCTGAATATGTACATTGAATGGACGCATCTTTTTTCAGATGCGTCCAAGAATCTCTATAAGAGACTCTGCCCATCCGTTAGTCTGTCACATTTCATTTGTAAATAGCATTTTTGTTGGTCTGTCACGCTTCTGTTTGTCAATTGGTCTGTCACGTTTTAATTTAAAATTGTATTTTCGTTTATTTGCCATGCTTCAGTTTGTAAATAACATATTCGTTGGTAAGTCACGCTTCAGTTTTAAATAGCGTTTTAGTCTGTCACGCTTAATTGTGTTAATAGTATTTTTGTTGGTCTGTCACAGTTCAGTTTTTAATAACATTTTGTTGGCCTGTCACGCTTCAGTTTAAATAGTATTTTCGCAGGTCTGTCACTCTGCAGTTTGCAAATAGCATTTTAATTGTTAAACGCGTAGATCAAATGGACACATCTCAAGAATGGATTCGTTCTGATGTTTTATATAAGTATAATCTCCTGTTCTACGTTCCCACGTAGATAGAATGGCAGTGCATGCATACACATCGTTCCTAACCCTAACCCCTTTTTCGTTTTGGCTTCGGCATTAGCTTTCTCTCCCATGATTTTAATTGAACGACGAATAAAAGATACAAACATGCGGCTGAAGAGAAAGTGCAACGGAAGAAGAGAAGGAAAAAATTACAGCGAGGGGCCACGGCTGCGGGGGGGGGGGGCGGTAGACGGGAGATGAAAGAATCGCTAAAAGCGAGCGGGAAAAGAAAGGGAAAACCAGGCGGCAAATCCTGATGAAAAATCTTGATAGAAAGAGAGAGAGAGAGAGACGCTGGGGTTGGGGGCGTTGTGATAAATGTAGAAGGAAGAAGAGGAGAATTTAAAGGTGGAGGTTTTATATCCACGAAGGGAAAAGTGTGAAAAAAGAGAAAAACATTGAAGATCTGACACGAAATTCAGAGAAAGAGACGATTAAAAAATAACGGACCCTTGAAGCCCGGTTGCAGCCTTGATACTGTCTGTCGTGGTGGTCCTACTAGAAATTTGAGTTGCAGACTAAACAGGTAGTGTTGGACTTCAATTCTGACACGATTAAATCAAAAATTGCTATTTTAACTTAGTATATAAACCTCATTCAAATTGAAAATTATTACGAATTTGCAAGGATTCGAACCTAGAATCTTCTAATCCGTAGTCAGACGCGTTCTACTCTGTCTGCTTGTAGATAATACACAGATATTTCATAAAAGATTCCTTTTCAATGAAAGTATTTTCTATCGACCTGACCGAATTTTGCGTCCAGAGACCTGAAGAATTAAATGTACAATAATAAAATCACACTTAATCACAAGGTTGCTAAAATGGCAGACATATGCAATGGTTTTCTTAGCTTTTTCTTTGATATTGGTATTTTGATTGACAGAAGAATGACATAAAACACCCCAAAAATTATACAGTAGATTTTATCTTAATAGTCACCTCAAGTAAACAGAAGAAGTGATGACTGAGGCAAATTAACAAGTTAGGCTAACTGATTTGTGACTTAATTTAGTGACTCAAAGATTTAATCACTTGATCACTAAACTTTTATCACTTGATCATTTTATTACTAATTTTAAAATTTTATTTTTGAAATGAAGTTGGAAATTTGTTTTGAAAATGTTGAAATTTTAAAAATCTACTTGTCACTTGAAAGAAATGCATAAATTAAAACAATTAGGAAAACTTAAAAAATAGAAGTTGGAGCAAAATGGTGCTGAGAATTAGAGAAAGTTAACTATTTGAAGAGTTGAATGTAAGTCAATTATGTCAAAGTTTGTTTTTTTAATTTTTTAAATCGAAGTAAAAACACATGTGCTTTGCATGTAACACAAAAATCAAAATCTCCTGACCTTTGTAGTATGGATACATTGTTAGATACAAGCAGATTCCATAGCTACATTATACACTCCACTCGAAGTAATGTTGTAAAGCAGATTCCATAGCTGAGAAGAGTCAGCTACATAATACACTCCACTCGAAGTAATGTTGTAAAGAACAATCGCTCATAGATTTTTAACATTTTGAATGATGCTTTAAGCAAATTAAACATTATTTAATGAATCACTTAATTCATTATTGTTTATTATTCTCTTTAAATTGCTAATTTTACTCTACATTTAATTCTTAAAATCTCAATTCCAGCTTCAATATTTTAAGAGTTAATTCCACTTGTCTTGTACTCTTGTACTTTTTCAGTCTAGTTCACTTTTCTTAAGGTATTGCAGTTTGCGAGTGTACAATGTATTTTGTATTATAATTTAAAAAAAGGAACAAATAACAAGACCCCCAAAGCATCAGTAACCAGGTTCACCTTGAGTCACCTATACTTTGAGTTGGTGGATATATCAGTAACAATTGCTAATTGAGTAGAACCAATAATTATTATGAGATCACAATAATGAAAGCATCTAATGCATTAGTGAACTAGCCTTGCATTTACTACTTCTTATCAACTGAAAAAAAAATTAATTCAAAATTTCTTTCGTTATCTGCATAAAAGCAATAATAATAAATTCTAACAAACTTCATTATTATAATTTGAAAAGAAATAGTATATTTATTATGATTATTTAAAAATATTTACCTTTTTTTGGACAGGCCTACTACATGATTCAGTACTGCCCATAGAGACAAAGCTACAACAAATTATATTGTAATAAATTTGAATTTAACTTTAAACATGAAGTTAGCAACAATAATAACTTCACTTGTATATTTTGAAACAAAACATTGTTAATAGAATATATCAAGTGAAACATTTAGTACTGCAATAAAGACAAAACGCAAATGACTATACCCTAATTATTAAAAATTTAACTTGAAGTTATTTGGAAATAATAAATAGAAAACCAATAAAAATATATTTACTTATGTAATTTATAAAAAAATATTTTAAAAATATTATCAAAAAATACATCAGTCTTTTCTGGACAACCCTACTACATGATTCATTACTGTCCACACAGACGAATTCACAAATGACAATATTCTATTAATTAATTGAGAGTTTTACTTAAATAACTGAAGTTATTAAAAATACGTTACTAAACAAAATAAATAATAGGGCTGCTTAAAACTTCTACCCGCCTTTTAACCCTCTGAAATCCCACAAAATGTTCTTATTATTATTTAATTCTTCTTTTTGTGGTATTTTGTTCTTTTTTAGATAAGATTTAATCTTTTCCTTTTCAATTATTAGAGATTCAATTATCAATAAGTTAAGAATCATCAAAGATAATAATACTTTTTAATTTAAACAGTATATGATAAAATACAATTTTAACAAATTAGTTACATTTTATAATTTTAGATTTTTTTTCTTTATAAAATATTAATTCCCTATTCCAATTCAAATTAAATGATTTTCAAAATTTTCAAAATTTACAGAATTGTCATTTTTAGATTAAAGTAAAATAATACACAAAGATGTTGAATATTTTAAATTCGAATATTAATAAATTCAGAAAACTGACTTTCAGAATAAGTTTCAGAATAAAAATAAATTTCAATTTCTGACTTTCAAATAAGTTCAAATAATTTATAATTATTTTAGAATGAATTAAAATATCATAATTCAATTATGATTGACTTCAGTATAAATTCTATTTTCAGAATAAAGTAAAATAAGACAAAATATGTTTAATATTTAAAATTCTAATATTAATAAATTTGGAAAATGTTTGATTTTCAGAATAAAGTCAGAATAAGTTTCAGAATAATAAGAATACATTTCAATTTTTGAGTTTCAAATAAGTTCAATTTTTAAAAATTATTTCAGAATAAATTCAAATATAATAATTCATTTGCCTTCAGGATAAATTCTATTTTAGAATGTTAATTTTACGAATAAAGTAAAATAAGATAAAATTATGTTGAATATTTCAAATTCAAATATTAATAAATTCAGAAAAACTTTAATCTTCAGAATATTTTCAGAATAAGTTTCAGAATAATAAGACTAAATTTCAATTTCTGTGTTTCAAGTAAGTTAAAAAATTGTAAATTATTTTTGAAAAAATTCAATATAAGTTACCAAATAATAAGTTAAATATTTCAAAATCAGTTATTAATTTCAAAATTAAATTTGATTTTCAGATTTCTATTAAGTTCAAAATAATTATTACAAAAATAAGAATAAATTTTATATTTCAAAATCATTCTTAAAATTTAAGAATGAATTTAATACTTTTATTTTTGTCAAATTATATTATTATTGCCTTTAGTATAAATATTATTATCACAATTAAATTTAAAATTTAAAAACATATTTTCAATTTCAAGGTTATATCTTTTCCATGGATAATACAACCAGATTGGATAATTTGGGAGGAAATTTACTGTTTTTGCTTGATAATGTTATAACTAATTTCATCCCAATTTTCAGTGTCATTCTTGACTAGACAAGTATAATGACTTACATAGATGATGCTTCCTCATGAAGAATGGCAGATTTTAATGTCAAAATAGTTGCATATATTTGCTGCTTTTTAGAACTGAAGTTCATAATAACACAAGTAATTCTTTGTTCTCCTTCATTATTAATCAAGAATCTATTAATAGTAATGACAAGATATTTGAAATAATTAGTCAATACAATTCTTGAAGTAAACTGATGTTCAGTATTTTCTGAGCAACTATCACACCATTTAATAAAAGTAGTTGGTGTTGAAAGTAAAGATTTTAATTGTTGTTAGCCACTTATAAGATTTAATATCACATCTTTTTATTTCAAATGGCGGTTCGGATTCTGTACCACATTCAGGTTTTCAATTACAATTGCAAACATTGTTATTAAATACATGAATATTTGTCTGATGCAATCTGATGCATCTAGTATGATCAGTTTGAATAAATTAAAGTTTTCCTCTGAGTCTAAATAAAGTGAGAGTTATTTCCAAAATTCATGAGCACATCGCTGATTTTAATCATCAAATTTTCTTCAAATGATTCTTCTCAAGATAGAAATATTATGATGATTATTAAAGATGATGTTTCTAAATTCCTGATGTACATCATTAATGTGGTTAAAAAATGCAACTACTCAAGAAATTCTACAATTGAATCAGCGATTGCACAACTGAATTTTCAAAACATGCATTTTTTTGATTAAACAAAGGATGAACAGGAACTACAGTTGTGCTAATTTCATTTATTTTCTTCTTCTTGGAAGATTGGTTCGTATTTTCTTCTGAATTAAGTCTTTTAGTTATATGTTATACAAGGAGGGTTTTTTACGGTGGCAAAGAGGGCAAATCTACGATTCCAGTACTAGAACAGAACAAATATTACAGGCGTTTTTGAATTTTTTCATATCACATACTTTTACATTGAACCTATTGTCTATCGACAGCTGCGAACTTTGCGTCTAGCTTTAGATTCTTTTCCTTGTGTAAAACCCGAGTAAAATTGAAATTACAAAACAGTACGAACTTACCAGGATTCGAACCTGGAATCTTCTGATCCGTAGTCAGACGCGTTATCCATTGCGCCACAAGTCCTAAACTGAATAGGTAGCATGTCAGGTCGATAATATACAGATCTCTTTTCAACACCAGCAGATGAAAAACTTGCTATTTTACTCTGTTCGAATCAAGATTAGAAACAAATATTAGAGACGTTTTTGAATTTTTTCATATTACATACTTTTACATTGAACCTATTGTCTATCGACAGCTCCGAACTTTGCGTCTAGCTTTAGATTCTTTTCCTTGTGTAAAACCCGAGTAAAATTGAAATTACAAAACAGTACGAACTTGCCAGGATTCGAACCTGGAATCTTCTGATCCGTAGTCAGACGCGTTATCCATTGCGCCACAAGTCCTGAGCTGAATAGTTAGCATGTCAGGTCGATAATATACAGATCTCTTTTCAACACCAGCAGATGAAAAACTTGCTATTTTACTCTGTTCGAATCGAGATTAGAAACAAATATTAGAGACGTTTTTGAATTTTTTCATATCACATACTTTTACATTGAACCTATTGTCTATCGACAGCTGCGAACTTTGCGTCTAGCTTTAGATTCTTTTCCTTGTGTAAAACCCGAGTAAAATTGAAATTACAAAACAGTACGAACTTGCCAGAATTCGAACCTGGAATCTTCTGATCCGTAGTCAGACGCGTTATCCATTGCGCCACAAGTCCTGAGCTGAATAGTTAGCATGTCAGGTCGATAATATACAGATCTCTTTTCAACACTAGCAGATGAAAAACTTGCTATTTTACTCTGTTCGAATCAAGATTAGAAACAAATATTAGAGACGTTTTTGAATTTTTTCACATCACATACATTTTTACATTGAACCTATTGTCTATCGACAGCTGCGAACTTTGCGTCTAGCTTTAGATTCTTTTCCTTGTGTAACACCCGAGTAAAATTGAAATTACAAAACAGTACGAACTTGCCAGGATTCGAACCTGGAATCTTCTGATCCGTAGTCAGACGCGTTATCCATTGCGCCACAAGTCCTAAGCTGAATAGTTAGCATGTCAGGTCGATAATATACAGATCTCTTTTCAACACCAGCAGATGAAAAACTTGCTATTTTACTCTGTTCGAATCAAGATTAGAAACAAATATTAGAGACGTTTTTGAATTTTTTCATATCACATACTTTTACATTGAACCTATTGTCTATCGACAGCTGCGAACTTTGCGTCTAGCTTTAGATTCTTTTCCTTGTGTAAAACCCGAGTAAAATTCAAATTACAAAACAGTACGAACTTGCCAGGATTCGAACCTGGAATCTTCTGATCCGTAGTCAGACGCGTTATCCATTGCGCCACAAGTCCTGAGCTGAATAATTAGCATGTCAGGTCGATAATATACAGATCTCTTTTCAACACCAGCAGATGAAAAACTTGCTATTTTACTCTGTTCGAATCAAGATTAGAAACAAATATTAGAGACGTTTTTGAATTTTTTCACATCACATACATTTTTACATTGAACCTATTGTCTATCGACAGCTGCGAACTTTGCGTCTAGCTTTAGATTCTTTTCCTTGTGTAAAACCCGAGTAAAATTGAAATTACAAAACAGTACGAACTTGCCAGAATTCGAACCTGGAATCTTCTGATCCGTAGTCAGACGCGTTATCCATTGCGCCACAAGTCCTGAGCTGAATAGTTAGCATGTCAGGTCGATAATATACAGATCTCTTTTCAACACCAGCAGATGAAAAACTTGCTATTTTACTCTGTTCGAATCGAGATTAGAAACAAATATTAGAGACGTTTTTGAATTTTTTCATATCACATACTTTTACATTGAACCTATTGTCTATCGACAGCTGCGAACTTTGCGTCTAGCTTTAGATTCTTTTCCTTGTGTAAAACCCGAGTAAAATTGAAATTACAAAACAGTACGAACTTGCCAGAATTCGAACCTGGAATCTTCTGATCCGTAGTCAGACGCGTTATCCATTGCGCCACAAGTCCTGAGCTGAATAGTTAGCATGTCAGGTCGATAATATACAGATCTCTTTTCAACACCAGCAGATGAAAAACTTGCTATTTTACTCTGATCGAATCAAGATTAGAAACAAATATTAGAGACGTTTTTGAATTTTTTCACATCACATACATTTTTACATTGAACCTATTGTAGGGATGTGACAAAAATTTTCAAAAATAATTCATCACATATTTTCTAATACCACATTAAAGTGCATTTAAAAAGCTTTCAAATGATGTATAAATTATTGTTCTATGACAAATAAAAAGGAAATAATGGAATTTTTAATTACGGAAATATGAGGAGATTTTCTGTCTCTAATTACACAGTTAAGTCAATGGAGATCTGTGACCTAGTTCTATATTCGTCCAGTTTAAACTATCATAACTTTCTTAATTTTTGGCAGATCTTAAAAAGTAAGGTACCACTAGAAAGCTTTTGAAATTCTTAATAAGACAGAAAACACAAACAAAGATTCAAAGTAATTGACTGATTTTTATTATAATACGAATACTGGAGAGGTGAAGTCTTTGAGGATGGCAGACTGTAATCCACCACATGAAACTGTGCCTGTAGAGAAAAATTCTGAGAATGTTTCATAATGAACTACTAATTTTTGAGAAATGTCAAATAATATATGTAATCTGTTTCCTCTATATCTTGGCAGAAACCCCTTTGGTAAGCCAGACTTCTCTAAAAATGAGATAAATCCCTTTGGACCTCCCTTACTGTCCTTATATCTGAATTTATTGATGGCCAATACAATGTTGCCAGCTACACAATCATTTCCTAACAAATGGCCCTTATCAGTTTCAACAGCTTTAAGTGCAGAACGTGTCCCACTGGCAATACTTTCCAATGGATGTAAATGACAATTCAGTTTATTTAAAGATACATTCCATGTCTCCTCTAGACGGGAAATTGTAGCGAAGTTGACAACCACCCTATCAGTGAGAGTATTACTGATCATTGAAACCACACTCTTCCTGGTTGTCTCAAAATCACAATGTAAAAACTGACAATAAACATTAACCATACGATTGATAGAATATAAAACATGGTTTTCATAGTCTTCAGCGATCATTTAGTTGAATATTTCATATATCTGTATTCTTGAGTATTTAGTGTCTAAAGCAAAATATAAGAGACAGATCAACGATCGAATGCAGGTGGATTTTCGTCAGAAATCAAAAATGGCTGTCACTGTATACTGGGGGGGGGAATTTGCGAGGTCTAGAAATATATGTGCTAATGCTTATTTTTGCATGAAACTTGGCAGTTATGGAGAAAAATAAATATTCTACCACTTCTATATGTTATAAAAATACAACTTACTCAACTTTATAAACTGTAGTGTTAGAAAAATGAGCGTAAACTTCACTCAATTTTTTCTCCCGTTTGTCGTGGGCGTATTCGAAAATTTAAAAAAACAGCATGGAGAGGAAAACATGTGTAAAACGGCATCATAAGCTGCACAGCCTGAAAAGCCCTCAAAAACCGATTACGTACTTCAGAAAAATACAATAACAAACAACTACGAGCGCAGAGTTTGCTTGACTCACTGAACAGAAACAATCGAACTAGAATATAGGTCACTGTAGCGTACCTACCTATTGTCTATCGACAGCTGCGAACTTTGCGTCTAGCTTTAGATTCTTTTCCTTGTGTAACACCCGAGTAAAATTGAAATTACAAAACAGTACGAACTTGCCAGGATTCGAACCTGGAATCTTCTGATCCGTAGTCAGACGCTTTATCCATTGCGCCACAAGTCCTAAGCTGAATAGTTAGCATGTCAGGTCGATAATATACAGATCTCTTTTCAACACCAGCAGATGAAAAACTTGCTTTTTTACTCTGTTCGAATCAAAATTAGAAACAAATATTAGAGACGTTTTTGAATTTTTTCATATCACATACTTTTACATTGAACCTATTGTCTATCGACAGCTGCGTACTTTGCGTCTAGCTTTAGATTCTTTTCCTTGTGTAACACCCGAGTAAAATTGAAATTACAAAACAGTACGAACTTGCCAGGATTCGAACCTGGAATCTTCTGATCCGTAGTCAGACGCGTTATCCATTGCGCCACAAGTCCTAAGCTGAATAGCTAGCATGTCAGGTCGATAATATACAGATCTCTTTTCAACACCAGCAGATGAAAAACTTGCTATTTTACTCTGTTCGAATCAAAATTAGAAACAAATATTAGAGACGTTTTTGAATTTTTTCATATCACATACTTTTACATTGAACCTATTGTCTATCGACAGCTGCGTACTTTGCGTCTAGCTTTAGATTCTTTTCCTTGTGTAACACCCGAGTAAAATTGAAATTACAAAACAGTACGAACTTGCCAGGATTCGAACCTGGAATCTTCTGATCCGTAGTCAGACGCGTTATCCATTGCGCCACAAGTCCTAAGCTGAATAGTGAGCATGTCAGGTCGATAATATACAGATCTCTTTTCAACACCAGCAGTTGAAAAACTTGCTATTTTACTCTGTTCGAATCAAGATTAGAAACAAATATTAGAGACGTTTTTGAATTTTTTCATATCACATACTTTTACATTGAACCTATTGTCTATCGACAGCTGCGTACTTTGCGTCTAGCTTTAGATTCTTTTCCTTGTGTAACACCCGAGTAAAATTGAAATTACAAAACAGTACGAACTTGCCAGGATTCGAACCTGGAATCTTCTGATCCGTAGTCAGACGCGTTATCCATTGCGCCACAAGTCCTAAGCTGAATAGTGAGCATGTCAGGTCGATAATATACAGATCTCTTTTCAACACCAGCAGATGAAAAACTTGCTATTTTACTCTGTTCGAATCAAGATTAGAAACAAATATTAGAGACGTTTTTGAATTTTTTCATATCACATACTTTTACATTGAACCTATTGTCTATCGACAGCTGCGAACTTTGCGTCTAGCTGTGGAATCTTTTCCTTGTGTAAAACCCGAGTAAAATTGAAATTACAAAACAGTACGAACTTGCCAGGATTCGAACCTGGAATCTTCTGATCCGTAGTCAGACGCGTTATCCATTGCGCCACAAGTCCTGAGCTGAATAGTTAGCATGTCAGGTCGATAATATACAGATCTCTTTTCAACACCAGCAGATGAAAAACTTGCTATTTTACTCTGTTCGAATCAAGATAAGAAACAAATATTAGAGACGTTTTTGAATTTTTTCATATCACATACTTTTACATTGAACCTATTGTCTATCGACAGCTGCGAACTTTGCGTCTAGCTTTAGATTCTTTTCCTTGTGTAAAACCCGAGTAAAATTGAAATTACAAAACAGTACGAACTTGCCAGGATTCGAACCTGGAATCTTCTGATCCGTAGTCAGACGCGTTATCCATTGCGCCACAAGTCCTAAGCTGAATAGTTAGCATGTCAGGTCGATAATATACAGATCTCTTTTCAACACCAGCAGATGAAAAACTTGCTATTTTACTCTGTTCGAATCAAGATAAGAAACAAATATTAGAGACGTTTTTGAATTTTTTCATATCACATACTTTTACACTGAACCTATTGTCTATCGACAGCTGCGAACTTTGCGTCTAGCTTTAGATTCTTTTCCTTGTGTAAAACCCGAGTAAAATTGAAATTACAAAACAGTACGAACTTGCCAGGATTCGAACCTGGAATCTTCTGATCCGTAGTCAGACGCGTTATCCATTGCGCCACAAGTCCTGAGCTGAATAGTTAGCATGTCAGGTCGATAATATACAGATCTCTTTTCAACACCAGCAGATGAAAAACTTGCTATTTTACTCTGTTCGAATCAAAATTAGAAACAAATATTAGAGACGTTTTTGAATTTTTTCATATCACATACATTTTTACATTGAACCTATTGTCTATCGACAGCTGCGTACTTTGCGTCTAGCTTTAGATTCTTTTCCTTGTGTAACACCCGAGTAAAATTGAAATTACAAAACAGTACGAACTTGCCAGGATTCGAACCTGGAATCTTCTGATCCGTAGTCAGACGCGTTATCCATTGCGCCACAAGTCCTAAGCTGAATAGTAAGCATGTCAGGTCGATAATATACATATCTCTTTTCAACACCAGCAGATGAAAAACTTGCTATTTTACTCTGTTCGAATCAAAATTAGAAACAAATATTAGAGACGTTTTTGAATTTTTTCATATCACATACTTTTACATTGAACCTATTGTCTATCGACAGCTGCGTACTTTGCGTCTAGCTTTAGATTCTTTTCCTTGTGTAACACCCGAGTAAAATTGAAATTACAAAACAGTACGAACTTGCCAGGATTCGAACCTGGAATCTTCTGATCCGTAGTCAGACGCGTTATCCATTGCGCCACAAGTCCTAAGCTGAATAGTTAGCATGTCAGGTCGATAATATACATATCTCTTTTCAACACCAGCAGATGAAAAACTTGCTATTTTACTCTGTTCGAATCAAGATTAGAAACAAATATTAGAGACGTTTTTGAATTTTTTCATATCACATACTTTTACATTGAACCTATTGTCTATCGACAGCTGCGTACTTTGCGTCTAGCTTTAGATTCTTTTCCTTGTGTAACACCCGAGTAAAATTGAAATAACAAAACAGTACGAACTTGCCAGGATTCGAACCTGGAATCTTCTGATCCGTAGTCAGACGCGTTATCCATTGCGCCACAAGTCCTAAGCTGAATAGTTAGCATGTCAGGTCGATAATATACAGATCTCTTTTCAACACCAGCAGATGAAAAACTTGCTATTTTACTCTGTTCGAATCAAAATTAGAAACAAATATTAGAGACGTTTTTGAATTTTTTCATATCACATACTTTTACATTGAACCTATTGTCTATCGACAGCTGCGAACTTTGCGTCTAGCTTTAGATTCTTTTCCTTGTGTAAAACCCGAGTAAAATTGAAATTACAAAACAGTACGATCTTGCCAGGATTCGAACCTGGAATCTTCTGATCCGTAGTCAGACGCTTTATCCATTGCGCCACAAGTCCTAAGCTGAATAGTTAGCATGTCAGGTCGATAATATACAGATCTCTTTTCAACACCAGCAGATGAAAAACTTGCTTTTTTACTCTGTTCGAATCAAGATTAGAAACAAATATTAGAGACGTTTTTGAATTTTTTCATATCACATACTTTTACATTGAACCTATTGTCTATCGACAGCTGCGTACTTTGCGTCTAGCTTTAGATTCTTTTCCTTGTGTAACACCCGAGTAAAATTGAAATTACAAAACAGTACGAACTTGCCAGGATTCGAACCTGGAATCTTCTGATCCGTAGTCAGACGCGTTATCCATTGCGCCACAAGTCCTAAGCTGAATAGTGAGCATGTCAGGTCGATAATATACAGATCTCTTTTCAACACCAGCAGATGAAAAACTTGCTATTTTACTCTGTTCGAATCAAGATTAGAAACAAATATTAGAGACGTTTTTGAATTTTTTCATATCACATACTTTTACATTGAACCTATTGTCTATCGACAGCTGCGAACTTTGCGTCTAGCTGTGGAATCTTTTCCTTGTGTAAAACCCGAGTAAAATTGAAATTACAAAACAGTACGAACTTGCCAGGATTCGAACCTGGAATCTTCTGATCCGTAGTCAGACGCGTTATCCATTGCGCCACAAGTCCTGAGCTGAATAGTTAGCATGTCAGGTCGATAATATACAGATCTCTTTTCAACACCAGCAGATGAAAAACTTGCTATTTTACTCTGTTCGAATCAAGATAAGAAACAAATATTAGAGACGTTTTTGAATTTTTTCATATCACATACTTTTACATTGAACCTATTGTCTATCGACAGCTGCGAACTTTGCGTCTAGCTTTAGATTCTTTTCCTTGTGTAAAACCCGAGTAAAATTGAAATTACAAAACAGTACGAACTTGCCAGGATTCGAACCTGGAATCTTCTGATCCGTAGTCAGACGCGTTATCCATTGCGCCACAAGTCCTAAGCTGAATAGTTAGCATGTCAGGTCGATAATATACAGATCTCTTTTCAACACCAGCAGATGAAAAACTTGCTATTTTACTCTGTTCGAATCAAGATAAGAAACAAATATTAGAGACGTTTTTGAATTTTTTCATATCACATACTTTTACACTGAACCTATTGTCTATCGACAGCTGCGAACTTTGCGTCTAGCTTTAGATTCTTTTCCTTGTGTAAAACCCGAGTAAAATTGAAATTACAAAACAGTACGAACTTGCCAGGATTCGAACCTGGAATCTTCTGATCCGTAGTCAGACGCGTTATCCATTGCGCCACAAGTCCTGAGCTGAATAGTTAGCATGTCAGGTCGATAATATACAGATCTCTTTTCAACACCAGCAGATGAAAAACTTGCTATTTTACTCTGTTCGAATCAAAATTAGAAACAAATATTAGAGACGTTTTTGAATTTTTTCATATCACATACATTTTTACATTGAACCTATTGTCTATCGACAGCTGCGTACTTTGCGTCTAGCTTTAGATTCTTTTCCTTGTGTAACACCCGAGTAAAATTGAAATTACAAAACAGTACGAACTTGCCAGGATTCGAACCTGGAATCTTCTGATCCGTAGTCAGACGCGTTATCCATTGCGCCACAAGTCCTAAGCTGAATAGTAAGCATGTCAGGTCGATAATATACATATCTCTTTTCAACACCAGCAGATGAAAAACTTGCTATTTTACTCTGTTCGAATCAAAATTAGAAACAAATATTAGAGACGTTTTTGAATTTTTTCATATCACATACTTTTACATTGAACCTATTGTCTATCGACAGCTGCGTACTTTGCGTCTAGCTTTAGATTCTTTTCCTTGTGTAACACCCGAGTAAAATTGAAATTACAAAACAGTACGAACTTGCCAGGATTCGAACCTGGAATCTTCTGATCCGTAGTCAGACGCGTTATCCATTGCGCCACAAGTCCTAAGCTGAATAGTTAGCATGTCAGGTCGATAATATACATATCTCTTTTCAACACCAGCAGATGAAAAACTTGCTATTTTACTCTGTTCGAATCAAGATTAGAAACAAATATTAGAGACGTTTTTGAATTTTTTCATATCACATACTTTTACATTGAACCTATTGTCTATCGACAGCTGCGTACTTTGCGTCTAGCTTTAGATTCTTTTCCTTGTGTAACACCCGAGTAAAATTGAAATAACAAAACAGTACGAACTTGCCAGGATTCGAACCTGGAATCTTCTGATCCGTAGTCAGACGCGTTATCCATTGCGCCACAAGTCCTAAGCTGAATAGTTAGCATGTCAGGTCGATAATATACAGATCTCTTTTCAACACCAGCAGATGAAAAACTTGCTATTTTACTCTGTTCGAATCAAAATTAGAAACAAATATTAGAGACGTTTTTGAATTTTTTCATATCACATACTTTTACATTGAACCTATTGTCTATCGACAGCTGCGAACTTTGCGTCTAGCTTTAGATTCTTTTCCTTGTGTAAAACCCGAGTAAAATTGAAATTACAAAACAGTACGATCTTGCCAGGATTCGAACCTGGAATCTTCTGATCCGTAGTCAGACGCGTTATCCATTGCGCCACAAGTCCTAAGCTGAATAGTTAGCATGTCAGGTCGATACTATACAGATCTCTTTTCAACACCAGCAGATGAAAAACTTGCTATTTTACTCTGTTCGAATCAAGATTAGAAACAAATATTAGAGACGTTTTTGAATTTTTTCATATCACATACTTTTACACTGAACCTATTGTCTATCGACAGCTGCGAACTTTGCGTCTAGCTTTAGATTCTTTTTCCTTGTGTAAAACCCGAGTAAAATTGAAATTACAAAACAGTACGAACTTGCCAGGATTCGAACCTGGAATCTTCTGATCCGTAGTCAGACGCGTTATCCATTGCGCCACAAGTCCTAAGCTGAATAGTTAGCATGTCAGGTCGATACTATACAGATCTCTTTTCAACACCAGCAGATGAAAAACTTGCTATTTTACTCTGTTCGAATCAAGATTAGAAACAAATATTAGAGACGTTTTTGAATTTTTTCATATCACATACTTTTACATTGAACCTATTGTCTATCGACAGCTGCGAACTTTGCGTCTAGCTTTAGATTCTTTTTCCTTGTGTAAAACCCGAGTAAAATTGAAATTACAAAACAGTACGAACTTGCCAGGATTCGAACCTGGAATCTTCTGATCCGTAGTCAGACGCGTTATCCATTGCGCCACAAGTCCTAAGCTGAATAGTTAGCCTGTCAGGTCGATAATATACAGATCTCTTTTCAACACCAGCAGATGAAAAACTTGCTATTTTACTCTGTTCGAATCAAGATTAGAAACAAATATTAGAGACGTTTTTGAATTTTTTCATATCACATACTTTTACATTGAACCTATTGTCTATCGACAGCTGCGTACTTTGCGTCTAGCTTTAGATTCTTTTCCTTGTGTAACACCCGAGTAAAATTGAAATTACAAAACAGTACGAACTTGCCAGGATTCGAACCTGGAATCTTCTGATCCGTAGTCAGACGCGTTATCCATTGCGCCACAAGTCCTAAGCTGAATAGTTAGCATGTCAGGTCGATAATATACAGATCTCTTTTCAACACCAGCAGATGAAAAACTTGCTATTTTACTCTGTTCGAATCAAAATCAGAAACAAATATTAGAGACGTTTTTGAATTTTTTCATATCACATACTTTTACATTGAACCTATTGTCTATCGACAGCTGCGAACTTTGCGTCTAGCTTTAGATTCTTTTCCTTGTGTAAAACCCGAGTAAAATTGAAATTACAGAACAGTACGATCTTGCCAGGATTCGAACCTGGAATCTTCTGATCCGTAGTCAGACGCGTTATCCATTGCGCCACAAGTCCTAAGCTGAATAGTTAGCATGTCAGGTCGATACTATACAGATCTCTTTTCAACACCAGCAGATGAAAAACTTGCTATTTTACTCTGTTCGAATCAAGATTAGAAACAAATATTAGAGACGTTTTTGAATTTTTTCATATCACATACTTTTACATTGAACCTATTGTCTATCGACAGCTGCGAACTTTGCGTCTAGCTTTAGATTCTTTTTCCTTGTGTAAAACCCGAGTAAAATTGAAATTACAAAACAGTACGAACTTGCCAGGATTCGAACCTGGAATCTTCTGATCCGTAGTCAGACGCGTTATCCATTGCGCCACAAGTCCTAAGCTGAATAGTTAGCCTGTCAGGTCGATAATATACAGATCTCTTTTCAACACCAGCAGATGAAAAACTTGCTATTTTACTCTGTTCGAATCAAGATTAGAAACAAATATTAGAGACGTTTTTGAATTTTTTCATATCACATACTTTTACATTGAACCTATTGTCTATCGACAGCTGCGTACTTTGCGTCTAGCTTTAGATTCTTTTCCTTGTGTAACACCCGAGTAAAATTGAAATTACAAAACAGTACGAACTTGCCAGGATTCGAACCTGGAATCTTCTGATCCGTAGTCAGACGCGTTATCCATTGCGCCACAAGTCCTAAGCTGAATAGTTAGCATGTCAGGTCGATAATATACAGATCTCTTTTCAACACCAGCAGATGAAAAACTTGCTATTTTACTCTGTTCGAATCAAAATTAGAAACAAATATTAGAGACGTTTTTGAATTTTTTCATATCACATACTTTTACATTGAACCTATTGTCTATCGACAGCTGCGAACTTTGCGTCTAGCTTTAGATTCTTTTCCTTGTGTAAAACCCGAGTAAAATTGAAATTACAGAACAGTACGATCTTGCCAGGATTCGAACCTGGAATCTTCTGATCCGTAGTCAGACGCGTTATCCATTGCGCCACAAGTCCTAAGCTGAATAGTTAGCATGTCAGGTCGATACTATACAGATCTCTTTTCAACACCAGCAGATGAAAAACTTGCTATTTTACTCTGTTCGAATCAAGATTAGAAACAAATATTAGAGACGTTTTTGAATTTTTTCATATCACATACTTTTACACTGAACCTATTGTCTATCGACAGCTGCGAACTTTGCGTCTAGCTTTAGATTCTTTTTCCTTGTGTAAAACCCGAGTAAAATTGAAATTACAAAACAGTACGAACTTGCCAGGATTCGAACCTGGAATCTTCTGATCCGTAGTCAGACGCGTTATCCATTGCGCCACAAGTCCTAAGCTGAATAGTAAGCATGTCAGGTCGATACTATACAGATCTCTTTTCAACACCAGCAGATGAAAAACTTGCTATTTTACTCTGTTCGAATCAAGATTAGAAACAAATATTAGAGACGTTTTTGAATTTTTTCATATCACATACTTTTACATTGAACCTATTGTCTATCGACAGCTGCGAACTTTGCGTCTAGCTTTAGATTCTTTTTCCTTGTGTAAAACCCGAGTAAAATTGAAATTACAAAACAGTACGAACTTGCCAGGATTCGAACCTGGAATCTTCTGATCCGTAGTCAGACGCGTTATCCATTGCGCCACAAGTCCTAAGCTGAATAGTTAGCCTGTCAGGTCGATAATATACAGATCTCTTTTCAACACCAGCAGTTGAAAAACTTGCTATTTTACTCTGTTCGAATCAAGATTAGAAACAAATATTAGAGACGTTTTTGAATTTTTTCATATCACATACTTTTACATTGAACCTATTGTCTATCGACAGCTCCGAACTTTGCGTCTAGCTTTAGATTCTTTTCCTTGTGTAAAACCCGAGTAAAATTGAAATTACAAAACAGTACGAACTTGCCAGGATTCGAACCTGGAATCTTCTGATCCGTAGTCAGACGCGTTATCCATTGCGCCACAAGTCCTAAGCTGAATAGTTAGCATGTCAGGTCGATAATATACAGATCTCTTTTCAACACCAGCAGATGAAAAACTTGCTATTTTACTCTGTTCGAATCAAGATTAGAAACAAATATTAGAGACGTTTTTGAATTTTTTCATATCACATACTTTTACATTGAACCTATTGTCTATCGACAGCTGCGAACTTTGCGTCTAGCTTTAGATTCTTTTCCTTGTGTAACACCCGAGTAAAATTGAAATTACAAAACAGTACGAACTTGCCAGGATTCGAACCTGGAATCTTCTGATCCGTAGTCAGACGCGTTATCCATTGCGCCACAAGTCCTAAGCTGAATAGTTAGCATGTCAGGTCGATAATATACAGATCTCTTTTCAACACCAGCAGATGAAAAACTTGCTATTTTACTCTGTTCGAATCAAGATTAGAAACAAATATTAGAGACGTTTTTGAATTTTTTCATATCACATACTTTTACATTGAACCTATTGTCTATCGACAGCTCCGAACTTTGCGTCTAGCTTTAGATTCTTTTCCTTGTGTAACACCCGAGTAAAATTGAAATTACAAAACAGTACGAACTGGCCAGGATTCGAACCTGGAATCTTCTGATCCGTAGTCAGACGCGTTATCCATTGCGCCACAAGTCCTAAGCTGAATAGTTAGCATGTCAGGTCGATAATATACAGATCTCTTTTCAACACCAGCAGATGAAAAACTTGCTATTTTACTCTGTTCGAATCAAAATTAGAAACAAATATTAGAGACGTTTTTGAATTTTTTCATATCACATACTTTTACATTGAACCTATTGTCTATCGACAGCTCCGAACTTTGCGTCTAGCTTTAGATTCTTTTCCTTGTGTAACACCCGAGTAAAATTGAAATTACAAAACAGTACGAACTTGCCAGGATTCGAACCTGGAATCTTCTGATCCGTAGTCAGACGCGTTATCCATTGCGCCACAAGTCCTAAGCTGAATAGTTAGCATGTCAGGTCGATAATATACATATCTCTTTTCAACACCAGCAGATGAAAAACTTGCTATTTTACTCTGTTCGAATCAAGATTAGAAACAAATATTAGAGACGTTTTTGAATTTTTTCATATCACATACTTTTACATTGAACCTATTGTCTATCGACAGCTCCGAACTTTGCGTCTAGCTTTAGATTCTTTTCCTTGTGTAAAACCCGAGTAAAATTGAAATTACAAAACAGTACGAACTTGCCAGGATTCGAACCTGGAATCTTCTGATCCGTAGTCAGACGCGTTATCCATTGCGCCACAAGTCCTAAGCTGAATAGTTAGCATGTCAGGTCGATAATATACAGATCTCTTTTCAACACCAGCAGATGAAAAACTTGCTATTTTACTCTGTTCGAATCAAGATTAGAAACAAATATTAGAGTAATATTGAAATGTTTTGTCGCTATATTTGTCTATCGACATTCGCGTATGTTTTGTCGGTATATTTGTTTATTTGTGTACAGCTCATTGTTCACATCGCTTAAGATATCGTACCCACACTAATTCAAAATATCGGTTATGCTTCAACTAATTTTAGTTTAGGATATCTGGGTCAAAGCTTAGGATAAATGTCATTTTAATTTGAAAATCACACTTTGTACGATAACTTCGTTTCGTCCATCGTCGAAACTCACTATTTGACCTATATTTATAGCCAATGAATGATCTTTGCTGTTTACATTGAAATTGAAAAGGTCGAAATTTTGACGGAATGTCAACTTCTGATCTTTCCAAATTTGATGTAGGGATTTTATCTTTTTTTTATTAGTAAACACCATTCAAAATTTCAGCTTGCTCATATATGTGCTTTTTTAGTTATAAACATTTATAGGAATATTTTCTGAAATACTTCATACAATATGGAGTAATAATGACTGTGTCAGACAGAAGTATGCATTCTCACGAATGACTTATGTTCTTGTTTCTTTTATTATTTCGCACTTTTCCCATTTGTTGATATAAGTTAATTCAAAGTGTCACAAATCCTCTAATTGTTGTATACATACAAAGAAGCCGAGTTATTCGCTTCGATTGTTGTATCTATGTCGAGTTCTGTGTACTTACAGCCAATCCACGGCAACCCATAATGTGAGAAGCGCAGACGCCGATGGAACTACACGAGCCTCGGAAAAGATGTCACGCTAGCATCTGTTGCACAGCAGCCGCTATAGATTACTGGAAGGCCGGTGGGGTTGCAAAGAGAGAGAGAGAGAAAGAGAGAGATAGAGAGAGATAGAGAAAGAGAGAGAGAGAGAGGGGTGGGAGGAGAGAGAAAGAGAGATGAGTGCAATATGCCTGTCATCGCAGAAAATCTTGAAAAATATAAGTACAGACACCGATGAGAAAAGAAAACGGTGTCTGCGAGAGTCACAGAACGCTGTGCATGAAGTCAAGAATTAATCTCTGAATGGCGAATGTTTAACATTCCAGTCTGGGATGAGAAATGTGTTTTAAAAAAAAAAAAATATTCTATACATCGGGGGTCGCCTAACTGTGTTTAGAAAGGACCAGATTAGAAATATATTTATCATTTATGTGCCAAGAGGCAACATTGAAGTAATAGTTTATGTACCTTCACAGATAAACTCGGGGAACGCAATTTTTATTGCGTTAGATCTGACACTTGATGTTACGATGCCCATTCGTCATGAACCCAGGTTCGTCTGAACTATTCCAAAATAGAAAATGATTTTTTGTTCCCACCTGCAGATTGGTATGTCTTTGTGAAAGTGATAACTTAGTTTCGACTGGGTATAATAAAACGTATTTCATTCTTGAAATGAACGTGGTGAAATAATTTAATTGACGTAAAACACGAAAAGTTTCGATTTTTAAAATAAAATATATACTTTATATAAACATTTTTGTATTAATTAATAAATACTGACAATTTAATTAGGATTGGATAATTATTTGATTTTTGGTGGATCTTTCCAACCAGGGGTAAAAATCATCTCATATAAATAGGGAGTTTGTCCCTTCGTCTGTCCAACAGTCACAATTTTATAAACGTAATAAATACATTGCGAAATAATGGAGAATACTGCATATAGCTAATATAATATTCCAATCTGATCTAATCTAATTTAAATATAGATACATGCGAATCTTTCTTAAGTATGTTAATATCAAAACCTTTAAGTCTTACTTAAATATAATGATACAGTATATATAGTAATCTCTAAACTCCGTCAAACAATACACGCTTTTGCACATTTGCATATTTTTAAAAGTTTCTAATAAATTAATATTCTGTAATATACGTTTGTATTTAAAATATTTCCTCAATAGAGATATTATTACAATTATTAACACAATTAATTAAAAAAAAATTATAAAAAAACGATAAAGTTTTACAAACATTTAAAAACTTTCAGTTTCAAGTAAGATAATTACATGTAAACTTGCGGCGTTGATGTCAAGAGAACAGATAATACATTTTGATCTTAGTCAAAAGGCCAAGAAGCAATAATAAATATTCTTTTGTGACTAGACATTTTTAAATGAATGAAAAAGAAAACTAGATTTAATCAGAATTTATAAGTGTAGTACCGGTTCTGTTGTCATAAAATCGTCCTCCCTGGCATTATTTCCTCCTTTTTTAAGGGTGTGAGGAATCCTCCCATATATCACATCCTTCTTTATATTTAAACTAAAAAAACCTTTTCAAATTACTAAATAGTTAAAATTAAAAACCGAAGGAACGAAATAGACGTTTCCGTTCGGCGTTCAATTGTACTATAGAGATTATTTGAATATCTCGCTTATTTCGTTTGATTTTCGCACGCATTGTGATTTTCATCCCGAAATAAAATTCTAATTATCTTTTTAAAGACTAGTAAGTCGAACTTTAATGCAATGCCTTAATTGCTGGCGGCCATGTTGTAATTTCCTATTATTTTCTTTCGCGCTTGACATCTATAAAAATTAAATACGTTTGACTTAATTTTATTTATTAAAAAATTCTGGGGTCTGCGTTTATTTTCACATCTATGAAAATAAATAGGTTTTACTTTATTTTATTTATAAAAAATATTGCATGGTCTGTATTCGCGCTGGGCATCAATAAATAAGGTACTTTACTTTTATTTTATTTATAACAATAATATTTTAATATTTATTTTGCTTTAACTACGTATTGTATGTAGTTCTGTCGCAATTATATAATACTCCCAGCCTAGCAAAAATATGCTACCAGAAGGAACATATATTCGTTAGTTTGATTAAAAAGCATTATTTTTATTTTCATTATCCGTCTGCTCCTAGATATATAATTTTATATTATGATAGGGCCCTATTTGCAAAAGGTGTACTTCAGCTAGTATGGATTGTGACCGAGGTCAGAATTATCTAGCTGGATGCATGTCAGATTGACACTACTTTGGGGAAACAAATCTCTTTTCCCACGTATTAGTAACAGACAAGTGACCTTAAGATCAAAGGAACAAAGGATTTGGGTCAATAAAAGTCAGAATGCAGACCGACAAATCGAGATGCGGTGACATAACTTGTTGTTCTGACACACACAAAACATAGTTTTAGACAGTTCTACTATGGAGTTTGAGGCGAGTAGACGTGGAACAATGAGCTGACACTTTAAGTTAAGTCTTGGATGAAACGAAGAAGGCAAATCCCTCCTGTATGTCTGTATGTCTAGTATAAAACTGTCCTCCACTTTAATAAATAGAAGGTTAATAAGTTATGGTATTCAGATGGCACAGAAGTTAGGTAAGGTATCACGGATCTCTCTTCGACGTTGTTAATACACCGAAGATCAATAAAAGCCTTCTTGAACCTCTCAAAATCTGCCTTGAACTCCCTTCGGTCGATAAATGCAAAGATTTGTTCACAGTGAAGCCCACTAGCCGAATCATGGTAGTACAGAGACAGAAAAGAAAGAGAAATCGACGCGGTCACACGAGGAAAGAAGGAAAAAGTGACAGAGAAGACGAATCAGAACGAGGAAAAAAATGAAGAACATACGAGGTAAATATTATTTGATTTGCAATGAACACTTTTATACAGTGAGAAAAAAATAGAAAGTAAAAACACATGGCACACACACATATTGATACACGGGAAAAGAATGTAATGATTGAACACTCTCTCCGCATAGGTTAAGTGTAAAGTACTCACGTATTATGAAGCATCCACACTCGAAAACGTTAGGTGAAAAAAAAAACTGTGAAAAATAGTTTTAAAAACTTTAGTAACGCTTCAAACTTTTCGATTATTTATGAAGCGTTACAGAAAAAAGGGTTTAAGACTGTTTAAAGACTTTTAATCACCTTTTAAACAGCTGCAACGTAACAAATGTGTAATTTGTGACATTTAGACCGGGACCCTCCTCAAGGAGGCAAATTACGAACACTGGGTTGCCACGACAATCAACGCGAGTCCTAAAATGAAAGAAACAAGAAAGCGAAACAGAAAAAAGAAGAGGAAGAGAGAAAGAAAGAGAGCAAATGTAAACGGCAGTTGGGGAGTTGACGCAAGGAAACAGAAGAAGCCAAAGGAAGAAAAGGAGACAAAGAATGAAACGAAAGTAAGTTGCTTTTATATTTTAAAATAAGAGACTGTTAAGTAAAATTTAGAGGCAGTAAAAAAGTTACAAAAAAGTAAAAAGTACAGAGAAAGAAAAAGAAATAGAACATTGGCTGAAGTTAATTGAATATAATCAAAATAAAGAAGGAAGGAATAGGAGAGAACATTCAACGAACATTGTTATGGAAAGAGAGAAAAGAAAAGATACGGTAAAAAGAAGGAAGGAATTGAAACGGACAAAATGAAACTTAAAATGGGTTGATGTGGCGCGGAAAGAAAAAAATGAACTGTGAAAAAAGACAGTTTTTTATTATAATTTTTTTTTCGGTTGTGTTTTATTGTTTTTGTTTTTGGAGTTTGAGAGAAACAATATATATATATATATATATATATATATATATATATATATATATATATATATATGTAAAAATAAAAATGGAATAAAGAATAAGCAATTCAACAACTAACAAAAATACACTCAAAAACTCATGTTGTAAAGTTCTGCCGAGATATTTCGGTCGTTAAGATACGGCCATTTTCGTTCGGTTGGTAAACTTTATTTCAAAACTGAAAAGTTTTCAAATTTGTACAAAGAATGCGATTGGAAGAAAATGTCACGTGCAGAGAACAACAAAAAGGGAGTAGGGACGCGAGGAATGTTATGAAAAGAGAAAGAAAAAGAAGATGAAGAAGAGGAAGAAGAAGAAAGAGAGACCAATCAACCAGTGTCTTTAGAACGTCAGTTGAAGAAGAAGAAATTTGAAAACTTTTCCGTTTTGAAATAAAGTTTACCAACCGAACGAAAATGGCCGTATCTTAACGACCGAAATATCTTGGCAGAACTTTACAACATGAGTTTTTGAGTTTATTTTTGTTAGTTGTTGAATTGCTTATTCTTTATTCCATTTTTATTTTTACATATTGTCTGAAACATTGTTTCTTTTTTCTCATATATATATATATATATATATATATATATATATATATATATCGTACATAACTTTTGCACTACTTTTTAGTCCCCTTACGAAGAGAAAAATCAGGATATAGCGATACTGACCCTTATGTTTAGTATCCTTTGATCAAAATCTATGACATGATTTTGGTTCTAGAAAATATGTAAAATTTAAGGCTTAAGCTTAAGGTGTTTTCAGAAGAAATTGAAATTCAGGAAATTTAGCTTCATTAACTATGAAAATTCAATGCAAATCTGATATATTTCAGTTTTATAAATGGGAGATTGTCCCCCCCCTTCCAAGAACTCTTTAAAAGTTTCTAAAGAAACTGAAATTTAGGGAATATTTATTAATTGATATCTACTACCGATGGTTAAAATTTCAAAACAATTTGAGGTCTCTGAATTTTCACGCTCTTCATTTTCAACGCTTTTTATAGTAGGAATGTGTATATGTTTATATATTTGTATGTACAGGATTAACTCCTTAACTATTTTTTTTTAACATTGTTCACCCAAACAAGGCAGGCCGCCACGTAAGGGGATACTGAGAAAAAAGGGTGAAAGTTTTTTTGGGGGGAGGGGCAACATAAATTAGGAGCTGCGCAGCGAGATGTCTGTTTACATTAGTTTTAAATTTCTGCATGTCAGTAACGTCAGGAAAACAGGGAGCCGGGAAGGAGTTCAAGAGTCCAGCAGCACGAGGAAAGAAGCTTTTGGAGTAGAAAGCTCTTCGGCATCTGGGGACCTCCACAGTGAATGGATGGGATTTGGCAGATTGTCGGGTTGGTCTAGTGAATTTACGTCGCG
This sequence comes from Sepiola atlantica, assembly GCA_963556195.1. Classification (NCBI taxonomy): domain Eukaryota; kingdom Metazoa; phylum Mollusca; class Cephalopoda; order Sepiida; family Sepiolidae; genus Sepiola; species Sepiola atlantica. Next base: position 124,225,514 of record OY744520.1, read on the forward strand.
GGGGTACCAGAGCAGCAAGCTCATCAGAACACACTCCATTGAAGTACTTGTAAAACAGGCAAAAGGAAGCAACATTGCGGCGATGGGACAGGGGCTGGAGCTTGGTGGATAGTGAAGGACCTATCAAGTTGGCAACTCTTTTTTAGACCTTGTCTAAGAGGGAGAGACTAGTGGATGATGCACCAGCCCAGATGTGGCAACAATACTTCATGCATGGGCGGATGGTGGCTTTGTAGAGTTATAGGATACTGTCAGGTGTGAGAAGTTTACTAGCACGGTAGAGGGAGCCCACCTTCTTTGCAACAGCCCTGGCAATGTTTTCTAAGGATTCAGCCATTGCCTCAGATATGTGCGCGTCGGTTTTGCCCACATGACGAGAGTAGAGCGTGGTGTTGTCAGCAAATATTCCTATATCAGTCGCAATGACATCAGGGAGGTCATTTATGAAAATCAGGAACAGTAGAGGTCCAAGAATGGATCCCTGTGGTACACCAGCATTTATGTCATGTTGCTTAGAAGAACGGCCATCGAGAACAACCTGAATCTTTCGTTTTGTTAGGAAGGATTTAATTATATTAAATATTTGTCCAGTAATGCCATATGAGTGTAGTTAACCAATACTTATGAATTTTAAAGCACAGTTGTTAGGCATACGTGATTAAAATGTGGGTTTACAAACAGAGTAAAACCGGGGTGAAAGTATTTCATAAAAATTCAGATACTTCGGACTTTTGTGAAATTTTGATAATAGATATTATACATTGATTACTAAATATTACTCAAATTTCAGTTTCTCGGGAATATTGTAGATAGGTTTTCGGGGGCATAACATGTGAACAGCCTCCCATTTGAATATTCAAATATTTCAGATTTGCATTAAGTTTTATCCATAGTTATTAGACATCAATTAAGCAAGTTTCCTTGAATTTCAATTTCTTAAGATGCCTTAAGCTTAAGCTTTAAATTTTAGAAATTTTCTAGAATCAAGACCATGTAATGGATTTAGATCCAAGTTGGAATAATGAGTCTAACCGTTTTAGTAGCATTATATTTTGATTTTAATCTTCGCAAGTGGATATTAAAACTGGTGCAAAACTGTTCTGTTCGGTGACTTAATTTCACCCGCCGTGGGACTTGTATTCTTCAAGTTTCCATCTATATAAAAATATGTATGTTTATATATTTATATATTTGTATGTACAGTATTCATTCTATACTAATTAACCGATCATTAGGGATTTTAGAAAAAAGCTGCTAGGTGTGAACGGTCTAAATGTTGGCTATATTTAGTTTAATTTATTTAGTTTCATGCAGAAGTTGTAAAATGTGCGCGGTAGCCGTTTGTGAAAATTTAGATACATCCGATAAAATCAATATATATATATATATATATATATATATATATATATATATATATATATATATATATATATATATATATATATATATATATATATATATATATATTGGAAATGGCGTCTCGTTAGCATTTTGAAGAGGCCAGGAGGTCGAAATAAATTATAATGCTGACAACTACGATGTGTATGTGAATTTTTTCTTTCTATATTTTATTCTTGCTCTATTTTCTACATTGAGCTCTCATGCTTGGATTTCTTACCGAAATTATTTACTTTAACACAATATATTAAATTCAAAATTATACCATTTCATTTAATAATAGTTTCAGAATCAAAATATATTTTTAGAAAAACCGAAGGTAAACAAACGGGATGCAATCAATCTTCACTCTAAAAAATAGTCCTCCGTTATCAAAAAACTCAACGAAAAAGACATGACTTTACACATGTTACTCGAGAAAAAGATTAGGTAAACATAGGAGATCGAGTTCCCTTTTATCATAAAACTGAACAAAAGAAATATCCGAAGAAAACAATGCTGAGAAGAAATAATAAAAAAAAAACATGGAAAACTATTAGCACATGGACGATCAACAGTTGAACACGTTAGATATACAGCGTTGTGTAAAGAGAAGGAAAATATTCAGCCAAAATCAATCAAAATCATGTGAAATAATAATATTCATAATACTGTAGACTGTTTCAAGCGTTAATAGTCTGAAGATAAAAGAGAATCTTTGTGAAGCCGGTCCGTAAATTCCATTCCGGATATAGAAATTCCGTAGATATTGGTTTCTGTATAATTTGGATTATTAATCGGACTACTGTTCTCATCTCAGATGCTATTATCACAACGTTTCAGTTGATGTAACCTCCGACCTTTCTCAGGTGCGTTTTGTCGAACTCGGGAATCTTCATGCCGAACTCGGGAATCTTTATGTCGAACTGGGGAATTTGTACGGAATTTCGAACGGAACACCTTATTTAATCCATTTAAATTTGTGTTTCCATTAGTGTCCGGCTCGCGGGGTGACGGCTTCACATACATAACAATTCAAGTAGGAACACAGAAATAAATAAGAGAGACAAACAGTTGATGTATGCGCTCCGGTCGTTTCCTTCGTAAGAGGTCGATTGACACGTAAGCATTTATTTATATAGCATGAGAAATATACAAGAGAGATGATTACAGATAATTACAGAATGACTAATGTAAGGGAGGTAATAAGGATACTATTTGGATTCGCGTATCTCGGGTGTAAACATTGTTGCCTTTTCTAAATGCACGACACTACACTGAAGATTGTACTTTCAACCCTCAGAAGACTGTCACTTAGAGCTGACTATCACTTAGCACTTTTATCCGTTGTGTCAATGGTTCCGTTCCAAATTCGGTACAGATTTCCGAGTTCAACATAAAGATTCCCGAGTTCGACAAGACGCATCATAAGAAGGTCGGAGGTTACATCGACCGAAACGTGAGAATAACATCAAATTATCAATCCTCGTCTAAAGAATTCCGAAACATATAGTCGTCTCTAATTATCGCTTATATATGTTAGATATTTTATCCATGTTAGGAAATGTGGGTTTTCACGTTTTTCTAAATTTCATTAGCCTGTGAAAAGCGTAATACATTCTATGGGATTTGAACTCAACTTTGCCGATTCCACTTTGGTAATCATAACGATACTCGAACATCCTCCGCTCCGTTTGCATCGCTGAATCTTTAAGATTTTGTCGTTGTTGTGGCCTCCTTAAAACACAGACATTTTAATTTCTTTGTTTTGCAATCTATTTCATTATAAAAATAATAATGTTTTTAGGTCAATTCGTTGACATTTTCCCAATTCCTTTGTCCCATCAATAATTCAAGAAATGTATAACCTTGACCGTAGCATCAAATTACTAATCGCAGAAGTAAAGACAAAATAAACGGTTTAATGAATGAATAAATGAAATGAAATAAACAATGGGTGTGTCACGACAACCCTAACGACTGTGTTGGGATTATATATATATATATATATATATATATATATATATATATATATATATATATATATATGTGTGTGTGTGTATATATATATATATATATATATATATACTTTGTCCTTGCATTCCAATAACGAAAGGAAAAATCAATCCGTAACCATACTTTTTATTTATTAATTTTTCAATTTCATAATTTTCTGGTTTCAACGTATTTCGTTCCTTCGTCTTACAATAAACATGTATATATTTTGTTTCAATTCTTTATTCTTTCATTACGTACGCGCGTTTCACAGCTCAGTTAAGAAGAGTATATAGTCTTTAGTTTAACATCGCTGATCATCAGAGTAATTGTTCATTTAAGAGTAATAGCAAAAAATATTAATCCAAGACAGAAGAATGGAAGATGAAAAAGGCTTAAGAATAAGGTTGGATGAAAACAACGACAAGTTAAAAGTCATGAACAGACTTACAACACAATATGCCATATAATCTTGACCTCCCCCCCCCCCCAATAAAAGCGCTGCACTCGAAACATGAAACGAATTTTTCAAACTATCGTTTAGGACTCCCTAATGAGTTATTGCAGTCAATAGAGTTCGCGATGGTGGAAATATGTAAAAACACAATTTCTGTATTGATATTTCGGGAGAGATCCCCTCCTGTTATTCTATAAGAGTAACACAAACGTTTTTTTTCCGTTTTCAGAAGAAGAAACACCGCAGAATAGCTGTTATGTTTGGAATAATACAGTAAGTGAAAGATTAACTGCGAAATATATATATATATATATATATATATATATATATATATATATATATATATATATATATATATATATATATATATATAGATAGATAGATAGATAGATAGATAGATAGATAAAATAGTTATCCATAGTCATGTGTTTTGCCGTTACTGCAGCTCATCAGCGTGGCTTGCTGTGACTGGGATCGAACCTAGGTCATTGGGGCTGTGACCGAATGCGTATATATATATATATATATATATATATATATATATATATATATATATATAATTTAAAACTTCTAGCCAACAACAGCAACATTAACATATCACCATAAGATTAAGGAGGGGGCATATTAGTTATGGCTAGAAGCTTATACAAAAATATTTACATCATTATCAGACGAAGACACATACACCAAAACAGAATTAAAAACTATAGAAAAGAGCATCGAACATTTTAACAAATCCTTCAAACACCTCATAAAAAACGATAAAAAATGGACACCATACATCGAATACCACCCCATTATTTCCACATCATACGGCCTACCAAAAACTCATTAACCGAACATCCCCATGCGCCCTATAATATCTGGCATCGGTCACACCACACATAAGATCGCACGAGCCATAGCCAACATTCTAACCCCACTAATGGGCACCATTAGCCCCTCCCACATCAAGAACTCAGGTGACTTATTAAACAAAGTAAAAAACATTGATGTAGAAAACAAAAGTATACACAGTTTAGATATAACATCACTATACACTAATGCCCCAGTTAGAAAATGTTTAAACTTACTCCAGATGTACTTAGAAAAAAAACATCAACTTACCATTCCCCCCAAATAAATTAAATAGAAATAATCAAACTCATTATTAACATGACATATTTCCAATTTGACAGTAAATTCTATAAACAAAAATTCGAACCCTCAATGGGCAACCCTCTAAGTGGAGTACTTGTCTATCCTTTCTTTGAATTCCTTGAATCTGGCCCTTTAAAATTTAGATTACCCCCTAACACTAAGTATTTTAGATATATTGATGACATTATACTTTTTCTCCCCGATGAGGCAACAATTGAAGACATCAAAAACAAATTAAACACAATTGAACCCTCCATACGATCTACATATGAATCTAAAATAAATAACTCAATACCATTTTTAGACACACTCATAATAAAATTTAAAAAAACTATCTTTCAAAGTACATTGCAAAACCACTCACAAACACGACTATATACATGTCTATTCACACCACAACAAGAAGATCAAAGCAGGTATGATGATTGGCTTTTTCGTACGTGCTCTCAGAATCTGCAATCCTCAATATATTGAAGAGGAAATCAAATACATCACAAATTCTTTAAAAACACTACAATACCCCACACATTTCGTACTAAATGCTAAAAAAAAGCCCTACAGATATTCTCGAAAAACAATAAACAATAATATCAAACAACAAATACTTCTCTCATAAATAGACATCTGCTTTTACCCACCCATTCCAATAACATAATAATTTGCGACACTCATATACCATAAAACAATCAACATCAAACGCCGGTATATACACCATCCCATCTAATAATTGTCATCAAATATACATAGGTCAAACTCAACGGAAACTGAGGAGAAGGCTCGGTGGATACAAGAGAGACATTAAAAATAGCAACTCCCTTAACGCGCTTTTCTCCCACGTTGCACATCACGACAACTCATTCAATTTTTAACAGGCTAAAATCATTAAATTCATACCAAATAAATCTCCTTGAGGAAACACTCATACCAAACTCCAACATCATCAAAGAACGATAATTTATATCCGTTAATTAGCAAACTCATCATGGTGGAACAAACATTAACATCAGAGCCTGGATAACCATCCCATACCACATCTTCTATTAATAAATATACACAAATAGCTAATAGATCGGAATAAATAAAGACACTAACACATAAATGAATAAACTAGTTAGATATTATTTCCATCTTTTATCATACTTATATATACATATTGCATATGCATACACTTTTTATGCTCATAATTATGTTAATGATATTTGGTTAATAAATAATACACTAATAATTAAACAAATGGGAATAAATAAATACATTCACACATAATTAAGAAAGTAATGAATATTATATGCTTGCTCTTTTTTTTACATATATTCATATATTGCATATACATACTCTTATATAATCATAAATATTTGAATAATTATTGATCAATAAATAATACACAAATAATGAACTAAATAAATATAAATAAATACATTCACACATAAATAAATGAACAGGCTATATTATTTCCAACTCTCTTTTACACATATTTCTACATATTGCAAAACAAATTATTGATTAATTAATGAGACATAAAAAAGTAATCAAGTAAATAGAAATAAATAATACATTCACACTTGACTATATAAACTAATAGGTATGTTTCCCCTCTCTCCTTTTGCCACAACTTTTCGTTTTTAATCAGAATTTGCGTTTAAAAATAGTAAAACCTTCCACGCGTTTATATTCATAAAAATATAATTGCTTTTCTTTTTACTTTCTTCTTTCCTCTTCAATTCGAAGCATGGCAATAAATTCAGACTTCCGCACCCTCCCCCATATCCACTATCGGACACGCTCGGCTTTGATACATTTGACCCAGACATTGTGTGTAAGCTAAATATAGAAATAAAAACTAAAAAAAGTCGAAGCTGTCACCCCATTTCCTCTTTTTCCCTTGAACTGTGTAAACTGCTGCTGATAACGGCTTAACCTAAATCGCCGTTTTTCATTTTTGCCTTTTCTCATCCACAGCCAAGCTGAAACTTGGACAATTTCGAGCAAATCAAAATTAATGACTGTATAATTTTTTCTGCATTTTTCTTTCATCCTGAGGAAGTCTACAATAAAGACAAAACGTTGATGAATACATAAATTATATAGTTTTTTGCTTTCCTTTTTCATATATATATATATATATATATATATATATATATATATATATATATATATATATATATATATATATATATATATATATGTGTGTGTGTATATTCCTTCTCAAGTTAAAACCTATTTTTTCATAAATACTCAATACTAGGTATAGCTTTATAAATATATATTATATAAACATTCATGTGACTTACAGAACTGCAACCATGTTTCGGCGAGATCGCCTCATCGTAGCCAAAAATTATGAAAATAAATTCAGACAAAAAAAACCCAAAAAAACAAAAAACGTCTGGTATGAAGACATTCGCATAAACATTTATTCGTATTTACAAATATTTAATATAATCAAATCGTTCATAATCAAAAGATAGATCCAGATTGTCTTCGATGACCATACAACCAAACAACAGCATAGTAATGCGGGTGTACCCAGTGGTCGATCCTTGGACCTTTATTATCTATTATATTCATAACCAACCTCCTTGATGCAATTGTGTCCAAGATGGGTATATTTGCCGATGACACTACGCTATATTCTCTACATGTGGGTAAAACGAATGCGCACCTATCTAAGTCTGATTCGTTAAAAAATGACCACCAGTCTGTAGTTTAATAGGGGCATAAATGGATGGTAATATTTAGTGCTACTAAGACAAAGCTCTTTATCTTTAACAATTATAACAAACTTTTTCAACCACTAATTGACATGGCTGATAGCATTCTACCCGAGAGTCTTACATTCAAGCTCTTCGTCCTAACATTCACAGGTAACATGAAGTGGAAAAAATACATAGAAGATACTGCCAAAACTGCTGCAAGGAAAATGGGCTCCATCTACCGTACTAGAAAACTTATCACACCTGCCAGTATCCTATATATCTACAAAGCCACCATTCGCCCATACATGTGGCCTGGTGCTTTCTTCTTAGACAGGGTTAAAAACGAATCACTAATCTAATACATCTCATACTGTCTGCCAAGTTCAATCCCCTATCTCATCGCCGCAATGTTGAATCCCTGTGCTTGCTTTACAAGTATTTCGATGGAATGTGCTCCGATGAACTTGTTGGTCTTGTGCACCTCGACGTAAATACCTCGACTAACCCAACAATCAGCTAAATCCTACACCTTCACTATTGAGGTCCCCAGATGCCGGAGCGCTTTCTACTCTACTAGCTTCTTTTTGTCGAACTGCTTGCCTTTGGAATTTCCTTCCTGCTCCCTGTTTCCCTGACTGTAACAACATGCATTAATTTAAATGAAATGTGAACAAACATCTCGCTGCACAACTCACCGCTTAGGATAACACTATAGATATGGCTCCAAATTAACAGTAATCCTTTACGTCTCGATGGCAATGTGCCTTGTTTAGAGTGAATTCAAGTAAAAAATAATTTAAAAATAAGGTTTCCTTTGAATTTTGAGTGAAAAGCAAATATGTATAAATTAAGGTTGTATTCATTTTCATTTTTTCAGCCTGGCTGTAGAATTGTATACACTAGTTAAGCCCTCTCATAAACATCAGATATATTATGTATATCATGAAAATATATGTTCTTAAAATGGGTAGAAACAATTATTTGTAAATAAAGGGTTTCTGACAGAAAGATGGAATGTTTCTCTGAATAACTAAAGCTAAGTATGTAGGTATTTAGGTATTTACGAAGACTAATAACGATGCAGGCCTTTTGGCTAAGAAGAAAGTGTAGTATCTGTTCCGATTGATACTGCACCCTATAGACCGGTATCGTCTTGGCCTTCGGGTCTTGATTCCGCCGGTTTGTGGGGTTGTCCTGTGCAGTTCTAGGAGGTCCACTCTCTCAGGCTTTACCTCCCCTCTTTGGGGAGAAGTAAGTTTATTGCTTACTGCTTGAGGCGCCCCTACCGGGGAATGCCGACGGGGCTGTCCAGGCATTTTTTGTAGGCCAGAGTGCTCACCTTCTCGGGCGCTGGCTTTTCAAATCCCACTTTTCCGACTTTGTGTCACATCTTACCGCTGTGGGAGGAAGATAAATAAAAATGATGCAAACAACTGGAATAGTGAAAGAGAAGATAAACAAAAATAATCAATCGAAGACAATATTTGAGGTATTAATCTTCACAATTATCTATGTATTTTTCGATAGATCTTTCACATACAATATAAGTAAATATAAGACTTACTATTAATATGAATAAAATCTTTTGATATTTCGGGAGAAACACACCCTTCGAAAAAAAACAAAAACAGGTGAGTCTGTCCAAGGACAAGAAAACGTCCAAGATGTCTGCCTCTCTGAATATAAGAACCGCACAAAATATATCAGGAGAACACACAAACGCATTAAATTTATTCCAAGGAGTTTATTCCAATAACGATTAAGGGGAAATTAAAACAGAATTAACCTTAGAGTGTAGCATCTGTTCTGATACTATACTTTATTGCGTCAGTATAGAATGAGTTCTCTTTAACTAACCTAGGACAGAAAAAATAGAGTATAGTATCAGAACAGATACTACACTTTAACGTTAATTCTATTTTGAGAATTAAAAAATAAAAATAACATAAACTATTAAAAATATTGTAAAATCGGCAAATATTTAAATCGAGTGCAGAGTTAGACAAAAGGTCGTTATTTATATTTTTAGGAATAAACTCCTACTTAAAACAATAAAGAGGGGCCAGTCACCCAAAACATAGATAAATCTATTTTGTTTGCTATAAAGCAAAAAATAATTATTTAACAAATTCTTTTTTAATCGCCTAATTTACTTACGTTCTTTTATGGGTTTTTATTTCAATTATCTTTTAACATTTCTTTTTATTATATTATATTTTCCCGCGTCAATGCCAAAACATCCTATTGTAATCACCTACATTACTTATAGTGAAATAGGTTCTTTACTGCTTTTTTTCAGAATTAATACTCTAATCCTTATATTTTTTTGATTAAATTATTTTATATTTCCTTCGAGCAACGCCGGGACACGGGTCCTGCTAGTATATTATAGTATTATAATAGAACATTATACGTTACGTATATAAATATTTTATTGTGAACAATTTACTAAATATCTAATAACGAAAGTAAATATCTCTGACAATATACTCTCAGAAATAGCTTAATATATACGTAATATATTATTTCATATTATAATATTTGTATATTTTCACTATTTACTTCAACAGTGCTAATTAAAATTAGTCTGACTATATATATATATATATATATATATATATATATATATATATAGAGAGAGAGAGAGAGAGAGAGAGAGAGAGACAGACAGACAGACAGACAGATAGACAGACAGACAGGCAAATAGACAAAGTTAGCGAGAGAGAGAGAGAGAGAGAGAGAGGGGGAGGGGTGGGGGGGTAGAGAATTCGTATCAAAAAGAATGTCAGCGTTACAGGAAGTATCGTGAATTCTTCAAAGCTCGTTTGGAATATGATCCCGGAAAGAGATCGTGTCTCTCTGGGAGATTCCAGTCCCAAGATAAAACGTGATTTCAGAAGAATATAAGATCCCGCGACAATTATAACAACAAAGAAGAAAAAGAAGAAGAAAACTAAAACAGACAAAGAAGAAGAACAAGGTTAAAACGGCAAAGAAGATAAACACTAAAAAGAAGAAAAAGAAGTCCACTCATAAGAAAAAGAAGAAAACATAAAGAAGACAAAAAATGAAGACTAAAAATAAGGAGAAAACAAAAAAAAAGACTAAAAAGTAACGAAGAAGAAGAAGGAGAAAAAGAACAAAAAAGAAGAAAATAATAAAGAAAAAAATATCAAAAAGAAGGCAAAAAAGAAAAAAAGAAAAAAGACGAAACAATCAAGAAAAAAGAGGAAAAAGAAGGAAAAAGAAAAAGAATCGACGTCTCCTCACCTCAACATTTCTTTTTAATTTCAGACAATTGATATCCCCCGTGAGAATTCCCTGCGGGATCTATAGTGAAGCAAAGGTAACGCAATCTCAAACGCATCTCTTATGGAAGTTGTCATGATAAAATATCATATATAAATAAAACACAAATTATTGCTTAATAACAATAACGCACTCAAATGGTGTATTCTATATTCCCCATGGAATCGTTAATAAAATTCACAATCCGTTACATTATCCGAATTAAGTTCAACCTTTGTCTCATGTGTCAACCAAGTTTAAGGAATGTGCAACAGTCTTTGTTTTATTATCATTCAAGGACAAGTGCACCTGGACACGACGTGCACAATTGCCAACAATTCTTTATTTCAGAAATAATACAGGTATTGTTTCGCTAGACATTACTTTTTAGATAAATTCACAGATATAAACATTTGTGTGTGTGTGGGGGGGGTATTGTTCGGTGAGTGTGAAGCTCATTCAGAAACATAACTCCTACTGATAAGACGATCGCTAAACTTCCCCCGCATATAAGTAAACGGCGATAAAACAAACACTGTTGGGCATTCCTGATTGAAACATGGTGGACAATTCATGTATTGACTGACGTTTATTTGTACCAAATACGGGGAAGTCACATTTTGGGGAAGTCACCTTTAGAGTTTGTTACTTTTTAATCGAACAAAACTTAAGGTTTCATTTATATATGATCTTTTACAATAACAACTCCGAGAAGAGATACGTTTCGGATTTTGCTTCTTTAAAATATTCCACAATGTTTTACGTTTACTTATGAATTCGTTATACAAATTATTTATCCATGGATAACCGCTGAAAATTTCATTAAAACTGGTTGCTTGGTTGAACTTTACGTTATGCCAATCATCGTTGGATGATTTTATGCCGAAACAAAATGTATCGTCTACGATTGATTTGTAGATTACTTTGTTTTGTAGGCGTATGTTTTGTAGTCTGTTAACGATAACCTCTATCTAACCCATATATGTGATTCTGACAGGTACTACCACCCCGGATCAGAGTAGAACTGGGAGCAGTGACAATCAAGAGGTGGCTCCACACTCCTCAAGGTGTCCAAATTGAAACCTCGTCGGTGGATGCAGTTTTCTGTCGCATTCAGGATGATTGCTGGGATGGGACTTGAATAGCTGATAAGACTGGGAAATAGGGCACGCACAAGAAAGGTAGAAACGACTGGGAAATATGGACTAAGGGTGGTAGGATAGGAGTAGAAGCGAACACCTTGCTCAAGGGTGTCTGAAACAGTTTAAGGGACCACATTAAAATTTAATAATTTAATGATATTTAGTGTTTTTAAGAGTAGGTAATTTATTTACGTTTTAAAGTTGCGACGGTTTATGAAATTTCAACACCCAACATCAGAACTATACCGTGTCCCTCGTAAAGAAAAGGCATTTTCACCAAGTCGCGTTTATTTGCTGACGTCACAGTGTTTGGTGGTAGCTGATATATAAGACGCTTCCTCATGCACTGTTACACGCTACATTTTGTGTGTTAATGGAGATATGTGTGGTCTTTATTTCTGTCTGAAATGATTTCATTCTTGATATAGTAATTGTTTGGTATTAAGAAATGATACTGATCAAAACGATGTTTTCGAAGTCGAAATCAAATCGAGATCTGATGGTAAAACTAAAAAGAAAACTCATTTAGACTAAAATTCAAGATCGAAGACGAAATCTATCTTGAAACGAAACACCTTAAATAAAAACAAATACTTACTTGTTTTCCCTATAATTTGAAATATTGTTTTTACACAATAAAAAGTCTGCATGACCTAAAACAGCGCGATTTAGTTTAACGCGGCAACACACAACTTATCTATTGAATTTGAATTCCTTCTTGTATTATTATTAATATAAATTGATAGCTTCGAAGGCTTTTTTCATTTATCACACCTATTACTACCAAACGGTGTTATTAAACTCAACAATGTAAGATATGCCTCAGAAATACTGTATATATACTAGAGAGTAAAGATTAACACACATGCATTTGTACGCCTAATTTGCATAAACAGTTTATAATAAATTACTGTTTGATGTTATTTATGTGTGATTTCATTGTCCTATTTTTCCATATACATGCGATATTTAATTAAATTAATTAAAGTGATTTAATAATCAAAAGGATAATTTGCCAAAAGGTTTCTGAAAATATTATTTTCATTTATTTTCAAGGGACATAATTGAAATGACAACTATTTTTAGCAAAAAAGGCGTACACTAATATTTTTCTAGTGAAGTCTACAAATTGAAAAAATCTCAACTAATTCTAATTGTAAATTTAAAATTTGTCGACTAATTTGCGAATTAATTTTTTATAAAATCTTGTGCACGTTTTCAGCGTCCAAAATTATCTCCCAATTTGATTTGTAGTTTTAAATTACATTGCAATTTAAGATGTGTAATACATATTTAATTTAATATCGATTCTATTTTAAAGAGAACTTATTTACTTTCATATATTTTGCACATATATTTTTATCGTCCATTCCTGTATGTGCCTTAATAGTGTTTTTGTTTTCTAATATTAAAGTTAGAAAAAACAAAATACTAAGTTCTCTAAAAAAAGAATCGATATTAAATTAAATCTTTATTAATATTTGTTACTACATCTTAAATTGTAATGTAATTTTGAAACTACAAATAGAATAATCGTATAGACTGTCCGGTTTTTGAAAAAAAAAATTGGGACTCTGAAATATAACACATATAAAAAAGCTCCCGTTCAACATTTATGTTTCTTATAAGTTTTATGTATATTTTATATTTAGATAGAATTATCACAATACGGGTTTCATAAGAAAGTTGAAGTTGATTTAATTCTAAACATTTTGCCATATTTTAGCTTAGTTTCAATTCTATTTTAAGAATTGATTCTTAAAAATCACTCCGCTCTCACAAAATAATTTAAAAAAAAAACAATAACACACACTCGATATTTAGCAATGGATTTAATAGGGATATTAATGGCCAATGGGAAAAAGTTGAAATCGCTATGAATTTCCGAACGTAGGTAACCACGATCCCCTTCAACAATTTCACATAATTTCTTTATAACTTAATTTTCCCATCTAAACCTTTGAAACACGTTCGCTTTTATTCTTTATGCCTCTCTATATACGCAATAGTTTTGTCAATAATTTAATCGTAATTAATTAACCTAATTTTAAAACCATCCTACGCTAAATACCCTCTAAAAATGAGATTCTACTTTTTTTAGGCAATTACGTATGAACATCTTGAAAACGTTGACGGAAATAAGGAAAAAACAAAAAAATATTTTAGAATTTACAGTGGATAATCAGTTTCGCATATAAATCTAATGTAAAATGATTCTTCATTGCCGGGCCATACTAGCGTTTTGGGAAAGTCAACAAACCAAATGTATCTGCTGTCTCTGAGTGTCACTTAAGCTAGGATATTTAATTTTAAGTAACTTTTCAGCCCTCGGTAAGCACCCTCCCAGCTACTAAAGTAGACGGAGTACTTAAAATGCGATAGATACAGCTTACAAAGTAAAAAGCTGAAAAAGGGAGAGAATAGAAATACAAAGATGGAGAAAAAGAAACGCGAGACGAAACCCCCAGAACGTGAATTATTTTTTAATCTTCTGCTGTCAACTTTTTCTTAACTTTGATACATTTTTTTTTTACTTGATACCACTTCCGGAAGTGTGATCTATTCGATGAAGAATTTTTAATTGCTCAGGCATGCGCAATGCGCATTCTCCAGTTTCCGGGTCGCGCCTATTTTTCAAGCCAAAAAGAAACAGAATATTGAAAATTGAGAATCCATGTTCGTGGCCGATTTCAGCAGTATCGTTAATGCCGTCTGTTATTCATATAAGCGAATGTTTCAACTATTTGTCACCCCCTCTTCTCTCATTCACCCTTTTCTTCTTTTGATTTCGGAAGTCAAAATGGGAAACAAGTTGTCAATCGTTTACTCGTAAAATCAGACTATTTTTTTATTTTCTATTTTTTTCTTGCCGTGCGTATATCCGTTGAAACCTTTAATCGTTTCGAGAACGCTACCCTTTGGGATTCATACAAATAAAAAACCTTAAAGCCGCGTCTAAAGTATTAAAACACACGACTACAGAAACGTAAGACTTAATTTGTAATAAACGAGATGTTTAGGGGGTGGGGCTTCTCATAAGAATTTCTGTTTCATCTGATTGAACTATTTCTGACTTAGGGCTATCTTCTATCGAGAAATTCTCCGTTTGTTCTACTTCATTCTGTTGTTATTGTGTTAAGCCAGCCGGACTTTTGCGTAAAGCTCATGAAGATTGTGCCTCAGGATTGTCTGGTCTGCATGAAGTCCTCCTTTTTGGTCGCAGCTATTCATTAAGCTGCAAGTTTGCAGGTTGTTATCCCCGAGACAGAGAAAAACAGTCTCAGCGGTTGTTTGCGAAGTCGTGGAAATTTTGGCCCAGAATACATAAAAGAATTGACTTGCGATTCCGCGCCTTGCAACACGCAGAGGCAGAAACGACTAGAAGACGACAGATCCTGATGCGGACCCCTCATGGATTTTTACCAGATCCCTGTTAGCCGGGTAAATCTGATACTACAACGTTGCCACCTCCTTCCTATCAAGATAATGAAGGGTTTGATTTTTTTGAAGGGGGGGGGGGGGTTCTGTTGTTGGTATTACTGGTTTTCCGATTCATTTGCAAAATCAGGGACTCAGGGGAATGACCGCATGAGGTTTGCGAACATCCATAGTTACATTGGTGCATATGGAAAGGATATTGGTGAATATAGAACATTATTAAATGAAAGGAATGACAAAGTCTATCTATATTCCATGAAAAATGCCAGTATACTGAAATCATATGCCCTTAATAGGGTTAAGATGAAAATTCATATACACTAAACACTAAATGTACAAAAGCAAAGAAATTCCCAAATTTTTACACTTTTATTGTCATTAAGGGTATGCGAGCACAACAGGGCTATGTATTTTACTAGTAGGAATTTTTCTTATAAAAAATATAAACATTGTTACTATTTTAGCACTGTTAATATAAGCATTGCCAATAAACATTTTAACTTGTATTTTACTTATCTTTATAGTATCCTTATCAATCACGCCCGAGTGGAACCATTATTAATACGACACTAGCAGAATTGTTATGTATTAAGGAAAATGAAGGTATTCTTGTTGTATATAAGTCAATTTTATGTTTCACACTTTAATTTATTATAATTAACAACTTTCACTATTTTTTTTAATATATAAACGATTTTTACTGTATTTTTTTCAACAATACAATACATTTTTTTACAATTCAGATTGAAGATCCTCAAACAAGAATTTAAAATCTTATAAATTAAAAAAAGTGAACTGTAAACCTTGGTATTTTTAATTTCTCTGAAATGTTCGTTTTCTCCGAACTAAAAACAGTACTCTACGGCTCTAATATGACAAATATAGGCAATAGAATGGCACTTTATTTCGGTTCTTACATTGTAACCTTGCCTAAGGGTTCAACACGTAGCCTACAGCCAAAGTCTAAGTTCTTACTGGATCGACCTAGGCCCAGTCGATATTAGGTAGCTTCCATAAGAAAATCAGATCGATCAGAACGTTTGTCAATAAAAGAAGACGATGAGTTCCAGCCGAATTCCCTTCGGAAAAGCCCAAGAGATTTTGTATAAACGATTAATTCTTGTTCGATGTTTTGCGCTGAAAAAAAATCCTACCAGTAAAATACATAGCCCTGTTGTGCTCGCATACCCTTAATGACAATAAAAGTGTAAACATTTGGAAATTTCTTTGCTTTTGTGTTTAGTGTATATGAATTTTCATCTTAACCCTATTAAGGGCATATGATTTCAGTATACTGGCATTTTTCATGGTATGTCACTACTTTTGTAAAGGCTATGCCTCAATACAATGGTTGCCCCATTTCACCGCTACTTTCTAATTTTGCCTTTTGCAAAAGCTGTTTCTTCCTCACCATTCCTCCTACGTTGCCCAGGGCAATAGTATGACATATTTCTATAAAGAGTACCGCCTCTGTCTGCGCCTTCTATATAGGTACTTATCTCAGCCTCGGTGTTCATACTATATACGTAACTATCGCCACCCCAGTGCAGATAATATATAAATACCTATTGCCGCCTGGGTGCAGATACTATATAAGTACCTATCGCCGCCTGGGTGCAGGACGAGCAGGGCACTCGTAGACGGCTATCTGCGGGGATTTATGTTGCGTCAGAGATTTAGAAACGACCCCTTCGACGCCATATTGTCATAGATAGCCGAACTCTATCCCGTCGTCGACCATCCTTCTGCTCCTCCTTCCACATCCTCGACGAACCCCTTCTCCTCTTTTACTAAGCCCCCCAAAACAAGCGTCAGCAACAACAACAGCCGAATACCGTGAACCTCTCCGCGAAAAAAACGTCTCCTCATAAAATATCTATAAAAAAAAGACTAAAAAAAAAGGCTAAAAAAAAAAGACTTGCCTAAGTGAAAAAAAAAGTTTAAAAAATGGTTCAAAAATTTAAAAAAAAAGTTTATTTATAGTTCTTCAGCTATGGTTTGTTCATTTCTTTCATTTTTTATAAAAAATATATGCATTTTTTCTTTCCGTATTCATCGCCTTATATTGTTGTCTGCCAACCTTCCATTTTTGCACGATTTTCGGTTTTGTTTATACAGCCTCGTTTTCGTCTCGCCAGCCTCGTTTTCGACTCGGCAGCTCTCGGACGCTTCCGCGACCTGTCGGATCGCTGCGGCCGAGCACTCATGGAAATTAGGCGCAAAGCCTGGAGTAGTACCATAAATATTTTTAATTAAAAAGAAAAAAAAAAATCCGCCCCCCCAACATTTTTTCATCCCCCCCATACATAGAAATATTTTTAATTAAAAAGAAAATTTTATTTTTTTTTATTTTACCATACCCCTATAGATAGAAAATTTAAGTTTAAAAAAGAAAATGAAAAAAAAAGAAAATTTACCCCCCCCCAATTTTTTTTTTGCATCCTCTCCCATACATATATTTTTAATTAAGAAAAAAAAAATTGGACCCATTTTTTTTACCCTCCCCCATCCATAGAAATATTTTTAGTTACAGAAAGAAAAAAAAATTCCGAGGCGCCTCGGTCATATCAAAGAACCATACTGCAGAAGCCTCCTAGTCCTATATTGTAGAAGTACCCCCGGTGCTGGGTCCGTATACTGTAGAAGCACCAGAAGCACCCCGGTCCGTATACTGCAGAAGTACCCATGGTCCCTATATTGCAGAAGCCTCCGGGTCCTATATTGTAGAAGTCTTATACTGTAGAAGCACCCCTGGTCCATATACTGCAGAAACACCCAAGGTTCCTATTCTGCAGAAGCCTCCAGTCCTATATTTTAGAAGCACCCCCGGTGCTGGGTCTTACACTGTAGAAGAACCCCTGGTCCCTATACTGCAGAAGCACCCATGGCCCCTATTCTGCATCAGCCTCCGAGTCCTATATTGTAGAAGCACCCCCAGTGCTGGATTCTATACTGTAGAAGCACCCCTGGTCCCTATACTGCAAAGGCACCCATGCAGAAGCCTCCGAGTCCTATATTGTAGAAGCACCAGAAGCACCCTCTTACTGATCCCCCTCCTTTTCATCTGCACAGTAGCTCTATCTAGAACATTGAGCACTTTTCTCCCGGACAGCACCGAGTATTTAGAAAATCAAGGACGCATCCAGAGTACTACTAAAATCACTCTTACTGATTCCCCCTCCTTTTCATCTGCACAATAGTCCGAAAAGAAGCGTAGATGCTGTTAAAATATTATGCAAACTTATCACTACAGTAGCTCTATCTAGGACATTGAGCACTTTTCTCCCTGACAACGCTGAGTACTTAGAAAATCAAGGAGGCATTCAGAGCCCTACTAAAATCACTCTTACTGATTCCCCCTCCTGTTCATCTGCACAATATTTCGAATAGAAGCGTAAATGGTGTAAAGATATTATACAAATCTATCACTAAAGCAGCTCTATCTCGGATATTGAGCACTTTTCTCCCGGACAACGCCGAGTACTTAGAAAATCAAGGAGGCATCCAGAGCACTACTAAAATCACTCTTACTAATTTCCCCTCATTTCTATGTGCACAATAGTCTGAAGAGAAACGTAGATGGCGTTAAAATATCATCCAAACTTATCACTACAGTAGCTCTATCTAGGATACTGAAAGAAAATGTTGATTGAAGATTTTGTCCAATCGAAAGTCAATACGTACAAAACAAGATTCATTATCGCTGCTGCTTCTACCAACATGACAACGAAAACGGAACGTATTATATATATATATATATATATATATATATATATATATATATATATATATATATATATATATATATATAGTAGAAAAAAATTTGTGACCTGTTCGGTCACCCATTCAGCGCAGGTTAGATTGTCTGAATCATGAAAAAAGTGTGTTGCAAAATCACTTTAAATATAAACCAATAAAATAAAAAATCTAACTTTAGTCGCTTTCTGCTCGACATATATCCCCCTCCCTCTTCGTCTCGTTCCATCTACACCTACGGGGTGTGGTGATATTCCTTTTTTATAATGGACTAGCAGGGGTACCCGGCGTTGCCCGGGGCTCTCCCTCCTCCTCCTCTCCGCAAGCAAAATAGGATATTGAGCACTTTTCTCCCGGACAACGCCGAAGCCTCTGGGTCCTAAATTGACGAAGCCCCCCCCCCCCCGGTGCTGGGTCCTATACTGTAAAAGCACCCCCGGTGCTGGGTCCTATACTGTAGAAGCGCCCCGGTGGCTATACTGCAGAAGCACCCCCCCCCGTGCCTGTACTGCAGAAGCCTCTGGATCCTATACCGTAGAAGCACCCCCGGTGCCTATACTGCATAAGCACCCATGGTCCCTATTCTGTAGAAGCATTCGGGTCCTATATTGTAGAAGCACCCCCGGTGCTGGGTCCTATGCTGTAGAAGCACCCCTGGTCCCTATACTGTAGAAGTGCCCCTGGTCCCTATACTACATAAGAACTCATGGTCCCTATTCTGCAGAAGCACCCGGGTCCTATATTGTATACGCACCCCCGGTGCTGGGTCCTGTACTGTAGACGCACCCCTGGTTCCTATACTGCAGAAGCCCTTGGGTCCTATACTGTAGAAGCGCCCCCCCCTGGTGCCTATACTGCAGAAGAACCCCCCGCCCAGGTCCATATACTTCAGAAGCCTCCGGGTCCTATATTGTATAAGCACCCCGCAGGATGAAGATGTTGATAATTCCCCCCTCACCCCACTACCCGCCCCCCAAAAATTCCCCCCACCCACCCGCGTCCCAAACATTCTCCCCCCTCCCCCCAAAGAACTATTTATATTTTAAAAGATAGAAGTTTAGGTTGCTAGGTGCGGATGTGATTGAGCAACCCTTGTTTCACTGTTATTGATGACTTGATACAACCGGACAGTGCATTTTTATCAAGTTGTTACATGAATACATTGGCTGATTTCAAAATCACCAGTAAATAACATTGAAAAAGTTTAAAAAAACCAGACCCGCTCCCGAAAACTGGCCCCGTTGACCCCCGGGGACATTTTTTTTTTTTGTAATTTTGAGGTATTATGCTCCCAGGTGTTGTCCGGTCCTAAAGATGTCGACTTGTTGACAGTTTGCCGAGTAGTTTTTGAGGAGTAGCTGGACATACAAACAAACAAACAAACAGACAAACATACAGACAACTGGCCTTTATATAGGAGATTATACCAATCTATTTATTTTTTGTTTCTTATTACCTTCGACTGTTGATAAACGAAGAGAGAGGGAGAGAGAGAGAGAGAGAGAGAGGCAGAGAGAGAGAGAGAGGATGTACGACAGCGAGACTGATAGCTACCGTAAACATAAGAGCGAGGGTTCAAACAATATACAATAAACGAGGGTGAAAGTGCCAGACAGACGATTACTAAGAGATGCGTTACTTGTTGCGTTTTTTGGAAATTGCGACTAATTGATAAAATTATAATGAAAGTTGTTTTAGAGCATAAATCAATCCTAAAACTGAGGTATATCTTCACATGTATTTTGTATGATTAAAAAATATATAGAAAAGCATAAAGGTCGAAAAACCTTAATTAACTCAGCTTTAGTATGATAATATAGCTATCCAGAGAAACGTGTTTTGTTTTTCTCTACGATTCATCAGTGTGGGTAGTCAAAGCGAGATTCGAAACTGGGAAACCAATGGTTAGCATCTGATGCTTTTCCAATTCATCTAACGAAACTACTATTTAAAAATGAGAGAAATTATATCGTATTTATATGAAACTATTCATTTATTTACATTTCTTAAGAAACTGTTAATCGAAAGTACTCACTTATTTTTACAGAAGAGTATTGCTTTTACGCTAAATGAAAAACGATCTTCCCTTCACCAAAGTGCTTTGCCCATAGGGGCGTGTATATCTATATAATAAAGTAAACTCGATTTTCTCTTATTTAATTGCCTATTTCAGCTTTAGAACCAAAAGCTTTATATGCTAATCTGTTCCGCCAGTCACTTAGGCCAGTGTATGATGCGTGTTTCCAGAAAATATGCGTTCGTTTCGTTCAATTAAAATTTTTTTTACATTTTTTCCAGGCAAACTACACAGTTATTTACAGAGGAGTTCGAATGGATTTTCAACTCTCACACTAATATCTACTCCGACAATCCCCAGAAACATCGGGTCTGTTTTTCATGAGATCATCTTTTTGAGTAAACACCGTTTATGTTTCATTTATACGCTATTATTTTCTCTTTAACCTACTATACATTTTTAACATAAAGAAAATACACTTTCATTCTTTCAAGCATTCTATTTCATATACTTTCTTTACACATTCCAGTTCACAAAATATCTATTAACGAACAGCTTTCAAACTATGCCGAACGATTCAAAATGACGACTTTTGTTTGGTGCCTACATTACTCGACTTCACGTAAGTAGTTATTGACGTTGAAAAAATAACATATTTTTCAAACTTGTTTTGAAATTTCCTCATGCCTGTTAATAACTTCTTCCGTCTGTCTTATTTGGAATATTATTCTACCTATATAAAGTCAGGATACACACGTCGTCTCCTGACGGATGCAATTTTATTAGAAAAGACGATATACAGATGTTAATAAAAATGTATTGTTTAAAGATTATGTTATGCTGAACGTATTAACGTTAACATAAATTTAGTATGACGTATAAAATAGGGGACAAATTTAAATTAACTTACATACATTTCTCCCTGATAAAATATTCCCTGATTTGATTGATCTAAACAGTTGGCACCGAGAAAGGTTAAAACGAAGCGAATGGAAGTAAGTTTATAAGAATTATGTTGTTAACAAATATATAAGAATTTTAAGAACTTCTTTTAAGAGTTTAAAATGTTTTCATTGTTTGGTTTTCAAATTTCAAAACAAAAGAAGACTTTACTTTTCTTCACTTCGTCTTACTTTTTTCTAATCCATCTTTTTATATTAACTAAACCAGGGAAGATTTAGCCAGGAAGAAAGATGTGTAGACTAATTTAAACAGTTTTGTTTCCATATTTCATACGTAAAGTAAATTGATTTTAATGCTAATACGTTCATCGTGGCATAACATTAAAAACATGGCGAAATGGAAATTCACACACTTAAAAAAAAGATTTCAAATCACTGAAAAGTCAGATTCGAATGCTCAGAACTTCAGTTTTCTGTGATTTGAAGCCCTTCGTAAAAATTCGAATGCCTCCGATTTTTGTGAAATTTTAAAAATGGACCTGATATACATCAATAAATATTCTCCAAATTTCAGTTTCTATTGAGTGTTTTATTTAGAAAATTCAGATATATCAGATTTGCATTGAATTTGATCCATAGTCGGTACACACCAATTAAGCAAGATTCCCTGAATTTCAATTTCTTCTTAAAACCACATAAGATTAAGTCTTCAATTTAAGCCATCTTCTTAAATCAAAATCAAATCATGTAATAGATTTTGATCAAAATTAGAATAAGGATTTCAGATAGAAGGCTTAGTATCATTATATGTTGATTTAAATCTTTGTAAGAGTAGATAAACGTGTTACATTTTCACTAAACGATGTGTCTATAATGATTTATAACCTGTGCCGTATTCGTGAACCCAGGTTTTGTTGTCGCCGAAGTAGATTTAAAAAGAGGTTTATTTAAAAAAAAAGAGACAGTCACAGAAAACATCAGAGCGACAAGTTACTTGCGTACACATGGAAGAGAAAGACAGGGACGGATAGCTTATCCCCTTACACACACCCACACTGTTTGTGTTTCAGCACCCAGACATGTCTTTTCTGTTTTAAATCTCGCTAGACAGAAAATATCACCCCGAAAATCATGTGCTTTCGCAACTTTCGTCTGGGGTCACCTTTGAACCTTCAGGTGTCGCTAAAACTTTTATATTCAAACACGGCCCTCGTTATGCAACACACGTGGTGCAAAGATGTTAATTAATTTTATCCGTCTTTGGACGAGTATTTTCTAGTATATATATATATATATATATATATATATATATATATATATATATATATATATATATATATATTATACATCGGCAGAAGGGAATTATATGGAGGACTTCTGGCTTCCGGTGAAAAAAGCGCGTATGCATGCCTTAAAGTGATACAACAATTTTTTTTATTCATATTAATTTGAGACTTTTCTTTCATCATATTCAAATAATTAACATAATACAGACTATTTGAAAAATAATTTATTTGTTTTTATTTGATTGTTTTCAAAACATTTAAAAAATGTTCATTGATTTTTTTTTGTCTTCGTATTTGATTTAACGTCTAAAACGCATTGTTTTTACCCCTCATAATATATATTTAAAAAAAATTAATTTGGCACTTCTTCAGTTAGGTTTGAATCAGAACGTATTTAGAACGAAATAGTGAAACTCTAAATGTTTAAGAAAAAAAATTCTTTTACTAATAGTGAAACCATTTTTTCTTGGAAATGGAGTAACTTCCGGAATCAAACTTTTTTCTTAGAAATGGAAATAACTTCCGGAAATTCATTCCGCTAATCTAATAGGCGGCATATTAATTCTGCTAATCTTATCACCAGCTATGGAAGAAATTGTGGATGACGTTATGTCAGCCGCTGACTTATGTTTTATGAATATAAACTTGAAAGAATTAGCAGTCAAAACGACTGATAATTTTAACACAATAAAGTGGTTGGATCGCCACGGACTGATCAACAGTTTAATGTGCCAGAAATGTCCCCGTCCATGGCGTATTAAGCTACAAATTAGAAAAGAGAGAATTGACGGCTACTTATGGGCTTGCCCTAAATGTAAGAAAATAAAAAGTGTACGGGTGGGCTCTTTTTTTTAGGGTGCCCATTTAGCGCCAAACAAAATTGTGAAAGTCATGTGTTGGTGGTGCTTGTAAGAGCCGCAAGTACATGTTACGAAAGAGACTGGCGTAAGCAGGCGAAGTTTGCAGGACTGGTACAGCTTCATGCGCGAAATTTGCGCCATGTGTTTGGTCGACAATCCTCTTGAGATGGGTGGACCTGGTAGAACCGTTGAAATTGACGAAAGCAAATTCATGAACCGCAAATATAACCGCGGTAGATTTCGAGAAGGCCAATGGGTTCTCGGCATGGTCGAGCGAGAAACAAATGCGACAATGATGATGCCAGTGGACAAGAGAGATGCAGTACCTCTTTTACCCATAATTCGGCGCTATGTTCGCCCAGGTACACGCATCATAACAGATGTCTGGCGAGCCTATCATGCCCCTACCGAATCATTTTGTGGTCAACCACACATACAACTTTGTGGATCGGGACGACCCTACAATCCACACAAACTGTGTGGGAGGAAGCTGGGATCATTGCAAGTTACAATTTAAAGTGATGAGCGGGACTAGCCCGGAAAACTTCGAGGGTCACCTCCAGGAATTTCTCTGGCGCTGCCGAATGAAAACAAATTTCTTCGGCAATATAATGTATTGGATACGCTATTATTATGACGTTTAATAAAATATTTCCCCAAAAAACATTATTTTCACTAAATATTTCCAAAAAAACCTTGAATAAAAAAAAATCACATTCCGTTGCTCAAAAACATTATTTCTTGAAAAAAAAAGAGTATTCTATTTTGTTTATTTTTTTCAATGAAATTTAAAAACAAGTTGTGAAAACAATCAAATAAATTATTTTTCAAATAGTCTGTATTATGTTAATTATTTGAATATGATGAAAGAAAAGTCTCAAATTGATATGAATAAAAAAAATTGTTGTATCACTTTCAGGTATCCACACACGCTTTTTTTTCACCGGAAGCCAGAAGTCCTCCACATAATTCCCTTCTGCCTATACATCTTTACTCCTATATACTTTCATATGCTAACTAACATATAACAGAATAGTTCTTAAGTGTAATGTTTTAATAGTATTATTATACTTATTATTATACTTATTATTATTATAATTATTATTATACTTATTATTATACTTATTATTATACTTATTATTATTATTATTATTTATGTATTTATTTAATTATATATATATATATATATATATATATATATATATATATATATATATATATATATATATACTAGTGTAATAAAAATTGAATTGTGTCTACATTTGGTCATTGGAGAAGTGGTATTTTGATCAGTACCACTGGAGAGCAATGATATTATAACTGTTCTGTTTTTAAATCTCCGAAACAGTTACATGCTAAAGAGCTGATGATCCCCGGGTCTATTTCACAATTTATATTAATGTCCCTTGTTTATATTTCACTGTTATATAGTTCAATTCCCTTTTGTATTTGTGAATTTTCCTGAGGTAAGTCGACTTATTCAAGTTCTAAGAGTTCTAAGTTTGCGATATGTTAAACTTAGTTCGTATCCCTAGGAATTTAAACTGTTTTTTTCTTTGTTTATAAATCACTGAAAGCTTCTTTAGGCTATATATATATATATATATATATATATATATATATATATATAATATTCATAAATAAATATGAAATTATATTTATCTACAAACGCCGTCGTTTCGAGCTTATGCTCTCATCAGTGCAGGTGGTGATCATTTTAGATTGTCACAGGGCGCGAACCCGGTTCACAGAGTAACTTTTGACTACGCACGCTTCCACTCTATCCTTTATACCATAATAAATTATCAAGTAATACGGAGAAATAAAGTTAATTTTTGCCAATTAACATCAAGACAATCTATATGACTAAACGAACCTAATCAGAGCCTCGCTTTGTAGCTTAAGTGAATGTCTATTTTTAATTTCTCACAACAGTGCTAAACGTTAATTTCCTTAAAGAGGCCTTTCACAATAATATTCATAAATAAATATTAAATTATATTTACCCATATAAGAAGTGTTTGGAAAATCGACGACATAACTTCGGGATAAATTTCTGTATGTGTACATAATAAAAACCGTTCCCATAAGGAGGTTTTCGTCTTTCGACGTTCATCCTAACCAGGTTTCCAGACCAGCGCATCTGATTTTAAATGAGTTTAAACTCTATGCTTGTGCTATTTGATCGTTCAAGGACTAAAGTGTAAGGTGTGGAAGTCTTCCAGTTGATGTTATGTATTCTTCAAATACAACTTTTATTAAATATTTCTAATAGTTTGAGGTGCCTTATATATGCTGTTTAAGTTTCGATCCCATATAGCAGAGTAGAAATAACGCTTGCTTTATAAACACTATGAGCTAATTCCACGATCTGACCATACAATATTCTCTAGTTTTCCAAAATTAAAACTGACTTTGCCTATTCTGTGATTTATTTCAGCATCAAGCGTGCACTCCCTTGTTAGCGTACTACCAATATATACAAAGCTTTCTGTAACGTTTAATGTCTACCCATCAACCAAGATGTTTGGTTCAACATATGCCACTCTAATAGGAAGAGAAGACATAACATAGGTCTTCTTGAGACTGATGGTAAGTCCAAAAGCTTTACATGCACCGTATAACTTGTCCATAATCAGTTGCATGTCCTCCTCTACATGTGAAACAAGATCTTCATCATCTGCATATAGAAATTCAAGAACAATGTTCTGAAAGGTTTTCGATTTTGTGTTGAGAAGTCTAAGGTTAAAAAGTTTGCCTGATGTACGAAACCAAATGTTCACCCCAATATCGCAATCCTTGAAAGTATTACAGAAAAATATATGGGGAATAATGTGGGAACAAGGATACCACCTTGTTTCACACCGTTATTAACTCATATTGCATCAGTCAGTTAACCATTAAAATTCACTTTGGCTTTCATGTTATGGTGTAACTGTTGAAGTATTTCAATAAAAGTTGCAGGATAGTCCAAAGGTATCAAAGAATCTCCAAAGTGCACTGCAATTGATGGTATCAAAGGCTTTTGTCAGAACGATAACAACGTGATACAATGGTATACGTTGCTCCATAAGTTTTCCAATTAGCTGGCGAGCAGAAAACATGATGTCCATGGCAAGATTTCAAACCGCATTGACTCTCTGAAATGATAGAGGAACAAATCCATTTCACCAGACGATTGAACAGAATCTTTGACAGAAACTTCCCCACTGCTTTGAGCAAACTAATGTTTGGATAATCACCACACTCAGATTTTTAACTATTTTGTTTATGAAGCGAAATCATTATTGCATCGATCCAATCTTGAGGGACAACATTACCATGCCAAACAGCAAGAATGAGTGCATGGATTGCGTTCGCAACGCTATCACCCACAAACAACAATAATTCGACAGATATCCTATCTAGTCCAGGTGCTTTTACCATATTAATTTATTTAATGGTGTTTTTGTCTCATAAATGCTGAGATTAATCATCGACGATCTCTTTTAGAAGGAGACTATCAATAACTAGTTCATCTATTATAGATGGGTCATCAAATAAATCCCTAACATATTTTGTCCATCGCATCATGATGTCTTCAACATCGTTGAAAAGGATGGGATCGTCTTTTTAAGGGCACTATGGTTGGAGGCTGTGGACCAAAAGCTTTTCTGATTTTGTTGTACATGGTTTTCGAATCTTTGCGGACATAAGCTGTCTGGATATTTTCTGATATTTTGACCCACCACCTGTTCTTCAGTTGACGTGTCTCACATGGCAGTTTTAATTTTAGGAGAGTAGAAAGTAGACATAGGGTTTACTTTCAGTAGCCTCGTAACTCTCGCTTCAATTATTTTGTGCTTTAGTCCTCACATTCCATGTGTGATGTTTCTGACAAAGGGGAGAGAATTGCTGTGTTCTGGGTTGGGATCAATCCATCTAGCACTCATCGTTAGCTAGTTTTGATCTTGAAGTGATATTTTTTAAGCTCCTTATATTAAGTGGCTTCATGCCTTGTCTGGAGCAATTTCCATTAAAAATAATTTCGCTGCTTTTTACGCAATTTCTTTAGCTAGTCAATTTGAACATACAAATATGTCATGGGCCTTGTTTTTCTCTTCCAAAAGATTGGCTATTGTAGAATCGTTTTCATCGAACCAATCACTGGTTGGTTTTCATGAGGCCAAGAACTTCATATCTTTTGGTATATACCTGTGACTTGAACTGCTCACAGAGTCCGTCAAATGTGATATTATTAAATGAGGTCTTATGAGTTTCATGTACTTCTTTATTTTGTAAATTAGAGACATCAATGTGTTTAGGCACGTTTACTTCATTATCTCTGACCTTTTTCCTAATACATATCTCATGTTTTGCATGAATACGTTTGTGATCTACAGTCTGCACCTGCATAACTCTTACTGTACACATATCTTGAAGATCACGCCTAAGCGTGATGACATGATCTAAAATATGCCCGTGTTTTGATCTAGGCTGTATCTATGTTATCTTGTGAATGTGTGTGTGTTGGTAAATAGTGCAAGTTCATATTCAGTGCACAACTGGAGAAGAAGAATACGATTATCATTAGTCTTACCAAGGCCGTATTTTCCTAAGACATTGCATGTTTTGTGATCATTTCGAACCCATACATTAAAGTTTCCAAGTAAAAAAATCTTACCTGATTTTGGTATTCCTTTGATACAATTCCTTACATCTTCATAAAACCTCATCATGGCTGCTATCAAAAATAGGGGCATATACTGAGATAACTGACACAACGACCACGAGGTAAAATTAACCTCAGTGACATGGTTCGATCACTAATTCCACAAAGTTGCTCTAACTAGGGTGTGTTCCTTGTCCTGATAGCAAAACCAATTCCTCTTTGCCTTTTTACTGTCGCGGGTTTGCCTTTCCAGAAGAAAGAGTACCTTGTACCTTTTTCAGTGAGTTCATCTTTCGATCTTCAGCACTCAAACGAGTCTCAGACAAAGCAACAATATCCACGTTCTATCAAGCTAGTTCCCTGGCAACAAAAACCTTTCTCTGTTCTGGATTAAGTGACCCTTCCTAATCAAGGAGTATCCTTACGTTCCAAGTAGCAATATTCAATTTAACTTTCTTTTTAGCATAAATCTCATTATTTTCTTTTGTTACCCCTACAGAAAGGAACAACTGTCAGCTGCTGGTAGCTGACCAGCTATATATATATATATATATATATATATATATATATATATATATATATATATATATATACATATATATACATACAGAGAGAGAGAGAGAGAGAGAGAGAGAGAGAGAGAGATTATATAAAGCGTAAAAGAAACAAAGATATGCAAAATTGAGCATATGAATTGTTTATTTTAAATGTTCAATTTAAAGAGTTTTAATCCCTTACATCCAGATATTTTGGAATAATAGATTTCTCTTCAGAGGAAAACAAAATTCCCATGTTCAACTTTTAATAATGTATTCATTTTTTTTATATAATCTTCATATATTTCCATACTTTATTAATGCTCTATTTGCAATATTGAGCATCCACTATTGTATTAGGTCTTTCTTCGATATCCTGGATACTATCCCTCCAGATATCCGTGAAACAATACTTATGAATATAGTTATAATGATTATTCTTAAATAATAATAATAATAATAATAATAATATATATATATATATATATATATATATATATATATATGCATATATTTATTTATTTGTCTATATATAAAAATAAATATTTTTACTTCCATCGATCACGCAAAGTTAGCGAGTAAAACATGTGCCCTTTTCTAAACCCGGAAAAAAAACAATTTTAAGTGGTGAGGAGAAGCGAGAAAGCAACTATACAATCAGACAACCAATTCAGACTTGCTATTTGCTTTCTCGCCTTTCCTTACAACTTGAAATTGTTTTGTCCGTGTGCCAGAAAAGGCACATGTTTTACTCACTAACTTTGTGTGACGGAATAGAGGTAAATATATTTATTTAAATATTACAAATGAATACACATTTGTTTTTATTATAGGGTGGTAGATACTATTTATTTGTAACGAGCATCTAAGCTTGAATGTGTTTTATATTCATAAAGATCGTACGTGTTTACTAAGATGCACAATAATAAACAGATAAACGATACAGTCGACATTTTATTAAAAAAACCTGTTTTAAAATAGTAAACTCGTTTCAAAGATGTATCTGCGCAATAAAGATAGGAATTTTAATTTGAAATTCGTGATCAAATACATTTGGCGCCAGTTCTAATAAAAGTTTTACGTTAACAAACTTAATTCTATAAAAGACTTAGAGTTAACTTATTACTACTTAACAAAACGATAAACGTGTTCGGTAAATCAAGCAATGTTGCATGCAAAAGACAGAGTAATAATTAATAAACAAAATGAAGTAGTTCAAATAACGTTTATTGAACGTGTGTGTACGTGGAATGATGAAGTGTGTGATGTATGCATGTGTGTCGATGGAAAAACAGTTCTTGAAAAAGGTATGAGAAGAAATGAATCCGGCGTAGGAAAAGTCTTTGAAAGCCGCACACAAAGAAAACGAGTTGAGAACTCTTACCGTTGTTTGCCCACGTGTTGACGGAAGAAACGTGTGTTGGTAGTTGTTTTGCTGAGACCAGTTCAAGAGAAAAGCGTGAGACGAAACGCTAGTGTATTAGCGTCGTTCTGTCGACCAGAGAAGAGAGAGAGAGATGGAGCGCTGGTGCCAGCGTTAGACTGTCGAGGCTGGTCAGTGAACAAGAGATGGATTTTTCGTTTGCAACGGTTTTTATAGTCAGAAGGGCAGATAACTCTGGTGTCGCTTTACAGCGCCACCTGTCGGTGAAAAAGCGCCACCTAACGGCCAACCGGTGTAGTTATGTTTTGAAAGGAGGAGGTAACTGCTACATACTACTACTACTACTACTACTACTACTACTACTACTACTACTACTACTACTACTTGCCCAAATCCCATAAACTGACACCCTAAAACACACACAAACACTCACATACATGTGGGGGTACTAGCCTAGCCGTGGGGCACTCTGAATTGGGACAAAACTAATCAATGCCTCAGTTTAGAATGGCTTCTCTTTCACTGACAAAGAACAGAAAGATCAAGTATAGTATCAGAACAGATACTACACTTTGCTCCTAACCAAGAAAGACTTTCGGCTTAATTTCAAGTAAAGACACGTAAAATAGTAATAACAGAAACAAGAAAATAAATACAAACAAAAAAATAAACAAAACATAAATTAAAACACCGACAAAAACAACAAGATCTAGCGCAGAGGTTTCAAACGTGGCC
This sequence comes from Sepiola atlantica, assembly GCA_963556195.1. Taxonomy (NCBI): domain Eukaryota; kingdom Metazoa; phylum Mollusca; class Cephalopoda; order Sepiida; family Sepiolidae; genus Sepiola; species Sepiola atlantica. The sequence continues at coordinate 124,257,171 of OY744520.1, forward strand.
GATAACCCCCACCCCCGGGCGCGTTGGACCGACCCAGGTGGCAGGGCGAAAAAAAAGTAAAGAGCATGGAAGCAAAGTTTTACTTTATGTTTTTTTAAAATAAAATCTATGATAAGATGTAACCAAATCAAAAAGCAGATGTCTGCAGCTGTCAACGTCTTGACTTTTTTGTTCTTTGAAATTTATCTTCAGTCTTGTAATTTTTTGTCAATAAAACTACTAAAATGTACCATGAATCTATTTATAGTACGACAATCGCCAACCTACGTCGCAGTTCCATTTCTACGTCACGTCGTAAGTCGATTTTCGACGTAAGTCAGACATCCTTATTATACGTATATAACTACATCACTCGGCTACTGTATTAAGTATAAGTAATGGGTTGTAACGCGTACTTTAATGCGTAGTAGCTTGTTCCGGTGTAAGATCCAATTTTACATCACTATAACGTGGCAAAACGGTGTATCATAGCACAGTACTAATAACAATGGGGGATCGACACCCGATAGACTGTTGTAGCGTATCTGTTAGTTTTCTTACGGTGCTTCGCCCTTCTGCTCCTGTTCCTTTCCTGCTTGTTGTTTTACCTTCTTTAATATATATTTTTAATTGTTTTGTTAATTAGTGGTAACTTCCCGTGAGTCGTTGTTAATACACACAAGACGCAACAAAGAAAAACAAACACGTAAACTTTGCTTTGGTTGTAAAAAAAGGTTTATTTCTGTTTATTTATGTGAACATATAGAAACAGGATTCTATTGTCACGCGAATCTCTGCGGAGACTTGCGTATATGTTTTCAAGCGGGGAAAGACTTTTAACGTAAACTGAGTTGCTTTTTGTTCTTTATCCTCTGTTGTTTCGGGTTCTCTGTCTTTGTTTATAAAATTTCTAATAAACTATTCGACCTACTTTGAAACTTTATTTGGTTAATATATTTTAATAGTCCATTGTTCGTTGACTGACGTCATAAATTTATCCTGACACAAAATTGCGTGTTAATATTTTTTTAAATGTCTGTTTTTATGGTTTCGAGTCCTTCGTAATTAATTAATACTAAATTAAACGTCTTCCGTCTCATTTTGGTGCAATGGAACTTAAAAATACTTTACATGTTTCAAAAGACGATATTGTGTATTTAAATTGGCTGTTGTATTGCATAATTTCCATAGCAGCATGGCTATTTATGCGGTATTTTTTTCTATTAAAGTTACGTACATTTATTCAGGAATAAACTAGCACAAAATTATTATTGCTGTATATTAATGTAATCTATTACAATTATGTATCTTTGTATTCTTAAAACTTTCAATCATATTACGATGTGACAGAGGTACTTATACGCTACTCTATCTTTCCAGCTCTCTTTCTCGCTCTCTCTTTCTCAATCTCTCTTTCTCGATCTCTCTTTCTCGCTCTCTCTGTCTCGATCTCTCTTTCTCGTTCTCTCTTTCTCTCTCTCTCTCTCGATCTCTCTTTCTCGCTCTCTCTTTCTCGATCTCTCTTTCTCGCTCTCTCTTTCTCGCCTCTCTTTCTCGATTTCTCTCTCTCATAGAGTTTGAAAGTTCAACGTAACTACGAATTGTTCTACCTTTGTGTTTCGCTTAACTTTACATAATATTTCGGTAAAATTATACGGGGTATATTCATACACCTGCTCTCTCTCCCCCTTTCTATCTCCCTCTCCTTCTCTCATTTTTTTCATATTTCACAGATTTACTTAGTGCGACGTAAGTACGAATTGTCGTAACCCGGGGAAGTGCTGTATGTCTATTAGAAAGAAGTGTATCTCCGTACGGGTGTGTGTCGAGAGGCGCCAGCGACGTTGCAAAATAGCCAATAGAGCACAAGGATGCGGAACATTAGAGACAAGAGGTAGGATATAAGAACTTTGGGAATCACTAGAGTCAAATTCTTTTGTTAGTCGACCCCCCCCCCCTCGTAGTCTACAATGATTATGTTTTCTTAACCGATTACTAGTTGAATAAAAGCTCAGTGGAAGAAAACATACAACAATTTAACTGAACTATATATTTTACTAGACGACCCTTGACATCTTGATACATGGTACATTAAATAACTAGATAGGTAGATGAAAAGGAAATACATTTAAATGGTTAGACTGACTTACAGTACCGATGTTTAAGCAACTGTATCCGAATCAATAAATGCAACTCTTCGACACGTACAATTTTCCCAAAGTTAAATGATTTTAGAATACATTGTGATGTAATAAGCGAATTCCTCTATAGCCGCCTTACTCTCTCTCTACTCTTTCTCTCTCTATTTGAATTATTATTCCCATTCCTCTCAGCACTTCCCTTATTATTCGCACATTATTTTCATCATTTGCTCTCCCATCATCTACAACATCCATGTACAAACAAACATTCAGAGTGTTAGTGTTATATATATTGACATAACTATTCGGATCGATTTCCTTTACCCATCTCTCCCTATGTATTTCTTTCGCTCCTCTAAATCTATGTTGATTCAATCACTCTTTAATACTTCTGAATGTTTCTGTGAGCATTTAGAGAAATATTGGCTCTCTTTTTCCAGCGTGGCCATCTTATTTACATACGAGTGTGTGTACACACCACAAACATGTATGAAAATTAAATCTATATAAGAATAATTAGGAAAGAAGAATACTTCGATATAATGATGATGATGATAATAATAATAGTAATATTGATAACAACAATCATAATATAAATAAAGCAATAGAAACATGGAGACTGGGACTGACAGCTGGTAGACAACATCTGACTGAGATAAGAATACAGAGAGACATTTTCCAGGCATCCTCTCTATCACAACGGCTGTTTATCATAGCCATGATGCCACTGAACAACATACTCACGAAGTGTAATGCTGGATGCACATTCACTGATACAGAAGAAAAAGAAATAAACCACCTCATATGTACGGACGACCTGAAGCTATTTAAATCACACAAAGGAATTGGAAAAGCTGATAAACCCAACCATAATATTTATCCAGGATATTCAAACGGAATTCGGATTGAAAAATGTGAACTATTAAAGATGAAAAGGTGGGAGCCAGAGACAGCGAACGACATGGAATTACCTAACCATGAGAGGATGAAGGCACTTGGCAAACATGATACATTAAGATATCTGGGAGTTCTAGACGCAGAAGCCATCCCATCAAGAGAAATGAAAGAGAAGATTGTAAAATAATACCTGGGGACCACAAGAAAACCCCGAAAAACAAAGTTCTTTCATAAACCCTGATAAAAGGAATAAACACCTGAATAGTTTCTCTAGTAAGATATTCTGAGCCATTCATAAGCTGGACAAAACAAGAACTCAGGTACCTGAATCAGAAAATTATGGAACTAATGACAATGCATAATGCACTAAACTCAAAGAATTATATTGACTGACTTTACGTAAAAAAGAAAGAAGGGGGAAGACGACTGGTAAGTATAAAAGACTGTGTGGATGACACAAAAACGAACTTGAAAAATAATATAACCCAGAACACAGAAAGGCTGATCAGTGCATTATGAAACACGGAAAAAAATAAACAATAAAGGGCGCACTGAATCTTAAAATAAAAAAGACGAGAAAAGAAAATGGGAAGAAAAGCAGCTACATAGAATATTCATAAGACTGGCCAGTAGAGAGACGCACGAAAACACCTGGACATGGCCACGAAAAGGTCACCTGAACAGAAAAACAGAATCGCTACTGACAGTCGAACAGAACAACACGATCAGAACAAACTATATCAAAGCTAAGATAAACAAAATCCAGATAAACAGTAAATATAGACTTTGTGGATAAAGACATAAAAGGTAAATCACATAATAAGTGAATGCAACATACTAGTCTACTCCAGGTGCAAAAAACAGACATGACTGCGTGGGAAATGTAGTCCACTGGGAACTATGCAAACTTATTCACTTGAAATGCGTAGACAAATGATACAGACGCAAGCCAAAGACAGTATTGGAAAATGAAAATCACAAAATCCTTTGGAACATGGAAGTACAAACAGAGACAAACTTATCCAAGCAAGGAGACCAGACGTGATAATAGTCAATCAGTAGAAACAAACTTCCTGCCAAATGAAGATCAAGGAGGCAGAAAAACGAAGCAAATACACGGAACCTGCCAGAGAACTGAAGGGAATATGGAACATGAAGAAAATCACTATCGTACCAATAATTGTAGGAGCACTCGGCACAGTTCCTAAAACAGTGGGAAAACAGTTAGGGAAAATTTGAATAAAAGAGAAGATTGAGACCATAAAACGAACGGCAATGATGAAAACAGCCGAAATATTAAGGAAAATCATTGAATGCGGAAACCAGCCAACATGAAGAACTAATACGTATCTACCACATACACTTTTAAATGGAAAAAGAACCAAACATATAGAAAGGACAACACATGAACCCAAGGTAAGTGAAAACTGCTAGAAATCCATTGAACTGTCACATGCATATGATGACATCAGCCTCGGTTGGTACCACACACAACTACCGTGAAGCATCAAGAAGGACGAGGAGGGAGAGCACCGAACAGACCTTCACTAGAAGTGTGCAGAGAGTACTGGAGAATTGGTGAGTCTTTGTGCCACTCAAATTCCAGTGAAGATCAATGGTCGTTGTTAGCGAAACATCAATGGTAAACGGCTGTTGTGATAATGCTAAATGATTCGCATTAGTTATCCAAATAGGTGGATTTTATTTACCTCCCCAGGAGGTTAGGCACAAGGCCAGGTTTATCTTACCCCCACAAGTAAGATGTGACCCTAGCTCGGGTCGGAAAGTGGGGTTTTAAAAGCCAGCGCCCAAGAAGGTGAGCACTCTGGCCATTAAAAAATTGCCTGGGTAGCCCCGTCGGCATTCCCCGGTAGGGGCGCCTCAGGCAGTAAGCAATAAACTTACTCCTCCCCAAAGAGGGGAGGCAAAGCCTGGGAGGGTGGACCTCCTAGAACTGCACAGGACAGACCCATAGACCGGCGTAAATCAAGCCCCGAAGGCCAAGACGATACCAGTTTATGGTGTGTATCAATCAATGATACAACTGCTGGAGACCTGGGCAGACTTGTTTTCGCTTAGACTACAGGGAACACCGCTGGCTATTGTCAGTGAGCTGTGTGAAAAATCCTAGTGAGGAAATAATAATAATAATAATAATAATAATAATAATAATAATAATAATAATAATAATAATAATAATAATAATAATAATAAAAAAACCAACCCACATAAGCTACAAAGGGTAAGCAGGGACTAGGAATTTACAACAGGGAGAAAACAAAACCACACAAAGAACACCACAACACGAACCAAAAAACAGAAACTGCAAGAAATATCACTTCATAATCTCCCCTTCCCCAACACAACACCACACAAAAATGAACCAAGGAACAGAAATTACAATAATCACCATAAGTTCTCCCCCTTCCCCCCGAAAAAAATAATTTAAAAAATAAATAAATAAAAAATGGTGCCGGCCTAGGCTGACACCAGACAAAATATTTGTAGAGGGTCGAGGAGGATGAGAAGACCGAGGAGGGACAGCACAAACCAGACCTCCACTGGAAAAGTGCGGAGAATGCTGGGACCTTGGGGGGCTTTTTGCCACCCAAATCCCAGAGAAGACCAATTGTCCTTACCAGCAAGAAATCAATGGTAAGAGGCTGTTGCGATACCGCAAGGTTATTTGCGGTGGTTATCGAACAATACTGGAAATCTAAAGAGGTTGTTGTCACTCAGACTCCAGGAAAATACCACTGGTTATTGTCGGTGAACAATCACTAACGATGATCTGTGTAGGAACTCACAATGAGTACAAATAATAATAATAATAATAATAATAATAATAATCATAATAATAATAATAATAATAATCATAATAATAATAATAATCATAATAATAATAATAAAGTAAAAGGGCTTATTACTTTTAGTTCTGCAAGAAGGATGTCTTTACAAATATGTCACACTTATGGATTTTCAAATGAATTCAAAGTAGAATAAATAGGATAGTGGTTGTGACCCAACGGGTCACGGGTACATCTAGTATTACATACATAATATCTGTTAATTCACCTGACTAAATCATCCGATCAATTATTTTCACTTGTATGGCTGGCTACACTGACCCTGGGGTCAAACCCTATCCATCAAACTCACTGACCCCGGAAACAGTGGGCTAGAAGCAACTTTATTTAGAATAAATAATAATAAAAAATAAAATGATAAATAATTGAGATTAAATAGCTGCTAAAGTTTCAAACAAAACATCATATCAGTTACTTGGGATTCTTAAAGTTGCGTTTGAAAAATTCAGGGTGGAGGAGATAAAAGAAAGGGGCTTTAAAGTTATCCACAAAGTAAATCACTTTTCTCCTGCCAGCCCCTTGATCTTTCGTATGTCACCAGAGGATTGTGTCGTCCGCTTTGGGAATCTCAGCTCTAATTACTGATCTGATCGTTTTGATTTTTTCTGGTTTCATTTTATTTGTTTATTTTTTGTTTTCAACCAGTTAAAATTTTATCAAACTTATTTAACATTTTCTTCGATTAAATAAAATGAACAAAAATTGAACAGAAAAAATAAGGTAAGAAATCATCATCATCATCATCATCATCATCATCATCATCATCATCATCATCATCATCATCATCATCATCATCATCATCATCATCATCATCATCATCATCATCAAGAACAACAACAACAACAACAACAGCAGCAGCAACAACAGCAGCAATAACAACAACAACAGCAGCAAGATAATGAGAGTGGGGCCTAATTGTCTCGTCTCGATCTAAGTTTTCCATCTCCGTTCTTGTATTTAGTGTGGTTTGACAGAATCCATACCCATTACTTTCCTATCATGTTTGACCACGCCCCCCAAAACAATTTGTGTCTGCCTGTTGTGCTTTTTTCTGCTAGCACATTCCACTGTCGGACTTTAGCAATCCAACCATTGCTGCGCTCAACGTGCCCCAACAAACACAGTCTGCTCGTGTACATGATGTCCGCGAGGCTTTTCACGTTGACTTGTGCGAGTAGAGATTCAAAATGTATGCTGTGTTCAGATTTCACCAAATAGATCCATCTGACCATTGCCTTGTCATTGCGGTGCAGTCTTTTTAGTGTGCAAGCAGAGACACCCAAGATTTCGGAGCTATACATTAGCACACTTCATCAGAAAAAGAAGTATTTTTTACATAACGATAGCAGAAATTTCATGAATAAAAATTACGAAACAAAAAGTATTTTAAATGACAGAATAAAAATAGAAATGTAAAAATAACGACACAAAAAGTGTTTTTAAATAACAGAATAAAAATAAAAATGTAAAAATAACGAAACAAAAAGTTTTTTTAAATAACGAAATAAAAATAAAAATGTAAAAATAGCTAAACAAAAAGTATTTTTAAAGAACAAAATGAAAATAAAAATGTAAAAGTAACGAAACAAAATATTTTTAAATAACGAAATAAAAATGTAAATATAACGAAACAAACGTATTTTTTAATAAAGAAATAAGAATAAAAATGTAAAAATAATGACATAAAAGTTTTTTCAAATAATAAAATTAAAATGAAAAAATAACGAAACAAAAAGTATTTTTAATAACGAAATAATGTTTATCATTATTTCGTTATTAAAAATACTTTTTGTTTCGTTATTTTTTCATGTAGAGATGACGAAATAAAAAGTATTTTTTGATAACGAAATAAAAATAAAAATGTAAATATAACGAAAAAGAAGTATTTTTAAATAACGAAATAAGAATAGAAATGTAAAAATACCGAAACAAAAACTATTTTTGAATAAAAATAAAAATGTAAAAATAACAAAACAAAAAATATTTTACATAACGAAATAAAGAATAAGAATGTAAAAATAATGCAACAAAAGTAACGAAAGAGGAATCGTATTTTAAATAACAAAATAAAAATGAAAAATAAAAATTTAAAAATAACAAAACAAAAAATATTTTACATAACGAAATAAGAATAAGAATGTAAAAATAATGCAACAAGAGTAACGAAAGAGGAATCGTATTTTAAATAACAAAATAAAAATGAAAAATAAAAATTTAAAAAGTATTTTAAAATAACGATACAAAAATAAACTAATAAAAAGTGACGACAGAAAACTGTTTTTAATAATGAAACAAAATGTTTTAAAAATACCGAAAGATAAAAGAAAATGAATTTTTCAAATATAATGACATATATTTAAAAAAATAAAATTAATGAAATGTCAAACAAGTTTAATAAATCCTTAAGTCATCAGAAACAAAAACAGAAACATAAATTAAAAAAATCCTGAAATTTTGTAAAACAAACCTTCGTATGGAAATATGCTTGGATATCCGTGAAGACAAACAATTTTGAATGTCAATTTCTTTTAAAAAAAATAGGATCCCCTTAATATAATAAGGTGAAGGTTATGAAAGACTAAGGATACGGCATGCCGTATTCGAATTCTGCCCATAAGAAAATATCCTTATGGATGTTAGCAACTATCACGTAGTCCCTCTTGTGAATACCTGATTCTAAAAAGGAATTGTGGTAACCAAAATGCTAACAACGGAACTAAGTAGGTAGAAAATGCTGATTGATACGGATACAGTACCAACCAAGGCGCCGAAACTGATGATGTCATTGGCCTAGATCCTGCTAGCTATGAATCACTAGACTGTTCGATACTTCTAAAATATATACCCAAACAAGTAAACATCTATGCTAGATGCGTGTATATAGCTAGATTTGAAGATTTTAAGAATAAATAATAGAAACAAAAGGAAGTATAAAGCTACGCTAAATTATTAGAGTATATGTTTCGTAATTCTGAGATTTTGTGCCGTCTATTTCCTTTACATATGAAAGTCTGTAATGTTCGTCAAATGGTATGCGTCATGTTACTTCTTATGATTATGAGTAACGCAGCCGTTATCTTCGTTGACGATGCCACGTTACATAAAACTGGAAATCAAAACTTACGTATTTTATAGCATTTTGATAATTATTTTCTTCTGTAGGTTTAATCCCAAATGAAGACTAGAAACAAGCAAGTACTTTACATTTCCTACATTCATTGCTGATGTACGCGGGCATTCTCCTACTAGCACACTTATTTCTTTATATACAGTTGTACCCTGGGTAGCGAAAAGCGCAGGGACACAATCGCTACTCGGTGTAAATACGGTTGCTTCATGTATGACACAATGTTCAGAATGCAACGAAAAAATAAATACTAGTTTATATTATTAAAGTATTATACTCCAGTGCTACCAGATGAGGCTGTCTGAAAATACTTGCTTCCTGACCAAAAATGCACCAAACATTGATGTTATTGTTTTTTCCTTTCCCTTTACTAAACCCAATCACGTTCTGCAAAGCCAAACACAAATACAACAATTTTCCATTACAAAATAGTCAAACCAAATATCATAAATACATATTTGAAAATATAAAGGACTTGAAGCATAAAAACCTTTACCAAAATGACCAGAATTAGGCATTAAATAATCCAAAAAGGGTTGATATGCAGTAAAAAAACCACAACCAAAGTATTACAAATTTATGATGTTGAGATTTTGCAAAACGGATCTTCGTATAGAAATATACGCATATATGAGACAAATTTTGATGTTTATTTTTTCCTATAAAAAATGTGAGGCTTGTATTATGACAGACACGAAAGGAAATAAAAACCTAGTTCAAATTCAGAAAGTAACAGCAGAGACGTCTGCAGTCAAAGATAACACAATTTGTACTTGGTCGTCAAGTGAGACCCCCAAAGAGTTTACATCTGTTAGTCATAACACTGTTTGAATAATTTCCTATAAAAACAACAACAACACAAACAAACAAACGAACTACAAATGTTGCATCTTAAAAGGGAAGATCGAAATTTCCTGAAATCTGATCTTCTCAATATCAAGCTTCGCCTAAAAACATTACAGCCAGAGGTTGCTTTATCGGCGTCTTGCACACTTGTTCACGCTCTGATACCTTTTACTCGTCTATACGCCGGGCGATATTTTTTCTACTTAACTTGTGGAAGTCAAGCGAATATGAAATTACGACTGTATTTCTTCTATGCACTCATGACTTAAAAGAATAACAAAAATAAAGTTCATAAAAATAAAAAAATATATAAAAGTATAACGATAAATAAGTTTAAATTAAGTTTAAAATAATAATGAAAGAAAATGTCAAAAATAAATAAGAATGCAACGAAGGAAAACATGAAAATGTAACGAAAGAAAAAGTAAAAAATTAAAAGTAAAAAAAAATATAATGAAAGCATAAATAAAATTAAAAAGTAATGAAAAAAACGAAAGAAAAAATAAAATTTAACGAATGAAGAAGTAAATGAAATGAAAAGTAACGAAAGAATAAATGAAATTTTACTATAAAAAGTAGAAGAAATCGAAAAGTAACAAAAGAAAAAGAAAATTAACGAAAGAAAAAAGAAAATTTAGCGAAAAAATAATAAAAAGGTAACGAATGAAAAACAAAATTTAACGAAAAAAAAGAACATTTAACGAAGAAATGATAAAAAGGTAACGAACGAAAAAGAAAATTTAACGAAAGAAAAAGTAAAAGAAATGAAAAGTAACAAAAGAAAGAATTTAACGAAAGAAAAAGAACATTTAACGAAAAAATAATAAAAAGGTAACGAACGAAAAAGTAAAAGAAATGAAAAGTAACAAAAAAAGAATTTAACGAAAGTAAAAAGTAACAAAAGGAAAAATTAATAATAATAAGGTAGCGAAAGAAAGAGTAAAAGAAATGAAAAGTGACAAATGCAAAACTAAAATTTAACGAACGAAAAAAGAAAAAAGTTACAAAAGAAAAAGAAAATTTAACGAAAAAATAATAAAAAGGTAACGAATGAAAAACAAAATTTAACGAAAAAAAAGAACATTTAACGAAGAAATGATAAAAAGGTAACGAAAGTAAAAGAAAGAATTTAACGAAAGAAAAAATAAAAGAAATGAAAAGTAACAAAAGAAAATTTAACGAAAGAAAAAAGAAAATTTAACGAAAAAATAATAAGAAGGTAACGAAAGAAAAAGAAAATTTAATGAAAGAAAAATAAAAATAAATGAAAAGTAACAAAAGAAAGAATTTAACGAAAGTAAAAAGTAACAAAAGGAAAAATTAATAATAATAAGGTAGCGAAAGAAAGAGTAAAAGAAATGAAAAGTGACAAATGCAAAACTAAAATTTAACGAACGAAAAAAGAAAAAAGTTACAAAAGAAAAAGAAAATTTAACGAAAAAATAATAAAAAGGTAACGAATGAAAAACAAAATTTAACGAAAAAAAAGAACATTTAACGAAGAAATGATAAAAAGGTAACGAAAGTAAAAGAAAGAATTTAACGAAAGAAAAAATAAAAGAAATGAAAAGTAACAAAAGAAAATTTAACGAAAGAAAAAAGAAAATTTAACGAAAAAATAATAAGAAGGTAACGAAAGAAAAAGAAAATTTAATGAAAGAAAAATAAAAATAAATGAAAAGTAACAAAAGAAAGAATTTAACGAAAGTAAAAAGTAACAAAAGGAAAAATTAATAATAATAAGGTAGCGAAAGAAAGAGTAAAAGAAATGAAAAGTGACAAACGAAAAACTAAAATTTAACGAACGAAAAAAGTAACAAAAGAAAAAAGAAAATTTAACGAAATAAATAATTAAAAGGGATAAAATAGGTAGAAAATGAACTAGGCGGTAATATTTGATGCTTAAGTATAATAGAAAATTACACCCCAGCGCTAAAAATTGAACAAGTAATTTTTTCGAAAGCTCTCATTATAATCTGAAAATAGTGTGATTAAATTTCGGCATTATATCATATCATCCTTGATAATTTGTGAACTCGCAATCTCTGAATTTGGAGGCCAAAGACAACATAAAGGAAAGCTTCTAATTATTGTTTTTGTAGCATTTTCAGAAGTATTATTTCAATGGGAATCTTAATTTTTTATGAAATAGGATAACATTTCATAAGGAATCGCGTAGTCGTATTTAGGTAGAATTAACGCACATTCCATAAATTAACAACGCAAATCCTACAAACTAAATTCCTCCGGTCGCATATTTTTTCTAGTAGATATAATGTGTTGAGTTTGCTAATGAACAGTCGATCGTGGCAATTTCTTGTTAATGTACGCTATCTCCAAAAGGAAGAGGTTATGTCTTAGAGGATGGTCCCATAACACCATAACAGATGCTACACTAATCTTCACGCAGGAGGTAATTCCTAGGAGGATGCTCTCATGACAACAGAACATATAAGAAAAAAGACAGTAATCCCCAGTAGGGATGGTATCATGACCACAAAACATATATTACACTACCTGCCCCCCACCCCAAAAAAAAGAATGAGGTAATGCCGTGGAGGATTGTATCATGATGAACGAAAATATACAAGTTTCATGACAACAGAACAGATACTACACTTCCCTCTCAAAGGAAGTGGTAATCCCTGGAGGGATAGTTTCACGAGAACAGAACAAATACTACACTACTAACCTCAATTGAGCACCGAAATAGTATAGTAAACTGAATTGAGCATCAAATAGTACATATACACTATAGTAAATAAATGTACTATAGTATAATATTGATAGAAGTAATAGTATAATTTCAGTTTCAGACAGACAGACGGATATTACATCTTCATTAGTAGTAGATACTCATTTACAAACATAAGAAGGTATAAGGTTTAATAGATAGATTTGAGACCAGAATATTTCGGTTGAAATAAACTAAGCAAGAGGCAGGATCCTGATATTGAAACAGTAGGAACAGTTCAGCTTGTGTGTATTTTTCTCCAACGGGTTGTTTTCAGTAGTGCTTATTTGATGCGAGGAGTGTGTGTGTGGTTCAGACACATAGAAGTCGTCGTATGTTACTGTGACAGATTCTCTGTACAATCAGAGAAATTCTTTCTGGTATTAATTATTTTTGGCAAAGGGAAGTTTCTTTTCCCGAAATATTAAATAAATGATTTTATAATCATCCGGACATCACACAAACAGCTAACAACACTCTTGCTGTTATGTAAGATTTAAAGAAAAAATAAATAGTAAGTCATATTTCGTATTCGATTTATTATTTTTGTTCTTTACAACTTACATCTTATCCGGAATTTGCATTGGCCCACAGCCTTTTAAAAACATACTACTACTATACCCAGCAATGCTTCAAGCAAACAACCATTCTCTCTCTCTCTCTCTCTCTCTCTATATATATATATATATATATATATATATATATATATATATATATATATATATATATATATATATATTTTGTTGTTGCTCCCAGATCAAGGCTGGACTCTGTAGCGAGTAGTATTAACAAAACCGTACTCGTAGCTTTAATGCATGTTCTTTTCTGTAGTCGAACACTTTGACAACAGCTGCCTTTAAATAGGTTTAATGTCTTGCTCATTTACCGGGTATTTGATAACGGTCGTGCGGATTAAGACATCGGAATTTTAATTTAAGACATGACTCGTGTTACGGGGTTCGAATCCGGCGACTTGTACTAATAATCATCTCTACACTGACGATTCTTGAAAGAATAAAACGCATACGCAAGTAAATAAAACACACACACACACACACACACATATATATATATATATATATATATATATATATATATATATATATATATATATATATATATATACTATGAATATTTTTATTAAATATTAAAGTGTATTTACCTACTGACAACGTTGTTTAGTACTCACGTCCTCATCAGTGCAGGATGATACATTTAAAGCCAGCGGCAGGGTTCGAACGTTTCAAGATCAAAGAGTGCTTAATATATATATATATATATATATATATATATATATATATATATATATATATATATATATATATATATATATAAAGTGGTGAACTAAAAGCGAACTTTTAGGGAAGGTAAAACCTATTGTGAAAAGTATACAGCTCAATATCCAGGATAGAGCAGATAGAAATGTAGAAGGATGAAAAGGAATTAGAAAAGCAAAAGTCAAATCATATTTCTATTCAGTTGCTCAGAGCAAGGTATATTCCGCAAAAAAGCAATTCATTCAAGTTAAATTTTTCCTTAAGCCAGGCTTTTCAAAGATCAAAATCTTATCATCAGAGGAAGTCGTTGGGATAAAATAGTTGGCAAAGGCCAAGATTTAAAATTTGAAAAAGTAAAATAAAAATTGTAGGGAAAAAACACAAGGCAAAACTCTGCCCGAATGCAAGCAAATGTCCGATTGCAAAAAAGTCCGGTGTCAAAAAGTCCAGCGGAAAAAGTGAAATGTAGATAGGTAGGTCGTTAAAAGGCACGAGAAGTGACAAGAGAGGATATATATGTATATATATATATATATATATATATATATATATATATATATATATATATATATATATATATATATATGGGAAAATGAAAAAGGAAAACCAAAAAATAGATGTTTTTTTATGTGTACATTAACGTTTCATCTTTATTTATAAGACTTCATCAGGATGATAATATAAAGAAAAATTCCATGCAAGTACAAACACATATAGGGTTGACATGTTGGGAAAAAGGAAGAAAATAGTAGCCACTACTGGAGAAAAACAGTCAACCCTATATGTGTTTGTACTTGCATGACATTTTTCTTTATATTATCATCCTGATGAAGTCTTATAAATAAAGACGAAACGTGGATGTACACATAAAAAAACATCCATTTTTTGGTTTTCCTTTTTCATTTTCCCATTACGTCGGATTACCTTCACCCTTTCTCTTCCCATATATATATATATATATATATATATACATATATATATATATATATATATATATATATATATATATATATATATATATATATATATATATATATATGTGTGTGTGTGTGTGTGTGTGTGTGTGTTTGTGTGTGTATGAGAGAGAGATAGAGAGAGAGAGAGCCAGTCAGAGTAATAGAGCCATAGCCAGAGAGAAAAAATGTGTTAGTAAAAAAAAAGTAATACATGGTGTGTGTGTGTATGTGTGTGCCAGAGAGAAAGAAAGGAAGAGGCTGTTTTCTTAACGGTAATGCGATTTGAATGCCTTTCCCCTGACAGATGCGAATCGCACCCACGGTTGGCGACCAACCCATATTCACAATCCTATTAAAGGGGACAATGGTTGGCTGGTGTCGTTTTGGGGCTGTTTTGTCCTGGCCAGCAGGTAAATGAAGCGTGGCTTGTTCTGAGTGTCGTTGCTCCCGTTGTCACGGTAGGCCGGTTGACAAGGTAAGGGTCATGGAGTGGCAGAGTGTGTAGGGGCCAATCAGAATCGCTCACCCGGAAGAAGGAAAGAATATCAGGGTCGGCGAAATCGTTAAAAAAAGGAAAGGAAATACAAACAAAAGGGCCAGGAAATAAGCAAGAACAAACTGTCAAAAAAAACATAAAGAAAAAAAAATTATTTATTTATTTATTTATTTATTACACCCTCCATTGGCATCTCAATAAAAGATCACTATTGAAAAAACAAAGGAAATAAATGAACATCACGTTTCAATAATAAATGAAAACAGAACAAACAAAAAAGCAAGTAATTAATAAACAAAAAATGTTTCATTTTATTTTCTGTTTCAATACTTTGTTTCCGTTTTTTAATCATCACATTTCACAAAATCTAAAAAAATACACGCGAAATATCCATATATATATATATATGTGCGTGTGTATATATACATATATATATATATATACATATATATATACAGATATATACATATATACACACACATATATATATATATATATATACAGGGTGGGCAAAAATAAGGGTCCTATTTTTAAAAATTCATAACTTTTTTATTTATTGATTTTTTTAATTTTTTTTTATTAGAATAAGTAAAGGACCCCTTCCGAAGCAAGCATGAGCCGTATTAGCCCTAAGGAACGTACCCTCATTTAGAAAACATTATTTTTGCTTTAAAAACTCAAAACAGGGTAAAAAACAATACTTTAGTTTTTGTAAGTTTTAAGAAGTGTTTTTCGGCTAAAATTTGTTTTGTTTATTTCAAAAAATCTCGGAAAGGTCAGTCTACACACACATACAGTTTGGTGAGTTTAACTTTTATTTTGTGGAAGTTATTCAAATTCAAGTTATTCAAATTTAAAGATAGGACCCTTATTTTGGCCCACCCTGTACATATATATATATATATCATTAATCAACCCAATATTTCTATGTACTTGCATGACATTTTTCTTAAAATTATCATCCTGAGGAAGTCTTACAAATAAAGATGAAACGTTGATAAATGCATAAAAAAAGCATCTTTTGGTTTTTCCTTTTTCATTTCCCATATATATATATATATATATATATATATATATATATATATATATATATATATATATATATATATATATATATATATATATTTATATATATATATATATATACATATATATTTACATATATGTATATATATATATATATATATATATATATATATATATATATATATATATATATATATATATATATATATACTAAAGTAATATTGGCGAAGTGACCATAATTACTGAGAAAAACAATTACCAAAATAATAATAAACACAGGTAAAGAGGATGAAGAGTCTGTTTGTTTTTTTTACTTTAGATTAGAAGAAACGAAATTAATGAACAGAGGAGAAAAGATGTTATTGCTACCTAGACGTTTTTCGGTCGATCCTTTTTCAAGGTAGTTATCGTCGATATAATTCGAGCGAAATTACGGATTAAAGAGCAATGAAATGAATTGACGAAAATTTTATACTTACAATATATATATATATATATATATATATATATATATATATATATATATATATATATATATATATATATAAAAAATTATAAAAATATATTCATGGCAATTAAGCTACACAGAGGCTTTCGTGTTTCATCCCCGTAGTGAATTGTCAGTCTAAAATGTCTCTGTGTAGCTTCATTGCCAAACATATATTTTCATAGCTTACTACCTAGCTCTACTAACGTATTGAGCACTGTTGAAGTAAATGCTGAAAATTGATACATAAAAGATTATATCTCCTTATAACATTTCATGTGGATACATGAAATAATATATATATATATATATATATATATATATATATATATATATATATATATATATATATATATATATATATATATATATAACTCTATGAAACAAACTAATATAATAACTGTAAAAAATAAATTAATAATATAGTTTTAATGGTTGAGAAACTGCCGAGACTATATATATATATATATATATATATATATATATATACATACATATATATATATATATATATATATATATATATATATATATATATATATGTATATATATATATATATGTGTGTGAAAGTTGTTTTTAATTAATAACTCCTATATTACCATCAAAACGGGTTACTCTCATTTAAATCAATAATACAACGTAGAACGTTGAAATACTCTATATATAGTACAGACGAACGCTTAATTAGCATAACTATTTTAAGCAGTTCATTAATAACAATTATTTAAGAAAAAATTCATAACTTACTAAAATCTTTTCATACATTAAGTTAACATCGCTCGCTAGAGAGTTCAATATTTGTTCGGAGCAACAAAAAAAAGTTAGAATTTTAATATCTCAAAACATCATTTCAATCTGGCGTGATAATTTATTTGGTCTATTATCAGGCTCTTTGTTTACATTTAGAGGTGGAGTAAGGGTTTTAGTTTCTTACATCTAGTGGCATGAACTGAAATCCTTAAACCATACCAAAATGCGGCGGTAAGACAAAAGCCCACCGGACATAAGCCCACCGGACAAAATAAACCCTTAGATACTCTATTTTAACAAAAATACGAAATTGAATTTAGTATAATGCATTTTTGTTTCTTCAGAAACAAATCAGTCATTTTAATCTTTTCTTAATATTACAAATGAAAACATAGATTTCGAATTAGTCGTGTTTGGCTATATTTGTTTGTTTAATATATAATAATAATACCAAAATATAATCTAAATGAATAAATGCGAACGTTTTTTCATTAATCACTCCTATATCATAATCAAAACGGATTACTGTTATTTAAATCAATTATACAACATAAAATCTTGATATTCTGTATATATACTGAAGATAAAAGATTAAGAGATAATCTTTTGACTGCCTAATTAGCATAACTATTTTTTAAACTATTCATAATTAATTAATGTTTAGTATTATTATTTTGGAATTGCATTGGCTAATGTAGGCTATCTATATACAATAGTTTCGTCTATGTTAACAGTAAGTAATTCATGTTATTGTATACATAAATCGGAAAAATAACTAAAAACCTTCAGTTTTAACTCCATGTGCTCGCTGACGACCTAACCGAAGGTCGTGGTTTGCTACAAGCGAGGAAGAAGCAAGAAGATGAAGGGAGAGTGGTATGGAGAGGTTGGTTGTCTTGGCTTGCTACAAGCGAGGCAGAAGCGAGATAAGAAATCCCTTAAAAAGCAGAATGTCATTTTTTCGGGGTGGTGGGGTTAATGGAGGGTGTTAATCTGCAAATTTACCCATATTTAGTTTTTGAAAATCTTATACTTTTTTTTTTACTATAGGTCCCTTTTTTATTTTAATTGAAGCAATTGATTTTAGTAGGGTTTACCTTTCCGGTGAAAATTAAATAAATAACTTTAAAATGATCTAACTAAATATCTTATTTGTATAACATAAATAAAAATATTGAAAGTTTGGATATTATTGTAGATTAACACCCTCACACCACCTCACCCCACCCAACCTAATACTTATTTTCCTTTGAAATTAATTAAATAAATGTTCAACTAATGGAGAATTTGAAAACTTATGATTGCTAAACTAGCTCTAAAATCACTATTTTCACTGAATTTAGTTAAAATGACAACGGTAAAAATGGCACAAGTTAATATATAAGGAAATATGGTACAAGAGAAAAATATAGATGAAAATCTCACAATGAGTTTATCAATATTTCATATACAATACGTAAAGGGAAAACAATAAAGTAACCCCCATCCACCAAAAAATGAGATTCTACATTTTTAGGCGATTATGTATGAACACACTGAAAAAAGTTTGTTTTAATTTAGAGTAGGGGATTTGTTGCACATATAAATTTAACGTGAAATGATCCTCCTTTCAGGGCCATTCTAAATTTACCACTAACCCTAAGTCCGACCAGCAGAGTCGTAAAACCACACGTACTCGCTTTTAAAAAGTAGAACTCACCCATACACGCCCGAAAAATAATGCATAGAATTTATCTCTCATCGCAAAAGAAAATTTGGTAATGCCCTAAAAAGTTAGAATGGCCCAAAAATGGTAGATTATTTTGTGTTAAAATTATATGCAAAACTGATCCCCCAATTTCAATCTAAAATAATTGTTGTTGTTTTTTTTGCGAAAGATGAGTAATACATAATTTAAAAAAAAATGTATATTTCGTTTTACCACCCGGACTTAGGGTTAGTAGTAAAAAGGGTGCGTATCTTTTCATTATGTAATCTGTACAAAATACAGCATTTACAAAGTACCGGAAAAATGTTTAAAAATTAAATTTAAAAAAAATTGTCACGAAAAAAAAGATGCATACAAAGAAATTAAATATAAAAATTATTTTTTTAATTTTTAAATGTTTTATTTATTTTTACGTTGGTGGGCTTTTGTCCGTGTTTGACTTATCTCTACTTTTTCTGATTTGTACAGTCACTCAGTCTTAACATTTGGAAGAGCCTGATTATGGGCGAAATACATTATGACGTCAGACTGAAATTATGTTTTATTGTAATTTAAACTTTATATATATATATATATATATATATATATATATATATATATATATATATATATATATATATAAATGCTAAGTGGGAGGCATTATTTCTTTGACCAGAGTGCTCCACCTATATGGGAGCCTATATATATATATATATAGCTATCGACAGACAGTTGTTTGTATAGTTTCTATGACTAATCAGTGCAGCTAAACCTAGTGAGATTCGAAAACGGGATGCCAGTGAATGAGATCCTTCTCGTAATAGGATAAATTGTATCGCATTATAAATTATGTTATATATATATAATAATAAATATTTGTTTTATCTACATACGTATACGTTCTATCCTTTCGGGAATCGTCAGTGTCGAGATGATTAGTCATATCAGTCGCAGGATTCGAAAACTCTCGGAAACACTCAGCCACTATGAACGACCTGGTAAATCAGCGAGAGTTCAAACCTGTTATATGCAGCCATCTTCAAGAGTGTTAAACTACTGAAAGAACATGCATCAAAGTGTTCAATTATTTTTTACGGAAGAGCATTGCCTCGATGCTTAATGGAAATCATTTATCTATTTAGCTTCGTATTGAAAAATAATACAAAATTACAAGCGCTTAGGGCAGTAAATGCTACTTCAAACTAAAGCCTGACAGACTGACCGACGAACAGTGCCTCTTACATAGATTTTTGGACGCAATTTAAGTAGATCTAGGCTTTAAAATAACCTGTAATATTAGAATGCTTGATTTTCTATTTGTATGTTCTGAGCCACCCATGTATTGGAGTCTCTTCTCCAACACGAGGGCCGCCATATCTGTTGTGTTATCGTGGCTAGCATACAGTCAGGATATAAAAGGAAACGACAGTTTTGAAGAAACGTTTGAATTTACGTATTCATATGCATTTATTTATCACAAAAACGGTTTGTCAAAAATAAACATAAGCGGGGAATAATAAAATATGATACATAATAAGTAGTGAAAATTATAGATATAATCACTAACGGTAGAGACTACGAGTAAAACAAAATCGGAATATACATGTATTGCCAGGGCAAACAATTTATAGAGAGACGTATGGGCGATATAAAGTAAATAAGACATTTAACTAGGTTGCGACCAGTAAGGAAATGCCATGGTTATATATATATATATATATATATATATATATATATATATATATATATATATATATATATATATATATATATATATATATATATATATATCGGGGAACGATACCAGCGACTCGTAAATAGGACGTCTGACGGGAAACGCGTCAAAGTAGTGAAAAACATGCCAAGATGTAGTGCCGATCGAAGACGTTCGACCAGTCTGAGGTCCTTAACTAGAAAGAGAAAAAGCCTTGGTCTGAACCTCGCACAGGCGTGGAAGCGAGTCTTTTTTGTACTTCCGAATAGAAGTGCATTTCATGTTAGCAAGTAATAATTCAGGGGAGATAACTTCAATATGGTTCCAGGAAAATAAATCTTGAATATTCTACGCCAACACTCCACGGACTTCGCCACTTCTTTAGTTTAGCTGTGAATCAGAAATCAATTTTGAAGAGTTACATTCACTCCTAACCCAATCAACCGGAAGTAATTCAGACTTTGAATTTTTCATCAAAAAATGGATCTTTATTTTTTACCATTATTGTTAAATAATAACGTTTCGTTTTAGAAAGTTTTAAATTATACAAAAAAAATCAATGTTGACTGTTTGTTTTATAAAAAAATCAGACAAACTCTTCGTTTTCATAAAGTTTTAAATGATAACCCCCCAAAAATGACTGCAGGCGCCTGTTTTCAAAATGGAAAACAAATACATTCTGATTCACAGCTAAACTAAAGAAGTGCCGCGACTTCTATTTGATTTCGTACTCCAATGAAGCTACTAAACATTGTTTTGTTTTTCATTTGATATGCCAGCGTTTTTCGTGGTAGTACCTGAATTTTTAATATTTGGATTATCTACACTGCTATTCTCTTGTTGGATGTTATTCTCACCACGTTTCGGCCGATAAAATCTCCAACCTTCTTTATGTGCGTTTTGTCGAGCTTCACGATCTATACATCGACATGTCGCGCGACGGATAAAGTGCAAAGTAATAATCAGTTCTAAGTGACAGTATTTTGGAGGTTGAAGGTTCAATCACCACTATAAGCAATACTAACTAAGAATGAAATAAAATTACTTAAGATAACAGGGGCAGGTTGTTCTTGTTCCGTCAGCCATTATATGCATTCATTATTTTAAAATAACATTTAAACCAAATTTCAAATATAAAAACTTCTAGTATTCATGATTGACGACTTTAATCATACGTAAAAGTCCTTATACACACACACACACACACACACACACACACACACACACATATATATATATATATATATATATATATATATATATATATATTTGGGTATGTGTATATGTTTATATATTTTTATGGATTGAATTCACTTCTAAACTTCATGGTTGACGGAACAAGAACAATCCACCCCCGTGGATTAAATAAAGGGCTGAGATCGAAATTCCCGCACTTGACGAAGGTCGGAGGTTACATCGGCTGAAAAGTTGTGAGAATAACATCCAAGATGAGAACAGTAGTTCGAATAAGCCAAATAATGCAAATTATTAATTTTCACTTAACAAAACCCCGTAACATAGTACCGGAATTGTTTTACTGTTGTTAAACTGGCGCAGCATGATCTTCTTATACGTATTTTGACCTTTCCTTCTTTTTTCTCTCGTTCTGAAAAATGTTTTGAATTGTTTAAAAACGTATGTAACTGGAAACAGAATTCTATAAACGAGATGTTACATTCACAACTGCACTAAAAAATGGGGACAGTTTATTGGGGGGAAAGGGGTCGCACGCACCTGTGTTGTCGATATTATTATTCAATTGGTTTCGTGATAAGAGTTGAACAACTGAACCGCTCTGTCATAATTCACCGAGTCGAATTCATTTATGAGCTTCGAAGTGAACAAAATATTGTTAAAAAAAACGGATATTTGCTATTCTTTCTCTTCCTCTTTCTCTCTCTCTCTCTCTCTCTCTCTCTCTCTCTCTTTAACTCCCCCACTATTCATCTTGTTTTCTCTCACACACATACACACGCACACACACATACACCTATACATACGTACAAACATGATAATAAAAACTCTCCTACGCCAATGATATTCAGGCGTCTAAGTACTAGTTTCACGCAACTAGACCCATAGTAAATCTTGAAACATTGGATTTAATTATTTGTGAGTCTGAACTAAATATCCTTTCAGATAGAGCTGCATAACAATAATAAATAAAATAAGCCACTATCTACCTATCTATCTATCAAACACCAGCCCCTGTCCCATCGTCGCAATCTTGCATATTTGTGCTTGTTTTACAAGTACTTCCACTAAATGTGCTCTCACGAACTTACTGTAATATATATATATATATATATATATATATATATATATATATATATATATATATATATATATATATGATAAATAATGGAAAAGGTGTTTTGACGTAATGGAAATTGAAGAAATAAAAATAAAAATATCATTTATGTATCTATCAACGTTTCGTCTTTATTAAAAGACTTCCTCAAGATGATTTTTTGAAGAAAAAAACACAAGTACAAAATGTTTAAAACAAGAGGTGACGGCGGGTGTAAACTATGAAGCGGGAGGAGGGGACATGAGACATGTTTATTGAATCTTTTTAAAATTAGCCTTGACATCAGAGAGCGGGAGGGTTGAAAATCAGGGTCGTGTAAATCAGGGTCCCTCGTCCCCTCCCTTCTTACACAACCCTGATTTTAACCCATTCCCCCACACTCTCTACTGGCATCTCAATTTCCCACTGCGGCCATCTATTTGTATCTATTTTTTTTCATAAGCGGCCCCAATTCTAAGCTCACACCCGCAACCACCTCTTGTTTCAAACATTCGGTACTTGTGTTTGTTTTTATTCAGACAATCACCCCGAGAAAGTCTTATAATACAGACGAAACGTTCATGAATACATAAATACTATTTTTGGCTTTCCTTTTTCAATTTCCATATACACACATACACACACACGCACTTATATATATATATATATATATATATATATATATATATATATATATATATATATATATATATGAGATGGACTCTCCCGTCGATTTCGACGTATGAGTGCCCCACAAGGGGCTGCCCGCGCGTGAATTTGTAATTGCAAGGGTTGCGCAATCCACAACAACCGCTCTCCTGAGTCGGCATCGCTTGATTCCAATGGCAAGTAGTAATACAGGATGACTGGAAACAATGCCGAGATAAGCAGAGAGCACATACAGCACCTGGTATTCCCAAATGGTCACCCATTTAGTACTTATATACGGCACAATCACGTTGACACACCGGTTCCCGTTAGATCACCGAAGTTAAGCGGCGTCGAGCCTGGCCAGTACTAAATGGGTGACCATTTGGGAATACCAGGTGCTGTATGTGCTCTCTGCTTATCTCGGCATTGTTTCCAGTCGTCCTGTATTACTACTTGCCATTGGAATCAAGCAATGCCGACTCAGGAGAGCGGTTGTTGAGATTGCGCAACCCTTGCAATTACAAATTCACGCGCGGGCAGCCCCAGGTGGGGCACTCATACGTCGAAATCGACGGGAGAGTCCATCATATATATATATATATATATATATATATATATTGTCATCATCAATTTTTATTTGAAATTCAACCAGTTCCTTTTTACTTCAGGTTTTTCTATTTGAGTTAGAACAATTTTAAATTCAAGTTGAGGGTTTATTATTTATTTGAATGCCAACTTTAAGGGTAAAAGGGGTGTAGTGTCTATTTTAGCAGGTTTAACGTAGCCTCTGGCGGGTTTGAATCCGCCGCCGCCGCCGCCGCCGCCGTCGCCCCAATGTTGGCAAGCGACCAGTTAAGCCTGCGAACCCTCACTCGTCAGTGGCCAGGTTAATGGGAGAGGCTTGGGATTTTAATGAGGTGAAACCGATTGATTTATGGGAACGAAGTGCGACTGCTTTTGTGTGAGACAATAACAAAGAAAGGACCCTTTTCCTTCGACTGTTGCTAGGAGTGGTCCACTCTTACGATGGGGGCGAAGGGTTATCCGTTTACGGTCAACTTTCTTTTTTTTTTTTTATCTTTGTTTGCCTGAAATCAGGATCGGAATCAAATAGAACATTTATGGGAAGAAGTTAAAGTTAGGGGTCAGTTCAAATTCTGCTTTTAAAATTTGCCTCCAAGCAATTATTTGTGAAACTCAGATTATCCCATCTCTCTTGATCCGAGAGACGGAGAAGAGTACAAGTTACGAGCTACATTTATTCGACGTTCTTTTTACTTTCATTTTTGTTTCGCTACCCCCCCCCCCCCTCCCACAAGTAATTTTCTTCCAATTAATTTCTTGTAAGAAACTGTTTACATTTGTGGAGAAAATAAAAGGTTCAGTTCGAAAAGATGCACCCGAAGAAGGTTGGAGGTTACATCGGCTGAAATGTTGTGATTATAACAACCAAGGTGAGAATAGAAGCCTGACTAATCAAAAAGCAAAAAAATACACAGAACTTACACATTTGAATGTTAAGGCGGAGAAGCGGGTACTAATTTTGTGGTTTTAAGCCCCCTCTTTGGGGGTCTAAAAATGCACGGGAATCTATAATGAGAAGTCCATGACGACCGGAAACACTGTCAGCATATATAAAGAAATACTGTTGTCACTTCGGATGTTCCCTTTTACCAAGGCTTGAAAGTCTAGTTTACTCTACTACTTAAACCATAGCCAGATGGACGAGATACAGATTCATATTTTTCCAAAGGATGGTAGTGAAAGCGATAAAGTAATCCGGACAGAACTCGAACCTGGCACCTAAGTCTACAGTCAGCGTTTGACTGTTATTGAATCAGAATTCACACATTCTGAAAATGAAAAATGCAAACCGAAAATTGTTTATTTTTTCATCGACGTTTCGTTTTTTCTGTTAAAAGACTTTTTCAAGATTATTGACAAAAAAAGAAGCATAGACGTTAAAATCCGAAATATGTGATGCGTCTATGAAATGAAATGACTGACTGAATGAATGACTCATCCATTCACTTTCATCACGTATTTTGGATTTTAATTTTTATGCGTCTCTTTGTGGAAGCAGCTTGAAAAAGTCATTTAACAGTAAATACCAAACGTTGATGAACAAATAAACAATTATAAGTGTAGTAATAACACAGCATGACGTCGCTAGCTATAAATTCATCGTTCCTTTCATTAAGTTGAACGATCTTGTGACATCAAGCCGCCACATAAAGTGTTACAATTATTATCAGTGTTTATTCGCTATTCAGCGGTGGCCCAGTGGTTCTAGATGTCGGGAGTTGAGTTATAAAATACTCAGAATTCGGGGTTTAGAATAGCATGGCCAGTAATGAATAGTCATATCTCTATGCTGATGAGTCCCGATTAAAAAGGACGAAACGTACACGTACATAGAAAATAAACAAAACAAATATATATATATATATATATATATATATATATATATATATATATATATATAACAAAAACAAGTTTATATATATATATATATATATATATATATATATATATATAAATATATATATATGTATATATATATATCAAAACTTGTTTTTGTTATTTATTTCTAACAATAATATCTTACAACAGAAGTATTCGTGGACAAGTATTATTATTAATATATATATATATATATATATATATATATATATATATATATATATATATATATACAATTAATCTGAAAAATATATAAATGTTTATATATTTTTAAATGTAATTTTTAATTTGTTGACGTATGAGAATACTCGTAACCGGTGTTTCCCAGGTGTAGCGTCTGCAAGCATTATATTTATAAATACGAATTAGAAAAAGCTTCTTTATTTACTGCTTACAAAATGAGGTGCAAAAAATGTAACGCTGTAAAATCTGAGTATTTCTTCTAAACATATGTAAGTATTAACCTTAAAACTGAAATAGATACAGAAATTCAAACATTTTGTATTGCTGACATAAGCTTATGGTACTGTTTATCTTACTATAAAATATTTCCACCGTAACAATCTTCCTAGATTGAATAGGTATTCTTTTGCTAAGTAACTGAAACAACAAACTTTTTTTTAATTCAAAGAACATGATGGAAGGATGCAAACAGAAGTATTGGGTAGTCAGAATCAAATATCGATTTGGTGGATACATTGCTATACTGGTCTAACTTTGATAATTCAACCGACTTAATTGTATACATATACAGCAGAATACGCGTCTCGGGACGGGTAAAAATAATTCCTCTAACCGAACAGTTTTGATTGTCAGCTTACGAAGATTAAAATAAATGCTACTAAACTTTGTGTCTAGAATCCTTCTTCCAATTTTGATTAAAATCGATTACATGATTTTGATTCTAGAAAATGTCTAAAATGTAAGGCTTAAGCATTAATGCACCCAAGAAGAAATTGTAAATAATGGAATCTTGCTTAATTGGTGTCTAATTAGTATGGATAAAATTTCATGCAAATCTGAAATATTTGAATTTTCAAAACGGAGGTTGTGTCCATATCATGCTCCTTAGAAACACTTTAAAATACTTAGAAGAAACTGAAATTTGAGGTATACTTATTAATGGGTGTCTGTTACATATTGTTAAAATTTTGCAAAAATCGGAGATATCTGGATTTTTACGAAAGGATTCCACCTTCTCTTTGCCCCCTTTAGCATTAAATTAAATTAAACTAAATATAACTTACATAACCCAACTTTACGCTTAGAATCTGTGTTTGAACATTCATAATGATCGGTTAATTAGTTTAAGAGTGAATCCTCTACATAGAAATGTATCAACATATACATATATCTAACTTTATATAAATATTGATAAATATTTGAACTATCGACAGATAAGTTTGTTTCGTCTTGATTAAGACTCATCAGTGCGACTATAAGAGAGAGGGGGGAGGTGAAAATTAGGGGAGAAAATGTTAATGTAATATAATTCCGATGATTTTGTTTACTTCATATGCATACAAATATCAAGTAAAATTATTTCATGTTTAAAAAGCAGAAAAAATAAATGTGACGGCAAAAAGGTGAAACGTTTGACTTTTGATCACGTGCACATCTTGATATGAACACGAGCGTCGTTAATGTGTGTGGATATGAATGTGTTTGTGTCTCTGAATACTTATGTAAGGATGTGTGTGAGCATGTTTGCGAGAATGTGTGTGTACGTGAGTGCGTGATCCTCAGTATCTCTAAGTTCTAGTAGTAGTAGTAGTAGTAGTAGTAGTAGTAGTAGTAGTAGTCCATTTCTCAGACGATTTCTCGACTGAGCTCCACTCTTTGGTTCCTCTTTGTAAGGCATTCACAGCAAGAACTCGTCTTCCTATCACAACGAGAAAAGATATGCCTTTCTCCCTCCATGTGCTTAGAGCAAGGCGGAATTCTCGTGGACAGAACTTCCCGTCTGTGGAACATATTACCACAGGACTGCTTCCCTGTTGATTACAACTGCGTCGTCTTCAAATTCAATGTAAAAAAATTCTTCTAATAAGTAATCAAACGCAGTACATACCATTGACCAATATTAGTACCTCCATAGTGTTCCTCATCATTTCGCTAGCAATCATTCCTGTTTCATTAATCCTTATCCTCGAGTGGCTTTTAGCCTTGATGAGCGATGACCCCCCAATAGTAAAAAAATAGCTTCTTTTCTACAGACTGCTTGTTTTTGGAATTCCCTTCCCACTTATAGTTCCCCTGACCGTATCAACAAAAGTTTTAAAATCTATATAATAAAGGTTCCGTGGGATTAAATCCTCAGGATCTGATGCTAAGCCATGGTCTTATAACGTTAAGCGTAACAGGACGCTAGTTTGTCGCCGATTATACTTTCCAGCAAGTCTGGTATCCATGTATACACCTAGAAGATGGTTTTATTACCGACACATGGTATTCCAAAATGGTCACACATTTAAGTAGTGACGCTTATATGTGCGTGCATGATTGTGAGACTATATGCGATATTGTATGAATGTGAATGCGTGTCGATGTGTGTGTTTATATGTTATAGCATCTGTGAATTAGGCGTGTGAGTGTGTATGTGTTATTCTTGCAAGTGTGGGTTGTATTTGCGTGAATGTGTATACGTTTGGGTGTAGGGACATTGCAGGACTGCTAGCTCTAACACATCACTCAATAAGTCTCGGGCTTAACTAATAAACCAATAACTTTTAGGCAAAATTCGACTTTATTTATCAACATAGTCTCCCTCTAGCGGGATACACTGATTTCAAGACTTCTCTAATGATTCCTTATTCGTAGAACGATTTGTCTTTGGCCTCAAAATACGCCCCAGTTTCTGATATTACTTCTTCACGAGAGCATTCTTTTGAGGTCTGCAAACAACCAGTAGTCGTTTGGACCAGATATTAAGAATATTTAAATGCAATTCATGCAGTTTTGACATCGTTATAATCGACTTGTGACACAGTAACTGGTCTTGGTAAAAAAAAACCTTTTTATTTGTGGTCATTTTGGGCGATTTCATTTTTAAAACACACAAATAATGCGATAATATTCACTATTGATAGTTCCTCTTTTCTCAAGATGATCGAGGAAACAATATTCCAAAATATGGAGGCCAAAATCTTGCTGCCTGATATTTGCGTCTTTGGTCGCGCTGGACGGCTTTCGCCTGCTACTATTCATTTAGCTCACTGTGGATTTGACCCCGAAGTGAAGTGGTGGATCCATGTTTCATCCCTTCTCACATACTGACGCAAAAACTCTTTATTCTTGCGTTTAAACAGTTACAAACAACCCTCTCACTCGTCGACGTGTTGTTATTTCTGATCAAGAAAACGCGGCAGTCACGTTGAACACAGCTTTCTCATTTACAAATGTTCATGCATAATGGTTAATACACTGCCTCCTGACATCTGCAATGCCTCTGCTATCTCATGCAACTTCAATTTACGATCGACTAAAACGAGTTTGTTTACTTTTTTATGTTTTCCGGGTCAATTAGCGAATTTGGGCGACCTGAGCGTTCAGCATCGTTTATGTCTGTACGACTGCATTTAAAGTCAGCATACCACCTTGTCACCATTGTCATCGACGGAGCAAAATGCGAATAACACTTATCGATCAATTGCTTTACTTGAACAGTGTTTTCCTTTAAGCGATGCTTTATCAACACAGGAGTTTATATTTTATAATTGTTTTGAAAATTTGCAACACTAGTTAAATAACTGTAATTTGTAAACTAATAATTTGTAAACTAATAATTCGATTAGGCTCAAATTTTGACACGTGTCATTTGAAGGTTATTGCTTTAAAACTCATATGAGTATTTTATTAGTTGTTCCCTTTATATGTCAGGTTCGGGACTTATTGAGTGATTTGCATTCGAGTGTATTTGTGAGTATGTTACTGTATGCGTAAGGTAATGTTTATATAAGTGTGGGCGTAATTTTGTGTAAACGTGAGTGCGTGTATGAATGTGTATGTGTGAGTATTAATGTATGTGTCTGTGTAGAAGAGGCTATGGTGTAGTCGTTACCCACAAGCAATCACACGCGCGCAGACACAGGGACGACAGAGTCAGTAATAACATCTCAAGGGCACTCTTAATTACACCGGAGAAACTGACCAAATTGTACTTAATCGACAAACACGAAGATGACCGCAGGGATAAAAGTCAGAAACACACATGCTTAAAAAACACTTACCTTTGACCAAGAGAAGTAACACCCACACGCGCGCTTGCACATGCGAAAAAATGCCAAACTGTTAAAAACAAACTCATTTTCTTCAAATGGAAAGAATATCTGAAAAGAGCCAAGATGCTCGAAACGCGTTATAAAATTATAAAATAATAAACAATTTTTGAAAAAAGTTATTTTCAAATTTACAAATGTTGGTAACTTCACTTCTTTAAATATACACTTTTCTCTCGTTGGAACCGTACTACCCTCTACTCTCTCTCTCTCTCTCTCTCTCTCTCTCTCTCTCTCTCTCTATATATATATATATATATATATATATATATAGACAAAATGTAAGTATCAACGGACACGTGTTTCGTAGTGTACGACTCATCAATGTGGCTGAACCTAGAGAGATTCGAAAGCAGGATGTTGCAATGCAGCGGGGTTCCCTCTGTTCTATTCTATATCGTGTATTCAATGGTCGAGGCGTTTGATCGATCGTCGTGTCATGTGAAGACAACATAAACGAAAAGATAAGTAAACAACAAATCCGAAACACTACAGTAAATTCCTTCTCTCGGACAAATACTAATTACCTTGCCCACCCAAAAATGGCATCTCGTTCTTCTCTCCTTTCCTCTCTTGTATTGTTTTAGACAATTGTTCCCTTATTGACTCATTTAACAAAAGTCTGGTTTTATTCCGTCATCTTTATTCATTTATTTTTATTTTTCGCCTTTAAACTTTCTTTCTGTTCTTTTTTACATTGACTTTTATTTTGTTTTCCTGGCCCCTCTCTTCCTCTATTTCCCTTTCTCATTCTTTTACCTTTTTTATTTCATTTCTTACTTTCTCCTTTTCATCTTTTTCCCTATCTATTTATTTCAGTTTTCCTTCTTTGTTTGTTTCCCACTTGTATTTTTCCCTCTGTTTTTTCCAATTTCTCGCCGATTTGAGTATATTATTCTCTTTTGTTTAGGTGGAAACTTGTAGATTTACTGCCGATTTAATGTATGAGTTAATGAGATCAATCCGTTTGTAATGAAAAGTATTTGGATTTTGACGGATGAATTTAAATAAATACATTTATTTTGTTATGTTGCGAACGCTGCCGTAGCTCAGAATTAACACACCAGAAAAAGACGAAGACATTTATTCTGTTATGAAGCGACCATGGGATCGAATGATTATATTTTATTCGTTTTACCTCACACAAAATAGCTACAAACGCAATAGTAATGTTTACTATTCATAAAATAGTATAGAAAAAAAACAGAGTGCAAATATAAGGAAATAAAATCCGGGTTTTTGATAAATTATTTAATCCAGACGGCCGTTTTGTCTGGAGTAAACAAAATTAGATTTTGTTAATTTTAAAAACGAAAATGCTGAGAATCCTGTGCTCATCTGTAGAAATCCAGAAAAAATTGAAACAAAAAAAATAAGACTAAATAATTATAAATAAAAACATTATGAAATCAGATTGTTTTTCTCTTCTTTTTTCACATCTAAACTTTCTATATTGTCTTAACACATTCATCACTCAAAATATTAAACGATTGTCTAGATTGAATAATAAAATAATGATATATATATATATATATATATATATGTATATATAAATAAATAATATTATAATTTAGTAGATTACAAAATGTATGGCATAATTAATAGTTTATATTCATGCTTCGAAAATCCACACTTAACAATGTTTATTCATATGTTCGTACCTTTCGCAAATTTTTATAATCACCAAAGTCAAAACTTGATAAACTTTTATGATTTTCCTTATCAGCGTTTATACATTATCAATTCCATTTCTGATAATTTCAAATGGATATATTCGCAATCAGTGGAAGAAGAAAACAAGATCCAGATTGTTGGACCTGATACAGCATTTTTTCAGAACAAGTTAAATAACATAAAATCAAAAACTTATTCAAGGATTGGATCCCTTTAAGGAGCAACAATTAATTTCAAAGCAGTTTATAAACGATTTTTTTTCAATTCCAAAAGAAGTATCATTTAATAGTTCCAGATATTTATTTATTTTTGATGTTACCATTAAAACGTTTCATATAAACTCCAGACATGATTCTACATTTTTAGTTGGAAATTTAAAGCACATGCTCACATTTATCTGCAGTATTTAACATATCATAGGGTTCATACTAGCTTATTTATTAATAAATACATTTTGTATCATGTAATATCCTTTGAATATCGCGATTATTTTGCATCTTTAACTTTAACTTTCCTTATCTGTTTACACACACACACATATATATATATATACATACATATATATATACATACATACATACATATATATATATATATATATATATATATATATACATACATAGATACATATATATACATATATATATATATATATATATATATATATATATATATATATATATATATATATATGTGTGTGTGTGTGTGTGTGTGTGTGTGTGTGTGTGTGTATCAAACAAACTTCCGTGAATTAATGCTGCCTAAGTACACAAAAATGTTGTGTATAACACTGCTTTTAGGTTGACACTGATGCTTGCGTCGGTTATGTCGTTATTAAATAAACGATTATTTATTATACGGGTTTGGGAGCATAAGAAATTCGCAAAAGAGAAGAAATGGGGCACATACACGATTTAAACGGGGATCTCTATACATTCGACCTTCGTTTGATAATAGTCTCGTTGCCTGAGACCTATTTATAGATGTCAGTGAAATATTGTCCCTCTTTATAGGTACAGGTTTCAAGATATTGTCGAAAATATATATTTATTTTAACAGACATATATATCCCTATAATAAAGTAGAGCGAATCGTTTCTCGATCGTTGTGATTAATGCTATTAAAAAGTCAATGTTTGATTTATGTTAGTCAGTTTCTTTGTGGAAATTTTGTAAATAATGTATTTTGATCGTATTTCTTTCTTAAAATATTTAACCCGTATAGGAACACATTTCTGATTGATGTCATCTTAACTAGAGAGCAGCAGCAGCAGCAGCGAATTTAAAATGTTTAGAAATATAAAACATATGGCCAGCACGAATAGCTTATCTGTTAATGCATCATGAAACTTCAAAGGTTCCGGTTTCAATTTCGGCACCAACTCGCTTTAAATTAGCCTTATTGTTTTAACAGATCTTCATGTAACTAGAGTTTTAAAACGATTTGGTTCAATTACTAATTTAAAACAAAAAGATACTGAAATAATTATTTACCTTTAGTTATTTCCCGTGAGTTCGACAAAAATAAATATCTAAATACACGTTATGTCTTTAAAAAATAAAAGGGAGTTTCCTATGCTGTCTAAGAGATGCGTATACGTTTTGTTGAGACGTGTGCAAACATCGGACAGTCAGAAACACTCTGAGGCATGGTTTATTGTAGGCACAGGTTTATTGATCGTGAAAAGGGTAAAACTGAAAAAAGAACAACAAAAAAAAAAACAGTTTCACCAGCACATAGATAAAAAAAAAAACGTAACAGAGACGAGGTGTTTATTAAAATCCAAAGAGAGTCGTAGGCTTAATAATATTGCAGGATAGGAGATATTTAACGGAGAAATAATGCTAGAAACGGGAAATACAAATTATATTAGGTGAGAGCCGACTCACGAGAGAGATTGAATGGAGGCTACACGTAGGGAAAAGGTAAACAAAGCACACTAAATACGTAACAGATACTAAAAATAATACAAACACGGTTTAATTCTTGGTGATTAGATACGACGTCGGTACCAAATCCATGGCATGATCACGTGATATTATTTTCACCGGTAATATGTGCTGCACTAAAAAAATACCGGGTAATCGCAGTTTCAAATACAAACAGGAAGTGATTTTCAGAAATGAATAAATTTATAATATAAAAAAAATCTTTTTTTTCAACGAACAATGTAACAAACGTGATTTTTTTTCGTTTTTTCTTTTAGCATTTATAATTAATTGACTTGATAAAAGTTTGCAATGTTTCACTCTCTGTGCCATCGTATAGTTGTCGCCACATAAATTCATCCAAATGGCTGTAGCAGTCACCTCCTCCTTTCAAAACATAACTACACCGGTTTGCCGGTAGGTGGCGCTTTTTCACCGACAGGTGGCGCCGTAAAGCGACACCAGAGTTATCTGCCCTTCGGACTATAAGAGCCGGTGCAAAACGGAAATTCTCTCTCTTCCTCACCGACCTGCCTCGGCAGACAGACGCTGACACTAGCGCTCCATCTCTCTCTCTCTCTTCTCTGGTCGGCAGAACGACGCTAATACACTAGCGTTTCGTCTCACGCTTTTCTCTTCAACTAGTCATCGGCATAAACAACTACCAACACACGTGGGCAAACAACGGTAAGAGTTCTCAACTCGTTTTCTTTGTATACGGCTTTCAAAGACTTTCCTCTCGCCGGATTCATTTCTTCTTATACCTTTTTCAAGAACTGTTTTTCCATCGACACACATGCATACATCACACACTTCATCATTCCACGTACACACACGTTCAATAAACGTTATTTGAACTACATCATTTTTGTTTATTAATTATTACTCTGTCTTTTGCATGCAACAATTGCTTGATTTACTGAACACGTTTATAATCGGGGGAACACGACCCTCGCGATCCTAACAATTGGTGACCCGACGTGCAAGCTTTGTTGTATGCGGCGGAGTAATTAATTTCGTACTAAAACAAAAAAAAAAAAAAAAAAAAAAGATATCATTTCTCGTTTTTTCTTCCGTGGTGAAACGAATTACGCACCCATCTTTTTCATTTTTTTTTCTACCCACGTGGTAGAAATATACAAACAAACAAAAGAAAAGAAGCCGCCATTATTTTTTTTCCTGGCAACGTGGAAATACCCAAACGAAACAAAACAAAAACATTTCTCGGCTCTCTCCGAGTATAAAACAATTTACAATTTCATTTTTTTTTCTTCTCTCTTTCTCCACCCACGTGTCGGAAAAATATATACAAAGAAAAGGACAAACTTTTGCCAATCCTTTTTTTTTTCTTTTTCGACGAACAAAAGGACCTTACAAGACGCCACTTCCTTTGTTTTGAACACGTGGAGATAAAAAGAAAACAAACGCTCACGCTGCCCATCTTTTTCGTGGCCACGTGTTGATAAAAAAAATTCAAAAATGCCGTCATCTTTTTCCGGACCACGTGTTGATAAAAAACTTCAAAAATGCCGCCATCTTTTTCCGGACCACGTGTTGATAAAATAAATTCAAAAATGCCGCCATCTTTTTCCGGACAACGTGTTGATAAAAAATTTTTTTAAATAACGTGGAAAATGAAAATTCAAACAAAAAAAAAAAGAAGAAAATACGAATTTTTTTTTTCTTTCTTTTCAACAACAAAGGAAAGAGAAGCCACCATTCTTTCTCTACGTGGAAACGAACATTCAAACAAACTAAAACGAAAACAAAAAACGTCATTCCGTGTGTGAAACAAATTACGGCTCTATTTTTTTTTCCTTTTTCCTTTCTACCCACGTGTTGGAAATATATATATAAAGGAAAAGAAAACTACAAAACGACCAACACACGACGACAAACACGAAAAACATCACCCTTCAAGGCCTACCAACAATCTTCAACACAAGATGAACAACCACATTTTCCCGGACATTCATCAAGCACCAAACATTTCCGGACATCACTGACGACACTATGGAAGAAATCACACCAGTTCAAAATGAGTACAACTGCACAAGCACGACTAAATACTCAACAACTGGACGTTCGTTGATCAACTGGGGGACACATCAACTCGAACGACGCGCACCAACACCAGTACAGACCCACTTGTATCTGGACCTGCTAACTCACTTGCAGACATTTGTGCATCTGACTTTGACCATAGTGTACCACCAATCTCAACAACTAGATGTTTGTTCATCAGCTCCACAACACGGACTAATTAACATGAACAACTGCACAGACTCACTTGTGCTCATTCATCAACTGCACAGACTCACTTGTGCTCATTCATCAACTGCACAGACTCACTTGTGCTCATTCATCAATCAATTGCAGAGACTCACTTGTGCTTATTCATCAACACCTGCACAGACTCACTTGTGCTCATTCATCAACATCGCACAGACTCACTTGTGCTCATTCATCAACAATTGCACAGACTCACTTGTGCTCACTCATCAATACCGCACAGATTCACTTGTGCTCACTCATCAACAACCGTGCAGACCCAAGCACCAAACATTCCCGGACAACACTGACAATTCAACGTTCGTTCATCAGCTCCGCATCACGCAGACTAATCAACATGAACAACGCCACCAACAAGTGCAAATTCACTTGCACTCAACATTTTTCGACCGCAAACTCACTTGCGCTCAAACTTGATGCAGACCCAAACAACACGCAGATCCACATGCGTTACAAACACTCAATTCCGCAGACGCACTTGCGATCAATCATTCAATACAGATGCAGAAACAGAAATAAGTAGCGTGCACACTACTTTTTTCTAATCTTCAACAGCAAAACAGACATACCCACAAAGAATGCTTCTCATCTACAACAGTACATATTGAATAATATCTTCAATATTTTTCAATCTGGGGGGGAGTCCTTGTAGCAGTCACCTCCTCCTTTCAAAACATAACTACACCGGTTTGCCGGTAGGTGGCGCTTTTTCACCGACAGGTGGCGCCGTAAAGCGACACCAGAGTTATCTGCCCTTCGGACTATAAGAGCCGGTGCAAAACGGAAATTCTCTCTCTTCCTCACCGACCTGCCTCGGCAGACAGACGCTGACACTAGCGCTCCATCTCTCTCTCTCTCTTCTCTGGTCGGCAGAACGACGCTAATACACTAGCGTTTCGTCTCACGCTTTTCTCTTCAACTAGTCATCGGCATAAACAACTACCAACACACGTGGGCAAACAACGGTAAGAGTTCTCAACTCGTTTTCTTTGTATACGGCTTTCAAAGACTTTCCTCTCGCCGGATTCATTTCTTCTTATACCTTTTTCAAGAACTGTTTTTCCATCGACACACATGCATACATCACACACTTCATCATTCCACGTACACACACGTTCAATAAACGTTATTTGAACTACATCATTTTTGTTTATTAATTATTACTCTGTCTTTTGCATGCAACAATTGCTTGATT